>CM053772.1:74896735-75018278 GCA_028658325.1 Potorous gilbertii | reverse complement strand
GTCATTTGCAAAACTACACAGATATGGCCTATATTGAATTGCCTGCCTTCTCAAAGGAAATGGATGGGGAGGGAGGGATGGGGAGAAGTTGGAACTCAAAGTTTTAGGAACAACTGTTGAGTGTTGTTCTTGCTACTGGAAAATAAGAAATACAGGTAATGGGGAAGAGAAAGTTATCTGGCCCTACAGCACATAAGAGAAGATGGGGATAAGGGAAGGGAAGGATGATAGAAGAGATGGCAGATTGGTGATAGGGGAAATTAGAATGCTAGGTGTATTGGGGTGGGGAGAGGGGACAAATGGGGAGAAAATTTGGAACCCAAAATTTTGTGAAAATGAATGTAAAACGTTAAATAAACAAATTTATATATAAAAGTCAAGGTAGGAGATTAGATAGGAGAAAATGGTGAAAAGTTTTAAATTCTCCAGAGAAATAAAGAAAGGTGAGGAATTTTAAAACTGTTTTACTTAAAGATAAGGAGGTACCACTCTCTGAGAGAGAAGTTTTAGTATTCTACTAAAACTGAAGGATGAAGTCAGATTATAAAAGGTTGAGCAGTGAGTAATGAAGAAGTAAACGCATCAGCTATAGGGGTGCCCTCAACAAGTTTGAGATGTACCTTGATTCCAGATACTGCACCAGAAGAGTGAAAAAAATTAAGTTTATAACCAATGGAGTGAAATAAGAATTCTGTCAAGCCAAAAAGGAAAAGTAAGTAATGTTCTTCCTTGCTAGTTCAAAATGCTTCATCTGAACTATTGATAGTCCTCCACAGGGACGTTAGCTAGGTGAGCTCTGACTTATACTTTTATTTTCCTACGATCTTTTTTCCGTTGGCTTTGCTGCCTTTTTAGGGAAAGCTGTACCTCATCAATACTCTTTTACTCCATTACTCTATACCTACCTACTGGATCCCCATTCTTTAGGAAGGACAGTGTGTCTATTCTAGATCCTGGTCTGTAACAACATCTTACCTTTCTGATGTTTTTGCAGATGCTGTAGTTAGCAATGAAGGCATCTCCAGAGGTGATAGTCTCATCTCCAGTCAACATTTTGAAGGTGGTGGTTTTCCCTGCTCCATTGAAACCAAGTAGTCCAAAGCACTCCCTTTCAGGGATTGCTACACAGAGTCTATCCACAGCCAGGAAAGGTGGCCACTTAAAATATATCTGAGAAAATGTAAAATACAAGAATGGAATTGATTAATCTTTTGTGAGAAACATTACTAAGGCAACTTTCAAGGACTGTCTCCCATTCAGTTCAAGTTCCTTTCCCCTGATTGCAAAGATGAGCTGAATTAAACTTTTGACATTTCTAACATGTCTTTGGTGGGACAATATTGATCATTGATTAACTCTACCTTTAGGAGATTCTTAATAATTAGTGGACTCTGCAGAGATAACAGCCCATCTGAAGGGCAATCTCGGATTTTTTTCTTCTCTTTTGCCACATCTTCATCTTCAGAAATCTCTGGTGCTTCAACTCCCTGCTCCTGTATTTGCAAGATAAAGATTAATGATGTGGATGACCTTAAGGTATCTATCTGGTCCAGTCTAAGCTGCTGGGGGAGAGCTGCTAGAAGAAGGTAGAAGAAAAATACTCCCAGGGAGATTACAGAAATTCTGAGCAGGGATTTAGAGGAAGTTTCACACTCACTACTTCAGTTCTCATGCACATAAAACTTCTGGATTCTATAAATTTAGAAATTGGGCCTATACAGCTATGATGAGGGGTTGACTATTCTTGCTGGAACAAAGAACAGTATCTAAAATTGCAAACACTGATAAAGATTTTGAAAATTAATACTCATTGTACCACAGATACTAAATGCACTTAAGGCCTGAGTATGCTAAGCTGCAATTGGAGAAGATTTCTAAATTGTTCTCTTGGGGAACTTAGTAACAGAACTAACCCAGTCAGATTCAAAATTGATAAGGGGCCTAAAATGCCACGTATCCCTCCTACCTGTGGGAAACAAACATTCTATTGAAGTGTCTTGACTTTATAAGACTTAATGTTTTAGTCTCTTTATTCTTCCAGTTGATTATACTTTCTCTAGTTCCTCTCAACTTTATATCAAGCCTGGACCATATCTATTCCAATTATAGCATCCCCTCTGGTTTCCACCAACTTGCACTCACACTTATAGATTGGACCTCAGAGGATGGCTGCTACCTTGAGTTCCAGGACATGTATGGGCCCAAAGACCTGCCACCATAGCTCACAAACCCCCTCTGGTGTGCTTCCCTTAACAATCAGCCAGTAAACACAATTAGCTCTTAGAAAAGGCAAACTAAACTGGCATAGTAAAAACAGTAGCAACAAAGCATTCCCCTGTTAAATACACAACTTTTGACATCTCCCTCCTCCTCTTTATGTAATGAATTTTTCACCAAACTATCTTAACTGTATTTCTATTGGAAACCACTCTTAGACTTCATAAAAGTTAAAGGTCATAAAGGGCAAAGACTGAGAAAATGAAATGTAAGAGTGAAGGTCTGTCACGTGTAAATGAAGCATTCCACACTTTGCAGGGGACTCTGAGGCATTTAGTGGTTCTATCATCTATAAAAGTCCAGCAGAGACTACTAATTTGCCCTGGGACAGAGTAACTTTTCCCCTACCCCCCATCAACTCATTTACAGAGCCAAAAGGAATTTGGGAAATGCGCAGGATGGTCACCATTAGTTAGGGTAAGATTCCTCATCAAAAGAATCCATTTTTGAACTGGGAACATGTGTTGAGGAGAGGTTTCCTTCCTTCCCACTTGCTATTATAGAGGTGACAAACCTTGGAGTCAAGATCCTGAGGAAATAGTACTAAAAAGACTTCTGACTGTCCTAGGCTAAGAGTTTTTGCCCATTTCTGAAAAAGTGTAATAGCATATGACTATACCTAAAGACTGGAAGTGGTAAAGACTACAGCTTCCGATTGAAGAGTGAATCCAAGAAGTCTCACAAGTTGACCTAACTAGCAAATAAACCACTTTCTAAGGTATTTGTAAGTTACGTTGGCCACATGTTTTCCCTACAGTTGTGCCTCATAACCATTGTTCTTTAGGTTGCCTCCCTCTATCTCTCCTCCTACAAGATTTTGTATACTTGTATGAGGGTACAATCCAGGTTTCCCTGGGAAAATGCTTTGGAACTACTAATTTTCTTTTCCTATGGCATTTGAGCAAATTTCTTTTCTTAGGGATAATTGCATATGCCTTCTGACTGCTGATGGAAGTAATGGGATGGGAGTGCATGAACAACAGTGTTAGGAAGAGTCACTCACAGAATTATGCCCAGAAACCCAGTTTGTGGCTCACATCCCAGTTGCTCCTCTGGGGACCCAATCTATCAGTGTTAGGGAACTGAGCTAAAAGGGAATGCCGCATATATATTTTGCACATAACTATATTTTGCACATGTTGTTTTTCCAGATAGAAGGTAAGTTCTTGGAGAGCAAGGACTTTCAGTTTAATCTTTGACTCAATAGAAACACAATTCCTGGCTCAAAGTCATTACTTAATACTTACTGACTTATTGATATTTCTGGGGACAAGTAGGTCAGGAAAAAAAATCCCATAGCTATATACTAAATGTCAGAAAGTAATGTTATAGTAGGAAATGAAACTATCTGAAAACATGTACAGCTATACATGCACACACATATATGGATATATGCACATACATGTATATATACATGTACATCACTCTGTACACATATATGTACATATGTACACACATATATAAAAGAAAGAAGGGGAAGCATGGAATAGTAGATAGAAAGCTGGCCAGGGAAGACATGGTTTTGAGTCCTGAATCTGCCATATCCTCTCTGTGTGTCTCTGGACAAGTCCCACAACCTCTCAGTGTTCTAAGTAACTCTCTAAGACTATAAAGTTGCAAACAAGATGGGAACTTGTATTGGTAAAGAAGTTTCCTCATCTAGGCATTTCCTGTAACAATGAAATCATAAGAACAGTCCGTGTGCACAGACATACATGGCTTTTCATCACAATTTGTTTATAGTCAAGCTTCATTTTCAGGATGTCAGCAATCACAATGATTGTCATGAATATCAATGTATCTAACTTAATAAAGTATCTAACTTAAGGGGCCAAGTAGTAAACAGTAGAAAAATTAATTTCCTTTTTATTCCATACCTCTTTCTGTTTTAATCCTAGATCCTTACGTATTTGTTGCCACATCAGGTAGGCAGAGAAAAGGAAATGAGTGCAACAGTTTCTTAGTTTCCAAAGGTATAGTTCAAACAAACAAAGTAACAGGAGATAAAAAAGGCCTGAGGCAGCCATAGCAACCAGAAACTTTCCAATCCCACCATGTTGCCATGAATAGACATTAATCTCTGTACCTGAGAATGGAAAAAAGAGAAAGTATCTTGTTTTGTAATTTACTATTTTTAGAGATCATCAGTATTCTCCCTCTAGCTTCTAATTTTAACCTGTGTTCATATAGTGGTCTGTTATGTAAACAGCAAATTATGAAGGCAGAGTACATATGAGTATCATTCAACATTATAATATGATAAAATATAACAAAGCTAATGAAAACATTTATGAACATACATAATAATGTTTGCATTTTGGGATTACTAGACATATTACCATATTTTAAGTATGACTCTCAGTTTCTCCCTTAAAGAGTTTTAATAGGATGGAGAATCCAACATGTTTGTATCCCTTCCCTTATAAAGATTTCAGTAAAAACGAAGAGTCAATTGCTCACTTTTTGGCAGGAGTTCCAAAACACAATAGTACCAATAATCGATCAGCAACATTTAGTGGCCTAAAAATCCTAATCAATCAATGAATAAACATTTTCTTAAGCACCTATTATGTGCCGGAGAATGTACTCAGTGCTAGGGATTAAAAAAAGAGACAAATACAGTCCTTGCTCTCAAGGAGTTTACAATGTAATGGGAGAGACAACATGCAAATAAATATATACAAAGCAAGATATATATGGGATAAATAGGAAATCATTAATAGAGAGAAGGCAATGGATTTAAGAGAGGTTGGGAGAGACTTCTTGTAGAATATGGTATTTTAGATGGGACTTAAAAGAAGCCAGGGAGATCAGTAGTTGGAGTAGAATGTGGAAAGGATTACAGACCTGGGTGATGGCCAGAGAAATTCCCTATAGTTAAGAGATGAATTGTCTTGCTCATGGAACAGTCAGTAACCTAATGTCATTGGATGAGAGAATATTTGTTGGGGAGCAAGGTGTATGAAAGCAAAAAAGGTAGTAAATTAGGTTATGAAGGGCTTATTTTTTATTTGCTTTTGGAGACAAAAAGAAGTCACTACAGTTTTTTTGGGGTGATATGATCAAACCTGTGTTTTGGGAAAATCACTTTAGTTTCTGAATGGAATTCTGAATGTGGATTGGAGTAGAAAGAGATTTGAGGCAGGCACACGCCCCAACAGGCTATTGCAGTGATCCATACATGAGGTGATGAAGGCCTGTACTACAGTGTTATTACTGCCAGAGAAGAGAAGGGGGCATATTCAAGAGAGGTTGCAAAGTTGAAATTGACAGGAATTGGCAACAACTTGAATATGGAAAGAGAGTGTGTAAGATATAGTGAAGAGTTCCAGGGTGACTCCAAGTTCTAACTGGGAGGATGACATTGCCCTCTAAAATAATAGGGAGGGGAAAGAGTCAAGATGTCAGAGTAACAGCATGATATTTCCAGAGTGCTCCACAAAGCCCTCCAAAGTAAAAAATGACTAACCAAATTCTAGAGCTGCAGAACCCACAGAATGGCAGTGAAGCAAATCTCCAATCTCCAACCCAAGACAGCCTGGAAGCTTGCCAAGAAATGACTATCACCCCACACTGGGAGCAGAGTGCAGTCCAGTGTAGGCTGTAATGGCACAAAGAAGGACTTGAACATGCCTTGGGGGAACTGAATCTCTCACACCCATGGTAGTTTCCAGACTTCGTGACCCTAAAACACTGAGGGCAAATTGGAAGGTCAGTGAAAAAAACCTGCCTCAGGGCAGCAGAGAGGGGAGGGGGCAGAGGAACCCTCAGCAGCAGCAAAGGCAACTGCATCAGCCACTGTTTCTGGAGCTCTAGGTCCACAGTGGTTCTGCTCACTTCACTCAGCATCAGTTCATGCAAGTCTTTTCAGGTTGTTCTGAAATCATAATTTCTCATAATTTCTTATGAAACAGTAGTATTCCATTACATGCATATACCACTACTTGTTCAGCTGTTCCCCAATTGATGGGTCTGCCATCAATTACTAATTCTTGGTCACCACAAAAAGAGCTGCTATAAATATTTTTGTACATGTGGGTTCTTTCCCCTTTTTTGGGATACAGACCTATTTATGCACAGTTTTATACTTCTTTGGCCATAGTTTCATATTGCTCTCCAGAATGATTGAATCAGTTCACAACTCCACCAACAAAGAAATAGTGTTCCAATTTCCCCACGTTATCTAACATTTATCATTTTCCTGTTTTATCATGTTAACCAATCTGATAGGTGTGAGTTTTTAAATTTTTTAAATTTGCATTTCTCTAATCAACTGTGATTTAGAGCATTTATTCATATGACTGGAGGAAGCTTTAATTTCTTCCTCTGAGATGGCCTGTTCATATCCTTTGACCTTTTATCAACTGGGGAATAACTTGTATTCTTATAAATTTGACTCAGCTTTCTATGTATCTTAGAAATAAGGCTTTTTTCAGAGATTCTGGCTGTAAAGCTGTTTCCCAGCTTTCTGCTTCCCTTCTAATAATTATGATTACATTGATTTTGTTTGTGCAAAATGTTTCTAATTTAATGTAACTCCAAATTATCCATTTTGCATTTCATGATGTTTTCTGTATCTTGTTTGGTCATAAATTCTTCTGTTCTCCATAGATCTATCATTTCAAGATCCTCCCCTTATCCTCATAACATTTTTTGTGAGTGATTTCACCAAATTTCATAGATTCAGCTATCATTTCTATGCAGATGACTCTTAGATATAGTCTTAATTTCTCTCCTGAACTCCAACTAGATATCTTCACCTAGACACATCATGTCAAAAACTGAATTCATTATTGTTCTACCTAAACCCAACTTCTCCTACCTTTCTTGTTTTTGTCCATGGCGTGCTATTCTTCTAGTGCCCCAGGTTCCCAAGTTAGAAGTCATCTTTAACTCTTTGTTTTCACTCACCTTTCATTGCCTCTAGGATAAAATATGAAGCCCCGTTTGGCATTTATAGCTCTTCACAATATGGCTTATGTCTATCTTTCCAGGCTGATTGCCCACCACTTCCCTTCAAACATTCTTTTCCAGCAGAATTGGCTTCCTTGTTGTTTCCTTCACATAACATTTCATTTGGCACTTCTGTGTTCTTGCTCTCAGACTGTTCTTCATGACTTCAATGATCTCCCTTGTCACTAGTACCTCTTGGAACCCCTGACTCCTTTTGGGGTTCAGCTCAAAAATTTCATTCAAAAAGCCTTTCATGAATCTTCCAATGTAGTGGCCTTCCTTACTAATATCACTTTTCCTTAATTTTGCACAAATACTACACATATGAATTTGTGAACATAATGTGTCCTCTGAGCACAATTTAAGATCCTCTAAGGATCGAATTAATTTATTTTATATTTGTGTCCTTGGTTCCTAACATAGTGTCTGGCATATGGTGGGGACCTAATGAATTCTTTTTGATTGATTCCACCCACTCTGTTTTATGCTCTAAAATAGGGAGAGCTATGAAAAAAAAAAGATTGAGTTAGGGAGTTGTAACTAGGGCCTGGAGAAGTCAAAGGTACTTACCATTTTTTGAGCAATCAGAGGTTTGAGCACAGAGTTTATTGCCCAGGAAAACTTCAAAAGATCCTTTCATGGACATCCCAAAAGTATAATTGGGAATCAGCAGGAATGAATTGCTCACAATTTGTGAGTACTCTCCCAAATTGAACACTGTGATAGAAAGGTGATTGATTAGCTTTCATCTTAGGACACATACTTCTCCAGGGCAAACAAACAAAGCCAATGAAGACCCCAGTGGCAACATACATATGTTTCTCCTAACAGTAATCAAAATTCTTCAAATTTTTTTTGCTTTTATCAGTTTCTATGCAATATGATCCATGTCCCTGCTGCCTGAGATATCCAGAAACATTTGGACCAATATTCCAGTTTTCAACCCCGTTTGAGGCTCAGAACAGGAGGAAGAAAGTAAGCTTGATTTACTTGATATAAAACAGAAGCCATGCTGGAAAAAAAAAAATAAGTCCTGACTTTGTCCTATAAGATTCTAGAAATTGAAGTATTAGAAATAAGAACTGGTATGATGAGAGTTTTCATGAAAAGGGCTTTTCAATAGAACCACAGAGTTTTAGAGCTATGAAATGAGGAGAAAGACTGCCCAAGATTTCAGGAAGAAAAACATTCAAAGACCTTGAATACAAGCAGGTAAATAAACAGAAAAAACTCCCAGTAACAACAGAAGGAAACATGACATCCAGATCTAGTAACAGGGAGTAGGCATCTATGACTAGATAATACAAAACAAGCAAAAATGATCCAACACTTGATAAGACAGAGAACCCAACAGAGTGTGAGGAGAAGACAGAACCACAACATAGTGTCTGTGAGTGGTTCAAAAGAGAAATGACAGAGACAAACTGAGAGAGGCAGAGAAACAAAAAGACACACACACACACACACACACTGACAGAGAACAATTCATTAGGAAAGCAAATGCATTGAAATGAAGGATAATCTAGAATAAGAGAAGCAAAAAGCAGTAACATTAAAAGTAAACTGCACTATGCAAGCAAAGCATACTGGTCTTGAAGACAGGATGTGGAGAAACTACCCAAGGATCATAAATCTCCAGGAACAAAGGACATAAAAAACTTTAGAACCATAATGAAGGCAATAATAGAAGAGAACTGCCCAGAACTTCTGAACTTAAAAAAAATATGAAATTCCAATTGAAAGAATTAACAGATTGCCCCCAGAAAAAAAGTCCAAAGGTGCAAACTCCAAAACTCCATATGGTTAAGTTTAACAATTCAATTTAAAAACATCAAGTTCTGCAAACCATCACGAGAAAGACCTTAAAATACAAAGGAAAGGATATTTCAATAGTACAAGACTGTTCTGTACCCACTAGAAAACATAGGAGGGAATGAAATAATGTATTCCAAAAAGCATTGGAATTCAACATGAAGCCCAGGGTGTTCTAACCTGCAAATCTGAGCTAACACATACGTGAAAAATATTAACATTCAACAATAAAGGAGAGTTTGGAATATTTTAAGACAGAAAGCAGTACTGAAAAGAGACAAGAGTGAAGGTTGAAATCTGATAAAAGAAACAGTGAAGAGGTAGACAGGGAGTATATCTGGACAGAATTTTATGATATTCTCATTTTCAATGAAGTTTTTTTTTCTTATTAAAACATGAGAAAGTTCATGAAAGGGAAGGGGAGGGCTGGTGGATAGAAAGAAATGTGTGATGTGCTGCAGACAAATCAAAAGCTAGCAACGAGGGGAAGATGGCCTCAGAAAAGGAAGAATGTACAAGGGATTGGATGAGGAAGAGTGGAGAAAATGAGATGGGGAAAAGAAGAAGGCTTTACCTGGTAAGAAGGGGTTTCACTGATGAAGAGTGGATGAGAGATGGTCTATGGTCTATGAAGGAAGACAGTGACTTTAGGATGGATGTGGCCTGAGGGATTTGCTGTTTGAAAAGTCTACACAGGAGTGGAGCCAAGATGAAAGAGCAGAGGTAGCAATCCAGCCAAACTCTCCAAATATCCCCCCTCCAAACAATCTTAATATAACTTTCCAAATTGAATTCTGGAGCAATATAATCAGCAAAAGGTCAGAATGGAGCATTTTTTTCCAGCTTGAGACAATTTAGAAGGTTAGCAGGAGAGATCTGTGACACTGAGTTGGGGGGCCCCAGAACCCATGCAGCAGGAGCACTAGCTGTGAGTTTTTGGACACCATGATAGAGGTAGCAACACTATCCAGAGCTCAGCCTAGAGACAGTAAACTGGTCAGAAAAAGATTACAAGGGCCTTTTGCAGACATTTCACACAGGACTTAGTGCTATGTGGCAACTTCATTGCTCATACAAAGTTCTGGGTCACAGTTTCAGGGTGGAATGGTGTGCTCATGGGTGGTGACAAAGGAGAAGGGGCCCTGGTTGCAGTTCCAAATCACAGGAACGATCAATAATTTGATTAAAGATAATGAGACAACATACGAAAATTTGTGACATGCAGGCAAAGCAAGACTTAGGAGAACATTTTTATCTCTAGATGCTTATATCAATAAAAATAAGAAAGAATATGTCAATAAACTGGTCACTTGATTAAAAAATTTAAAAAGAACAAATTAAAAATCCCCAATTAAACACCATAATAGAAATTCTGAAACTAAAGGAGAGATTACTAAAATTGAGAGGAAAAAAACCCATTACATAAATAAAACTAGGAGCTGGTTTTATGAAAAAATAGATCATCAGGTAATTTGATTTTTAAAAAGAAAGAAGAAAACCAAATTATCAGTATCAAAAATGAAAAGGATGAATCCATCACCAATGAAGATGAAATTTAAGCAACTCTAAGGGGCTATTTTGTCCAATTATGGGCTAGTAAAACTGAAAATCTCACTGAAATGGATAAATATTTACAAAAGCATAAATTTTCCAAATATTTAATTTAGATGTTATATTAACTACTTGAAAAAATAGATAAAAATTGATTCCCAGTCAAATTCCTTATACAACAAAGATATGGTTTTGATACCTAAAGCAGAGAGAGCAAAAACAAAGAAAACTATAGACCAATTTCCCTAATGAATATTGATGCAAAAATTTTAAACCAAATATTAGCAAGAAGATTACAACAACATATCATAAAGATCATATGCTATGAGTAGGTGGAATTTATACTAGGAATGCAGGGCTAATTCAATGGGAAAACTAAGCAAAATTGACCACGTTAATAACAAAACCAATGAAAATAACATGATTGTACAATAGATGCAGGAAAAAAAATACTTTTGACAAAATAGAATGCACCCATTCCAATTAAAAACATGAGAAACCCTAGAAATGAATGAAACTTTTCTTTAAATTATAAGTAATATAGATCTAAAACCGAGAGCAAGCATTAACTGTGACAGGGATAAGCTAAAAACTTTCCCAATAAGATCAATGGTGAGACAGGGATGCCTGTTATCACCACTATTATTCAATGTTCTACTAGGAATGCTAGCTATAACAATAAGACAAGAAAAGGAAACTGGAGGAATAAGACCAGGTAGTCAGGAAACAAAACTAACACTCTTTGAAGATGATATAGTGATATACATGGAGAACCCTAGAGAATCAACTAAAAAACTAGTTAAGATAAATCCATGTAAATCATCATTTCTATATATTACCAATAAAACTCAAAAGGAAGGGACAGAGAAATTCCATTTTAAAATAATGACAGACAACATAAAATGCCAGGGATATTTCCTGCCAAGACAATCCCAGGAAACATATGAACACAACTACAAAACATTTTTCACAAAAAGACAGCTCTAAGCAGTCAGAGAAATATTAACGGATCATGAGTAGGATGAACCAATATCACAAAAATGACAATTCTATCCAATACCAAACTACCAAAGAATTATTTTTTTAGAACTAGGAAAAATAGTGAAGAAAGTCATCTGGAAGAATAAAAAAGTCAAGAATATAAAAGAAAAAATGTGAAGGAAGGCAGCCTAGAGGTACTTTATTTCAAACTATTACAAAGTGGTAATCATGAAAACAATCTGCTTCTGGTTAAGAGATAGAGTGCTACATCAGTGGAATAAATTAGGTATTTAATACACAGTAGTAAATGACCAGATTAATCTAGTGTTTGTGAAACCTAAGTTTCCAAGCTTTTGGGAAAAGGGCTCACCATCTGACAAGAATTGCTTAGAAATCTATAAATGAGCTTGGAAAAAAATGGCATAGACCAACATCTCACATCACGTACCAAAACAAAGTCAAAATGGACCAATAATTTAGACTTAAAGGATGACATCTTGAGTACATTAGGGGAAAATGGAAAAATTTAACTGTCCAAACTATAGATGAGTTTATGTCCAAACAAGACTTGGAAGAGAAGTTCACAAGAAGCAAAATGGATAATTATGATGATATGAAATGAAAATGATTTTGCACAAACACAACCAATGCAGTCAAAATTAGAAGAAAAGAAATTGGTAAAGAATTTTTCTATCCAGTTTCTTTGATAAATGCCTCATTTCTCAAATATATAGGGAACTGGTTCAAATTTATAAAAATAAGAACCATTCCCCAATTGATAATTGGTCTAATAATAAGAACAGATAGTTTTAAGAAGAAATTAAGACTATCTATAGCAATATGAAAAAATGCTCTAAATCACTATTAATTAGATAAATGCAAATTAAAACAACTATGAGGTACCATTTCACACCTCTCAAAATAGCTAATGTGACAGAAAAGACAAATGACAAATGGTAGAGATGTGGAAAAGTAGGGACACTAATGCATTATTGGTGGAATTGTGAATTGGTCCAACCATTCTGGAGAACAGTGTGACTATTCTTAAAGTCGTATAAAACCCTTTGACCTAGCAATACTATTACTAGGTCTGTATCCCCAAAAAAATCAAAGAAAAGGGAAAAAATTATATGGACAAAAATATTTATACTTGTGGCAAAGAATTGGAAATTGATGGGATGCCCATCAATTAAGGAATGGCTGAACAAATTATGGTATATGACTGTTATAAAAAATGACAAGCAGGTTTCAGAAAAACCCATAAAAACTTGTATAAAATGATACAAAATGAAATGAACAGGACCAGATCATTGTACGTAGTGACAGCATCACTGCATTGATGACCAACTGTGAAAAGTTTAGCTATTCAATAAAATGATCCAACACAATTTCAGAAGACTAATGATGAAAAATGCTAACCAGTTCCAAAGAGAGAACTGATGAACTAAGAGCAAATTGAATTGTATTTTTTTTGCCTTTTTTCTTCCTTTTTTGTATAAACATAGCTAGTATCAAAATATATTTTGCATGATTTCACATGAATAATTGATATCATATTTCTTGCCCTCTAAATGGGTGTGGGAAAGGTGAGCAGGGAGGAAGAGAATTAGGAACTCAAAATAATTTTTTAAAAATATTAAAAACAAATAAGTAATACCCCCATCTACTCACCTTACATTGGGAAAGGGGGAGTTACAATTCCTGGAAGCAACTGACATTTCAGTAAATGAGAGAACATGGAACCAAGGAGGAGATTTTTGAGGCAAACGTGGAAAAATGGTAACCAGGAAAATGTAGAGAACTCTGGTAGACTGAAAATTCAGTCATGGTGGAGGAAGGGCCCTACTGTGGGTCAACATCCTCTATACTACTTACGACAAATTATTTTTTTCTGGGGATGAGGCACAGTGGATATGCAAAATGGGAATGCATGGGTCAAGCCCCACCAGGCAGTGGCAGAAAGTGCCTAGAGAAGAGAATGTAGAATGGATACCTAGGAGATGTAGGAATATAGAGAAACAAGAGAGACGTGGTAATTATAGGTGTCATGCGTCAGAGAATGAAGGTATAAAATAGACAGAAAAGGTGGGTGGATAATGAAAAGAATACGAAAAAGAGATGTAAATTTTTTTACCTAATTTTATTTTATTTTAAAAATTAAAAAACCTGAGTTGGATCTGGAAGTGGAGCCAAGATGCCAAAGAAAAGTGAGGAGATTGTCTGAGCTCTCCTCAGTTTCCTTCAAAAACAATTTAAAATTTAAATGGACTTTAAAATGACAGAAACCACAAAAAGACAGAGTGAAATAATTTTCCATCTTAAGATAACTTAGAAGAACTTTAGGAAAGTTCTGTCTCACTTGGGTAAAAGGGACATGCAGCCCAGAATAGAGGGTTTCCAGGCAAGCCATCAAGAGACTCTTAGCCACAACACAGATCAGTATCTGAGATCCCTCAGTCCTGGATCAGCAGGCCAGCTTTGAGGACTGCAGTGCCAGCACAGAAGACAAACTCCCAGCTCCAGAACCCTTGGCATAACAGGCATGACTAGGTGAAGACACCCATTGCAGTGGGCAAGCCACCAGCGTCTGAGGCCCTGACACAGGAAGCAAGGCCCCTCACCCCCCACACAAGAAGCTTGGGACAGCGTCCTAGGAGTAGAACTCAACTTTTATAGTCACTAAATAAGCTAAAAATATTATCAAAAACCAGAAAAAGCCCTGCTCATAGAAAGGTGCTGTGGTGACAGGGAAGATCAAAACCCAAAGCAAATAACAATGTCAAAATGCCTACATTTAAAGCCTCAGTGGGAATATAAATTGATCTCAAGCTCAAAAAGCCTTCCTGGAAGAACTCAAAAAAGGATTTTAAAAATCAAATAAAGAGAGATAGAAAAAAATTGGGAAAATGAATGAAAGTAATACAAGACAGAGTCAATAGCTTGGAAAAGGAAAGACAAACATCCACTGAAGAAAAAGTCGAATTGGCCAAATGGAAAAAGACATATAAAAGCTAACTGAAGAAAATAATTCCTTCAAAATTGGAATTGGGCAAGTGTAAGTTAATAACTCTATGAGACATCAAGAATCAGTCAAACAAAATGAAAAGAATTAACGGATTGAAAACAAACCTGGAAAATAGATCTAAGACAGATAATTTAAGAATTGTTGGACTACCTGAAAGCCACAACCAAAAAAAGAGCCTGGACAGCATCTTTCAAGAAATTATCAAGGAAAACTGCCCTGAAGTCCTAAAACCAGAGGGTAAAATAGTCATTAAAAGAATTCACCAATCGCTTCCTGAAAGAGATTCCAAAATGAAAATTCCAAGGGACATGGTAGCTTTACATTAAAGAATTGGAGGGTTTTGGAATATGATATTGTGGAGGGCAAAGGAACTTGAATTACAACTAAGAATCAACTACCCAGCAAACTGAGCAGAAACTTTCAGGGGAAAAGATGGAAATTCAATGAAATAAGGGTCTTCCAAACTTTCCTGATGAAAAGTCTAGAGCTAAAGAGAAAATACAGTCTTCAAATACAAAACTCTAGAGAAGCATAAAAAGGTAAACAAGAAAAAACATGCCATTCAAATAAGATTAAACTTTTTATATCCCTCAGGAAGATGATACTTGCAAATCTTGAGAACTACATCTCTACCAGGGCAGTTAGAAGGAGAGAGAGAGTGTGGACATAAGTTGACTTTGATGTGATGATATAAAAATAATTAAAGAGTGAAAAAATGATTGTATTGGGAGGAGAGGAAAGGGGGAGTCAGAATAGGGTAAATTCTATCATGTGAAGACATATAAAACACCTATTATAGCAGAGGGAAAAGAGTGTGTGTGGGGGGGGTGAGAACCTTTTGAATCTTTCTCTCATCAGATTTGACTCAAAGAGGGAAAAATATACATACTTAGTTGGGTATACAAATTTATTTTACCCCACATGGAAGAAGGAGGGGGAAGGGAAAAGGAAATGGAGGATTAATAGAAGAGAGGTCAGAAGTAGGAGGGGAAAGGAAATAGAAAAGGAGGGCTGATAGAAGGGAGAGCAGATTGAAGGAGGTGGTGATCAGAATCAAACACTTATAAGGAGCGACAGAAAGAAAGTATAAATGGGGGGGTGGAATAAATTGGAGTGAAATACATAATAATCCTAATTGTGAATGTGAATGGGACGAGTTCTCTCACAAAACAGAAATAGATAGCAGAGTGGATTAAAAACCAGAATCCTACAATATGTTGTTTACAAGAAATTAAATATACTTTCCCTCTTTCTAGGGTTCACAATTAGAAATAATTTCTCCCTTTTTACCAGCTGCTTTGTTAGTAATTTCAGTTTGAGAAATCGCTTCCAAAAGAGACCCAATATGATTAGATTTGGGAAGTGATGGTGGTGATGGAGAAAAGTCAACAAATCAAACATTTAGAATGTATAAAGCAACTACTTATGTGCCAGGCAATGTGCTAAGTGCTAGAAATACAAAGAGAGGCAAAAATCAATCCCTGAGCTTACATCTAATGGGTGAGACAATGTGTAATCAATTACATACAGGCGAGATATATACAGAATAAATTGGAGATAGTCTCAGAGGGATGGCAACACACACAGACATAAGTGCACATACACAAATATATATATTTGTCAAATAGTAAAAATTTACCTTCTCTCACTCTTATCCCAAAGCCTCCTCACCCCATGGAGAATGAAAGAAAAACAAAACCCCCATTACAAACATGCGCAGTGTTACAGGTCAGAATGAGATAAATAGAGGTATAACATTTTGAGCATAAGCAATTTGCTGGTAAAGTGAAAATTTACCAATAAACAAGATCTTGTCTTCTGGAGCATAGCTAAGACCCAGGTGTCTCTGAAACTATCCCTTTCATCTTTTCTTACAGTACAACAGAATGTTCCACCATATTTACATACCATAAATTAGTATACAGATGAACTGACTGGTGGAGCTTTCTATTTCTATTTCCACTTTGCCCTCTGTTTTTAAGAAATTTGAGCAGTTTTCTTGGATGATTTCTTAAAATAAGATCTCATTTTGATCATGCTCTCCAGGAAGCTCAACAGTTTTTTTTCTCTTTGATCTGTTTTCCAGGTCAGTTATTTTTGCTGAGATCACAATTTCCCTCTAGTTTTTATCCTTTTGACTTTATTTGAATATTTTTGTTGTTTTATGAAGAAAATGGTTTCTATTTTGTCAGTTCTAACTTTCAGAGAGTTTCCTGTTTGGCAAGGTTCTTATACCTGTTATGCCAAGCTGTTATCTTTTCAATTCTTTTTTTCAATGCTTATTTCTTTTCCAACTTTTCCTCTGGTATTCTCCATTCATTTATTAAGAAAACAGTTTTACCACTTTTGAAAAAATTCTTGCTTTGTCTCTTGCAAGAATTGTACTTGAATTTGTGCTCAAGCTGTGTTTTTCACTGATGCTTTACTTATAGGTTTTTTAGAATAATTCTCTTTTTCTGCTTTGTGTCATTAGTGTCCCTGTCACAATAGCTTTTGGTGGTGAGATTCTTTTGTTTAATCATTTTTTCAGTCTACTTTCTGGCTTTGGAGCTGTACTTAGGGCCGGGGTCTATGCATTCTATGCAATGAAAATGTCTGGACTTGGGACATGGAGTGACTTTTGGGAAGAATGGCAAGGAAGCCAAAGTTATTGAATGAGAAAGTATATGGAAGGGAGTAAAATATAAGGAGATGAAAAAAGTAGAAAGGAACCAAGTTATGAAGAGTTTTAAGAGAATTGATTCTGGAGGCAGTATGATTGATTGAACAAGGATGTTGGATGGTTAGATTTGTACTTTACGAAACTCAGTTTGAAAGTTGAGTAAAGGATGGATTGGAGAAGGGAGAAACTTCAAGCAGCACGCTGAACCACATAAATCTGGTTTTCCTAACCCAATACAGGTTGATCAATCTGAGTTTCACCTCTTTGATTAGGGGATTTTTACAAGTATGGACTTTCACAGGTTCATAGAACCTTGTTTGCTTAGTAAAATCCCTATTCCTAAAGCTGATTGATTGTACTTTCTAATAACTACATCCTGTGAAAGGGCCAATTTGAGGGAAAGTAGTTTTTGATAATCTTACCTTTGAAATATATCAGGGAGTCAATGAACATGCTGATGAATCCAGAAAATATGTTGAATAGGAAAAGGATGAATTCTGCTCTTGAACTTTGTGAGAAGAAGAAACTCATCAGGTACATGAGGGGAATGATGGACCATCCATATAAGATGAATATAAGTAAGATATTCAAAGATTGTATGTGTTCAAAAAAAAATTTCATATCAAAGGCTCTGAATAATCCCTGAGATATAGAGACAAAGTAAAGGTGTTAAATACAATGAAATAACATTGTACAACAAACAAGATATTAATCCAGAATATCAATGAAGCAAACTGCTAGTTTCTCCTTTAAAAGTAGAGCAAATTAATTTATCATGGAAGCATATTAAAAACTTGCTTTTTTAGTTTCCTAGAAATATTAAGAAATATTTTCCTCTGAAGTCCTTTTCAGATTCTTGGGAAACTATCCTTGGAAAAATAGACAAAAATGTTTTTCTTTGGAAAAGGTGGGTAAAAGTTTTATTTTTTTCCAATGGCATTCTTTTTTTGTTTGCTCATTCTTTTTTAATTTAATTTAATTAAAAATTTTTAATTTTTTACTTTAGACTTTGTGTAAGGACCAGGCTTTTTGAACTTCCTGGTGTGGAGGAGAGTCAATGAATTGGATTTGAGAGATGGAATATCCTGTATGAAAATTATGGGGAAGAGAATAAGATGTAAGTAGGCTACCAAGGCAGTAGAGTGAGAAGGAACTTTAAAGGGTCATGACTAAACCTCAGAGATGATCTAAGTTGAGTCCCCTATTATATAGATGAGAAACCTGAGACCCAGACACTCCAAAACAGTGCTTCATACCACTCCAGCACCTGTGAGTTCTCAACTTTTATTCTTATCTGTACCTACTTGGGAGACAGGGTACTTTTAAATGAAATCTGGCAGGTAATGAAGCTGCCCAATGGGCATTCTGCCTAGATATAACCTAGTTCTACTGTAAATATCTAGATTTCAAAGTTCTGTGGCAGGTGAAAGATGAAATGACTGAGGAAACAAAGATTTGAGCTTCCAAGTATATCAATTTATTAAGCAATACATGCCAATTGCATAGCAAATTGGGACCAAGTAACCTCAAGTTTGGCTGAATGGGGAGGAGGTGGGAGAAGGGCACAGCATTTTATGCATTAAAAACAATCAAATTAGATCAATTAATTAAAAGAAAGCCATGATACAAAATTAGATGATCTGATTTCTAATTGGAGAAAAGATTAGGGACTTTCCAAGTTGATAGGGGAAGAGGAAATAGATGAATTCCATGAAATCAGAAAAAGAGTTGTCCCACTCCCCCCATGTGGCTGTATTCAGTCAAAGGAACATGGAAACACTAACTGATTGACCAGTCCAGGGCCAGTTTTCAGATAATATACATGATGTGGGGAGACTGAAAGTAGGATAGTTTTTTTAGAAGTTTTTATTAATACTTTCTATTTTTTACATCACAATGGTATCCCATGGATCCTTCTACCTCCCAGAGATCCATCCCATATGACAACAACATTTTTGAAGAAGAAGAGGGGAAAAAGCACATCTGATCATATAATGAAAAAGTCTGAAAATGTATGCAATGTATAACATCTGTGGACCTCCTACATCCTCAAAGGAGTTGTATTCTCCTATCTTTTTATTTGAATTCCCCTTCATCTATATATATTTACTATATTTACTTTTGATTTTGGGGTATTTTTTTTTTCATTTAAATTGTAGTTACTGTGCTTATCGCTTTATTGGCTCTATTTACTTCATTCTACATCAGTTTATATAGATCTTTCCATGCTATTTTATGGAATATCATTTCTTAAATCACAGTAATATTCCATTCCATTCAAATGTCAGTTTGTTTATTCCCGAATTGATGAGCAACTATTTTGTTTCTAATATTTATCTATCACAAAAACACTGCTATAAATATTTTGGAGTATATGAGTATTTTCATTATTAATGGCTTCCTCAGGGTAGAAGTTCAATAATGGAATTTCTGGTTCAAAGGGTATAATGTTTTAGTCACTTTATTTGTATAATTCATAGTTGCTTTATAAAATGGTTGTGCCACTTCACTGCTCCATTAACAATGTATAAATATTCCTGTCCTTCCACAGTCCTTTCATTATTGATTGTTGCTGTTTTTTTATACTCTTTGCTATTTTTTCAGAGTGTGAGGTGAAGCCTTTGGGTTGCTTTGATTTTCATTTTTCTTATTATTAGTGATTTGGAACATTTTTTCATGTGATTGTGAATGCTTTGCAGTTCTTTTGAGAACTATCTGTTGCTATACGTTGAACATTTATCTATTAGGGAATGATATATTTATGTGTTATATAGAGAGATATGCTATTATAAATACATATATATGACCTATACATGAATACCAAACCCTTATCTGAAAGTTATAATACAAAGATTTTTCCCATTTGACCCTGTGCCTTCTTATCCTAGAAATATTGATGTTGTCTATGTAGAAGCTTTTCAGTTTTAAGTTCCCCCTTCTGTTATAAACACAGTATTATGTTCCTTCAGTTAATTTAATCTCTTTTTTCAGGTGGCTCTTTTCCCACTGGCTCTCTTCCCCTCATCCCTGATACCCTCTTTTCATTCAATATTCCCTCTTCCTCTCCTCCCGTTCAGGTTGTTCTGTTTCTTAGCTTTTACAATTCTTATTTTTGGTGCCTCTTTCTAAAAAGTATTTCCCTCTATCTCTTCATTATCTATCTTCTCTGTTTACTCTAGACTCACATTCTCTGTTATTATCTAGTCCCTCTCTTTTTTTTCTGTATTCTTCATGCCATCCATGCTATCCAAAGCTTCCAAGGCATCCATTCTGCAGTCTCCCCTATAGGTGCTTCCTACCACTGCCTTGAATTGCTCATCCCATGGATTCCTCTTTTCCATTGTGCCTCATTTTCTGAGCAATGCCAATAGTAACAGGAAATATCCAAATCGTGCCTACCATGTGCCATGTGCCATGTGCCAAGTCCTCTGCAATCTTTACCTCACTTAATCCCCACAACAACCCTGCAATGAAAGTGCTATTTTTATGCCCATTTTACAGATAAGGAAACTGAGACAAACAAAAGCTAAATGACTTGCCTAGAGTTATACTACTCAAATCTTTCTGAATCCAGGCCCAACACTCTATCCACTGCACTATCTAGCACTGCCTCATGGTAAAGCCCCTCTCAAACTAAGTCACTGATTATGCGTCCCATCACTGATCTATACACCCTTTCTTGTTGACTTTTTTCTCCATTCACCTAGAAATCTCCTGTGTCCATGCTGTCTTATTCCTCCAGAAGTCACTTGTCCCTGGGGTTCTAACTCCCATCCCCTAGGACAAGAAGATTTTTCAAGCACTAAGACCCTGAGATTTCATCTAGTGTAAGTTCCTCACCTCCTTTCACCACCTATCTCTTCATTTATAGGAATATCCATCAATGGAATCACTTCTCTCCCTGCTCCTTTTCAGCCTTTCTCCTCTCATCACCAATTTCCTAGTAGAGTCTTCTCTTTCTGAAACCAAAGAAGCCATCTTCCCCTTATTGTTAAACCTTGATTTGACCCAAGACCTCATTCACTCCTCTCTGTTCTCCTACTATCTTTACCACCTATTACATATTCCCCCATGTTACAATGCAGTCCCACAAAAGAAGCACTCACCTATATACAGTGTGTTCACAGGTTTTGTCCATAATAACTCATTTATGTCTTCATTGTTATCTCCACCAGATTTTCACCTTCACCCCTATCTCCTTGTATACATTAATAAAGAAGTCTCTTACTCATCATTATATCTTCACTCTGTTGTGGTTACTGTCTTTACCTGCTATGCTCATTCATTGCTCCTGCATTTCTGCTGTATGGGGTGTTCAAGTTCTCTTCAGTTCTAGTTTTCATTTTTAGCATGTTTTTATTGATATGTTCTGTATCTTACATTGCCCTAGTATCATATGTATTTCTCCCCTTTTCTCTCTTAGTAATGTGATATGACAAATAGTATTTTCTTTAGAAAACACAAGTCAGCATAACTTATCAGTAAACTGGAAAAGTCCAAAAACGTGCAATGTGGGACATTTGTGGACCTTTCTCTTCCATGACAGAACATGTTGGTAGTATCTTCCCTATCTCTTCATTTGATCCAGTTTTATTTCTTAAAATGTTTCAAACTCTTCTATATTATTGAATATCTATTTTTTATCCTGAACGTTAAGTTCAAATTTACAGGATGGGCCACCTTGGGCTGCATCTGAGCTCCATTGTTCATCAATCCATATTATTCCATTCCCTCACCATTTCTTCTAGTGACTGCTAAAGTCCTACATCATTCAAATGTCTTTTCCTTTGTATTTGAAGGTCTTTCTTCTAATAGTTTGCAGAACTCATTTCTGAATTAAGTTGTTAAATGTAACCACCATGCATCTTGTAGTTTACAGTCATGGGTTTTTTATCCAGAGGTGACTTGTGAATTTTTAAAATTGTAACTTTATTTTCCATGTTTAGAAGTACTAAGTAGTTCTATTATTTCCATTATTATGGTGATAAGGGTTTTTTTTTGTCCTGTCATGTTCGTTTGGGAAATCTGTGATCTTTGGGTTGTGTCTGTGAATCCTGTTTTTGACGTTAGTATGTTTTGCTTGCCTAATGAGTATGTTTTCTTTTAATGTTATTGTTGTATTTACATTCCCAAGTTAATGTTTCTCTGATGAGACTTGTCATTACAGAGTCAAATTTTTCTATTCTGCTTACTGTATTTACTATGCACTCCCTAAATTCTCCACTCAAAATTCTCATTTCTTTTTTAAAATCACTCAGAAACACAATGTTTAGGTTCCTCTGACTCATCAAGTCATAATTTTACAGTATTTATTCATAGGCACTTGAAGTCATTTACTAGATCTGGAGGTCATATTTCCTTCTGGTTTTTTATCTTTTTACTGCTGATTTATCTATTTGACCTATTCTGGTTTTTTTGTGCCTTCTTTACTAAGCTGTTGATTATTTTTTCATGAATGATTTTCTCCTATCACTCTCACTCCTTGCTCCAATTTTTCTCCTACCTCTTTTATTTGATTTTTATGATTGTTTTTGAGCTCTTCCAGAAATCAGTCTAAAACCAATTCACATTTCTTTGAGGCACTGCATGTAGCAGTTTTGACTTTGTCTTTTTCTGAGTTTGTGTCTTGATCTTCCCTGTCACCATAGTAACTTTCTATGGTCAACTTCTTTGCTTTTCCTCATTTTTTCCAACCTATTTCTTAACTTTTAACTTGATGTTAAGGTTGGGTTCCGCTCCTGGGGTGGAGGGAGTTCTTTCACAACTTTTAAGCTTTTTGTGCAGCTGTTTTCAGAGCTAGTTTTGAGGGTCTATAAGTTTTCAGTTCTTTCAAGGTGGTATGATCAAAGGAGAGCTGTATTTATGACCATACTGGCCAGTACTCTTGTCTATGAGCAACCACAAGCACTCTTTTCCACCCCAGATCACACTTCCCTGTGACCACAAGCTCTGATGTGCTAGTGTTCTTTCTCACCTGCACCTATAGCCCAAGATTGCCACCTAGAACTGTGTATGGGCAGTGAAACAGAATCTTGCATCTGCAGTACCAGCAAAGGAACCCTTTTGTAAGCTCCTTCTGATCAGTTGTCCAACTTTCTTACCTGTGGGCTGAGAGCTCCAGAAGATCCTGCTGCCACCACTGATTTAGTCATCACCACTCCCATCCCAACCTCCAAAGCTTGCTGATGATTTGTGAGGGTTGGTCTGTTGTAGCAGCCTGCACTGGACTACATTCCATTCACACCTTGGTGTAATAGATCTTTCCTAACAACCCTCTAAGTTGTCTTGGGCTGGAAAATTGTTTTGCCCAGTTCTTTTGTGGATTCTACTACTCCAGAATTTGTTTTGAGGCATTATTTAAAGTTGTTTTAGGAAAATTTTGGAGAGCTCAGGTGAGTCCCTCTCTCTCCTCTGTTATCTTGGCTCTGCCCTCCACAATTTCTCCCTTTCTTTTTCTTTTTTTACAATGTGGCTCACTTGGAAGCATTTTGCATGACTTCATATGTAAAATATATATAATATAATAATTATGGATTATGATAATGAGCCTGGTATTTCTTGCCTTCTCAATGGGCAAGGGAAAAGACGGAGGGAGAGAATTTGGAACTGAAAATAAAAATTTTAAAAAAAATTTAAGTGTAGCTTACGCTCTGTCTTCAATCCTGAACTTTCCTGATCCTTCCTTCTCCTAAATAATGCCTTCCCTCCCATACTATTTAATACTTAGTATTTATTGGTATTTACTCTCTTTTTATTTATTCTGCATATGTTTCTATATGCACTTTTTGTTTTCCCTGTTAAAATGCAAGTTCCTTATGTGGAGTAGAAATTGTCTGATACACAGTACGTAGTGCTTGGCCCAAGTAGACCTTTAAGAAATGAATGTTTATTGATAGACTGAGAGATGTGGGCATGTAGGTAGGATGTACCAGATGTTCTATTTTGAATAGGAGCTTTGAGGTAGTATTAAAATAATCTGATATTTAGTTTATGAGTGATAAGATAGCTGAGTTGGGGATGAGAGATGAGAACATAGTGTCTTTAATTTTATCCTTATTCATAGAGTAAGGGGAGACAACAAAATCCTATATAAGTATACGCAGGATAAATATTAACAGATTAATACCAAGCAGTTACATAAAAATAGTATAGGAGGGAAAGAAATAAGGAGGGGATTGATGAAGCATGGAAGGTTGATGGAAAGGAGAAAGCAAATAAAGGGTATTTTCTCTTCTGTTCAGCCTTATGTGAATTTCAGTGTTTCCAAGGATGGAACTTTTAGGAGTGGATGAAGTAAAACTATAAATTCTCTGTATAGGAATTCTTGGCATAGCTAGGGAGACAGGTCACATGGCCTACCTAAGAGTTCTTAAAAACGAGGATGCCTAGGACAATAACAAAGTTTACTACAGACTTCAGTAAGATAGGGTAGGTTGCTTAGGATAACAACCAAAAGAATGCTTTTATCTTAAGAGAAACTCTATGACTAGTAAATGCTGATGCATAAACTTAGGAAGGGTTGTCTCTATTTTTAGGGAAAGAAAGTTAGCAACAAATTAACCTTTTTCTGCTGATGGAGGAGCTACTCAAAATGGAGATTCTACATTGGATTTCCTAGTATCAGGAGTTGAGACTTCAGTCTGTAACTGCAAACCCTTTCTGGCTTGTTTTGAGTTCAAAGTACACTGGCTGAAGAGGGAGTTTCTATGGTATAGGAAAAGACTTACTCATGTGATACTTACCATCAACAGAAAATAGAAAATAAAGAAACTGATGAGATCCCACATCAGTGCAGACAACCAGAAACTTAGGACATATACACCACTCACAAACTGAATATGCTTCACTCCAATGACTCTTTCAGTGACTGTTTGTCGAGAAAAACTACTTGGCAAGGTAGCTAGGCCAAAATTTAAAATAAAGGCAAGTGCGTATCCACTAGGAAAACTGTAAGAGAGAGAACATAGAGACATATGTGGGAAGTAGGAAAAATTCCAACTATAAACATAAATTTCTGGAGTACACATAAATGGACAAACACAATTAATGTGGGAGAAGTAAAAAAGCTGTTGAAACTACTCCTCCCCTTCAACCTAAGGAGAAGGAAAGGTACACATACCTAATGAAATCCTTTTCGGTGCTGATGACTTGATGAGGCTGAGGTTTGTTGAAGACATCAAGAGAAGCTTTGGGGCCACAAAATAATAAAAATAAGATATTATCCACCACCGTCAGGGATGTTGCCGGTGAATGGTATGCCTCGTTGTTGAACAGAGCAGTGGCAACAATGTTGGTTTTATTGACTTTAATGGAAAATGCAACTATACAGTCTTCAATACAGCTTCTACTTTTCCTTAGAAACTCTTCTAGGTCACCTAAAGTAGGGAGGCATTTGAGGTAAGTCAGGTGAAATGAACTATACAACTTCTTCCATTTGTAGGTGGAAATAAAATAAATGAAAAATTATATTATCTGTCTTCAAGAGGCTTACAGCTCTAAGTTTTTAAAGATGAAACATAAATATTAACATAGCAACCACTTTTCTTTAAATCTAAATCTACACCGTTAAACCTAATATGGCAGAGAAAGATACACTGACTTTCATGTATTTAGCATGATAAAAAACTAGAACTACAATATAAACATATCAAAGTCAACACTAATATTTGTAATATTTCCAAAATACAATGATAGCAGAGGTCTAGCTAGAGTTTTTCATTGCCCTTTAAAGATTTCCCTGCTATCAGTGATTTTCTGTATCTCTCCTCTATTCTGGCCCATGTCCTAACTATCATCTCTGAGAATAGGGCTTTGAGTTTTTAAACAACTGGAATAATTTCTCAACCTCTTTCTGGTCCAGTTATAATGAAGCAATAGGGAGACTTGACAGGGGGGCATTTTATTACTGCCTTTTACATATTGTCTCCTACTTGAAATGTTGAGTATAGCTTAATAGATTTGCTCCTGAGAGAAGGCAGTATAATGAACTCCTGAAGAAAAAAAATCATGGATTTGTAAATGAACTCTATTAAATATTCAAACAAACAATTGCAATATTACATAAACTATTTTTAAAAATAGGAAAAGAAGGGGCTATATCAAATTCTTTCTAGAATATAAATGTTGGCTTAACACCTAAACCAGGTTAAATCAAAACAAAGAAAACTAGTGATGATTCATAATGAACTCTGACACACACAAAAAATTTAAATAAAATATTATCAGAGTCTATTGCAATGCATATCCATTATAACCATGCTGGATTTTGACCAGAAATGCAGGGTTGGTTTAATATTAAGAAAACCATTAATATGAGTAAGTAAATAAAAGCAATGAAAATCATATCATTACATTAACAGATGCAAATTTTTTTTGACAAGATACAATACCTACCTGTTAAAAAACACTAAAAAAAAATAGAGGTATTAATTAATAGACCTTTCCTTAATATGATTAAAAAAATCTATCTAAAGCCAAGAAACAGTACTATATAAGGTGGAGATAAAATAATAATTTTTTCTAAACGATGCAGATGTCCACTTTCACCACTAGTATTTGATATAGTACTAAAAGCTATAAATAATATGATGGTTTACTTAGAAAACCCTAAAGAGATAACTGAAACTTAATTAAAACAATAACTTCAGCAAAGTTGCAAGATATAAAATAAATCTATTCAAATCACCAGCACGTCAGTAAGTTACCAACAAAACATGATATGAAGGAATAGAAAGAGAAATTCCGTTTATAAACAACTATAGAATGTGGTGGGGCAACTAGATGACTCAGTGGATAGAGTACTGAACCTGGACTCAGAAAGACCCAAGTTCAAGTATGGCTCAGATACTTACTAGCTGTATAACCTTGGCCAAGTCACTTAATCCTATTTGCTTCAGTTTGTAAAATGAGCTGGAGAAGGAAATTTCAAACCACTCCTGTATCTTTGCAAAGAAAATCCCAAAAGGGATCACAAATAATTGAATATGTCTGTTATGTGCTAGGTACTTTGTTAAATGTTGAGGATACAGGTGTCAGAGAGGATACTGTCCCATGGTAGAGTCATTCCCCTACCACATTATGCAGCCTACCACTGATCTATATTCTCCTGTGACTTTTTATGCCCATTGGCCTCAAAATTCTGCCCAGGCACCAGTTGTTCCAGGAGTTCCAACTCTACCCTCCCCATATTAAAAAAGGATGAGTAGACTTTTCAAGAATGATCAGGGACTAGGGAAGACTAAGGTTACTTATATTAAATGATCTCCATTGTCATGGGCATTTTGATTTTCCACAGTGGAAAGAAAAATACATTTTATTGATGTCTTTTTGCCTTGATATCACAATCAATTCTTGGAAAGGAGGGGAAAAATATTCCTTTTACCTCTGCCAGATTTAATCCTCCTTTTAAGAAAAATGAAAATAATTTTAAAAAATTAATACAATACAATAAACATTTAAGAAGTGAAAAAAATCTACTTCAGAACCTATACTGCACTGCCCAAGGCACTACTATCCCCCACTAGTGTTAACTACCAGAAATGCTGGAAGTTTTAATCTTGTTCTACAGTTTTAAAATTCATAGTAGTTTAAGAAAAACAAGCTATTAGTAACTCAGCTAACCAGTAGATAATTGTGAAAGGCCAGAGCTTGGAATCCATGCTTTGCTGATCCAAGTCTGTAAAGTACAATAGGTTTTATCTAGTATTTCCTTACCCTAGTTTCCTAAGCCTGCATTTATGCTTCCAGAATGAATTGGGAGGTGTCATTTCATTTGGCCTTTATCCCACTTACTTCCTCAGAACATATTTAGAAAGTTAAATATTAATGAGTATCCAGTATCTGGGCCAACTTAGGTGTTGCACCCTGCTTGATATGGAGAGTTTGGGTAGTTAAATATTCATCAGACAATATTGCTTGCCATAAAATGATAATACCCAGTATCTTAGCCTGTTTATAGTCATATATAATCATATATAAGATGTGTATAATAGACTGATACATAAGAAGGGGCTGCAGCATGCAGGAATAGTTTTAGCAAAACTGTTCATGTTAACAAGTGAGTTTTGGAGCCAGAGGCACGAAGGATGCCTTTCATATACCATGTTTGTGGCCCAGCTAAGTATCACAGGGCCCATTTTCTTTACAACTGGAAACATCTGCTGTGGCAAAGAGAGCCCAGAATTTGGAATTACAGGACTTGGGCTCAAGTTTGTGCACTGCTTGCTTGTTAACTGTTTGCCCTTACAAGTCACTTAACCCAATAAAAATCATCAAATAATCGCTACGATCTCCTCTAGCTCTTGATAGTAAGACCCTTTAGCACAGAGAGTTCTGCATAACAGCATACAATATTCAGCTGGTTCTCACCTTTCACTTCTTGGAGGCTCTGTCCTTTATCCGTCAACAAAATTTCAACGTATTTTAAAATTTCCTGTGTCACAGATGAATTTCCAGAGATAGAAAAGGGCACAATGGTTTTGCCATATGGACTCAAATCCAGTTTCAAGAGTGGCCCATCCTTATGAAGTGGAGAACGAAAGATACTTAACAGGAAGGAAATGTACAGGAGAGGTGTCAATATGCACATCAAGGTCATCTTCCAGTTGCGCCAACTGTAGATAGCCTTTTTTACAAACATTGCATAGAACTGCTGGCAGTAAAGAGTACACTAGAAAAAGGAAAAAAGAGACACAACATTACAATGGTCACAGATATTAGCAAGTCATTCAAGCTGAAATCCATTTCAGCTTGTGTCTTGGTTGCAAAGTTTCTGGTCAGCAAAACCAGCACTTTGGTATGTATTTGATTTCTTTTCTTTTTATTTATTTATTTTTTTGATGTTCTTCAATCACTACCATAAAATTAAGATTTTAATCCCCCCACCTACCCTCCACTACCCCCCTCCCTCCCCAAGATGGCATACAATTCTGTATAGGTTCTACATATACTTTTTATTGAATACATTTTCACTACAGTCATGCTATGTAGGCGAACTAAAATAAATGGAAGAAATCATATACCAAATCAAAACATAATACCCAAACACACCCACACACAAACATGATCTGCTACATTCTGTGAATGAATTCCATAGTTCTTTCTCTGAGTGTGGAAGGCATTTTGCCTTAGAAAACCAATGGGAATCTTCTTTTATAAGTTCTTGCGTTATTACGAAGCTCCAAGTCTACCAGAAAAAACTCTCGCATACTGGGGTTGTTACTGTGTACAAAGTTCTCCTGGTTCTGCTCCTTTCACTCAGCATCAGATCATATAAGTCCTTCCAGGCCTCCCTGAAGTCTTCTTGTTCATTATTTCTCATGGTGCGATAGTACTCCACTACATTCATATACCATAATTTATTCAGCCATTCCCTAATTGATGGGCATCCCTTTGACTTCAAAGTTTTGGCAACTACATAGAGAGCTACTATAAATATTTTTGTACTTGTGGGACCCTTTCCATTTTTATGATCTCTTGGGATACAGTCCTAGGAGCGATATTGCTGGGTCAAAGGGTATTATGCCTTTGATTTCTAATGAGGAAGTCCAGAAAGAAAAAATAAATACAGAGTTATTGTTCTGCAGCCTGTGGTTCATAAGCGTGCATGTGAGGGGGAAGGTTTTCAGCATCCCAGAATCTATTTTGCCATTCCAGCCTGACTGCCCCACACAGCCTTGAACTTTGTGGCAGCTGTAGCCCTCAAAACTCTTGCTCTCTCAGGTCCACAGGCCTTCTCACAGCTTCCCTTTCTCCAGCGCCATGTGTCTTCGATAAGATTTATCAGGAGTTTGGCTCCTATCTGAACTCACTTGAACTGACCTCTTCTTAAGCCGTCCTACTGTATTAACAACATGGGTTATAGTCAGTCATTATTTGGCTAAATGTTGCTTGCACTTCAAGAATGATGATTTTCCCCATTAATATATCATTAATGATTAAAAAATAAAATCATATTTACTCCTTATCTATCAAATCTATATTCGTCAGGTTTATAAATATAAAAGAAATGAGTTATGTTTCATAAAGAAATTTTTACTCACTTTTCTGATAATATATTTCCTATATTTCCTTTGTTTTTATATCAGTCATTTCTTAAAGCATCGGTACAATGAATCATCCTTCACAACATAGAAAACAATCAAGCAAAAGGATAGAATACAGTAACATCTGATAATGTATGCAACATTTTGTCTTATTAGATCTCTATCTCTCTGACATGAGGAAAGCAGTATGTTTCATTTATCTATTCTCTTATCTATTATTCTCTTATTTATCTTATTATTTTAGAGGAAACTCCAATTATTTGAAAATTAATTTCTTTTTTTATGCTATTGAGTGGGAAGGAGGGAAATAAACATTCACTAAGCACCTACTATATGTCAAACATTGTGCTAAGCATTTTACAAATTTTATTTCACTTGATCCTAACAATTCTGGGAGATAGGTACTATTATTAACTTCATTAAAGCCAAGAAAACTGAGACAAGCAGAAATTGTGACTTGTATCACACAGTAAAAGAGGCTGAATTTGAACTCAATTCATCCTAACTCCAAACCTTGCACTCTATCCTGTCATAATGTATACAGAGTAGCCAGTGGATATACTGTATTCTTGGCTTTGTTCACTTACCTTTGCATTTGGTTCACACATATCTTCCCATGTTTTTCTGAATTTCTCATATAGGTACTTTCTTAGCACACAGTAATATTTAATTACATTCATATAGCACAGCATTTAGCCATTTCCTACCCTATTTTGTTGATAATTCCTTGTTGTCACAAAGAGTGCTGCTATGAATTTCTTGGTAATATTGCACCAGTGTTGTCTTTTGCTCTCTTTTGGTATATGACCAGTACAAGGACTACTGGAACAAGAGGTATGGAAATTTTGCTAATTTTTCTTGCACAATTCCAAATTGCTATAAAAAAAAGTTTGAACCACTTTGCAACATCAAAAGTATATCTTGTACCTGACTTTCCAAACATCTTTAATACTGACTATTGCCCTTATTTTCTCATCTTTGCAGTGTAAAGTGTAAAGTGGTGTAAAGTGAAATTGCAGCGTTATTATACTGCATATTTCTTTACTATTAGTGATTTGGAACATGTTTTAATATGATCATGTATACATTGGAATTTTCTTTGGAAAGCTATTTATTCATGTCCTGTAGCAAATTATCTACTGGGGAATCATTTCTAAGGGTATACATCTGGGTCAATTCCTTGTATGTTGTGCTTATTAACTTTAAAAAAATGGATTATTATTGACTTCTGTTTTTGATGTCACCAGACTTATCCCCAGTATCTATTCCCTGCCTCCTCCCAGAGAATTGTCTCTATTATTAACAAATTATATTATTTAATATCAACAAATTATTAACAAATATTATTATTTGACAAATTAACAAATTATTATTTGTTATTAACAATTAATATTAACAAACAATATTATTTAAAGACATAAAGTAGGAAGGGGAGAGAATCAGTATAAGTGATTAATGCATTGAAAAATCCCAAAACATGGGTTGTGTATAATATAGAATAACAATCAAATATGCATACACACATATACATCTATGTAGACTATATTTCTTAGATAACAAATTTTTATCAGAAAAACTGGGTATAAGGATTTCTCCCACTTCTCTTTTAACTACTTCTCATTCTAGGTGTATTGATTTGTCTGTAAATAAGTTACTTCATTTTATGTAATCAAAGTTATCTATTTTATTTTTTGTAATTGCCTCTCTCTCTTGTTTGGTTAAGAATATGTCTTCTACCCATAGCTTTGAGAAGTATATTATCTGTTTTCCTTCTAATTTAAAAAAATATTATGAGAGTTCACATTAAGGTAACATATATATTTAGAATATATAACGAAAGATGCTGTAAAGTACCCAGCAAAACTGAGTATAATAAATACTTCAGAGGAAAAAAATGGTCATTCAGTGATATAGAGGATTTTCAAGCATTCTTGATGAAAAAACCAGAACTGAATAGAAAATTTGCTTTCAAACACAAGAATCAAGAGAAGCATGAAAAGGTAAACAGGAAAAAAATCATAAGGGACTTTCTAAAGTTGAACTGTTTACATTCCTACATAGGAAGATAATATTTGTAACTCTTCAGATTTTCTCAGTATTTGGGTAGGTGGAGGAATTATGTACACATGCACACACACATATGTATAGACATAGAGTACAGGGTGAGTTGCACAGGAAGGGGTGATGCCTAAAAGAAGATAAAATTAAGGGGTGAGAGAGGAATATATTGAAAGGAGAAAGGGAGAAACAGAATGGGGCAAATTATCTCTCATAAAAGAAACAAGAGAAAGTTTTTCAATGGGGGAGAAAAGGGAGAAGGTAAGAGAGAAAAAGTGAAGTTTGCTCTCATCACATTTGGCTTAAGGAGGGAATAACATGCTCACTCAATTTTGTATGAAAATCTATCTTACACTACAGGAAAGTAGGGGAGAATTGGAAAAGTGGGGTGAGGGGGATGATAGAAGGCAGGACAAATGGGAGAAGGGAGTAATTAGAAGTAAATACTTTTGGGGAAGGACAAGGTCAAAAGAGAGAATAGAACAAATGGGAGCCAGGATATAATTGAGGGAAATATAGTTAGTCTTACATAACATGACTATTATGGAAGTCTTTTGCAAAACTACACATATACAGCCTTTATTGAATTGCCTGCCTTCTCAGTGGGGATGCGTGGGGAGGGAGGAAGGGAGAGAAGTTGGAATTACAAGTATTAGGAATGAATGTTGAGAATTGTTTTTGCACACAATTGGGAAATAAGAAATACAGTTAATGGGATATAGAAATCTATCTTGCCCTAAAAGAAAAGAGAGAAGATGGGGATAAGGGAAGAATGGGGTGTGGTAGAAGGGAGGGCATAGTGATGGAAGGTGTAATCAGAATGCAAGGCATTATGGGGTGGGGGAGAGGGGAGAGATGGGGAGAAAATTTGGAAACTCAAAATTTTGTGTAAATGAGTGTTGAAAACTAAAAATAAATAAATAAATAATTTTTAAAAGGTGCTGTAAAGTGTTGGAATAAATGTAATTTCTGTAAAATGGCTTTCTGATATCTTCTTGCAGCTCAGATATTGTTGCCTTTATGAATTTAGATGCTAAGGCATTTGGAGACTGTTAGTTGATTACCTATTTTGGTTTGCTGTCTATGGTTCCTTTTCACATGAAACATTATGCATTTTTATGTTTTCTTCTTTATTCCTTTTGTTTTAAAATTTTTTTTTCCTTTTTCAGGTAGCATGTTTGCAACTCCTGCTCTTCTGGACTAACTTGATACATAGTAATTTCTTTTACCATCACTTCTGTTTTATTGTGTCTATATTTTTGTTTTTAAAATGTTTTGTATGAGCCACAAATGGTAGGATTTTGTTTTCTTATCTAATCTCACTCTTTTTCATTTGATTGGATTGTTTAATCTATTCATATTTAAAGATATGAATTAGGTTTATATTTTCCTCTATTGCTAACATTGGATTTTATCAAGTTATTATTTTCTCCATCTTCTACTGTAAGCACAGTACTATTTCAGTTACTTTTTAAAATTTATTTTTAACACATTTTTTAACAGATAAAGCAATTCAAACTTTTGGTTAGGTGATACATCTTTTTAAAGCATTTACAATATAGACCACAAAAGAATTTTTTTTAAACATTAAGCAACTGAGAAACAGGTAATATTTTTGTTGATAACTTCATATACTCTTGACCTAATTGTCTTCACAGTATTACTAAGAATTAAAGGACACTAACAATGTTGTTGATCTAAAGTCTTATGCCTAATAGCTTAATTTTAGACAAACTCGGATGCTCTCCTACCCACCATCTATAATTGAATAGATCTGGTATTAAGCTTATAAACCTTTTAACCATAGGAAATTGCCACCAATAGTAAGGATATTGCAGGGATACAATATCTCCCCAACTTCATGTCAACTCCAGGCAGGATTAGATTATCCACTTGCATTCAGTCAGGCTTAAAGTCTGCCAGGTGTCAGTGGGAAAATTGAATCAAGAGAATCCCACCTTAGTCCATGCTGAATAGCCATTCTCCCACCCTTCCCTTGAGATCACCTATGCAGTTCATACCAGCATCTCATTAGCTTACTGGCATCATGGATTAGAGGCTCCGATTGCCTTTCTTGCTTCCCATACCTGGAGTTAGACACAGAAGAACAGCCACTTAATAGTCACATAGCATCCAAAAATGGCAAGTTCCAATAACTAGGTTTCAAATATGATTAATAGTTTCACTTTGGCTAAGGAACATCTTTTGAGGCAAGTCTTAAGTGGCTTACATGTCTTTCTATACATGTTCTAGTTCCTGATTAAATGGCAATCATAAAATCAAATTTACCATTAAAATTTTGACTTTTCCATGCCAAATTTTGTCAGAGGTTACCTTCCTCTAGGAAATTTAGACTGAAATTGTTTTCTCCAAACTAAAGATGTCATTGATTTATTCTCAGTAATTAATTCAGTCTATTGTTTTAATACTAATTGCTTTTACCTCAGTTTGTAACGTGTCCAATTTTTCTCCCCATCACTCCCCTCCCCCCACTTCCTAATTCCTTGCATTCTGGTTGCTCCTTCCCTCAATGTACCTTCCCCTCCATCACACCCCACTCCTGTCCTATCCCCATCTTCCTTCTTTTCTTGCAGGGCAAGATGAATTTCCATACCCCTATCCCTGTAGTTCTTATTTCCCAATTATACGCAATAAAAATTCTCAACATTAGTTTCTAATACTTTGAATTCTGACATCTCTCCCTCCTCCTCTCCCTCCCCAGCCCCACTAAGAAGGGAAGCAATTCAATACAGACTAGACATGTGTTGTTTTGCAAAAGACTTCCATAGTAATCATGTTGTGTAATACTAATTGTATTGCTCTCTGACCTACCCTATCCCCCCTTATTTCTCCCCCTACAATTGACCTTGTCCCTTCTCGAAAGTGTTTATTTCTAGTGACTCCCTTCTCCCATTTGCCCTCCCTTCTAACATTCCCCTCGCTCCACTTGTCACCTCCTCTCCTACTTTCCTGTGGTGTATATAAATTTTCATATGGCATTTAGTGAGCATGTTATTCCCTCCTTCAGCCACATATGGGGAGACTAGCTTTATTCCCCCCCTTCTCTCCTCCATTGAGTAAGATTTTTCTTAACTCTTTTATGAGTTACAGCCTGCCCCATTCCATTACTCCCTTTCCCTTTTTCTTCCCAGAATTTTCCTCCTTCACCCCTTAATTTTTATTTTGTGTGTGTGTGTGTATGAGGATATCATCTCTTCTGATATAACACACCCTGTACTGTCTATGTGTATGTATATGTGTGTGTGTATATGTACAATCTCTCCAACTACCCAAATACTGAGAAAAGATTCAAGAATTAAAAATATTTTCTTTCCATGTAGTAATGTAAATAGTTCAGCTTTACGATTTTTCTTTACTGTTTACCTTTTCAAGCTTCTCTTGATTCTTGTCTTGGGAAGTCAAACTTTTAAATACAGATCTGGTCTTCTCCTCAACATGAAATCTTCAAGTTTGACTATATCACTGAATGACCATTTTTTTCCCTTGAAGTATTATATTCAGATTTGCCGGGTATATTTCAGTTACTTTTTCTAAATCTTTTGTAAGATGGCCCTATTCCCATTATCTTCCCCTCATCACCAATCTCCCTCCTATTTATTACCGATTTCTGTTCAGAGTTTTGTTCATTAATTTCTTTTTCTTTTCTGCTTTTATCTTGTTATTTCTTAGACTTTTTAAAAATCTTAGTCAAATAGATGCCCCTTTCCTCTCTTCCCTTTCAACTAGTTCTCTTCTTTAGTTTTTTAAACTTCACCTTTGTTCCCCTTCCGAGAGAGGATTATATTCACTTATTCTATTCATTGTCCATTCTCTTTTTCTATTTTCTCTATTTCTTTATTATCTGGATCTTGACTCTAATATCTATTCATCCTCCTCTATTTTCCTCATGGAATCAAAACTTCTGTGGTATCCATTCTGAGATCTCCCCCTAGGCAGTTTCTGTAATTGTCTTTTAGAGTCTCTCTCCTGGATTTCCTCTTTTCCTCCTTTCCAGAACAATGCCAATTCCTATAAGTGTCATAAAGGATACTGTTTAAGCATCCCTGTTTAAGCATTTCACCATTGATCTTTGTCATCCCCCTGGTTACTTCTTTGGACATTTGCCTCAAAGTGTCCTCCCTGTATCTATGCTATCAACACTCCCCAGGTGCCAGTTGTCCTCAGGAGTTCCTACTCTCCCCTTTGAGCAGAGCACCAAATCCACCCAGCACAAGGTTCTCCTCTCCCTTCACCCACAAAAGCTCACATCAGCTGAACCCCCTACTATAACCAAGAGTCTCCTTCTTCCTTCTCATTTTCAATCCTCCTGTTCCTTCTTACCCACTCTCCCTGTAGGTTCTTTTCTTCCTCAAATAATAGGTATCATCTTCCTCCCATGGACACATCACATACTTCATTACCACCACCTTCATGCATCCTCCCATTCTGCAATATAGTTCCCCCCCAAAAAAATTAATTTATCTCTGTGGAGGATACTGCCATATTCTGTCCTTAATGTCCCTCTCCACTCTTAGATTCACTTTTACCACTGTCTCTTTAGAAACTATATCGTCTGAAAATGTGAATATTTAGAAAGAAGACTTGTTGATTTTTTTTTGCCACCATTCTTTGAAGCTGTTGTCTTTGCCTACTGCATTCATTTATCTCCCACATTGCTGTTGTCTGAGATGTTTGAGAAGAAAATAATTTCTTTAGGTCTGGTATTTTTTTTGGTAAGAATTTTCAAAAACTTTTTATTATTGAACATCCATCTGATTTCATTTATGGTTAAGTTTAGGTTTGAAGGATACATCAACCTGGTCTGAATCTGACCTTAATTGTTTTTCAGAACCAATTATTTCATTCCCTCCTACATTTTCTGTTTCTGTTGTACAATAGTTTTGTGTTGTTCAAACTTCTTGTCATTTTGTAATCAAAGATCTTTGTCCCCTTTGTCTTGCAGAATTTGTTGCTTCTGAATTGAATTGCTAAATTTAAACCCTCCAATGTCTGAAAGTTTCCAGCCTTTTTGTTTCTTTTTGGTTTTTTTCCCCCTAGAAGTAATCTACGAATTCATTTTCTTTTCTGGGTTCAGAAGTTCTGGGCAGTTTTCCTGTATCATTTCTTGCCTTATGGTCTTCATGTTTTTAAACTTGTCATGTTCTTCTGAAAGACACATAATTCTCAGGTTGTATATATGCATCCTCTCTTAGAACAATTAGTTTTGCTTGAATTAAGAGCCTTTTCTTTTAATATTTTGTTTTCCTTTGTTTTTATTCTTATGAATTTTCCTTTACTTTTGTATACTTATATTCAATTTTAGATGTCTTCTCTTTCATTTCTTTCATGAGACTTGCTGTCTTAGATTTAAGTTTTTCTCTTTTACCAATCATTTCTGCAGCTCAGGTCATGAATTCTACTCTCATAATTCTCATTTTTCTTTTAATTCACTCAAGAGCAAGGTTGTGGATCCATGTATCCAAATTCCACAAGGTCCTTTTTTCTCATCAAGTTTTGGATCATTTTCCTTTGTTTTGTGGTATTTATTCATAGATGCCTGAGACATCTATGATCTGAAGGCTGTAATTTCTTTCTTGCCTATTGATTTATTTGCTTATGTTCAAGGCATTTTCTGTTAAATCCCCCCATAAATGTTTGATAGTTTCAATCTTTCCTCCCTTTCTTTTCCCATTATTCACTTTTTGAGGAAGTGGTATATGATTGAGTTCTCTTTCAAGGCCAGACATCAGTTGTGCCCTGTACCCTCTGTTCCTCCATCTCCTGAAGAAAACATTTGCATCATGGAATGTTGCCACAGTGCTAGCCACACTGAATCTCTAAGATGCTGGAAAGAGGGAGAATTGACCAGGATGTGGGTTTGCGTTTGTTGTGAATCACTGAGACTGGATCAGACAGTATAGCCTAGCTGCTAGTATCATGGTAGCCAGTGATGGAGGGGGCTCAAGACAGGTGTTTGTTTATAGGACTTTTTAAAATCTGATTCAAGGTGCTGTTATCCTGGACCATGAAGACAACTGAAATTACTTTATCTTTACCAAGTAAATTTTTTTAGATATCATGAAAATAAAATAAAATGTCTAGTTCTCTATCTTGGTGGTTATGTTACCTGAAAGTTCACCTGTTAATTTCTAAAAGCTCTCTTTCCAGGCTTACATTTTAATACATTGAATCTAATTCAGTGTCAAAGAGATTAAGCTGAAGAAATGTTATAACTCTCAAAGAAGTTGAAAAACCTGTTGTGTTTTAATTAATAAATGTGATTTAAATGAAACAATCACATCTTTTTTGATAGCATAGACAAAAGGGAAATCTTGTGATATCTCTGAGTGAGCTACTTTGGTCTAAAGTCAGTTCATTGTTGAATTAATTAATTAAAAGTATTAATTAAGCATTTATATATGCAAAGCATTGTGCTGAGCTTTAGGAACACAAAAAGAAAAAAAGATCACATTATCTGCTAACAAAAGACCTTACATTCTAATGCTGGAAACAACAAATATAATAGATTTTAGCTGCAAATCAAATGGAAGTATCCCATGATCCTAAGGTTGTAGTGGCAAAGCAGATGGTAATGCATCTTCTTTAGTGTCATATTGAATGATAAAATCATATTTGTTTCTGATGTTGAACAATCTGACAGTATCAAGGACTTTGGTGGTAAGAACCTTTTCCTTCTGATCTATCTACAGTAGCTATTGTTGCTGAGAAGGTAGGGACCATAGCACTTACAGAGGCAGTTGACATGGGTGTAGGGTGTGTTCAGGGAAAACTATTTGGTGTGAGGGCTGCTGAATGCTTTTCAGGACTACTTTCCATCTTTAGTATCTTTGGTGTCTTTCATCCACCAAACTCTCACTTATGACTCCAAAAACCTATAGCATGCACACAGTCACACCCCAGTAAACCATTTTTGCAGATAGGATAAACCAAGTTGAGGGTAACTAAAGGATCTCAAACCCATTGGTGCATTGGGGGGATGCCTACCCCAAGCTTACGAAGACTTCCCCTGGTGGAATTGGTAGATGAGAACAATTTATTCCAGCAGCCAAGAAGACAACTTAAACAGGTGCTGCAGAGTGCTCACAGCTTGGTTAGACATTGAAGACACCAAGATCATGCACTGCATCTCGAGCATCAATCATCTTGACTCTTTCCTGTCACTGGACTGTGACAGTTCTAAAAGAAAGAGTAAAGCCGATGACTTCATGCAGCTCTGCCTCCCTTAAATCTAATTTATGAATGGATCAAAAGACATCACATCTATATCATTTTACCATTTTTACCTATCTCAAAGTCCTGTGGTAACAGGAAAGTGATAAAGCACCAGGTGTGGATACACTGGGAGTGGTAGTCACAACCATACATACAGGCAGCCCAAGTCATACAGTCATCCTGTCACCGGAAGCAGGAGTGGGATTCCATAACAAGTAGCCCTTTAAAGATAATACTCTTCACCTCCTGGTGTAAGGAAGGGGCTAGAAAAGGTGCCTGAAAAATTGTCTGCTTATTGAAACCATGGTACATAGGAATCCTACTCTGTGGTTGAAACACATATTTAAAAATGTGCAATAACATCTGCAAAGATGATTCCACATTGGTACATGGAATATGTGCATACTTATAGACAATACAAAATCCATAGACCTGAAGGACAAATAGCTCTTGTGAGAGAATTCAGCAGGTATTGTATCCAAATAGAAACATTGAGTGAAACAAGACTGGCAAATGAAGGTCAGCTTACTGCAGTTGGTTCTGGATACACATTTTTCTGGAGTGGCCACAGTGAAGAGGAGCATCATGAGGCTGTTATAGATTTTGCAATCCAAACTAATCTAGTCAACAGGCTTGTTTGCCTATCAAAAGGAGTGAATGACAGACTCATGACAATACAATTGCCACTTGCAAGAAAACACCATGCTACCATCATTAGTGTTTAAGATTCCACTATGCTGAGCCCTGATGAGGTCAAAGAAAAATTTTATGAAGACTTGGAGACCCTCATCATCACTAGATAAAAGCTTGCAATTCTGGGTAACTTTAATGCCAGAGTAGTCTCATACTACCAGATATTACAGGGAGGTCTTGGGAGGAATGGAACTGGAAATGGCAACAGCAGTGGTCACTTACTGCATCACATGAGTTTCTCATCACTATCTTCCATTTACCCAAATGCAATGAAACTTCATGGATACATCCTTGCAATAAATATTGACCTTTAATAGATTATGTAATTGTAAGGAGAAAAGACAGATAGGATATGAGAGTGATGAAGGCAATATGTGGAACAGAGTGCTGGACTGATCATAGACTTATCCTCTCCAAGTCAAATATTCACAGTCAAAAAAGTGTCAGTTCCAAGAAAAATGACTACCAGAAGAATTAATGTCAATAAATTAGAGTGCTTCTCAGTAGGAACAGTTTGTTGCTAACTTGGAGGGAAAGTTAAACTACACATAGTTGGCAACAGTGGAGAAAAAAAGGAGTGGGTAGATTTCTAAGATTTGGTGTACAGCACTGAATTTGCTCATCTGAGTCAGAACCCTTGAAAACATCAAGACTGGTTCGATGAAAATGATGGAGAAATTCAGAAGCTGATAAATGAAAAACAAGAACTCCACAGGGTTTACTAGTAGAACAGTTCATTCATCTCTAAGAAGGTATTTAATTCCATCAAAAGTAAGGTATCAGTAAAACTTAGAGAGATACAGGATTCTTGGCTCAGTAAGAAAGCTAATGAAATTAGGTTTCATGCAGAAAGTAACAATCCAATGTGCTTTTATGATGCCTTAAAGACTATTTATGGGACAAAGACCCATGTACATATCTTTTTTTCTTATGTGTATTATTTTATTTTTTAAAATTCATTTTTAATGTTTATTTACTTATTTTTAGTATTCAACATTCATTTTCACAAAATTTTGAGTTCCAAATATTCTCCCCATCTTTCCCCTACCCCCACCCCATAATGCCTTGCATTCTGATTACACCTTCCATCAATATGCCCTCCCTTCTATCACACCCTTCCCTTCCCTTAACCCCTTCTTCTCCCTTTTCTTGTAGGGCAAGATAGGTTTCTATATGCCATTACCTATATTTCATATTTCCCAGTTGTATTCAAAATCAATTGTCAACATTCATTCCTAATACTTGTAATTCCAACTTCTCTCCCTTCCTCCCTCCCCATGCATCCCCACTGAGAAGGCAGGCAATTCAATAAAGGCTGTATATGTGTAGTTTTGCAAAAGACTTCCTTAATAGTCATGTTGTGTAAGATATTACCCTCCATTCTATTCTGCTCCCCATTTATTATATTCTCTCTTTTGACCTTTTCCCTCCCAAAAGTGTTTATTTCTGATTACTCCTTTCTCCCATTTGCTCTCCCTTCTATCATACCCCACCCCACTTGTCCTCTTCTCCCCTACCCTTTTGTAGTGCAAGATATACTTTCATACCAAACTGAGTAAGCATTTCATTCCCTCAAGCCAAATGTGAAGAGTAAACTTCTCTTTTTCCCTCTCACATCCTCTCTTTTCTCCTCCACTGAAGAAGCTTTTTCTTGCTTCGTTGATGAGTGATAATTTACTCCATTCAATTTCGCCCTTTCTTCTCCTAGTATATAACTCTCTCACCCCTTAATTTTATCTTTTTTTAAGGTATCATCTCTTATTCAACTCACTCTGTGTTTTCTGTCTTTTTGTGTGTGTGTATGCATGTGTGTATGTGTGTGTGTGTATGTGTGTGTATAATCCCTCCAACTACCCAAATACTGAGAAAAGTCTTAAGAGTTACAAATATTATCGTTTCATGTAGGAATGTAAACAATTCAACTTTGGAAAGTCTTTTACGTTTTCTCTTTCCTGTTTACCTTTTCGTGCTTCTCTTGATTCTTGTATTTGAAAGTCAAACTTTCTATTCAATTCTGATCTTTTCATGAAGAATGCTTGAAAGTCCTCTATATCACTGAAAGACTGTTTTTCCCTTGAAGTATTATACTCAGTTTTGCTGGGTAGGTGAGTCTTGGTTTTAGTCCTAGTTCCTTTGACTTCTGGAATATTCTATTCCACGCCCTTCAATCCCTTAATGTAGAAGCTGCTAGATCTTGTGTTGTCCTGATTATCCATCCTCATCCACAATATTCAAGCTGTTTGTCTCTGGCTGCTTGTAATATTTTCTCCTTTACTTGAGTATTCTGGAATTTGGCTGCAATATTCGTAGGAGTTTGTCTTTTCATATCTCTTCAGGAGGTGATCTGGGAATTCTTTCAATATTCATTTGGCCTTCTGGTTCTAGAATATCAGGGCAGTTTTCCTTGATAATTTCATGAAAGATGATGTCTAGGATTTTTTTTTATCATGGCTTTAAGATAGTCCGATAATTTTTAAATTACCTCTCCTGGATTTATTTTCTAGGTCAGTTGTTTTTCCAATGAGATATTTCACATTATCTTCTATTTTTTACTCTTCTGGTTTTGTTTTATAATTTCTTGGTTTCTCATAAAGTCATTAGCCTCCATCTGTTCCATTCTAATTTTTGAAAACTATTTTCTTCAGTGAGCTTTTGAACCTCCTTTTCGATTTGGCTAATTCTGCTTTTTACAGCATTCTTCTCCTCATTGGCTTTTTGGACCTCTTTTGCCAATTGAGTTAGCCTATTTTTCAAGGTGTTATTTTCTTCAGCATTTTTTGGGGTCTCCTTTAGCAAGGTGTTGATTCATTTTTTCATGATTTTCTTGCGTCTCTTTCATTTCTCTTCCCAATTTTTCCTCCACCTCTCTTACTTGATTTTCAAAATCCTTTTTGAGCTCTTCCATGACCTGAGACCATTGCATATTTATTTAGGAGGTTTTGGACATGGAAACCTTGACTTCCTCTGATGTTATGCTTTGTTCTTCCTCATCAGAAAGGATGGAAGAAAATATCTTCACCAAGAAAGTAAACTTGTATAGTCTTATTTTGTCCTACCTTTTTTGGGCATTTTCCCAGCCAATTACTTGACTTCTCAGACCTTTGTCGAGAGGAGGACATATTCTGGGGAACTGTTAAGTTCTCAATTCCTCCAAAGTGGCACCGTCAAGGGAGAGGTATTTACTCCTCTTGATCTGCAAAATGGTCTGGGAACAACCAAAAACTTTTCTGCCCAGAATCTGCAATTGAATTCCCACACCACAACTGCCTCCAGTTCTACCACCAGTGCTCCTCCTCACCCCTGGGTGAAGCTCAGGGCTAAGAATCAGTTCAGTGGATCAATTCCTCAGCAGTTTTTGTGGAGGTCTCCCAGGGCTGCCACTCAGGGCTGAGATTCGATCAGTCTTACAATTCCCCCAAAGGCTCCAGGTTGAGGGCTCCAAAAATGGCAGCTGCTACTGCAGCGCCTGCTGCCAGAGGTCCAGGCTGCATTCCCCTCTCCTGGGTGAAGGAGCCTTCATACTGACCTTTGAAACTGTATGTGGCGTTTGTTGGTTGAGAAATCTGGGAACTACTGCCAGTGGCACCTGAATCTTGTTCTGAGTCCTGTCCCTGCTGCTCCGCACTGGTCTGCACTCTGCATGCTGCCCACTATGTGCATCTCAACTAGTCAGTGCTGATGGAGCCAAATAAAGACATGATCCTAGAGAGATGAGCTGAACACTTCCAAAGTGTTCTGAAAAGACTGTCATCAATCATTGCTGAAGCAAACCCCTCTCAAATTGCCAACTGAAGGAGAGTTTTTGAATGTCATTAGGCTTCTTTTGTACGGCAAAGCACTTGGATTGATTCTATTCCAATTGAGATTTACAGTGTTGGGGGTCTATTGTCTATACAAAAGCTCACTGAAAATTTTTGGGTCATATGGCAAGAGTAGGGTTATCACCCAGAGTTTCAAGGGCATTGACAGTTTTCATCTCTGTAAAGGTAAAGGAAATAGATTATCCTGTGAAAATCATGGGCAGGGGGTGTTCCTCTCTCTTAGTCATTACCAGCAAGAAGAGTCCTCTTTAGACTGACCCTTCACCTGGAAGATGATCATCTACCTGAGACCCAGTGTGGCTTCAGAAAGGGCTGAAGAATGGTGGTTGAAATGGTGTTTGCTGCCTGAAAACTCCAAGACAAACGTCGGGAACCGAACAGAGATCTGTACAAAGTCTTTGTAGGTCTGATCAAGGCCTTTGATACTGTCAGTCATGAGGGCTTATGGAAAATTATGTCAAAATTTGGTTGCCCAGAGAAGTTCATCAGTATTGTATGTCAATTTCACAATGACTGCTTGCCCAGCTTTCTCTAAACAAGAGCTTATGCTCTCAAGTTTTCTAACTCACCAATGGAGTGAAACAAATCTATATGCTTGCTCCCATACTTTTTAGCATGATGTTTTCAACTATGTTGTCAGATGTCTTCAATGAGGATGAACATGACATCAAAGTCAGCTGCTGTACTAATGGTAAATTATTTAACTTGAAAGGCTACAAGACAAGACAAAAGAGGAGGGAGAGTTGGTGCATAATTTTTTGTTTGCATGTTGTGCACACAATGCAGCCTCTGAAACAGAGATGCAACAAAGTATGGATTGATTCTCTGCTGCTGGAGCTAATTTTGGCATAACAAATAACACAAAGCAAACACAGGTGTTTCACCAGCCAGCAGCAGGTCATCTATACATGGAACCATCAGTTACAGCAAATGGAGAAATTTTGAATACTCTGGATAGGTTCATTGACCTTGGCAGTATTCTTTCCAGGGATGTACACCGTGACTATTGAAATTGACACATACATTGCCAGAACTAGCTCTGTTTTTGGGAGGCTCCAAAGGAAAGTATGGGAGAAAAGAGGTATTAGACTCACTACTAAACTGATGGTCTACAGAGCCATTATACTAACCACATTGTTATATGCCTGTGAAACCTGAACTGTCTACCAGTGCCATGCCAAGAAACTGAATCGCTTTCATTTGAATTGTCTTAGGAAGATTCTGAAAATCACCTGGCAGGATAAGATACCAGACACTGAGGGTCTTTCTTGAACTAAACTGCCAATAGTTCAAACTCCACTGCAGAGAGTGCAACTCGAATGAGCTCATATATTGTTCAAATGCCAAATATATGCTTGCCTCAAAGACTATCTTATGGAGAATTCTGTGAGTAAAGCAGAATTTAAGTAGCTCAAAAGAAATGTGAGAAACACAAGTTTATTGAATTTACTCCAAATATTCACATAGATTACTTATGCCTGACCTGTGGCAGGGCATTCTGAACTCACATTGGCCTGATCAGTCATAGTCAGACACATTTTGACTCCTTAGAGGTGTCATTTTGGTTGTCTTCAAAATGAAGGATAACCATACCATATCACATCAACCAGAGGCCATATCTCAACTCCACAAAGGTTATGTTCTAGGATTATGGCTTCAGGAGTTAGAAGCAGGATTGGTGGTGGTGGGAGGGTGTGATACTATTACTTTCTGGGCTCTATGATTTACCTACTTTTTTACTGCAGTTGCTAAATGCACTTGGTGTTGCGGGTAAAGATGAAGATAGTTTTCTTCCCTTCATTAATGACTATGTGTCTCAGGCTTGGAGTAGGGCTTAATTTTGCTATTTTCGGGGTTCTAGGCTGTTTCCATTGGGATCTGAGGTGACATGATTGTCAAGGGGATGGGTAGCACTTAACTGATCTGGCACATATTACCTCATCTTTTTCTCAGGGTATCTTGCTGCTTCCAGCTTGCCTGTCCTGTGGGTAGTAGTGAGTTGGTAACAGTAGTAGTGTCCTACCAAGGGTGGATTATTAGGTATATCCCCTGGAGTAGGAAGTAGAAGTAGAGTAGAGTAGGAAGTGAATTATTGAGTTCTAACAGTGAGGTCATCAACCTATCTAGAGAAATATGCCACATATTCACTTTCAACCTTGTTGGTATAGGAAGCAGGAAAGGAGTGGCAGCAGTCCTGAACCGGCAGGGAGCCTGATTAAATTTAGTTAATTTCATTTGTAGATTAATGGAGGACACCCTACTGAAATCTTTGGCCATTGTACTCCTAGAAGCATATGTACCTAGGGCAGCACAAAGTGAGAATGAACAGCTGCCAGAAGAGGAAATAAAATGAGAACAGGTTCCCCTCACGAATATAAATGTTTCTCTGTGTGCATGTATATATGTATGTATATGTGTGTGTGTGTATGTATATATACATATATATATTTGTGTATGTATTTATGCATGTATATATTTATATATAGCTCTGACTGGCAGGACATTAAAAATTATCATACATGCAAACTTTAAACACATGTCACAGATTTCAGTCCTGTGAATAAAACAAAATGCAAATTCATTATTTTTGTCCTGAGTTGTGATTTGATCAATGAGAACTCCAGAAGTGAAACTCCTTCCAATAGATGCCAGAAATTTGTCTAATTTATAACTTAAGTAAGTTGCCTAAAGCACTGAGAAATTAGCAGAATTAGCCGTGATCACAAAATTGTTATGTGTCAGATGTAAGATCTAAACCTGACTCATTCTTTCAATTCGATAAACATTTATTTATGCCTACTATGTGCCAGGCATTGTGCTAAGTGCTAGAGATATAAATAAAGAGATAGTCTGCTCTCAAGGAGCTTACGGACTAATGAGGAAGAAATTAAAACTCTCTATAGTCATATGAAAAAATACTCTAAATCACTATTGATTAAAGAGATGTAAATCAAAGCATCTCTGAGGCACCACATCACATCTATCTGTTTTGCTAACATGATAAAACAGGAAGATGATTAATGTTGGAGAGGATATGGAAGAGTTGGAAAGCTAATTCATTGTTGGTGGAGCTGTGAGGTGATCCAACCATTTTGGAAAGCAATTTGGAACTATGTCCAAAGGGATATAAAAATATGCATACCCTTTGACCCAGCAATACCGCTTCTATGACTGTATCCCAAAGAGATCATAAAAATGGGAAAGGGTCCCACATGTACAAAAATATTTATTGCAACTCTCTTTGTGGTGGCCAAAAACTGGAAATCAAAAGAATGCCCATCAATTGGGGAATGGTTGAACAAGTTGTGGTATATGAATGCTATGGATTATACTATAAGAAATGATGAACAAGAAGACTTCAGAGAGGCCTGGAAAGACATATGAACTGATGCTGAGTGAAAGAAACAGAACCTGGAGAACTTTGTACACAGCAAGAACCATAGCGTGTGAGGAATTTTTCTGGTAGACTTAGTCCATCATAGCAATGCAAGGACCTAAAAAATTCCCAATGGACTTTTGAGGCAAAATGCCATCCACATTCGGAGAAAGAACTATGGAATTTGATCACAGAATGAGGCAGATCATTTTCTTTTGTGTTATGTTTTGTCTTGTTTTGTTTTATGGTTTCTCTCATTCATTTTAATTCTTCTATTCAACATGACTATAGTGAAATTGTACTTAATAGGAATGTATGTATAAATCCTATAAATGATTATAAGCCATCTTGGGGAGAGGGTGGGAAGGAGAGGGGTAAGAGAAAAAGGGAGACAAGAAAATCTAAGATATTTGAAAGTCATTATAGAACACTGAAAACAAAATAAATATTTTTTAAAAGCAAAACACTGGAATAAAATGAAATAAATTAATCAGAAAATAGGTAAAAATAATATTTAGTCCTTTTCCCTTTTTTATGATCTCTTTGAGATACAGAATACAGTAGGGGTATTTCTGGATCAAAGGGTATGCACAGTTTGCAGCCCTTTGAGCAGGGTTCCAAATTGTTCTCCAAGATGGTTCCATCAGTTCACAACTCCATCCACAGTGTCTTAGATATTCCAGTTTTTCCACATCCTTGCCAACATTTCATTTTCTTTTTTTTGTCATATTAGTCAATATTATAAGTGTGAGGTGATAACTCAAGAGTTATTTTCATTTCCATTTCTCTAATCAAAAGTGATGTAGGGCACTTCTTCATAGCCTATAGATGGCTTTGATTTCTTTATCTAAAAACTGTCTTCTAAGATGGATTCTTTGTCCCTTATAACATACTACCTCTCAAGTTATTCTGAAAGCCACTTAATCCTCTATTTCTAAGTTCATTTTCTATAAAATACTCCTGAATTTAGATGGGTACCTATGGTGGGATGCTTATTCTATAGGAGTGAATGCACTGACATATGGACATGGCAGCAATGATTTATTAGAGAGCCATAATTTCTAAAGGAAATTTATACTTTGGAAGCAACATTCCAAATGTTGATTAATGTGAGTCAGTTTATCAGTGCCTGGTCAACTCTGACTGAATGAATAATCACCTTTTGGGATGATAGAACTAAAAAAAAATATATTCTAAATCAAAGGTTACTGATTCTCATGAATGGAATTATTAATTCATGACCTTTGCAAAGTAATTCTGGCACCATCTGAAATGAAATGATATAAATTTTGACTAAAGCCCATGACTCAGCATTTGGAAATTAGTAGGTCTACATTTTGAGCAGGCAAGGCCTTAAACCTGGCTAGATCTTTCATTGCTGACATCTTCAAACCTTTCTAGATTTCAATGATATCCTTTGTACTCTACATAAATTTCAGCAGGCTTACATTCTCAAGTAAAGTGCTCACCCCAGTGTTGAATGTCATACTAGAGAGATCATGCATGGGTAAGTTCTTTGAAAAGTAAATCGAATCCTCTTCCCCACCATTTATAGAATCTTCTTTTTTGTTGCCTGTTCTTTGACCTTGAAGATCCATCTTTAAATCGACCAGTTCACCAACCCTGCACCAAAAACCATTTCCTTTTAATTGTAGCTAAAACATTTTAGGTATGTGAAGCAAGATAATTGATGAAACGACAAACATGCAAAAGGTTCTCATGATAATTTGTGTAGAAAGAAGGCATAGAATAAAAAAAAAGTAAGTTTCTACTTATGTCTTCTGTTTTTGACATCACCATGGTTGTCCTCAGTATTCATCTCTCTCCTCTTCCCAGAATATTTGTTATACTTGAGAATTTTATTGCATTGAGTTTGAATTTTTTGAGTGTGTGTGATTTTTTTGTTTCATTTATATTGTTGCCATTATTGTGTAGTTTTCTTGGCCCTGTTTATTTTATTCTACATCAGTTCATGTAGATCTTTCCATGTTTCTCTGTACTCATTATATACATCATCTCTTACAAGACAATAATTGAGGTAAGTGGTGGTGCAATGGAGGGAGAGTTGGGCCTTGGGTCACAAAGACCTGAATTCAAATCTCTCCCTCAGACACTCACTGGCTACTTTAGACCAAGTCAATTAACCTGTGTTTCAATTTCCTCAACTGTGAAATAGAGATAATAACAATGAACTCACAGGGTGGTGGGAGGATCAAATGGTAATATTTACAAAAGCACCTCAAACTAGTAAGTACTACATACCTGTTTCATTCCTTGCTTTTCCTTCTTTAGTGATGTTCCTTTACATTCATGTACTGCAATTGTTCAGCCAATTTTAAATCAACGGGCATTATTTTGTTTTCAATGCCTTGCTATCACAAAAAATACTGATATAAATATTTTTAAATATATGGGGACTTTCTTCTTATTTATGGCTTTCTTTGAGTATCAATTCAGTAAGAGTCTCTGATTCAAAGGGATATTTTAGTCACTCTGTTTGGATAATTTTAAAACGTTTTCCAAAGAGGTGATACCATTTCACAGGTCACTCAACAATGCATTAATGAACCCATCAAGCCACAATCCCTCCACAATCAACTATTACCATTTTTAGTCACCAATGAATTGTCTCAATTTTCATTCCTTATAATTAGTGATTTTGAGCATTCTTTCCTGTGATTGTGAATATTTTGCAATTATCCTTTTGAGAACTGTTTTTCATATTCTTTGACCACTTATCTTTCTGGTAATAGCTTTTAGTCATATATACACACCTACATATTTATGTAAATATATGTATATGTACATATGTATGTTTATAAGCACAAGGTACCTTTAGGCATTGATTGACTGGTTTTAGGTCTCTAGAAGTCAAGCCCAGAAATTAAGAATTGGAAATACTGGGGAAATTGTCAAAACAAATCCTTGTATATTACAGTGGTAGCTGTAGAAAAGATTCCACATAGAAGATCTTAGGTGGATTGGAAATTACCCTCCCTCACCTTATTTTGATTGCCTGGGAAAAGGATGACCTCCCTGTCCAGGGAAGGATGTCTGAGGGAGGTAGTCTCTAAGTGCCTTCAGTTGGGGAACTTCTTAGAAGGAATAGTCAAAAGGCACATGCCTAGGAAATCTAGTCCAATTCTCTCAAGGGAAGTTCCTCCGAAGAGTGCCACTCCTGATTGGGGACACCCATAGGAGAGATGGGATAGACATAAGAGGAGAAATGCATCCTACAGGATCCCCATTAGATAGAGTCTGGGAAAAGGGTGGACTTCCATTCTAGGGCGGGAGGTGGGGATGACTAAAGAAAGAGTTATTAAACTGTATAAAATTTACTTTGAGAATACAAAGGGTTTAGGGAATTGTTTTGACCAAAGCATAGAACTTCCAAATGCTTAGAAAGTTATGGAATTTTATTGATTGAATTCCCAAAGGAACTTAGAATACATGAATCATTGATATTGTTAAATCCTTCATCACTCTCAGTTTTTTTCCTGTGTGGGAAACAAGGAAAAAGTTCTGTTTCCACAGCTTCGGGTGATAAGAGTTGTGACCTAGCTTGGTCAGAAACTTGTGCACAGGCTTGACGAGCTGTTTGAGGGAAAGCCTATCAGAGAGAAGAATATGAAGTCACTTGGCCAGTGGATGGTAGGGCATGGAGTCCAAAATTCAGAACAGTATAAGAAGCTTCCTGTTGTAGTATAAACAAGTTGTAGTCTTCATGTAGCCTTCCTTGGAAACTACCCATCCATAACAAATAGAGAAGGCACTCCCTCCTCCTGAAGAGGGGTGGAGTCAGCTTTGACCAAAGTGCTAAATTCCTCTGAATTCTACTTTAATAAATTTTCCTTTATACCTTTTTGTTTGTCAAATGTGTCTCTAACACTTGTGATTGTACTTTCAAAAAAAAGTCTAGAGTAATGGAACTTTAACTAGTTCTATTATCTATAAAGGACTTGTTCTAAAAAACACAGTACATTTTAAATAGATGAATCCAATTGGCAAATTAGACTAAAGCAATTTGTATTGTTACTAAATTACCTGTTTTATTGATGCGATTTTAAAAGCATTAACAAAATTAGGAGACAGAAGAATTATCTTAGACTGACCACAGAACTCCAGCTACAAGCACTAACAGAAACCATATCACTATCTCAATAGATGCAGAAAAAGCCTTTGACAAAATAAAACATGCATTTCTATTGAAAACACTGGAGAGTATAGGAATAAATGGAGCTTTCCGTAAAATGATAAGCAGTATCTACCTAAAACTATCAGCAAGCATTATATGTAATGGGGATAAGCTGGATAGATTTCCAATAAGATCAGGGGTAAAACAAGGACATCCATTATCACCACTGTTATTCAATGTGGTACTAGAAATGTTAGCTTTAGCAACAAAAGGAGAAAAAGAAATTGAAGGAATAAGAACAGACAAAAGAGAAACTAACTCGTTGCAGATGATATGATGATATAATTAGAGAATCTAGAGAATCAAGTAAAAAACTACTTGAAATAATAAACAACTTTGGCAAAGTTGCTGGTTACAAAATAAACCAACATAATTCATCTGCATTTCTATATATTGCTAACCAAGCCCAACAGCAAGAGATAGAAAGAGAAAACCCATTTAAAGCTATGATACACACTATAAAATATGTGGGGGTCTACCTGCCAAAATGAACCCAGGGACCATATGAACACAATTACAAAACACTTTTTACAAATAAAGTCAGATCTAAGTAAGTGGAAAGACATCACTTGCTCATGGGTAGGTTGAGCTAATATAATAACAATAACAATCCTCCCTAAATTAACTTACCTGTTCAGTACCATATCAATCAAACTACCAGATAATTATTTTCTAGAGATAGGAAAAATAATATTAAAATTCATCTGGAAAAACAAAAGGCACAGAATAGCAAGGGAACTAATGAAAAAAAAATGCTAGGGAAGGTGGCTTAGCCCTACCGGATCGCAATTTTTATTATAAAGCAGCAATCATCCAAACCACTTGTACTGGCTAAGAAATAGAGAGGTAGACTAGTGGAATAGGTTAGGTACTCAAGACACAGTAGACAATAAATACAGCAATCAACTGATTAACCCAAGGATCCCAGCTTCTGGGATAAGAATTCACTGTTTGAGAAAAATTGCTGTGAAAACTGGATAAGTGTGGTGGAAACTGGGCATAGACCAATGCCTGACACTGTACGCAACAATGAAGTCCAAATGAATACATGATCTAGGTATAAAAACTGATACTATAAACAAATTGGGGAGCAAGGAATAGTGTATTTGTCAGATTTATGGAAAATGGAGAAATTTTTGACTAAACAAGAGACAGAAAACATTATGAAGTGCAAAATGGATAATTTTGATTACATTAAATTGAAAAGGTTTTGCACAAACAAACCCAATGCAACCAAGATTAGGAGGGAAGCAGAAAATTGGGACAGAATTTTTGCAACTAGTGTCTGTGATAAAGGCCTCATTTCTAAAATATAGAGAGAACTGAGTCAAATATACAACAGTACAATTCATTCCACAATTACTAAATGGTCAAAGGATATGAACAGGTAGTTTTCAGAGGAAGAAATTAAAGTTCTCTATAGTCTTATGAAAAAATACTCTAAATTCCTATTGATTAGAGAGATGCAAATTAAAACAACTCTGAGGTACCACATCACACCTATCTGATTGGCTAACCTGACAAAACAGAAAGATGATAAATGGTGGAGAAGATGTGGGAGAGTTGGAACACTAATTTATTGTTAGTGGAGCTGTGAGATGATCCAACCATTCTGGAAAGCAATTTGGAACTATGTTCAAAAGGCTATAAAAATGTGTGCATACCCTTTGATCCAGTGGAGGAGGGAGGGTAAAAAATCTAAGATTTATGGAAGTGATAGTAGAAAACTGAAAACAAATAAAAATAAAATTATAAAGTAGACATATAAAAAAGAAAAAGAAAGAAAATACTTGTAACAAATGTACATAATAAAGGAAAACAAATTCCCCCAACCCCCAAAAGAAATGGTCATAAGTTCTATACTTAATAGAGGAGTTAAGATCTTGATTTCAAAATCTAGAAAATAACTTAGGAAAAGTTCATGCCTCATTTAATGTTGTGTCTTGTTATATGTTCTGTGTGTGTGAATTTGAACCTAAGTTTGGAAATAAGGGATTCTTTACTTCAGATAGCAAGGAACCTTACACAATTAGGAAAATTTTTAAGAGCATGGGAAATATGTCTCTGTTTTGTCTATGCTATTGGTGTTTTGTGCTAACCTAAAACTAACAAGTGTTTTACCTACATCTTTTCTTTTGACATGATCAACCAAAAGAAACAGGCTATTAAAAAATACTCAAAAGAGGTCACATCTCTGTTTTTTCTCTGTTTCCAAAACTGGTCATATTGGAGATTAATGAGATGAAAGGGATAGAGAAATTAACTGAAAACTGAAGTACAAAAAATAAAAATGATTGCAAACCAAATTTATGAAAAAGGAATAACAAATTCTTTCACAACTAAATTATAATTTGAATGGCTTTATAAAGATTTTGATGCGTTTTTCATCATGCTCTGAGATGATGCTTCCAGAAAGAGAAAACTTGCTTTAAAGTCAGAAAGCAACTTCTCCTCCAGAGCCATCTGAATCCAGTAACCAGATATTCATCAGGATGATGGGAGATGACCTGAGATGAAGCAATTGGGGTTAGGTGACTTGCCCAAGGTCACACAGCTAGTGAGTGTCAAATGTCTGAGGTGAGATTTGAACTCAGGTTCACCTGACTCCTGCACTGGTGTTCTATTCACTGCACCACTTAGCTGTCCCAATAGTAACTTAATATTGTAAGAATAGCAGAGAATTTTTTAGGGTACCCATATTTGTGACACAAAAAAGGGTGAATTTTGAGGAGTTAGATCACAATTTCTTCTCTAAAGTCATCTTGCTTTTTAAAATTTGTGACACCCTAAAATGAGGAACTTGTTGTTCTGAGTGAGTTATTTTTTGGTCTATTTGCCTATCACTAATAAAAAAAATATGTAATTATATCTAATTCTAATTGCCCCAAAGTCCTTAAAGACATTGGTATTAACTGTGTGTTTGTAACCACTAAATAACTTAAAAAGGAGAGGAATTAAGCAAGTAGAAGAAAGAAAGAGTAGTGTTGCATAAGGAAATGAAAAAAATTAAAGATGAGTAGATGGGTAAAGAAAGTTGGAATGTGTTTGCACTGACAGAGTAAATTCAGCATTTGAAAGTTTTGGAGTTTTGAAACAGAGATTTCAGAGAGGCTCTTAGTTCCCACTGAAATAGAAAAGATGTAGGAACTTTTTTATTATTTTCAATTTTATTAATTTCTCCTTTGATTTTTAGGATAAAACCATTGAATTAATAAATAAAACTAGAAAATCATTTTATGAAAAAAATCAATAAACTAGATAAACCACTGGCTAATTTGATTTTAAAAATAAAACATTACAAACAATTAGTTGCAGAAATTAAAAGGGGTGATTTCATCACCAATGAAGAAATAATTAACATAATTATTATGAGCTATTTTTGCCCAATTATATGCCAAAAATTCTGACAATCTAAATGGAACACATGAATATTTACAAAAATATAAGTTGCCTAGATTCACAGGAGAGGAAGTAGAATACTTAAATAACTTCATCTTAGAAAAAGAAATTGAACAAGGCCCTCAATGAGCTCTCTAAGAAAAAAATCCCCAGGGCTAGATGGATTCACAAGGAAGTTACACCAAATATTTAAAGAACAATTCATCCTAACACTGCATAAAGTATTTGCACATAGGAAAAGGAGTCCTCCAAATTCCTTTTATTTCAGAAATATGATGCTGATACCTAAACAAAGAGAAGCAAAAACTGAGCAAGAGAACTATAGATCAATTTCTTTAATGAATAATGATACAAAAAATTCAAATGAAATACTATTAAAGAGATTAAGGTACAATATCACAAGGACCATACACTTTGATCATGTGGGAATTATACCAGGAATACAGAGTTGTTTCAATATTAGGAAAACTATAATCAAATTGACCATATCAATAAGGAAATCAACAAAAATAATAGGATTATCTCAGTAGTTGCAGAAAAAACTTTTGACAAAATATAATACTTATTCCTATTAAAAACTCTAGAAAATATAGGAATAAATGCAGCATCCTTTAAAACAATAAGCTGTATTAATCTAAAACAAGGAGCAAGTATTACCTTCAATGAGGATCAACTAGAAGCTTTCCCAATAAGATCTATAGCAAAGCAATGGAGTGGGGATAGTTCCTCAAGGTCCCTACAAGTTCTAAATTATCTTATCCCTCCTTACTTTAGTGGTGATTACCAAGCAATCACAATAATAGTGTTAAGTTCTCTATTATGAATCATTCCACAACTTTCTGTACAGAAGGCTGAAGTTCTGTAAGGAATTTAGACTTTTCCACTGGAAATCCATTTTCCTTCCTCTCTATCACCTGGGCTGCCCCATGGTGTGAAAAAAGAATCATTAGTCACATTCTAAGGGATCTTGGAAGTCATTTAGTCAAATTGCCTCATTATTAGGAAGAGACTGAGGTCCTGATGAAGTAAGTTGTCCATGAACATACAAATAGCAGGTAGAAGTTCTCTTTCTACCACATCCTTCTAATGGTTGAACTGAACCCAGGTGGTATTCATTTTTCCCAGTTCTTGCATTCAGTACATATGCTAAATGGACAAATAAGCATTCATGAGCACTAGCTGAATTTGAAAATTAGAATCTGAATTGAATTTCAAATCCTTCTTCATTCAATTATGTACATAGAATTTTTCCGGTTTTGTCATGCATGAAAAGGTACTCACCACTCTCCAAAATAGCTGTTAATCACTAAAGAAATACAACTTGAAGCAACTTTGACAAGAAACAAAATAAACCATTAGACAATTCAATTTTTAAAAAAGAAAACCAAATTGTCAGCCCTAAAAATTCACAACCAATGAAGATGAAATAAAAACAATTATCAAGAGTTGTTTTGCTCAACTATATGCCAATAAAATTGATATTCTGAATGAAATAGATGAGTATTTGCAAAAATGTAAATTACCCATATTAATAGAACAACAAATAAAAACAAATACTATTTTAGAAAAAGAAATTGAACAATATATAAATGAGCTTCCTAAGAAAAAACTCAGAACCAGATAGATTTCCAAGCAAACTCTACCAAAAATGTTTGCTATCATCAGTTATTCAATATTGTACAAAATGCTAGCTATAGCAACAAGACAAAGAAATAGAAGGAAAAAGAATAGACAAAAAGAACCAAAATATTACTCTTTGCAGATTAAATGATGGCATGCTTAGAGGAAGCATATTTCCAGGAGCAGGAACTATCTATGACCCTTTCAGCAACCATCTTTACCTCCTTCTCATTGCTTTTATGGCTACATTAAGACAATTCTTTTTCTGTGGTCCAAAATGACTTTCTATTATCTAATTCTGCAACACGGTGCAGAAGTCCTAATCTGGTACTATTCTCTTTGAAACTTCTATATACTCTACAATTTCCTTGTATTAATAACCCTGCATTATCCTATGCACCTAGTTCTCCTGCCCCTAGATCAGCTCCCTTAATAGCTTCTGCTTTTAAAAATCTCTCAATAAACTAATGAATTTTATAGGATTTAATGATCATTTGAATTATCAGTTTTACTTAAAACTTTAGCATTACATACAATCCTACTTTCCTTGACCTCCCCACCATCAGAAGTATTAGCCCCTCTGGGGGACACAAAGCTCATGACCATTTCCAAATGTCTTTGTCTTTCAAGAAAGGCATTAATGTGAAATATTTACACATGTAAAAACTCAATGTTTTATTTCTCTCCTCCGATAAGTTGGCATTTATTCATTAAATAACAGGTGATTTTAAGGGGTAAGGGTACTTCTTCCCCATAGAATAATAATTACCTAAGGAAGACTTCTTCCATGGTTGTTACAGAAATTCCATAGCTGGCAATTCCCAGCTGTTTTTCTTCCATTTCTATTTTAGTAAACAAAGCTTCAAACCTAGAAGAGAGAAAGAGGCATAAAGATAAATGGGGATTCTGAATAGATTTCTGGCTATTTTGAGGTCTAAAATAATTTCCTTTTTAAAGAATGGGCAAAGATTGGTAGGTTATGCCCAGATTTCTGACAACGTGAGTTCAATAGTATAGACTGACCTCATGGGAAAGCCACACTAGGGTAACCCACCTATCTCATTTCCACACATCCTTCCACAGATTTTTTTTTAACCTAAACTATCCTTCCTTGTCTTGATCCTATTTCCTGCCTACTTCTGGTTCTATCAGCTTCCAAAATCAGATAAGTTCTATCTGTCCATGACCAGGTGTTACAGTGGGCTGTTGAACTTACTAGTACATAATTCTATATTATAACACTTATTCTAATTAATTTACCAGTTGTCAACTAGGAATTTGGGATATAAGGAAGGGAAGGAATTTACGAATCATAAATATTAATTAATACTACAAATGTGCAGAAATTAGAGACATCACCTTGGTCCAAAGATTTGACTTTTGTCATTTATTTGAAAATATTTTATATATGTGAGTGTATGTACATATATGCATACATGTGCACACACATAAAACACATATAAACATACACATGTATACATATATGCACACATACACACTAACAGATGTATACAGATACATGCACATAATCACACATGTATCTATGTGTATATACACACTTATGTGCATGAGTAAATACATATGTATATCCACAGATACACATCCACATATATGTATATACATATATACATACACATAGATTCAGACAGAAAGACCCTGGGAGATGTATTTCTTCTGGGGGCAAGGAGAAGAGGCAGTTCTCCAAAGCATAGGAAGCATATTTTAATTAAATTTGATTTTAAAATCTTCCTTCCCTCGCAATTCCTTCCCTTTATTCACTGAAAAAAAAATCTGTTACAAATATAGATATTTATATTTTATTCTAAAACTCACACTACTAATAACAAGTACTTGATATTTATCAGATTATTTTGATTTTAGAGTTAGATGTCTTCACTTTAGAGTTAGATACCTTAATTTTTGCAAAGAATGTTTTGTTGTATTCATATATTTTCTGTGTATATCTTCCCAGGTAGAATCCATTGTATTTTATATTGCCTATAGTCATTTTATTTTTTATTTTAATATTTTTATTTATTTTTAATGTAAAATTTTGAGTTGTAAATTATCTCCCTCAAGGGGCAGAGTCAAGATGGCAGAGTGAGAGCAAGTACTCACCTAAGCTCTTAGACAATACCCAGATACCTCTAAAAAGAGAATCTGACCAAGTTTTGGAGGTGTAGAATCCAATAGGAGATGGACTGTGGCAGACTTATAGCCTAGGAAAGACTGGAAGGTCAATGGGAAGGATGTGTTCCACAGGGTTGGAGGAGTATGTAGCACACAGCTCAGCAAGTCCCAGCCACAGCAGAGCTGAGCAGGAAAGCCCCGGGCATTCTGAGGACACTGTAGAATGGCAGGATAGCAATTCAGGGCAAGATTCAAGTGGAGCTGAGCGAGTGAGAGCCATGGACAGAGCCTCAGGAATCTCTGCAGCAGCTATGCCTGAGACTTTCAGCTCACAGGTTAAATATCTGTAAGTCACTTACTTGAATTTCCAAGAGTCAAAATGGTGGAGAGATCAGTAAATGCTCTCTCTGTCTCCACTTGTTGTCCTTGAAAGAACCATAAAATATTTCCCCAGAAAAATCCTGGATCAGTGGAATCAGCAGAAGGGGCAAACAGTCTTGTAGCACCCGAGGCTAGAAAAATTGCTAAGGGGTATTCCTTTTTACTGTGCTGGAGGACCAGAGCCCCAGAAGGGTGGAACCTCGCAACCAACACCAGGACCGTGCCTCAACACTCCAGGAAAAACAGGAAGACACTATGGCAGCCAGGATCACCAAGTGCTGAGCTTGCCTTTGCTCTACCTTAGCTGAAGAGATCTCCCATGACCAGACCACCCCCTACCCCTCACTTGACAAGTTAGCTCTAGGGCTAATCAGGGGAAAGACAAACAAACCTCCTGTCCTTTGCTTTCTCACACCAACCAGCTCAGCACCAGGTTCTTTAGCTTCTAGCTGAAAGAACCAGAGGCCACAATAGACAAAGCCTAACCATCATGAGTAAGAAATGAAGGAGGAAGGAAAAGACCATAGAATCTTTCTACAGGGACAAGGATCAAAATACAAATACCAAAGAGGTCGGTATTGAGACTGTACTCCCATCTGAAACTTCAGAAGGGACTATGAACAGCTCACATGTACAAAGAGCACTCTGGGATGAGCTGAAGAAGGAAAAATGGACAATGATTTTAAAAGTATGAAAAAAGAATTCACTGAAGAGAACAATCCTTTAAAAAGGAAAATTGAACAAATGTAAAAGGAAGCACAAAACTTAACTGGGGAAATTGGACAAATGGAAAAGGAAGTACAAAAACTAACTGGAGAAAATAATTCCTTAAAAGGAATGACTGGACCAATGAAAAAGGAAATGAAAAGTTAACTGAAGAAAACAATTTGATGAAAATTACCATAGGACAAGTAAAAGTTAATTACTCTATGAGACATCAAGAATTAATCAAACAAAATCTAAAGAATGAAAAGATAGAAGAAAATATAAAATATCTAATTGGAAAAACAACTGACCTGGAAAACAGATCCAGGAGATAGAATTTAAGAATTATTGGCCAACCAGAAAGCCATAATGAAAAAAAGAGTCTGGACAATATCTTTCAAGAAATCATCAAGGGAAATTGCCCAGAAGTGCTAGATCCAGAGGGCAAAATAGTCATTGAAAGAATCCACCATTCAACTCCCAAAAGGGATCCCAAATTAAAAACACCAAGAAATAGTGTTGCCAAATTCCAGAACTATCATGTGAAGAAGAAAATACTACAGGCAGCCAGAAAGAAACCATTCAAATATCAAGGAGCTACAATCAGACTCACACAGGACCTTGCAGGTTCTACATTTAAAGATGGAAGGAACTGGAATATAATATTTCATAAAGCAAAGGAGCTGGGACTACAACCAAATATCAATTACCCAGCAAAGTTCAGCATAATGTTTCAGGCAAGGAGATGGACATTCAATGAAATAAGGAATTTCCAGACCTTCCTGGTAAAAAGACCAGAACTCAATAGAAAATTTCATCTTTAAATGCAGATCTCCACAGAGGCATAAAAAGGTAAACAGGGGAAAATTAAACTTGCTACTCAATTTGGGCAAACTGTTTATCTCCATATAAATACTTGTTAATCTTGAGAATTGTATATCTGTTATGAAATATAAAAGGGATATACATAGATAGAGGAAGGAGTATAAAGTAAATTATGTAATGATAAAAATGTGATTTAAGCATACAAAGTGATTGTAACAGGAGATGATGTGAAAAGCAGGAAGCAGAAAATGGTAAATTACATCACAGGAAAAAGTACAAAATTATCTTACAGGGGAGGGAAAGAGGGGAGGGAGAAGATCATTGTTTGAGAGGTACTGTCATCTGATTTGATTCAAGGAGGAAACAACAAACTTAATTAAGAATATAAATCTAACTATCTCTATAGGCAGTAGGAGGTGAAGGGGGAAGAAAAGGGAGGGGAGGTTAAAAGGGAGGGAAGAAGTAGTAAGGGTAAAGGGCAGTAAAAGGGAGAGGAGTTGAAAGAAGGAATGGAAGACTGTGGGAGGTGGTGGTCAAAAATTAAAACTGTTGTGGAGGGGAAGGGAAAAGGGACAGCTAAAAGCATAAACAAGGGGAAAGGAGATATGGGGAAAGACACAGATAGTACTCATAACTGTGAATGTGAATGGGATGAATTCTCTATAAAACTGAGACAGCAGAATGGATTAAAAGCCACAATCCAACAATATGTTGTTTACAAGAAACATATTTGCAATGGTGGAATACACACAGGGTAAAGGTAAAAGGTTGGAGCAGAATATATTGTGCTTCATCTGATGTATAAGAAAAACATGTATCAATCCAATCTCAGACAAAGCAAAAGCAGTAATAGATCTAATCAAAAGAGGGAAGGAAACCATATCACGCTAAAAGCCAATATAATAAAAATGACAATTCTACCTAAATTAATTTACTTATTTAGTGCCATACCAATCAAATTATCAGATAATTATTTTCTAGAACTAGAAAAAATAATATCAAAATTCATCTGGAAAAACAAAAAGCACAGAACATCAAAGGAACTAATAAAATAAATGCTAGTGAAAGTGGCCTAGCTCTACCAGATGTCAAATTGTATTATAAAGGAGCAGTTATCAAAATCATTTGATACTGTCTAAGAAACAGAAGGGTAGACAAGTGGAATATGCTAGGTGCGCAAGACACGGTGGGCAAAGAATATAGCAGTCTACTGTTTGATAAATCCAAGGACCCCAGCTTCTAGGATAAGAACTCATTGTTCAACAAAAATTGCTGGGAAAACTGGATAAAAGTGTGGCAGAAACTAGGCATAGACCAATGCCTGACACTGTACACAAGAATAAAGTCCAAATAGGTACATGATCTAGATATAAAGAGTGATACTATAAACAAATTAGTGGGTCAAGGAATAGTGTATTTATCAGATTTATGGAGAAGGGAAGAATTTTTGACTCAAGAAGAAATTATGCATTATGAAGGCAAAATGGATAATTTTGATTACATTGAACTGAAAAGTTTTTGCACAATCAAATCCAATGCAACCAAGATTAGGAGGAAAGCAGAAAACCTGGGAAAGAATTTTTTCAAGTAGTGTCCTTGAAAAAGGCTTCATTTCTCAAAGATATAGGAAACTGAGTTAAGTGTACAAGAATACAATTCATTCTTCAATTGATAAATGGTCAAAGGATATGGATAGCCAGTTTTCAGAGGAAGAAATTAAAGATATCTATTATCATATAAAAAATGCTCTAAATCACTATTGATTAGAAAGATGCAAATCAAAACAACTCTGAGATACCATGTCACACCTATCATATTGGCTAATATGACAGAACAGGAAGATGATAAATGTTGAAGAAGATGTGGGAGAGTTTTAACACTAATTCATTGTTGGTGAAGCTGTAAGCTGATCCAACCATTCTGGAGAGCACTTTGGAACTATGCTCAAAGGGCTACAAAAATATACATACCCTTTGACCCAGCAATACCGCTTATAGGACTGGATCCCCAAGAGATCATAAAAGTGGGAAAGGGTCCCACTTGTACAAAAATATTTATAGCAGCACTTTTTGTGTTGGCCAAAAAATTGGAAATCAAAGGGATACCCATCAATTAGGGAATGGCTAGATAAATTATGGTATATGAACGTAATGGATACTATTGTGCTATAAGAAATGATGAACAAGAAGACTTCAGAGAGCCCTGGAGAGACTTATATGATCTGATGATAAGTGAAAGGAGCAGAACCAGGAGAACTTTGTACATAGTAACAACCCCAGTGTGTGAGGACTTTTTATGGTAGACTTAGAACTTCATTGCAATGCAAGGACTTAAAAATAGTCTTTTAAGGCAAAATACCTTCCACATCCAGAGAAAGAACTATGGAACTCAATCACAGATTGTAGCAAGTCATTTTCTTTTGTATTACATTTTAATGCATTATATGATTTCTCTCATTCATTTTAATTCTTCTATACAACATGACTATGGTGAAAATGCATTTAATAGTTTATATGTAGAACCTATATAAAACTGTATGCCATCTTGAGGAGGGAGGGGAGAGTTGGGGTGGAGGGATGGGGAGAGAGGGAAAGAAAAAATCTAGGTTGCATGGTAGTGACTGTGGAACACCAAAAATAAATATATGTATAGATGGATAAATAAATAAATAAAAATAAATTATCTCCCTCCCTTTAGCCTTCCCTTCACCCACCAAGAAGGCAAGCTTTATGATATAAAGTATACATGTGAAAAAATGTGATACAATTTCTATGTTGAACATGTCACAATAAACCAATAAAAATAAAAAAAATGAAAAGTGTGTACAAGCAGAGTTCATGAGTTTTCTCCTTGGAGGTGGAAAGCATATCTCATCATGAGTCCTTTAGACTTTTTCTTGGATCACTATCATGATAAGAGTTACTAAGTCTTTCATAGTTGACAATTATAGTATTGTTGTTACTATGCACAATGATCTATTTCTTCTTCACTTTCGCATCAACTCATATAAATCTTCCTAGGTTTTACAGAAACCACCTCCCTTGTCATTTTTTATATTATAATAGTATTATATTATAGTTACATACCATACCTTGTTCAGCCATTTCTCAACTGATGAGCATTTCCTCAATTTAACAAAATTGCAGGATATAAAATAAACTTACATAAATCATCAGCATTACTATATATTACCAATAAAACCCAGCAAGAAGAGATAGAAAATTTATATTTAAAGTGACTGCAGCTACTATAAAATACTTGGGAGTCTACCTGCAAATACACATAGAACAATGAACAAAATTACAAAACACTTTTCACATAAAGACAGAACTACATAACTTAAAAATATTAATTGCTCATGGATAGGCCAAGAAAATATAAAAATTGTAATACTACCTAAATTAATTTACTCATTGCCATCTCAATCAAATTACAGAAGAATTTTTATGGAGCTAGAAAAACATAATAGCAAAAATCATCTTGAAGAAAAATGGTCAAGAATATCAAGGAATCAATGAAAAAAATGTAAAGAAAGCCAGCCTAACAGTACAGATTTCAAACTATATTACCAAGTAGTGATCATCAAGGCAATTTGGTATTGGCTAAAAATGAGTGGTGGTTCAGTAATAAATGACCATAGTAATCTATAGACTTGATAATTCCAAAGATACAATCTTTGGGTACATGAACTCATTATTTGGCAAAAAAACTGTCTGAAAAAAATGGAAAGAAATCTGGCATAAAGTAGGCACAGACCAACATCTCATACCATATATCAAGAGCAATAGTAATTAAAATGGGAAGTTCTTTCCCATTCATTAATAGGCCCATGTGGCCTGCTTAAATCACATGGAAGCCTAAGTCACATGTGGTGGGAGGAGCTTGCTGAACAGATGGAACAGTAAGGGTGCAGCAGAAGTGAGAGGAAGTTAATGAGAAATGTTAAGGCAGAGGGAGAGAGAGGACACAGGCAAGCAGGCTCATGATTGTTTGTTTGCTTGTGGGAAGGTCCAGCAAGGGGAAAGACTTGGGAATGGCTTTGTTTCCTGCAGTGCTAATGTGTATTGACTTCTTGGCTACTATGATGGCTTTGACTTTCTGGTTTGGGGATTTGGCTTTCTGGTGTCTGAATAAATGTTTCTCATTGGCCTACTATATAAAGAGTATATTACACTTTGAAATTCTCGACTATACTGGCATATTCTTAGCTAACTTGGTGCTGTGAATATTGTCTGGATGATACATGTGGCATCAGGAATAGGATCACAGGGTATAAAAATCTCTATTTGGAGGCAGAAAGGATTTAAAGGGAAAAAAATGGATCTCCCAGGATGGGAGGATTTACTGTATTCCTCCCTGGCAAAGGAGTGGGCTAAAAGCAGTGGACCTGTAAAAACTTGGAAGTGAAGTTACAGGAGGGGGAACCTAGAAACTTGGAAAGGTGCTTGCAAGGAATACTGATAAGATCAAGGAAAGAGATGGCAGGGGTAAGTAGGAGAGGCTGGATTTTATTAACATGTTACTGTATTATGTGTGAAAGCAGAGATGAGATCTTGAAGGAACAAAAATTCATATTGAAAAATAGCTAGTTAGCACAGAAATTCTAAGCAATTGGGCTCTCCTTTAAAAGAGCAAGCTGGGGGTCTCAGGTGTAAGAAAATTCTGTTCATTTAGCAGGTGTAAGAAAATTCTGTTCATCTAAGATGAAGTAGAAGGCTTGCAAAAAAAATATGCAAACAATATTTGTATAAACATAGCCTAGTTGATGGCGATTGCCAGCAGAGTACATGGACAGAAAATTAAATCAGAATTGAAAGATGAAACAATGTTGCAGGAAGAGACTTCTAAGGCTGAAGTTCACTTCATACTAAGGCAAAAACAAAAGAACCATCCAAGGAACACAGTGTTTAGGGAGATATTCAGCAGTAGGTCACAGATATTTTGAGCTGGTTCACCCAAAGGATAGGAGAATCATTAATATCTTGCATGGTGAGAATAAGTGATGAAGGAGCAGGAGGAGTTTTACTAGATGATATGGATTGCTCAAAATTTATAGGTATCAGTCAGACTCCTTTTGTATAGCAAGCCTTTAGAGATTACAATATGCAGGAAGGTAACAATATGACAAATCTGTTAGCATCAGCCACAGAAGGATTCAGTATGCAGTACTGTACTGATTCTATGTGGCCTAGTGGAGATAGACCCTGGTATTCACTTAGGAACTGTATAAGGAAGCTAAAGGAGGAGATAATGAAGATTGCCAAAGTAAATGGAAACACAGATGTATACTATGATACACCCTTAATAGTTTCCCATAGGAATATAATAGTAAAGACAGCTCTTCCTGATTACAAGTGCCTAGTTTTGACTAATAGTTGGGGAAATAGGAAACCCTCTTTTGGAGGTGCTGGACAAGATTTCATAGTTAAGTGACTTAGGGGACTGGGGAAAAGATAAATTTCCTCAACAGAGAAGAGTAAATAGCCAGTGAATTCAAGGTCAGAATAGATTAACAAGGAAAGAATTGTTTACTTCTCTATTGAGAGCAGGGATAGATTTTGGAAGCATAGATGGTATTCCAACTGATGAACTGTACAGAATATACAGAGAAAAGGAGCTTGATATTAGACAGAAAAGAGAAGAACTACTCCTATAGAGCATCCTGAGCCCTTGTATCCAAATTTGTCACACCTTCAGGGAGAATATGGAATTGGCTGAGCCTTAGCTCAGATGAAAGAAATACACAGACAGGACCCCATATCAATTTGATGATGTATTAAAAAAAAGTGGATCAAATATGGTAACTAGGGCATTAATAGATACTGGAGCAAAGGTCTCACATATGTAAATCCTGATAAGCTTAAACATGGAACTCCCATCATCATTACAGGACTTGGAGGGGCCATACAAGTCAAATTAATGATGAAAAATGCACAATTTATCTAAGAAAGAATATGCTGTGGCAATTTTACCTATTCCTGAATACATCATTGGAATAGATATGAGAGGTATGACTCTAAATTTACCTGAGGGGGGAGATACTAATTTGCAGCAAGGAAGACAGGAATTAATACAGTTTTATTGGGAAAAATAAAAATGGATCAATCATTTTATCTAAACCATCTAAAGTAATTCCTTTAAAGCAATATCATATGCCAGGTGGGCAAGATTAAGTGAGCAATACTATAAAAAATATGTTGAAGCAGTAGTGTTAGTCTCTACAATTACTTGATGGAAAAATGCTGTCTGGCCAGTATGAAGGTCAGATGGGACATGGAGGATCATAGTGGATTATAGATAATTGAATAAGGTGACCCCTACCTTGTATGCTGCTGTTCCAGATACCATTACCTTAACAAGAAGGGTTTAGAAATATGATAGGACTTCATGCATAGTTACTGATTTAGCCAATGCTTTCTTTATTATCCCAGTAGATTCTAAACAAGGGAACCAATATGCTTTCACTTGGAAGGGTCAACAATATATTTTTACCTACTTAACACAAGGGTATCTGCATAGCCCCATTATTTGTCATAGGGTTGTGGCTGAACATTTGGATGAATTAGAGTTATCTGGTGTACAGTTTACCCACTACTTAGGTGATATTATGATACAGGGAAAAAATTTAAAAGAAGTGGAGAAGAGTTTGATACTTTGGAGTATATAAAAAGCAAGGGGTTGGAAATTAACTCTGCAAAGATTCAAGGGTCAGCTCAAACCATAAAATTTTGAGGTATACAATGGAATAAGGGACTGTGAGAGATTCTCCCACAAGCCTGACAAAAGATTCATGATTTTCCTATCCCCACCAATAAGAAAGAAATTGAAAGGTTTATGGGACTGTTTGGATATTGGCAACATCACATACCTCATCCAGGACAAATTTGAAACCCTTATGTAAAATTACTAGCAAAAGCTTCTCACAAAATTGGACATGCTCAAGAGTCTAGCATAATTACATGGAAATGGTACATTCCAAACAGATCTAAAGCAGGCTAAAGTAGTGTTTCTGCTTTACATAAATCTATAGCAAACATAGGAAATGATACACTCCCTCAACCAAAGTAACAGTTGATACAGGCCTTTATGGAATGAGGGATATGATGGACTAGCTGAAGATCAAGAGACATGCATGGTTTGCAGCAAAATATTTGAGCCACAAAAGACATTGGAAAGCTGTAGCCTATAACCCATGTAACTGATGGACTATGGAAAGTACTTGGATAGGTGGAAGTAGTCAATATGCTGAACTTATGGCTGTACATCAAGCTATCAAAACAGAACAAGCAGGACAGTGTAATATATTCATTGATTTATGGGGAGTAGCTAATGGGTTAGCTACATGGACACCCATGTGGAAAAATCAAAATTGGGAAATTCAGGGCAAACAAGTCTGGGTCAATGAATTATGGGAAGATAAATGGGATATGCCATTGGTTACTAATTTGTTGATTTTTCATGTAGATGCTTACGTGGTCCTCACCATGGCAGAACATGAGTACAATGCACATGCTGATCAACTAGCAAAGATTGCTACTCAATATATTGTCCCTACTCACATCAACTGATGATCTGGTACTAGCAAAATGAGTCCATCAAATGGCTGGACATTTAAGGGTCCAAGTCACATACCAGTGAGCAAAAGACTGAGGTATTAGTATCTCTCAATCATTGTTATAACAAGTAGCAGAGGAATGTTATATATGTCAATTGGAAAAGGAACTGGAGAGAACAAGGGGAAAAGTACTAGCCCAAATTTGGCAAATAGATGAAATTGACCCCTAACCCAAGATAAAGGATGAAAATTTATATGTACCTGTGCTGACACTTATTTGGGCATACTAGTGGCTTGTCCCTATAAGAATGTGACCCAGAAAAACACCTATAAAACTCAAGATATCATAAGTCTGTATTATGGAACCCTAATGCAGATCCAAAGTGACAATGGGTCACATTTCAAAGGTAATGAAATGAGATATTGTGTATTAAACAACATGGCATGGATATATCATATTTCATATTATCCATAAGCATCTAGGTTAAATGAAAGAATGAATAGATTATTGAAAAAATAGTTAAGCAAGTTAAGTTCTAATAATTCTTATCAACATTGGAAAGATAATTTTTCACTGCTTTATGTAATTTGAATAACAGACCATTGATAGGAAGCACACCTCTAGCCAGAATGACAACCCCAAATCTGCAAATTAGAAAATAGTAAACACGTAAGTTCCCAAATACTGAGCATTGGATTGTGAGGCCAGATGTTCCAGCACCATATCCAAGGACACCTGGTTCAGCAGAATATGATTTACATCATTTAAAGGACTTTGGATTGGATAGAAACAAAATAAGAAAAATCTCTACTGGAATACATATGAGAATCCCTAAAAATCATTTTGGATAGATATTACCTCAATCAGGATAAGCAGCTCAAGGAATATATGTATTGGCTGAAGTGATAGATTGTAGTTATTAAGGAGAAATTATTATGATATTCCAAAATTTAGGTGGACTCCTACAGTTTATTAAAAATGATAGAATAGTTCAAGTGGTTATTATTCCTTGTGAAACAATACTCCTTGTGGAAACTGTAAATAACTAGCACAAGAACTGAAGGATTGGTTTCTACTGATAGAATAAGATTGGGAGCTAGAATATAGGCAAAATGGAAGCCAAAGGCTGAGGAAATTATAGTACATGGGAAGGATAATACCATAACTGTTGTTTATTCAGGAGAAGATGATTATCAAATTGGATGCTTAAGTCATATATTCTACTGTGAATGAGTCTATGATAGTGGCTTCATGAACTCCAAAAGCACGACTGTCCCTATTTCTACCCTGCTTCTGGTTGTTGTCTCCTTGTTTCTTTTGGGCTTTTTTGTCTGTTAAACTCTTTTGCTCGACTTGTTTTCTGCAAACTTAGGTCCTCCACCTGTAGATGCCTTGTTGCTTAAACCAGATGTTACCCCTTGTTCACAAAGGTGATGTGCCACCCCTGGACCTGGCATTGACCACACCCCAAATGCCATCTAAAGAACTGACCTCTCCAATGGGACTTCTTGAGTTAGGGACAGTTCTATACTCAATTTCAGCAGGAAGTAACTATAGAAAAAGCAACCTTCACCCTTTATCCCAATATTTTAGGCCTCAATCATTCAAGGGGGAAATGATGGGGTGCTTGTGCTCAAGTCCCATCCTAGGATATCATTTTATGTGCTTATATTCTGTTATTACTGTTACAATACTGTTGATACCAATTGCCCCACTGACCTATGTAATGAACATGAAAGATCTTGGAGCTGAATGTAATAGTCATTCAAAGGGGAATTCTTTTCCATTCATTAATAGACCCATGTGAACTGCTTAAATCACATGGAAGCCTAAGTCACATGTAATAAGAGGAGCATGCTGAACAAGTGGAACAAGAAGGATGGAGTAGAACTGAGAAGAAGTTACTGGGAAAAGTTAGGGTGGGGGGAAAGATAGGACACAGACAAACAGACTTATGAGTGTTTGTTTGTGGAAAGGCCCCAGCGGGGGCAGGGAGTGTGTGTGGAGGGGGAAGGCTTGGAAATGGCTTTGTCTCCTGCAGTGTTAATGTGTACTGACTTTTTGGCTACTATGATAGACTTGGCTTTCTGGTTTGGGGATTTGGTTTTATGGTGTCTGAAACAACGTTTTTCTTCTGCCTTCTATATGGAGAATCTCTTATACTTTGGAATTCTGAACTATGCCAGCATATTTCTAGTCGTGCTTGGTGCTATGAATTTTGCCTGAGTGATACACCAAGATAAGGTCAAAATGGGTATATAATTTAGACATAAAGGGTATTATTATAAACAAATTAAGGACACATGTAAAAACTTACCTGTCAGATCTATAGATAAGGGGTGAGTTTATAAGCAAACATAGTGATAGTGATGAAGTACTTTAATGTACTTTATATAATAAAGTAGTTATTTTTACAGCAGCAGTTTTAACCTAAACACAATGGAGCATGTTGAAACACCATAAAGATTTACTTTCCCTCTTCAATGGATCCCCGCAGTACTAGACCATCCAACATGCATATACTGGATGAGTTCTCATAATACTATAGCCAGGGCGTTCTCTTCTTACACACAGCCCCCACTACCCTTTTAGAATAGTTATCCAAGGTTCAAGTATCCTGTGAAATTTTATCCAATCAAAATTTATTTTCCTTCACAGTCTAATTGAATTTAAGATTTCAGATTTGCATACAAGCATAGTAGTTTAGAGAAATGCTAAAATTCAATTAATTACAATACTGGGAAGGAAATAAAATTTATTCAGAAAATATATTGTACTAACTTTGTATCCCAAATATTCTTCCTGCATACAAGATATAGGTTACTAGATTGGCATTTCCACCAACCCCTTCAAACATGCACACACACACACACACACACACACACACACACACACTCCCCAGGCTCAGTAACAAACTCTCAGATATGACTGGCAAGAGCTCCTACAATTTAAACAGAACTCTCTCAGAGTGACTGTCCATACATTACACATGAAATATCCAAATTTTCACATTAATTCCAATAATTACCTATACATTGAGTTCTAAGTTACTGAGTTTTCCTTTGTTATTTGGTGATGATTTTGTTACCTTTAACCAGTTTGTGGGTTAGGGATGGGGACAGATTTGTGATTCTTTTCTTATGGTACTATGAGGAAAATAAAAGCAATTTTCAACATGTGGATTTTTAATATGTACATTTATATACATTACTTGCTAGAGTATATAGGATTAGCAGATTATCAGAAGGCCCATTTTCCAAGCTTAAGAAATGTTAAAAAAGGAAAATATGAACATTGAGTTGTCAAGCATTATTAGGCTAGAAGTCTCAGAATTCTTACATGTTTGTAGTCTCTTTGGGTAGTATAAAAGATAATTCCATGTCAGAGTTGCTCTCCAAAGTAGCATTTGGTACAAATTGATGAACAATATGGGAAATTTTTTCAATATTACAGTTAGAATCCTTTACTATGATCATGTGGTATCCTGCACCTGAAAAAATAATTTGTAAGAACAAGTGAAATAATTTTATGTGTTTCATTGATCTTTATAGACCATACTTAGCCTATTTATTGTTTGGGCTGGTTTAGCTTCTGAGAAAAGGGAAATGGAGTGTGGTGTTGTGGAAAGATACTCCAACTCAGAGTCAGGAGATCTGGATTTGAATTCCCACAGAATTATTTATGAAGTATGAACAAGTAATTTTGGAACCTTTTGGAACCTCAGTTTCCTCAGATATAAAATGGGATTATGCATTAGTTATGTTATAGGGAGGCTGTGAAATATGTCTAACAAACCTCAAAGTGCTTAAATGTGAGTTTTAACTATTCGGCTGAATTTATTTTTTTAAAAAATCTCTTAACTATTTCAATATTTCTAGTCAGTTGCATCTTCCATTTATTTTGCTGGAAAAGACCTAATTTTAGTCATAGGATTCTCATGGTTAGGCAAAAAAATCAGAAGAAGAAAAGATTTGATTGGAAGTCCAACACCTAGAACAAGCAGAAAGTTAGCTAGGGAAGAAAATTCTTTGGTCTCAAGCAAAACTCACTATTTTAGATATTTAATGCTATCTAGTCAATGAGAATAAGGCATAGATCTTAGATTTAGAAACTATGTAAATATTTTCTCCTTCACCAATAACTCAATCAATTAATTTGGAAACAGGAAAGTTTTCTGGGGAAGTATAACAAAATGTACAAAAGCATGGAGATGGGAATAATAATGCCAACTTTGAAGGTATATTTTTCATATACTTTCTTGATTGGAAAAAAAGTAAATATTGCATAATAGGGAAAAAGCTTAGGGAGTATGGAAGCACACATAGCATTAAGGTTTCAGTTGTGTTATAAAATATTAAGAAATAATATTATAGGTCAGGTGTGGTAGCATACACTTGTAATCCCTATTATTGAGGTGACTAAGGTTGATGGACTGCTTAAATTAAAAAGTTTTGAGCTCAGAAGCTTTGAGCTACAATAAGACTAAAGACTATAGGTCTGGCATCAATCAACAAACTCCCAAGAACAGAGAACCACCGGCCTAAGGAAGGGTGGATTATCCAAAGTCATAAAAACAAAGTAAGTGAAAGTACAGGTTAATATTGTGATTGGTCCTATGAGTAGCCGCTGTACTTCCAGCCTAGACAAAGTAGGGAGACCTAGTTAGGAAAGAAAAGGAAAAGAAAAAATGTAAAAAAGAAAGGGAAGAGGAAGGAGGAGGATAAAAAGGAAGGAAAAGGGAAAAGCAATGGGAAAGGGAAAAATATTATAACAGTATTCCAGTCTGAAGTTTTTGCTAGCACTTGACTCAGACTTAATTAGTCTTCCTTCAATCAAAGACTTAATTTCAAAGGATCTTAATTTCCAAAGACAGGGCTCATTACAAAGTGTTTGTCTTCTTCATATTGACCAAAAAGTGAGAATGTCTTCCTCTTTAACCCAATTAAGAGAGATTTTTCCTTCTTTTTCTTTGATGAGATTAAAAGGGAATTCTTAAAGGGAGTAGTTAAAGAAAAAATGAATTGTTTCTGTAAGATATTTTCTACAGTACACAGGCATTAATACTTCAGAAACATCAAATCTAGAGTTGGAAGGGCCCTGAAGAGCCTATTAGTCCAACCATCATATTTTACAGCTAAGAAGACTGAAACAAGACTCAGAAAGGTTAACAGATGATGACATTCAGCTAGTAAGTGTCAGAACAGAGATGGGACCCCAAATCTTCCTGAAGCCAAATTCAGCACTATCAATTCTGCCATGCTATTATTTTGTTGGGTAATTTAAAAAACACCCTCAATTTAAACTACATACCCTTTTTCCCTTTGCTATGGAATTCTCTCTTCTATTTTTAGATTACTATACGATATAAGTGGACACATCTGGGAACACAGAGAGAATTCTCCTTAGTAGGGAATCTCTACCTGTTTAGACCTCTCCTCTAGCATGAATATACACTGGTAAATGATCTCTGGGAGACTTTGGCTAAAATTTTAGGGGAACCAATTTTGAATGAGGAAAGATGAAACTAGATTAGATGACCTTGAAAATTAGGGAGAAGAGTTTTTGATGTAATAGAGCAAGAAACATTTAAAATTTCTGTCTAAAGGAGATACATAATAAAAAACATTATAAGAATGATTAGTCTGACATTGATATGAAGGAAGCATCAGAAGGACAGGCAGAGACCATATTTCTTTTTGAGGAAGAGTGAAGAACCACAGCACTGCAGAGTCCCGTTGGCCATGATGGCGATGCGATCACCCAGCAAATCAGCCTCATCCATGTAGTGAGTGGTCAATAGAATGGTGCACCCTCTTTTGTACTCCTGAATGAGATTCCAGGTGACCCTCCTTGAGATGGGGTCCATGCCAGATGTTGGCTCATCCAGAATAACCACCTACAGAGCAGAAGGACAGCACTGTGACATTAGTACTGATACTGTGCCATATGGATAGCTTCCTAATATTCCTGGGACTGACCTTGGGACTAATTTGCACTTACTTTTCCACCTTACACCCATCATACCATTAAGGCCTTTCCCCACTGAGAATGTCTTGATAGGTTTCCTTTTTATGTCTATCAGGCGGCAACAGAGATGCATTTGATTCACTTTTTTTACCTTGGATTTTCCTATGAGTGCAATGCTAATGGAGAGCTTGCGCTTCATTCCTCCACTTAGATGCTTTGAGAGTGTATTGCGTTTTTCTTCCAAGTTCAAAGTTTTTAAAATATCAATTATTTCCTCGTGGCAATTCTGCTTAGACAATCCTTTCAGCTAAAAAACCAAACCAAACAAAAAAGGATACTTTATAGTTTCCAGCTCTACCTAATAACGTTCATGGCCTCTGCATATTTCTAGTTAGCCATATTGTTTCAGAAAGTCCCGTCCTCCCTCACCTTATTATCTCAGAGAGAGTTTTTCAAAAAGTATATTTGGAATCATAGCAAGGATTCCATGGCCACATACAACCTAGTAAACGAACTGAGGTGAAACAAAATAAACAAAATAATACTGTATTTCTTTGGCTCACCTGAGCATAGAAGTAAAGGTGCTCAGATACTGTCATGTAATCAAATAAAATATCATGCTGGGGACAAAAACCCAAGCTCTTCCTAATCTGAGCAATATTCTTTGAGATTGAATATCCACAGATGTATGCCTTTCCACTTGTTGGGGGAAACATACCTAGAACAAACAAAAATATCCAAGAAACTTAATTTCAGTGACAAGACATTAATATATGGTTTTGAAATCAAAAACCTGATTCTGCCTAATCTTCATTGTAGTAGTTACATAGGAGCTGCAGTCACAGCCCCAAAATGAAGGGCAGAATATAACCCAGGCTTATGGAGAGCTATGTCATAGAAGTGAAACTGAATTTTGAGCACAAGACCCTGGTTCAAATTCTGACTCTGTGGCTTGTTACCTGTGTGACCTTGGCACGATGTCTTTACCTCTAGGAGGCCCAATCTTTCATCACTAATATAAAGGAGGAAGTTCTCAGACCACAGACAGTAAGGTGTTGAAAAACTGGTCAGAAGGAGATTACAGGGGTCTCTTTGCTGGCACCATGGGGAGGACTTCATTACTTTGCCCATACTCCGATCCAGGTCTCTGTTCTGGGTGGCATCTCCAGGGTGATGAGGAGTAGTAACACACTAGAGCTTGCAGTGAAAGTGGAATAGGAACCCTCCTCACAGTTTCAGGGCAAAAAAGGAATGCTTGTGGTCACTCATAGACCACAGCACAGGCCATAGGCATGGTAAATACCCTTTTCCTTAGATCATATCACCTTGGAAGGACTGAAAACTTATAGGTTCCTAGAAATACCTCTAAAAAGAGCAGCACAGAACTCCTGATGCTTGGGACAGTGCACTCTCCACCCTGGAAGCAGAGCTCCACTTTAGCAGAGTTAAGAAAGAGTCAAGAAATAGACTGAGAAAATGAGCAAACAACAGAAAAAGCTCTGACTACAGAAAGTTACTATGGTGATAAGGAAACTCAAAACACACACACAGAAGAAGACAGCAAAGTCAAAACTCCTATATCCACAGTCTCAAAGAAAACTATGAATTGGTCTCAAGCAATTTAAAGAGTTCATAAAGGATTTTAACAATCAGGAGAGATAGAGTAAAATGGGAAGAGAAATGAGAGTGATACAAGAAAATCATGGGGGAAAAGGAGTCAACAGTGTGGTAAAAGAGGCACCAAAAATATACCATAGAAAATAACACCTTAAAAAACAGAATAGGTCAAATGGTGAAATCCAAGGAAGAGAAGAATGCCTTGAAAAACAGAACTATGCAAATAGGAAAAGATCTACAGAAATTCACCGAAGAACTCTTAAAAAGTAGAATTGGCCAAATGGAAAAGGTGGAACAAAGGCTCAGTGAAGAAAATAATTGCTTAAAAATTAGAATTGGCCACGTGGAAGCTAATGCATTTATGAGATATAAAGAAACAATAAAACAAAACCAAAAAACTGAGAAAATAGAAGTAAAGTAACTGACCTGGAAAAATAGATCCAAGAAAGATAATTTGAAAATTATTGAACTACCTGAAGGTCATGATGGAAACAAAGCCTATACATCATCATACAAGAAAGTATCAAGGAAAGCTGCCCTGATATTCTAGAGCCAGAGGGTAAAAGAGAAATTGAAAAAAAAATTGCTGCTCATCTTCTGAAAGAGATCTCCAAATGAAAACTCTCAGGAATGTGATAGCCAAACCAGAGCTCCCCAGTCAAGGAAAAAAAATATTTCAAGCAGCCAGAAAGAAACAATTCAAGTATCCTGGAGCCCCAGTCAAAATAACACAAGGTTTAGTAGCTTCTATATTAAAGGATAAACTGGAACTATGATATTCCAAAGGGCAAAAGAGCTAGGTATGAATCATCTCCACAGCAAAACCTAGTATAATCTTTCAGGAGAAAAATGGATATTCAGTGAAATAGAGGAATTTCAACCATTCATGATGAAAAGACCAGAGTTGAATAGAAAATTTGACTTCCAAATATAAGACTCAAGGGAAGCATAAAATGTAAACAGGAAAGGGAAATCATAAGGGATTTAATAAGGTCAAACTGTTTACATCCTCACATGAAAAAATGAAACTTGTAACTCATAACAATATTCTCATTATTAGGGCAGTTAGAAGGAGTATATTTAGACAGAGTGCACAGGTATGAGTTGAATATGATGGGTTGATATCTAAAAAATTAAAATTAAGTGGTGAGAAAGAGTAATGTACTGAGATAAAGGGAAAGGGAGAGGTAGAATGGGATAACTTTTCTCACATAAAAGGTGCAAGAAAGAGCTTTTATAGTGGAGGGGAAGATGGAGGAGGTAGCGGGGAACTTCAACATTACTGTCATTGGAATTGACTCAAAGAGGGAATAACACACTCAAGTTGGGTACAGAAATCTATTGTACCCTAGAGGAAACTAGTAGGGCAAAGGATGAGAGAAAGGGAATAGGGTACTTAAATAAGAGAGGGTGAACTGAGGGAGGCAGAAGCAAACCACTTTTGAGAAGGGACAGGGTGAAAGGAGAATGAGGGAATATAATAAACAGGGGGAACTATGACAATGAGAAATAGAGATCAAAATCATAACTGTGAAAAAATCTTTGAAGTAAATTTCTCTGATAAAGGTCTCATCTCTCAAATATATAGAGAACTATATTTAATTTATCAAAATTAGAGTCATTCCCTAATTTTCAGTTTTCAGATGAAATAATAAAAGCTATCCATAGTGATATGAAAAAAATGTTCTGAATAACTACTGATTGGAGAAATACAAATTAAAATAATTCTAAGATACTCCATCACACCTCAGAGATTGGCTAATAGGGCAGAAAACAAATGTTAGCTGGGACATGTGAAAACTGAGACACTAACGCACTGTTGGTAGAGTTGTGAACTGATTCAACCACTATGTGGAGCAATTTGGAAGTATGACCAAAGGCCAAACTGTGCATATCCTTTGACCTAGCAAAACTTACAGGCACAAAAATATCTATGGCAGCTCTTTTCTCTTATGTCAAAGAAATGGAAATTGAGGGGATGGTCATGGAGAATGGCTGAACAAGTTGTGGTATATGATGGTAATGGAATACCATTTTGCTATAAACCTCTTCATACTCTTTGATTCAATAATTCAAAATCTGTGCATTTTCCCAAGGAAATAACCCTGGAGAAAAAGAAAGTAATTTATACAAAGGTGATAACTTCAGTGCAATGTAAAATACTAAAAAAAAAGAAACAAGCCAAATTTTTATTGTAAGGAAACAGTTAAGCAAACATGATATATTAAAACAATGGAATATTAATTATTAAAGACTATAAAGATGTACAAGTGATGCATAGAATTTATATAAACTGATATTGAATGAAAAAAGCACAGGATGTGATTAGAAGTATGTCACACTGTAGGTATGTATATTAACAAAGATTGGAAGACATGGTTCATTGTTTGTGTTTTTATTTTCTTGTTCGCTTGACTTCAAAATTTAAGCATGATTTCACAACCTTGACATAGAAACATATGAAAAAGTGCAAAATATGTAATCAAGAATAATAAGTCAAGTAGGTTTGACTAAGAAATCTTTCTTGGAAGAAGTGACTTACAACACAGATTTCTTTAAAATGATTGCTATATTTTGCTTTTATATATCTTTTACTTTCAAATAGATCCATTTCCTAACTCTACTTCGAAATCAGCCCTCTCTCACTCAAAACAAAGTCAAGTGCAAGTCATGTTATCATTTCTCTGATGCCATAGTCTTCTTTGGCAATGAAGGATGAACACACACACATACTTAGAAATATATCAATAAATATATATATGCCTATATATAATATATATGCCTATATATATTATATAATATATATATCAAAACAAAAAAAAAGAGGAGAGGTCAGTTAAAACTAACCAACACATCAACTGAGTTTTGTGGTATATTCAGTTTCATGTCCATGTTCCACCTTTCCAACAACAAAAAAAAAAGAAGCATATTTTATTTTTCTTTGGCATTCAAGACTTGGCCATTGCAATAGTTAATAAACACTTATTAACCACTTAGTACGTATCAGGGGCTATGCCAAGAACTGGATTTACAAGTATGAAAATGACAGTACCTTTCCTCTATCCGGAACAAGGATTCCTTTCAAAAGGAATAAAAAGGATAAACATGGAAAAAGAAAAGTAAATAAAATTAATGAATATATCAGTCAAATCTGTCAGCTTATTCAATGTAAGTAGCAAGCAGCTGAAGCTGGATTTGAACTCAGGTACCCCGGACTCCAGGGCCTATGCTCTATTCACTGCACCACCTAGTTGCCCCAAGAAATGCATTCTTATATCACTTCTTAAAAAGAAGTTTAGTGATTATAATTATACAGCTTTAAATTTCAGCTTTTCTTTATTTTGCTCTGATCATTCCATTGCTGTAGACAACATTGTTGTTTTCCTGCTTCTGCTTACTTCATTTTGCATCAGTTCATATTAAATATTTTCTTACTTCTCTGTATTCTTCATAATTATAATTTCTTATGGCTGTGTAATATTCTGTTACATCCATGTACTACAACTTATTTAGTCATTCTCCAATTAATATCTAGCTTGTTTCTGTCCTTGCTGTCACAAAAAATTTTGGTATGACTCTTGGTGCATCTGAGACTTTTCTGTCTTTGAGCTCCTTGAGGTTTCTGACTTGTTATTGAATCTCCAGGTAAAAAGATCAAGAAGCTTTCCTTTTCTAAGGGTAGTTAGATGGCAAACTGGATAGAGTGTTAAGCCTGGAGGCAGGAAGACTTGAATTTAAATCTGGTCTTGGACACTTAGTAGTTCTTTGACTCTGAGTAAGTCATTTAACCTGTTTGCTTCAGTTTCCTTAACTGCAAAAAGAAGATGATAATATAATAGCACCTGCCTCCCAAGGTTATTATGAGGATCAAATGAGATAATACTTGTAAAGTGTTTAACACTGTGCCAGGCACATAATAGGTCTCTAATAAACATTTGCTTCCTTGTTTCCTTCCTTCCAGAATGGCTAGACCAGTTTATAACTCCATCAAGTCACCAGATATTTTATAAAACATTTAACTGTTAAGAACTGTGCTAAATTCTAGGAATACAAATAAAATTTTTAAAAAGTCCTTATCCTCAAGGAACTTGCATTCTAATGGAGGAAACCAAAAATTGAAGGGAGAGAAAGAAATCCAGAGAATCAGGAACAGAGCCTGGAGAGTAATGGAGAAGTGAAGGTGACTGACCTTCCTTAAAATAAAGGTTTTGGGAAGAACAGATCAGTCAGAGAGAAGAGCTGCAGGGAAAGAGGCAAATTCCAGAGTGAGAAGGCTTCTGGAAATGGTTGTCAGAATCCACTGAGATAACATATGTAAAGCATTTTGCAAACTTTGAAGTGCTATATAAATTCTCGTTGCTATTATTGTTTTAATTACCATGTTCCTTTTTCCTGGACTCTAGGCAAGGTGAAGGAATCAGGAAAACAAGGTGACCAAGCTGGGACAAGGCAGAAAGATGGTCACAGTATTGATACATGGGTTGTCAAGCTGAGAATAAGCAAAATTAGCACAAGGAAACCAAACTGAATGGGGGTATATGTTTATGAAGATAGACGTATTAATGCCCAGTTAAAAAGCCAGTGCTAGAAAATCTTGGAATGTTAAGAATAGAGTGGTTAACACAAATTATCCATTGAAGGCGTTTCCATGTAGCAAGTCCCTTTGACCACTCAGGATAATATGGCAACATTTCCTTCAGTGTATCCTGAAGGACCACTGTCTTGGTAGGACTAGAACCTGAGAAGTAGCACCAAATTATAAAAATGGAATGTTCAAAGTTGTGGAAAAAAAGAAACTATAAAGTCAGGTGGAGTGAAAAACAATGAAGAGTTAAGCTTAACTGAAGTAGAAGACATAATTTGCATTCATTTAACTTAGAATCAAAATGTCTTGTATTTGAAAACAGTATTTTTGTAGAATATAAAAAAGTTGCTCCATATTTTCTTATGAACAAATCTCTTACAAAGAACTGAAAACTAGTTGAATGAGCAATGACGATATGTAATACTGAAATAACAAATCCATTTACAAGAAGATAGATGAAAGCCTGATGGCGCTGGTTAGCGTCTGCTCTACTTCTGAAAACATAAAAAGTTGTATAGAGCAGTTCTCTGGTCTCTTGGCAGAGAACATACCTGTGAGCATTGACAGGGTGGTGGTTTTCCCAGCTCCATTATGTCCTAGGAGGACAGTGATCTGTCCTTCGTAGAAGTTCAGAGTCAGGTCTTTTACTGCTGTTTTGGTTGTATTCCCTTTGGTAAATACCTGTGGGAAAGGCAAAGAAAGAGTAACATCATATACCTCTCTGGAATTTCCGAAATACACTGGTTAAAAAAAAGCAGAAAATTTTTTTAAGATTAAGTAAACAAGACCCAGAAATAATCAAACATAATAACTTCAGCAGTTCTTGAAAATACCACCACTTGTGTTTCAGGTGCTGTCCTAGGAGGTAAAGGCTAAAGATTTAGAGAGAATTTAAAGAATGTGGTAAAGAGAAGACTAAAAAGTTGAATTAAACTCCATGGTCCCTGGCCTATTTCTTCTCCTCCAATACATGGATCCATGATTTGTGGGAATGGCAACGTAGTAACAAAGCACAAGAATGGGCCTGAGAAGAGTTAGAGATTCACCCATATCATAGCTGAACAGAGAAAGGATGGTAGTTTCTCTACTCTGCATAAGAGTACGGAATATATATATAGGCAATGGATAAGAAGAACTGAAATTGGGAAGTGGAGTAGAACAGGGTTTAATTCAAGAAGGGAAAAGTTAAGGTAGTCCTAAACAGCAGTCAAGATTGGAAAGGGTATATGTATGATGAAACAAATGCCTTGTAATGAGTTCTAGGGAAATTTTACCCATAATGAGACCATCTTCTTTGAGAAAAGGTTTCACTTCCTAGTATAAAATTCTACCTTAGGAGAGGGGATATTTTAGTCCTCTAGAACATCTGGCATTCTGGGTGGCAGAGAAACCCAGAAATCAAAGGAGAAATCAAATAGACTGACCTTACTAGTGGTAAGTGGGGGTAGAAGGAGGGAATTGCACAGTAATTCCTATCAAGTAGCAGTGTTTCCATTTAATGATGCTTACCTCATGAATTGGTATTTCTAATTGTGAGACACAACAGGAAAAAAATGAGCTAAGACGTGCCAATACACAGAAACAATAAAGAAGGAACTAGTAAAGCTCAAGGAACTGGAGAACGAAATTCTGAATAGCCTACTACAGAAGAAAATAAGGACAAAGACAAAAAGGGGAAAATTTCATGTAAAAAGGTACAACATAGAACGCTTCTTAATCCAAGAAGTTTGAGGGGAGGCTAGTAAGAAAAGATAATGAACCACGAGCTTAGTTAAGAAAGGAAATGGAAGGGACAAGAGAAAGCAAAGAAGCAGTACAAAGAGTCCAGAATTTAAGTAAATTCAAAGGATTTGGAATTTGGCAGGTAAATACAAAGAGTGGTAAGAGAAGCATGGTGAAAAGCCTGCAGAAATGGAATAGTACCAAAGCAGTGTAAAAAAATCCCAAACAAAAACAAACCCTAATCCAAACAACGTAGTCCTCATTTGAAAGAGAGAGCTAATGAAAATCAATGAAAACAATAAACAGAGGACAACATAAACATAATAACAATGCCTTCATTATAAAGTCGTTAAATCATCTTTAAGAAATGAAAAAGAGTAATGAGCAGAATAGTGAGAAAGCAAAACTCAATAACTGGCTGCATAAAATAAATATGTTAACAAAATTGGCAGCCAGAATAAAAAGTTGGAGTCTAGAACAAAATTTAACCTGCGTAAGGTGAATCATATAATCTAGAGTTTCAACTGCGCTAACAGACAAAGCAAAAATAAAAATTCCCATCAAGAAAAGGATAGAAAATATATTAGACTTAAAGGACTTGGACATGAATCAATATTGGTTATACTAAACATATCTGCACCAAATGGAATAGCAGCTAAATTTACATAGGAAATATTAATTGGGGGTGGGAGAATGCAAAATGGCAGAGCAATAGCGCAACAAGTTCTTATCCGCAAACTTGCAGTAGACTAAATCCTGATGGAAAAATTCAGAAAAAAATATCACAAGCTAGTCACAAAATGCCCAATTAGACAAAGCCTGGGAATTCCAGTCCATCCAGTTAGATCTTTAGACACTAGAGAAAGAGTCAAGCCAGGAGCATGCCAATGAGATCCAGGGAGAAGCATGTACACGAGCAAGAGGTCATCTCAGATCCATACCTGAGAACCAGTTCAGAGAACTACAAGGAGGATAGCTGCCTGCTGACAACTTTGTTACCAACTACCCAGTCATAGGACAAACATCCAGGGAAGAGTGAGAAAAGAACGTATGCACCAACACTAGCGTTCTTAGGAGTAAAGTGTGGGAAGGAAGCCCTGTGTGTTGCATGAAATAAAAAAACAAGCCTGGTGCTAGCAGCAGCAGAAGCTGTGCCAGACCTCAGGTGCAAAGGAGACTTTCACTTCTAGCATCCAGCTTAGCCTGCAAAAGAAAAGCAGGGTGAGAAAACCAAACCAAAGAAGAATCTCCAATTCTGCCTCTCTGAATCAATAGAGTTTTCAAGTTGATTGATAAGGGCAGAGTCTAGCAGCATTCCACTGTTGCCTGAACTTGGACTGGGGACAGGCCTTTACAGAGCTCAGATTAGGGGAGGCAGGCAGCAGTCAAACATTGCTCTGGAATAGATAACTTTGGGAATGTTCAAAGCTTTTAGGTTCTCAGTCTGTGCAGGAGATCCTGGAATAACACAATTATAAATACACCAAGAAAGCAACAACAAGACCGGTGCAAACTTCTCCTTCAGAAGTGCCACCTAACACTGAAGTCAAGAAATAGGCTGGAAGAACAGGCAACAACAACAACAACAAAAATTCCATCATAATGAGCTATTATGGTGACAGGGATGCTCAGGACATAAATGCAGAAGAGGATGACTCCAGAATATTGACAAGCAAAGTCTGAGAGAAAAACACAGCTTGGACACAAATTCAACTAGAATTCTCAGAAAAGATAAAGCAAGAGTTAAAAGATGTTTGTATATGGCACCGTGTTCCATTGGTATGGGACTCTTTCTTTATCAGAGGATATGAATGTCCTGCTTTAAATGAGGGAAATGGCAGAGGTGGCAAGAATGAAAGAGCTTCATTTTCTTCAATATTCTTCAGACCTTCTTTAAGTATCGAGTTGCTTCAGACAATTCTGACTTCCAGTTCAAGAGGGAAGATGGAAGAGGCAAACTCCATTTCAAAGTCCTGAAGGAAAAGACTCTGGTAACTGATGAGAGAAGCTGGCAGTCTCCATCATGCCTCTGTCTCCAGCTTGAGACACTAGAGACTTTAGGAAATTTCTCCTTGGGTGAGATCTGTGACTTTCCTTTGGTTAAAGTGAATTATCTTGTTCCCAAAAGAAAAGCTCCTTCACTCTTTATTGTGCAGTATATATTCTCCCATATACGCTTTTTTGATTTCTGTTTTGCTATGATATGGATAAATGGGTTTCTTTGCTATGCACTGGAAGTTCATTATAGAACTGACATTTTGTGGGAACAGAGACAAACTTTCAACCAAAGGCTTAGTGTCCTCCTTCCCCCATTTTACTTCTAATCATTCCTTGCCTTAAATCACTCTCCCTTCTATCAACTCCTGTTTTCTCTTATCCTCTTCCCCTCTCATGATGCAGTGTGGGGACAGCCCTCTCCAGATATAGAGTCCTCTTCATCTACAGGCTCTCAGAACACATAGGGCCTCATTACATACAAGTGGAATGGGAGTATTTGAGGAAAGAACTGGAAAAGAGTTATAGAAGAAATAACTGGAAAGGGAATTAACAGCTTGGCACAAGCAACAAATTTCCTGAAAACTTGAATGGACCAAACAGAAGCCAATAACTATATGAGATAATAAGAAATATTAAAAGTTAAAAGGCTAAAAAAAGGAAGAAAATATAATGTAGCAAAAGCAACTAGGAAATAGATCACAGAGAAAAATTTAAAAATCACTGCACTATCTGAATACCATGATCAAAAAAAAAAAAAGAGCACACAAACACTGCTGCAAGAAATTAAAAAAAAAAACTACCTAGATCTCTTAGAACTAGAGGGCAAAGTGGAAATAGAAACAATAATCTGGCCTCCTCCTTACAGAAATTCCCATACAGGGGACAGAGTCAAGATAATGGAGTAGAAAGACAAACTGCTTTCGCTCTCCCTCTATAGCCCATAAAATACCTGTAAAAAAATGACTCTAAACAAATTCTAGAGCAGCATAAGCCATAGAAGGACAGATTGAAAAAGATTTCTGGCCCCAGGTATCTTGGAAGACCCAAAAAATGCTGAAGAATATAACACATTTAAAAATAGGCTAACCCAAATGACAAAAGAGGTACAAAAAGCCAATGAGGAGAAGAATGCTTTAAAAAGTATAATTAGCCAAATGGAAAAGGAGGTTCAAAAGTTCACTGAAGAAAATAATTCTTTAAAAATTAGAATGGAGCAGATGGAAACTAATGACATTATGAGAAACCAAGATATTATAAAACAAAACCAAAAGAATGAAAAAATGAAAGACAGTGTGAAATATTTCATTGGAAAAAGAACTTGACCGGGAAAACATATCTAGGAGGTACGATTTAAAAATTACTGGTCTACCTGAAAACCATGATCAAAATCATCTCCCAAGAAATTATGAAGGAAAATTGCCCTGATATTGTAGACCCAGAGGGGAGAATTGAAAGGAAAAAGAATTCAGCAATCATCTCCCGAAAGAAATCTGAAGAAAAACTCCTAGGAATATTTTAGCCAAATTCCAGAGTTCCTAGATCAAGGAGAAAATATTACAAGCATCCAGAAAGAAAAAATTCAAGTATTGTGGAAATACAATCAGGAAAACACAAGATTTAGCAGGTTCTACACTAAGGGATCAAAGGACGTAGAATATGATATTCCAGAGGTCAAAGGAGATTAGTTTTAATCAAAACTAAGAATTACCTACCCAGTAAAACCGAGTATAATACTTCAGGGGAAAAAAATGGAATTTCAAGGAAATAAAGGACTTCTAAGTATTCCTTTTGAAAAAACCAGAGCTGAATAGAAAATATGACTTTCAAATACCAAAATCAAGAAGAGTACATTAAAGAAACAATTAATGCTAAGCAAAACAAATTTGAAAATGTATAAAAATAATGACAGTTCTTTTTAGGGTGGCAAAAAATATGGAACTTAGGAAGTGCTCATAAATTGAGGAATGGATTAACAAATGGTGGGATATAAATGTGATGTAGTACTACTGTGCTGAAATATTATCAACATTATTACCAATCAGGATTCAAGATCTAATAACAAAACATGGCATCCACTTCTTCAAAGAGATGTGAAAGGCTACAAATGCAAAATGAGACATTTTTTAAAGATATGGTCAATGTAGAAATTTATCTTGAATGAGTATATATAGTAATGAAAAGAGCAGGGAGAAAGGAAGGAAGGAAGGAAGGAGAGGGCACCACTCAAATTTTTAACATTCAGAGAAAGTAGTTCTTAGAAAGAAAATATATATATTTCTGAAATAATAACTTTAAAAATAGGATGAGATGATGAATGAACTGATTATGCAAATGAAAACTAGAATATCTATAATTAAACCCAAAATAATCTCAAAAAGGACATTTTAAAATTTAAGAGAGATAGAAAACAAAAAAATGATAAAATGACAAAATCAGGTTACATTAAAAGAACAACAAAAATGATAAATATTAATAAATGTGATCAAAAAGAATGAAAAAATCAAATTAACAAAATAAGAACCAAATAAGGTAAAATCGTATCAGAAAACTAAAAATAATTATCAAAATATTCTATACACATTTATTTGTTAATAAAATAAAAACATAAATGAAGGATTAACAAAAAAATTAGTGTTACCAAATCTCCAGAACCTGAAATAGAGACCTAAATCTAATCTCAAAAAATGAAGTGTAACAAACTATATAGGAAAAACTAAAGGGTAACTAGTCCAGACTAATTTGATGTTTCATAATTCTAAAAAATATTTAATGAACAATGGTTATGCAAAACAGTTATTCTTACAAATTGAAAAAGAACAGTCAACTAAATTTCTTTTTATGAGATAAGTAAGATCCTAATAAAATAAACCATGGAGGAATAAAGCAAAAAAAGTGAACCAAATAATTCCACTAATATTCAATAAATGCAAAATACTCTGCTAATTACTAGGGACACAAATGGAAAAATAGAACAAAGCCTGTCCTCAAGAAGCTCATTCTAATAATTTTATATATATAAAATATATAGGCAGTTTTAGCTGCAAGTTAAGAGGGAAAGACTCAGTGAAGCAGCAAAGGTGTATGGCAATGCATCTCCTTCTGCATCATTTTTATTAATAAAAACATAAGTTTCTAAAGTTGAATCATTTGATGTACCAAGGACTTTGGTAAAGTTTTCTTTTCTGGATCTTTAGTTACTATGACTGCTGAGGTACCATAGAGGTAGTTTCCAGGTAGTATCTGTAGAAGGGAGATCCTTCCTAGGATGATAATTGTGGACATAAGAGGGAAGCAGGGATTATGCTGTACAGTGTGGAGGTTCAGGGCTCTTAAGCTCACCAACCACATGGTGGCAGATGGTATTGGAAGTGATGGGACAGCGAGTACTTCTTCACAGGGGTTACTCCTATGAATGATTACTGCAGCTGATGGCAGACCTGGTGGTCATGGAGTGCTATTGGTCCCAGATTTCTTGGGTTTACCATACCAACAAGATACCAATAGATTTCCTCTCTTGTAGTAAAAATATCACTATAAGGTATAGTTGCCATATCCAGAAAATCTTATCCTCTCCTTTATAAAGGCACTAATAAACACACAAGTAATGAGACAATGGCTGAGCTCCCTCTCTTGACTCTTCACTAAGGAAAGCAGTCATGTAGATTAGATCACATTATCAAAACCTAGCAAATAGTTCTCTGCCATTTTTCCATGTACAAAAACTCCAGTGCAGAATTAGGATGGTGGAAAACAGAAAGATTTAAAACTGAGCTCTTCCAATATGCCATTCTGAACAAATTTAAAATAATGCTTCAAACTGATTTTTGAGCATCTCAGAAAACAAAAGTTCAGAGTGAGATATTTTTCCAGTCCAAGATAACTGAAGAGGTTGGAAGGAGCAGTCTGTTATACTGGGTTAGGAATTGGTCTAGAATACAAGCAATAGAATCTATGGGCCTTTGAGGTGATTGTAACAGCAACAGTAGCAATTTCAGGAACCAAGAGACAATAAGGACACAATACGGGTCAAAAACAGATTACAGGATACCTCTGTATAAACACTGAGAAAAGAACTAAGTACCATTTGGCAACTCCATTGCCCATAACCATATCCGGGTCACAGTTCTAGGGTGGACAAAAGCACATACTCAAGGGAGTAGGGACCCTAATGAAAAAATAGTGCTTGTGATCACAAGGGATCTGGGACTCTTCCTGGATAAGGACCAGAGTTCAGACAAGGAGAGCAATGACCACATCTCTTTCCAGATCACACAACCCTGAAAGCAATGAAAACTTCCAAATGATTGAAAGTAGCTCTGAAAATAGTAACACAAAAAAGACTTTAGTTTGAAGTGCCTTCCCCAACACACAGATTACCAGGTGAAGAGAGCCCAACTTTGGCATAATGTTCAAAGGTGAGAAATAGGCTGGAAAAAATAGCAAACAACAACAATAAAGAAATTGACTATTAAAAGCTACTATGGAGGAAGTGAATACAAGGACAAAAACTCAGAAGATGACAAAAATGTCAAAATAACTATAAAGAAAGCTTCAAAGAAAAATGCAAATTATACACAAGCCCAATAAAAATTTGCAGAAGAGCTAAGAATTTGTTTTAAAAATCAATATAACTGTTATAGGAAAAATTGAAAATGGAAATGAGAGTGAATGCAAGAAATACATGAAAAGACAACAGGTTAGTAAAAGAAGTATAAAAAGCATTGAAGAAAACAATGCCTTAAAAACAAAATTGGGCAAATGATAAGATTCAAAACCTCATCGAAAAGAATAACACCTTAAAAAGAATTATAAAAATGGTAAAAGTGGAATATAACTTCACTAGTGAAAATAACCCCTTAAAAATCAATCAAGTGGAAAAAGAGGTACAAAAGTTCATAGACAAAAATAATTTCTTAACCCCTTAAAAATCAATCAAGTGGAAAAAGAGGTACAAAAGTTCATAGACAAAAATAATTTCTTAAGAGTCAGAATTGTGCAAGTAAAACCTGATAACTCCATGGAATGTCAAGAAGCAATCAAAAGTAAAAAGAAGGGGGAAAATTGAATCAGATGTGAAATATCACATGGGAAAAAATTGACCTGGAAAATAAATGAAGGAGAGATAATTTGAAAATTACTGGGTATAACTGAAAGATAGTTCAGGACTACCTGAAAGTCATGATCAAACAATGAGCTAAGACATCATATTTCAAAAAATTATCAAAGAAAACTGTGCTAAATCCTTAAGACCAAAGGGAAAAATAGAAACTGAAATAATCTATTCATCACTAAAAGAGACCCCAAAATGACAACTTTCAAGAATATTAACATCAAATTCCAGAACTCCCACATCAAGTAGAAAATACTACAAACAGCCAGAAAGAAAAATGTCAAATACAATGGAGACACAGTCATTATCACAAATAATTAGTAGCTACCATGTTCAAGAAGCAGAGGTCTTGAAATATATTTTAGAAGGCAAAAGAACTCAGAATGCAGTCAAGAATAAGTACCCAGAAAAATGGAATATAACTCTTCAGGGGAAAAACATGGATATTTAAAGAAATAGAGGACTTTCAAATATCCAAAAAAATGAAAAGACCAGAGATGAATTCAAAATTTCACTTTCAATGCATGACTCAAGAGAAGCATAAAGAAGTAAAAACAAAACCATAAGGAACTTAAAATGTTTACATTCCTTTATGGGAAGATGATACAAGTAACTCTAAAGAACTTGATTATTTTTAGGGCAATTAAAAGGAGTCTACATAGATAAAGGGTACATTGTGAGTTGATTATGTTGGGATAATCTCCAAAAAAGAGGAGTAAGAAAAAGAGATGCTTTTGGAGATGTCCTGCCAGGCCAAACCAAATACATAACACAAATATAAATCATATGAAAGCAATATAATTTTAAAGGTACTCAGGGATAAAACTGTAAGTTGTCTCAAAGAAAGGAAAAATTAGAATCAAATGGCAAATGTCATGACTTGTCGTCTGGTACTCTCTACCAAAGGGTAACCAAGAAGCCATGATCAACTACCATGTGCCATACATTCCATGTTCCATGACTATACGCTTCAATGGATCCATGATCTCACCTGAATCATTATTCCCTCCATAAATATAGATGCCAACCCATTCACACCTTTTCATCCTATTTGATTCTTATCTTTTCCCTCCTCCCTTAATTCTCCCAAGAAGATTCATTCTGGAAACCTTTATCTAGGTCAATCAACATTTCAGGGCTATACTGTGTAGCAAGCACTTGAACTATTCATCCAATATTCTTCAAGTCATGTCATCATCTTGATGTCATGGTCCTCTTCAAGAATGAAGGACAAACACAACATCAACCTAATATGCTTTACTTTCACTACAAGACTGTCTCATCTTCTTTTCCACATACATTTTCTTTTTTAAGTAATTAATTTATTTTTAGCTTTCAACATTCACTTCCACAAGATTTTCAGTTCCAAATTTTCTCCCCATCTGTCCCCTATTCCTATCCCAAGATAATGTATAATTTGAAATAGGCTCTAATATACATTCATATGGAACTGATTTTCATGTTAGTGATGTAGCAAGAAAGAATTAGAACCAATAGGAGAACACACAAGAAGAAACAACCAAAAAAAGAAAAAAGAAAGAGAGAAAGCAAATAATACGCTTCAATCTGCTTCAGATTCCACAGTTCTTTTTCTGGATGTAAACAGCATTTTCAATGAGCCTTTTGGAGTTATCTTCAGCCATGCATTGCTGAGAAGAACAAAGTCTATCAAAGATAGTCATCATACATTGTGGCTCTTACTGTATACAATGTCCTCCTGGTTTTGCTCACTTTACTCAGTATAATTCAAGTCTTTCCAAGGTTTTTCTGATGTCTGCTCATCCTTTCTTATAGACAATAGTAGTCCAATACATTCATATAACACAACTTGTGCAGGCATTCCCCAACTGATGAGCATCCCCTCGGTTTCCAATTCTTGGCCAAAACAAAAAGAGCTACTGTAAATATTTTTGTACATATCATTTCTTTTCCAATTTGTATGATCTCTTTGTGATACAGAACTAAAGGTGGTGCTGCTGAGTCACAGGATACGCACATTTTATAGCTGTTTGGGCATTGTTCCAAATTGCTCTCCAGAATGGTTGGATCAGCTCACAGCTCCACCAACAATGAATTAGTGTTCCAATTCTCCCACATCTTCTCCAACATTTATCATCATTCTTTTTTGTCATGTTAGTTAATCTGATAGATGTGATGTGGCACCTCAGAGTTATTTTGATTTGCATTTGTCTAACCATTAGTGATTTAGAGCACTTTTTCATATGACCATAAATGATGTTAATTTCTTCCTCTGAAAACTTTCTGTTCATACCCTTTGACTGTTTATCAATTGGGAAATGACTTGCATTCTTATAAATTGATTCAATTCTCTCCATATTTTAGAAATTATCCCTTTATCAAAGACACTGGTTGCAAAAATTCTTTCCCAGTTTTCTGGTTCCCTCCTAATCTTAGTTGTATTGACTTTGAGTAAAAACTTTTCCACTTATTGTAATTAAAATTATCCCTTTTGCATTTCATAATGTTCTGTTTCTGTCATAAATTCCTCCATTCTCCATAAATTTGACAGTTAAGCTATTCCTTGCTTTTGCAATTTGCTTATAGAATCAGTGTTTATATCTAAATCCTGTTCCCATTTTGACTTTGTTTTGGTATATAGTATAAGATGTTGATCTTTGTCTATTTTCTGCCATATTATTTTCCAGTTTGTCCAGGAGTTTTTGTCAAATGGTGAGCTCTTATCCCAGAAACTAGAGTCTTTGGGTTTATCAAACAGTAAGTTAATATAGTCATCGACTACTGTTGTCTTCTGTGCATAACCTATTCCACAGATCCACCACTCCATTTCTTAGCCAGTACCCAGAAGTTTTTAAGATTTCTGTTTTATAAAACAGTTTTAAATCTGGCATGACTAGGCCACCTTCCCTACTATTTCTTTTCATTAATTTCCTTGGTGTTCTGGATATTTTACTCTTCCAGATGGATTTTGTTATTTTTTCTAGCTATATAAAATAATTTTTGGTAATTTGCTTGTTATGACACTTGACATTCAATATGTAAATTAATTTGGATAAAATTGTCATTTTTTATTATATTAGCTCAGCCTACCCATGAGCAATTGATGTTTTTGCATTATTTAGATCTGACTTTATTTGTGTGAAAATTGTTTTGTAATTGTGTTCATATAGTTCCTGGGTTTGTTTTGGCAGGTAGACTACCAAAATTTTTTTTATGTCTACAGTAATTTTAAATGGAATTTCTCTTTCTATCTCTTGCTGTTGGGCTATGTTCATAATATAGAGAAATGCCAGTGATTTATGTGGATTTATTTTATATACTGCAACTTTGCTAAAGTTATTATTTCAAGTAATTTTTTACTTGATTCTCTAGGATTCTCTAAATATATCACCCTATCATCTGCAAAGAGTGATAGCTTTTTTCTACATTGCCTATTCTAATTCCTTCAATTCCTTTTCCTTCTCTCATTGCTAAAGCTAACATTTATACACATTGAATAACAGTAGTGATAAAGGACATCTTTGTTTCACCTCCAGTCTTATTGGAAATACTTCTAACTTATCCCTATTACATATAACTTATGCAATGGTTTTAGGTAGATGCTACTTATAATTTTAAGGAAACTCCATTGATTCCTATGCTCTCTCATTTTTTTAATTGGAATGGGTGTCATATTTATCAAAAGATTTTTCTGCATCTATTGAGATAATCATAAAGTTTCTGTTAGTTTTGTTAATGATATGATCAATTATGCTGATCGTTTTATAATATTGAAACAGCTCTGCATGCCTACCTTATCTTAGTGTAATATTCTTATGAAAAGTTGCAATAATCTTTTTGCTAATATTTTATTTAAAAATTTTGCATCTATATCCATTAGGGAAATTGATCTATAATTTTCTTTCTCTGTTTGGCTCTTCCCAGTTTAGATATCAATACCATGTTTGTATCATAAAAAGAATTTGGTAGGACTCCTTCTTTACCTGTTTTTTCCAAATAATTTATATAGTATTGAAATTAATTGTTCTTTAAATGTTTGATAAAATTTACTTGTAAATTCATCTGGCCCTGGAGATTTTTTCCTAGGGAGTTCATTAGTGTCTTATATAATTTCTTTTCTTGGAATGTGATTATTTAAGAATCTTGTTTCCTCTTCTGTTGATCTGGGCAATTTATATTTTTCTAAATTTCATTTCACTAAGATTGTCAAATTTATTGGCAAAAAATAAATAATAAATAATAACTCCTAATTGTTGTTTTAATTTCCTCTTCATTGATAGTGAATAAACCCCTTTCATTTTTGATGCTAGTAATTTAGTTTTCTCTTTCTTTTTAAATCAAATTAACCAAAAGTTTATCTTTTTTATTGGTTTCTCATAAAACCAGCTCTTAGTTTTATTTACTAATAAATAAATATAAATAAATAAAATAATTAAGTTCAATACTTTTCAATTTGGAATTTCTTTGAGGAGGTGATTGGTTGATTCTTTCAATGACTTTTTACCATGGGTTTCTAGAACTTCAGGGCAGATTCCTTGATGATTCCTTGGAAGATGCTGTCTGGGTTCTTTTCTTCATCATGGCTTTCAGATAGAACAATAATTTCTAAATTATCTCTCCTGAATCTATTTTCCAGGTCAGTTGTTTTTCCAATGAGGTATTTTACATTTTCTTTTCTTTTTTCTTTTTCAAAAAACATTTGTTTGACTGATTCTTGATGTCCCATAACATCATTGGCTTCCACTTATCCAATTCTATTTTTTAAACAATTGTTTTCTTCAGTTAGCTTTTGTACCTCCTTTTCCATTTGACCAATCTCACTTTTTAAGGAGTTGTTTTCTTCAGTGTACTCTTTTCCCACTTTGTCAATTGTCTTTTTCAAAGAATTTTTGTTCTACCTCTCTCGTTTGATTTTTAAAATCCTTCTTGAACTTTTCCAAGAAGGCTTTTTAGACTTGAGACCCATATGTATTCCCCTTTAAAGTTTCAGACATGGGTATATTTACAATGTTGTCCTCTCCTGAATTTGTGTTTCGGTCTTCCCTGTCAGCAAGATACTTCTCTATGGTCATTGTTGTCTTTGTTGCTTTTTACTTATATTGTTTGCCTTTTTTCTGGTTTTTAAAGCTGATCTCTGCTTCTGGGTCATAGGGAGCACTATCCCAGCCTATTTGTGCTGGGGAATAGGGGCCTGGTTACTGGTTTTGTGTGCTGGGGCCTCAGGGGCTGGCAGTTGGAGACTGGTAGCTTGGCTGGTGCTGAGCTGGACCTGCTGGTGGTGCCTGGTGTTGGAGCTTGCCTGCTCTACCACCCTTAGACTCAAGATCTCATGTTGATTTGCTGGGGTGGGACTTGATGTTGGCTTGCTGGGATGCTTCTCATCTTGTACTGGTCTCTTTCAGCCACAGCACAAGTGACCTTTCCCTTAATCTCCCCAGCCTCCAGCACTAAAAGACTGCTGCACCTCATCTTTCTTCTGATTCCACTATTTCAAAATTTTTCCTGGGGCAATATTTTCTCCATTTTTCAAGGTCAATAAGTGAGAATGAAAGTAACTTACTGCTTACTTCACTATCTTAGTTCCCCATAAGTCGAAATAACTTTCACATGCTTCATATGTGGGTTGATAGCTCCAGGAACAGTCACTGCTGCTGCTGCCACTGCTGCCACTGATTCAGTTACTTCCAAGGCCTACTCCTGGTTTGATGGGGCCAGGGATGTATTGGCAAACTGCACTGGACTGCACTTCTCTCTCACCCAGTTCCAACAGACCCCTTCTACTGATCTTCTAAGCTGTCTCTGGCATCTGTGGGTTGAGAAATCTGGAAACTGTCACTTCCACTAGTGATTCAGTCTCCCATGGTCTACTTCAGCTTTTTGAGGCTAGGTCTGTGCTGGTGTGTCCTGTGTTATACTGCCTATCTTAGGATAGAAATCTGTGCTAGGTCTGTGCTGGTGTGTCCTGTGTTATACTGCCTATCTTAGGATAGAAATCTGCCTTACTGTCTCTCTGTGGGTTCTGGTACTCCAGAATTTATTCAGAGTCACTTTCTAAAGGTATTTGAAGGGGTTTGGGGGAGAGCTCAGGCAAGTCTTTGATTTCACTCTGCCATTCTGGTTCCTTTGAAAATTACTTTATAGAGCTATAAAAGATAATAGAATCTTAAAGAATAAAATATCAAGAATGTCAAAGAAATCAATGAAAAAATATAAAGGAAGGTGGCCTAGCAACAACTCATTTCAAATTTATATTACAAAGGTATAATCATAAAACAATCTATTACTGGCTAAGAGAGTGGTGGATCAGTGGAATATCTATAGTTACACAATGCAAAGTAGTAATAGTAATTTAGTGTTTGATAAACCTAGAGATTCAAGCTTTGGGAGTAAGAACTTACCATTCTACAAAATTTGCTGTGAAAATTGGATACCAGTTTGGCAGAAACTAGACATAGACCAACATGTTACAGCATATAACACAATAAAGTGAAAATGGATAAATGATTTAGATATTAAAGAATAAAAAGTGATATCATAAATAGCCTATGTTGAATTGCTTGTCTTCTCAGTGGGGATGGGTGAGGATGGAGGAAGGAAGAGAAGTTGAAACTCAAAGTTTTAAGAACAAATGTTGAGAATTGTTTTTGCATACAGCTGGGAAATAAGAAATACAGGTAATGTGGTATAGAAATTTATCTTGACCTACAGGACAAGAGAGAAGATGGGGATAAGGGAAGGATGGGGCACTAGAAATGAGAGCACATTGGTGGAAGGGGGAATCAGAATACAAGGTGTTTTGGGGTGGGAGGAGGTGAGAGATGGGGAGAAAATTTGGAACTCAAAATTTTGTGGAAATGAATGTTGAAAACTTAAAATAAATAAATAAATTTTATAAAAAGAAAAGAAAAATTAAGCTGGCAGAACTATGGATAAGGAAAGAGTTTATGACCAAATGAAAAACAAAATAAAGCAGTATACAAGAAATAAAATGGATAACTTTGATTACAAGAAATTAAAAATTAAAAAGGGTTTACATAAACAAAACTAATATAGTCAAAATTAAAAGAAAAGCAGGAAGCCGGTGAGAAAATTACACATTTCTCTCATAAAGATCTCTTATTTCATTGGGAATTGAGCTAAATTTATAAAAATAAAAGTCACTGCCCAATTTATAAATAGGCCCTTTTTGGAAGAAAAAAAATCAAAATCAAAGCTATAGTCAGATAAAAATGCTCTAAATCACTTAGTTAATTTAAGTTAATTCACATTAAAGCCACTATGAGACACTGCCTCACTTCTATGAGACTGGCTAACATGACAGAAAATGACAAATGCTAGAGAGGATGTGAAAAAGTAGAGACAGTAAAGAATTGTTGGAGTTATAAACCAATTCATTCATTCTGGAGAATAATTTGGAATTATACCCAAATGGCTATAAAACTGTACATATGTTTGACCTAGCAATTCCACTATTAGGTTTGTATTCTAAAGAGATCAAAGAAAAGGGAGAAAGACCTGTTTGTACAAAAATATTTGTAGTAGCTCTTTTTGTAGTGGCAAAGAATTGGAAGTTGAGAAGATACCCATCAATTGAGGAATGGCTGAACCAGTTGGAGTATATGATTGTGATGGAATACAAACTGTGCTATAAGAAATGATAAGCAGAATAGCTTCAGAAAAATCTGGGAAGATATATGAATCAATGCAAAGTAAAGTAAGCAGAATCAAAACATTGTATAGAATAATGGCAATGTTAAATGACAATCAATTGAGAAAGAGTTAGCTACTGAGCAAGACAAAGAACCAATACAATTTCACAGGACCCATGATGAAAAATGCTATTCACTTCCAGAGACAGAAGTGATGCCCTCTGAGTGAAGATTGAAGCACACTTCTAAAATTTATTTATTTATTTATTTTTGTTGTTTGTAAATGTACTTTCTTTTCCAGCATGGTTAATATGGAAATACATTTTGCATGACTTTACATGTATAGGCAACATTGTATTAATTGAGTTCTCAAGAGGTGGGGGAGGACTTGGAGAGAGGGAGAGAATTTGGAATTGAAATTATTAAAAAATAAATGTTGAAAATTTTAGATAAAAAAATAAATATGAAATATTTATATATATTATATATAATTCATTATATATTATTTAATAATTATATAATAATATATATTATTATATAATATTTATTATACATAATAATTACATATAATAGAAAATATGAAATAAACATATTTAAATTATTTGGAAACTAAATGATCTAATCCTAAAGAATAAATGGATCTAAGAACAAATCATGAAAATAATTAATAATTTCCTTAAGGATAATAAAAACAAGATGATATAACTAAATTTGGAAAAAAATTGTATTTCTAAACACCTAGATAATTGAAAAAGTATAGAGGGAAGAAGGTGATGAATTTGGTTACAATTTTAAAAAACTAGAAAAAAAACAAATTAAAATCCCAATTAAACACCAAAATAAAAATCCTGAAAAATCAGCGGAGAGATTAATAAAACTAAAAGTAATAAAAGTAAAACTAGGATTTGGTTTTAGTAAAAATTAATACAATAAAAAACTGGCAGATTTCATTTAAAAAAAGGAAAAGAAAACCAAATGACCAGTTACAAAAATGTAAAGTTTAACTTGAATGAATCAAAAATGAAGATGAAATTAAAGCATGTATGCAGTTATTTTGTCCAATTATAAAATGCCAATAAACTGACAATCTAAGTGAAATGGATGGATATTTACAAATATATGAATTGCACAAAATAATGGGAGCAGAAATAGGATACTTAAATAAACATATCTTAGAAAAAAAATTGAATAAGCCATAAATGAGGTCCCAAGGAAAAAATACCCAGGCCCAGATGTATTTACAAATGAATTCTACCAAACATTTAAGGAAGAATTAACCTCATCTTATTTGAAAAAAAAAAGATAAAGGAGGGGTCTTACCAAATTCTGTCTATGACACAAATATGTTTTTGATATCTAAACCAGGGAAAGCAAAAACACACAGAAACTATAGACCAGGTTCCCTACACTGATACAATAATTTTGTATCGGCATTTGAAATATCAGGAATATTGCATGAAATTTGCATGACAAAAATTTTAAAGACAACACCAGAGAGTAGACCAGCGTGCAAGAGCATAGACCAGATGGGCATGTGGAGCACAGACAACCACAGAGTGAAGACCAGAGGGAACAGCAGGGACAGGAACCAGAACAGAATTCAGGACGTCACCAGCAGCAGCAATTCCCTGATTCCACAACCCACAAACTCCACAAACAGTGTCAAATGCCAGTGGAGGGCTCCTTCACCCAGAGAGTGAAGCACACTCTGGACCTCTGGCAGCAGGCACTGCCATTTTCAGAGCCCTCCACCTAGGGGAATTGAGCCACTGATCTGATTCTCAGCCCTTAGCTCCACCCAGGGATGAGGAGGAGCACTGGCAGTGGAGCTGGAGGTGGTTGTGGTGAGGGAATGCAACTGCAGATTCTGTGTAGGAAAGTTTTGGCTGCTCTCAGACCAATGTGCAGGTCAAGAGAAGAGTAAATATCTCTGCCTTGATTGTGCCACTTTAGAGGAACTGAGAATTTACAGATCCCCAGAATATAATCACCTCTCGACAAAGGTCTCAAAAGTCAAGTAACTGGATGGGAAAATGACCCCAAAAGGGAGTAAAAAAATAAGACTATAGAAGGTTACTTTCATCCTTTTGAATGAGGAAGAACAAAGCATAACATGAGAAGAAGTCAAAAACCCCTGTGTCCAAAACCTCTAAAATAAATATGCAATGGTTTCAGGCCATGGAAGAGCTCAAAAAAGACTTCAAAAATCAAATAAGAGAAGTGGAGGAAAAATTAGGAAGAGAAATGAGAGAAATGCAAGAAAATCATGAAAAGTAAGTTAATAGCTTTCTAAAGGAGACCCTCAAAAATGCTGAAGAAAATAACACCTTTTAAAATCAGCTAACCCAAATGGCAAAAGAGGTCCAAAAAGCCAATGAGGAGAAGAATGCTTTCAAAAGCAGAATTAACCAAATGGAAAAGGAGGTTCAAAACCCACTGAAGAAAATAATGGTTTAAAAAATAGAATGGAACAGATGAAAGCTAATGAATTTATGAGAAACCAAGAAATTACAAAACAAAACCAAAAGAATGAAAAATTAGAAGATAATGTGAAATATCTCATTGGGAAAACAACTGACCTGGAAAATAAATCCAGAAGAGACAATTTAAGAATTATAGGACTATGTAAAAGCCTTGTTCAAAAGACATCATCTTTCATGAAATTATCAAGAAAACTGCCCTGATATTCTAAAACCAGAGGGCAAAATAAATATTGAAAGAATCCATCAATCACCTCCTGAAAGAGATCGAAAAAGAGAAACTCCTAGGAATATTATAGCCAAATTCCAGAGCTCCCAGGTCAAGGAAAAAATATTGTGAGCAGCCAGAAAGAAACAGTTTGAGTATTGTGGAAATAAAATCAGGATAACATAGGATCTGGCAGCTTCTACATTGAGGGATAGAAGGGCTTGGAATAGGATATTCCAGAAATCAAGGGAACTGGGATTAGAACCAAGAATCACCTACCCAGAAGAACTGAGTATAATACTTCAGGGGAAAAATGATCATTCAATGCAATAGAGAACTTTCAAATATTCTTCATGAAAAGACAAGAACTGAATAGAAAATTTGATTTTTGAACACAAGAACCAAGAGAAGCATGGAAAGGTAAGTAGGAAAGAGAAGACATAAAGGACTTTCCAAAGTGGAACTGTTTGCATTCCTACATGGAAAGAAAATATTTGTAACTCTTGATATTTTTCTCAGTATTTGGGTAGTTGGAGGAATTACACACATATAGATGGAGGGCACAGGGTGAGTTGAATGGGAAGGGATCATATTTAAAGAAATGAAATTAAGAGGTGAAACAGTTATATACTAGGAGGAGAAAGGGAGAAATTGAATGGAGTAAATTATCACTCATCAAGGAGGCAAGAAAAAGCTTCTTCCGAGGAGGTAAAAAGAGGGGATGTGAGAGGGAAAAAAGGAAGCTTACTCTTCACATTTGGATTGAGGGAATGAAATGCTTACTCAGTCTGGTATGAAAGTATATCTTGCACTACAAAAGGGTAGGGGATTTTAAGAGGACAAGTGGGGTGGGGATGATAGAAGGGAGAGCAAATGGGAGAAGGGAGTAATCACAAATAAACACTTTTGGGAGGGAAAAGGTCAAAAGAGAGAATATAATAAATGGGGAGCAGGAAAGAATGGAGGGAAATATAGTTAGTCTTAAACAACATGACTATTATGGAAGTCTTTTGCAAAACTACACATATAAAGCCTATATTGAATTGCCTGCCTTCTTAGTGGGAATGGGTGCAGAGGGAGAAAGGGAGAGAAGTTGGGATTCAAAGTATTAGGAATGAATGTTGAGAATTATTTTTGCATACAACTGAGAAATAAGAAATAATGAGATATGGAAACCTATCTTGCCCTAAAAGAAAAGAGAGAAGAAGGGGATAAGGGAAGGGAGGGATGTGATAGAAGGGAGGGCATATTTAGGGAAGGGATATTCAGAATTCAAGACATCATGGGGTGGGGGAGGGAAGAGATGGGGAGAAAATTTAGAACTCAAAATTTTGTGGAAATGAATGTTGACAACTAAAAATAAGTACAAAATAAAAAGGAAACACTAGTAAGGAGATTATAGCACTTTGCCACAAAGATCATACAGTATGACCAGGAATGTAGGACTCTTTCAATATTAGGAAGACTGTAGGTATAACTGACCACATTAATAAGAAAACAAAAAAAACTTATTATTTTATCAATAGATGCAAAAAAAATATTTTTGACAGAATACAGCACCAATTTCAATTAAAAACACTAGCAAACACCAGGGTAACTGGAACGTTTCTTAAAATAATAAGTAGTTATCTAAAATCAATAGTTAGCATAATTTGTAATTGGAATAAACTAGAAGTCTTCCCAATAAGACCAACACTTAAGCATTGAAATCTGTCATTGCACTAATGTTCAATATTACACTAGAATTGCTAGCTACAGCAATAAGAGGAGAAAATGAAATCAAAGAAATAAAATTAGGCAAAAAGGAAAAAAAAACCTATCACTTTCCTAACATGACTAAGATAGAAATACATTTTGCATGACTTAACATTTGTAACTGATAGCATACTATTTGCAGTCTCAATGAGTAAGGGATAGACTCAAGGGAGAGAGAGAATTTGGAACTCAAAAATTTTTAAATAATGCTACAAATAAATAAAATGAATTGTAAAGAATCAAATGCTGTTAACAGATATTTAGACCCTGATAGAAAAGAGATTTATTGAAATATAATACCTTCCACAAATGTCTTATCTGGATCCCGGGTACTAATCCTGTAGGATCATCCTCAATGTATTCATTTTTTAGATCTACTTCACAATTGTCCTCTACAGTCACAGTAAAATTTGAATTCCCAAACCAGTAGGATGGCTAAGAACAAAATCAAAAGTTGATTACAAAAAATGAGCAGTTGTCAAAAGTTTGAATCATTTGGACAGTTCAAAATAAAGTAACTTTATTAACTTTTCCATTTAAAACTGGCAAAGTAAGTAAAAATTTAAAGATACTGAATTTTCACAGGAAAATTACCTTAGATTTGAATTCTTCAACAATATTAAAACATGTTTTTAAAATATCACTTCATATTTCAACTGTATTACAAAAAAGTACTCATTAAAATACTCTCTAGTACTGGTACATCAGTAGAACAGATTAGATATGTAATACACAGTAGTAAATTACCATAGTGATCTGGTTATGATAAGCCCGAAAATTCAAGCTTTGTGGATAAAAACTCACTATCTGCAAAAACTGTCCAGAAGAATAAAAAGTAGTCTGGCAGAAAGAAGGAAAGACCAATATTTCAGACTGTATACCAAAATAATATGATATAGCCATAAAGGATGATATCATAAGCGAATCAGAGAGAAATAGAAAATTTTGCCTTTTAGATCTATAGATAAGTGAAAAGTTTATGAGCAAGAGATAAAGAGCATTAAGGGAAGTAAAATGAATAATTTTGATGACATGAAATTAAAAAGGTTTTGTGCAAACATAACCACTGTGACTGGTTGGTTGTTTTTGTCCTTCATCTTTGAAGAGGACCAAAATGACATCATCATTGTAAAGTGAAATTTCATTGTGTCTGAATGTGACTGATCAGACCAATATGAGCTTGGAATACTCTACCACAGTTTGGGTACTATTTCTTACGGCACAATAGTATTCTATCACAATCATGTACCACAGTTTGTTCAGCTATTCCTCAATTGATAGGCATCTCCTCAATTTCCATTTCTTTGCCACCATAAAAAGATTTACTATAAATATTTTTAAACATATAGGTCCTTTTCTTTTTTCTTGTTTTTAATCTTTATAGTATACAGACCGAGTAGTGGTATGGTTAGACCAGTTCACAACTCCACCAACAATGCATTAATAGTCCACATAAATATTTGGGACGGATATTCCAAATTTTTGCATACTGCATTTACTTTGTGTTGTCTCAATTCTGCTGTGCTCCAAGAGCACAGCATCTTTTCTTATGTGGGCACACCATGCTGAGCGGTCCTGTGCCAGTATCTCCCATGTTGCACCGTCAAATCCAAAGTTCTTGAGAGTGTCCTTGTATCATTTCTTCTGACCACCATGTGATTGCCTGCCCCATGCAAGTTCTCCATAAAATAGTCTTTTTGGCAAGCATATATTTTGCAATTGAACAATTGCAATTGATCAGCCCATTGGAGTTGCACTCTCTGAAGCATAGTTTGAATACTTGGCAGTTCAGCTCGAGCAAGGACTTCAGTGTCTGGTACCTTATACTGCCAGGTGATCCTCAGAATCTTCCTAAGACAGTTCAAATGGAAGCAATTCAGTTTCCTGTCATGGTGCTGGTAGACTGTCCATGTTTCACAAGCATATAACAATGAGAACAGTACAACGACTCTGTAGACCTTCAACTTGGTAGTCAGTCTACCAAGTCTCTTCTCTTCCAAAGCTTTCTTTGGAATCTCCCAAACACTGTGTTAGCTCTGGCAATGTGTGCATCAACCTCATGGTCAATGTGTACATCCATGGAAAGTATACTACCAAGGTAAGTGAACTTATCCACAGCATTCAAAACTTCTCCATTTGTTGTAACCAATGGTTCCATGTAGGGATGGTGTGGTGGTGGCTGATGGAGCACCTGTGCTTTTTTGGTGTTAATTATTAGGCCAAAATTAGAACAGGAAGCAGATTTGTATTCAGGGAGGACAAGTACCTTTGTGGTGATGGCTGTTGATCCAAGAGGTTGCAGCATGCGCAGTGGCCACACCTGAGCAAAGTGTTTCAACAGGTGGCCAAACCAGGTTGAGGGTAACCAAGGGTTCTCAAACCCACTGATGAGTTAGGGGGTGTCTACTCCAAGCATGTATGTGAGGACTTCATCTGGTGGAATGGGCAGATGAGATCAATTTGTTCCAACAGCCAAGAAGGCAGATGAAGCAGGCAATGTGGAGAGATTAGAGCTTGGTTAGACAACACTGTGACTAAAATTAGGAGGAAAGCAGGAAAATTAGGGGAAATATTTTCCAGCAAACTTCTCTGATAAAGATCTCATTTCCCAAATATATTGAGAACTGAATCAAATTTATAAAAATAATGGCCCCAAATGATAAATGGTCAAGGGATATGAATGGACAGTTTTTAGAAGAAATCATAAGTATCAATAGTTTAGTAGTCTAAAACTCCAATAATTAGAGAAGTGTAAATTAAACATCTCCAAGGTGCCACCTCATATTTATCAAATTTGCTAATATGACAGAAAAAATGACAAATTTTGGAGAGATTGTGTAAAAACATTGGCATTAAAGCATTGTTGGTGGAGTTGTGAACTGGTCTAACCATATTGGAGAACAATGGGCACCTATGCCCAAAGAGTTATAAAACTCTGCTAATCCTTTGACCCAGCAATACCACTACTAGGTCTGTATACTATAAAGATTAAAAACAAGAAAAAAGAACAGGACCTTTATGTTTAAAAATATTTATAGTAAATCTTTTTATGGTGGCAAAGAAATGGAAATTGAGGGGATGCCCATCAATTGAGGAATAGCTGAACAAATTGTGGTGCATGATTGTGATAGAATACTATTGTGCTGTAAGAAATAACAAGGGAGATATTTTCGAAAACACCTGGGAAGACTTACATGAACTGATGAAAAGTGAAATAAGCTGAACCAGGGAGAACACTGTACATAGTAACAGCAATATTGAATAAGGATCAATTGTGAATGGCTTTGCTATTCTCAACACCACCATGATCCAAGACTGTTCAAAAGAACCCATGATGAAAACATGCTATCCACCTTCAGAGAAAAACTTGATGAATTCTGGGTGGAGATTGAAGTACATTGCCTTTTACTTTATTTTCCTTGCTTTTCGTAACTTGACTAATGTGGAAAAATTTAGCAAGATATAGAATGTATAATTGACATCATATTACTTGTCTTATAAGTAGGGAGAGGGAGAAGCAGGAAGAAGGGAGAGTATCTGTAATTCAAAATTAAAATTGAAATGTAAAAAATGCATGACTTATACAGAAGCAGTAGTCAAAATGAAATAATCTCAAGATGAGATATGGTAGGACAAAATATGGTAGGACAGGAAGAGATAGAGAAAGAAGAAAGAAGATTCACCCCACCTTAGTTTGCTATAGCCGTTAAACATTTTGTTGAAATGACACTTGCGACACATCTACTATGTGCTAGACAATGTGCTAGATATGGGGCATACAGGGGGAAGAGCCAAGATGGCAGAGTAGAAAGACTCACATATGCTAGCTCCGAAACCCACAGCCCATGGATTTCCTCTAAAAAGAACTCCCAACAAATTCTGGAACAGTGGAAGCCATGAAGCAACACAGTGAAGGAGCTTTCCGTTCCAGAGAGCCCTGAAAAACTGACTCCAAAGGTCGCGCACCTGACAGGAGCAGAGCCCTGCCCTGCCCTGCCCTGGCTGCACAGCACTGAGAGGAGCGAGCAGATCCGAGCAGGCTTTAGGGATGGAATCTCGAGTGACCACGAAAGTCCCTCCACCCAAAGACGCACAGGTCAGTGAAAGAGACATCTGGATGGGCTGAGAGGGGAGCAGGGTGTCTCCATAACTCGGGTCCCCTCAGGAGGCAGCAGCAGAGGCAGTGGGTGGCCAGAGGCTCCCAGAGCAGGCAGGAGCTCTGCAGCAGCTCTATTACAGAAGGTCTCTGCATAAACCCCTTGAGGGAACTGAGCCTGGAAGGCGGCCCTGCCCTGACCTGAGAATCTGAATTTAATCTTACCCTGAATAGCAGCCAGGCCTGCTGCTGAAAGCCCTGAGGCTGGGGAGCAGCATTTGAATCTCAGACCCCAAGCACTAGCTGGGCGGACCTAGGTGGGGGTGGACAGGACTCTCAGAAGTCAAGTAACTGGCTGGGAAAATGCCCAGAAAAGGGAAAAAAATAAGACCATAGAAGGTTATTTTCTTGGTGAACAAATGATAGATATGGGGCATACAAAGATAAATAATACAACATTAAGCTTAAAGAACTTAAATTTTTCCATGGAGAAGGCATGTACATCAACAACTATTGTTCTGGATAATCTAGGTGAATTGTGAGAAAGAACTAGGATGGGGTTCATGCCATTGTTTCAGCCATGAATACTTGCTTCCTAATAATTACAAACTTTGGAAACAAGACAACTTAGAGAAGAGTTGGAACAGTCACTCTTTCACAAACAACTAACCCCAAAAAGTGTTCTAAAGACCTTAACAACAAAACCTCAGAACTCACCATCAAGAAAAAGTTCCAGGGTTGGGGGATTCCATATTCCCCTGGAAAAACAGATTCCATGTACCAGGTCACCAAGGCATAGATGAAAGAGTCAAACAATAGCATTCCCAATATATAACCAAAGGATAAATCATCTTCAGAGGTAACTGGTTGCCTAAGTTCTTTCCAACGAAGTCCAGTCCCTGAAACATAAGAAAGAAAAGATTAAGTCACTATTCGTACCAAGCTAAAAATACATCAGTTACCTCTACAGAACCCAGAAATTAGATGGTATTGAGAAGGAGGAAATCTTCATTTCTTGAAAATTTCCTCTTTCCCATGTCTTTCAATTTGTGATGAGAGTTTATTTCCTTAGGTGAGAGAAGCTTTAAATCAGCTTTTAAATTAAATGTTTTTAAAAATTAGATTGTAATACAATAATATTATATAGGCATTTTTTAAAAGAGATTTCATTTTAAGAGAGTAGCTTATCTTCAAATACAACTAATATTTGTATGGCATGTTCAAATACTGAAAGCCGAACACCCTCTATAATCACTTAAAATTTTTTGCAATTACATGTAAAAGCAATTTTCAAAATTTTCTAAATTTTTGAGCTCCAAATTCTCTCTCTCTTCCCCCCATTTTGAGCAGACAAAATATTTCATATTGATTATACATGTGAAGTCATGAGAAACATATTTCCCAATTAACTATGTCTTTTTAAAAAAAAAAATACAGACCAAATAAATAAAACAAAAAAATTAGTTTTTTTTTCTAAGTATCCTTTGATCTGCATTCAGATTCCATCAGTTCTTTCTCTGGAGATGGATAACATTTTTGATCATAGGTCTTTTGGAAATGTCTTAGATCGCTGCAATTTCTTGATTTCTTATAAAGTCAGTTTTCATTTGCTCCATTCTAATTTTGAAGGAATTATCTTCTTCAGTGAACTTTTAGACCTCCTTTTCCATTTGGCCAATTCTGTTTTTTAAGGTATTCTTCTCATGAGCTTTTTGGACTTCTTTTGCCATTTGGGCTATTCTATTTTTAAAGCATTATTTTTTGGGTCTCTTTTAGCAAAATGTTGACTTGTTTTTCATGATTTTATTGCATTACTGTCATTTCTCTCCCCAATTTTTTCCTCTACTTGTCTTACTTGATTTTCAAAATCCTTTTTGAGCTCCTCCATGACCCGTGACTGATTCATATTTATCTTGGAGGCTTTTGATGTAGGACCTTTAACTTTGCTGTCCTCCTCTGGTTGTATGCCCTGATCTTGTCACCAAAATAAGATTCTATGGTCTGAGTTCTTTGATAATATTTACTCATCTTCCCAGACAAATAATTGACTTTTTTACTCTTTGTCAAGGTAGGACTTTGCTTTCAGTGGTGGTGAGGATTGGGGTAATATCTCAGACTTCAGGGATCTTGTAGTCAAACCATTGGTAAATTTGATTTAAAAAAAGAAAAAACACCAAATTACCAGTATCAAAAATAAAAAGGGCAAATTCACTTTTGAATTTGCTCTATCCCCCATTATCTATGGGCCAAGAGCTCTAGAAGCAGCCTCTGCTGCTACTGCTGCTGCTACTGCTGGTCCCCACCACCATCCTCACTGCCCTGGGGCTGAGGTTGGACCCAGTCAGACTGAACCCTCCTCAATCATCCAGGTCTCACATAGCTTTTCTATTGACCTTTTCGGTGTTCTTGGGTTGAGAAGTCTGGAAACCATCACAACGATCAAAGATAGAGTCGTCTGAAGCTTGCTCTAGTCCATCTGTGTCAGTGTAGCCCATGCTGGGATTGTGCTGTACTCCCTGCCCAGTATGAAATACTCTTCCTGTGAATTTTACAGGTTGTCTTGGGCTGGGTATTTGTTTTACTCTGTCATTTTGTGGGGTTTGTAGCTCTAGAATTTGTTTAGAGTCATTTTTTACAGGTATTTGGAGGGCTTTGTCAGAGAGCTCAGGGAAGTCCCTGCTTTTACTCTACTATCTTGACTCCACCTCAATGTCTTTTACTAAGATAGGATTATTTAATATTTTATTTCCTTTTCTGTTAATTTAGGCAATTTATATTTAGTGAATATGAATCCATATCACTTAAGGTTATTAGATTTATTAGAATACAATAGGCATAATAGCTCCTCATAATTGCTCTTCATTGATGGTGAATTTGCCCTTTTTGTTTCTGATGCTGCTAATTTGGTATCTTTTCTTTTTTAATCAAATTAACCAATGGTTTGACAACTTCATCTTTTTGTTTGTTTGTTTCTTTTAAAGGAAAGTAGACTGCCACATGCAGCACCTCATTTGAATGTGTCTGGAGTCTTGGATACTTGATTACTCTACATTCTCCTACAAATGGACCTTGGGAGTATGTTGTAGCCGGGGAACACAGCTACTCATGTACCTTTGACCAAAGAACAATATATCTATACTGGAGAAGGTTATTTTCTTTGTCTGAACATGCAGCTTCAGAAGGGATGCATATGGAGCAGTTTAGGAATGTAACACCCACCTAGTTAGCTGGACCACCCAAATTAACCCTGGTAATCAATGGGAGGCCAGATTACCCTTATATTCTATTTCATTGGTTTATAATAAAACCAGTTCCCACATTTATTAGTTCAATTTTTATTTATTCAATGATTTTCTTGGTTTCAAATTTATTAATCTCTTTTGCTTTTTAGGATTTCCAATTTGGTGTTTTTAATTTGTTCCTTTTCATTTTTTTCCATTGCATGCCCCAAATTCATTGATCTGCTCTTTCTTTATTTTATGGATGTAAGTATTTAAATATACAAATTTTCTCCAAAATATTGCTTTGGCTGTATCCCATAAATGTTGCTGTATTATCTCATTGTTTTCTTTATTCTCTTTAATGAAATCACTTATTGTTTCTAATATTTGTTTTTTTATCCACTTATTTTTAAGGATTGGATAACTTAGTTTCCAATTAATTTTCAATCTGTCTCCATGCACTTTATTGAACATAATCTGGTGGTCTGTAAGGAATGAGTTTGATAGTTCTCCTTTTCTGTACTTAGCTGTGCAGATTTTATGCTCTTATCCATGATCAATTTTTGTGCACATTCCATGAACCACTGAGAAAAAGGTATATTCTTTTCTATTTCCATTCAATTTTCTCCAAAGGCTTATCATAATTATCTTTTATCATAATTTCATAATAATTAATTTTTTTAAATTCTATTACCTCCTTAACTTCTTGGAGTTGTTAAATTTGCGTTTCTCTAATCAATAGAGATTTAGAGCATTTTTATATGACTATAGATAGCTTTGATTACTTCATCTAAAAACTGCCTGATCATATCTTTTAATCATTTGTCAATTGGGGAAGGGTTTATTTTTATAAATCTTACAGCTATCTATTCATTTGAGAAAAGAAGAATTTCTCAGAGGAATTTGCTGTAAAGTTTTTTTCACAGTTATGATACAAATGGTTTATTTCTCTCCAGCTTATTTTCCCCCTCCAATTATGCTACCCTTTCTTGTCACCATGTCCATAATATAAAGTGTTATGCTTCTGACTACTGCTTTCCCCAATCAGGTCTCCCTTCTATCAGTTCCCCACCATTCTTTGTCCCCCTCCCCTCCCACTTTCTCAAAGGTAACATATTGTATGTATATTATTACCTCGTGGAGCCAATTTCAATGAGATTAAGTTTCAAGCACTGCCCACCACTTACCCCATCTTTCTGTCTGCTATAAAACATCTTTCATTCCTCTTTTATGTTAGATAATTTACCCCATTCTATCTCTTTCCCTTCCCTTCTCCCAGTGCATTCCTCTTTCTCATCCCTTAATTTTATTTTTTAGATATGATCCTGTCATATTCAAATCCATGCCCTCTGTTTATGTATACTCTTTGCTACTTTAATAATTATCAGATACTTAGGATTTATAAGTATCATCTTCCCATGCAGAAAATGTAGACAGTTTAACATTGAATATCTTGTGCTTTCTCTTTCCTGTTTGCCTTTCTACACTTCTCTTGAGTCTTGAATTTGAAATTTTCATACTCAAATTATCTATTGGACTCTGGGCTTTTCATCAGGAATGCTTAAAAGACCTCTATTTCATTGAATATCAATTTTTCCCCTGAATAGTTTAAAGGGGGGATATAGAAGGGTGTTTAGAGCAATGGGAACTAGAGGATAAGGGAAGGATCTCTAGGGGTTTGAGGGAATGGTTACAGGGGGTTATTGAAGGTTGTTTAGATTTATAGGAATGGGAGAATAAGGGAGGGATCATTGGAGGCATTGGGCTAAGTAATAGAAGGGCAAGGTAGCAGGTAGAAATAGAGAAGAGGAGTCAGAAGGAATAGGAAATGAGATATGCAGAAACACAAAAACAAAGATCAGGAGTAGAATTTGTTAGGAAAAGTATATGTCTACAGTTGCATGTATTTATGTTTATATATGTATACATATATGTGTATGTATATATCTATATCCATATAGAAATATGTCTGCACTTAATTGTAGCCTAATCAAAGGGAAGAAGGGAGGGAAAGGAAGCATAAAAGAACTTTAAATCACTTTCCCTCCACCTGAAAAGGGCTGTACTCAGTTTTTCTGGGTAGGTGATTCTTGATTATAAACCTAGCTCCTCTGTTTTCAGAATATCATATTCAAAGTCCTCTGATCCTTTAATGTAAAAGCTGCTAAATCTTGTGATATTTTGACTATGACTCCATGATATTTTAATTGTTTCTTTCTGGTGCTTGAAATATTGTCTCCTTGACCTAGAAGATCTAGAATTGGGCTATAATATTCCTAAGAGTGGTCCTTTTGGGATCTCTTTCAAAGGTGATCAGTGAATTCTTTCCATTTCTATTTTACCCTGTGGTTCTACAATATCAGGGGAGTGTTTTTTGATAATTTATTTTAAAATTACATCTAGGTTCTTTCTTTTTGATCATAGTTTTCAAGAAGTTCAATGAGTTGACTTAAATTATCTCTTTTTTACCTCTATTCTAGAGCAGTTGTTTTCAATGAGATGATTTTTTCAAATTTAAATTTATTTATTTAAGTTTTCAACATTCATTTCCACAAAATTTAAGGTTCCAAATTTTCTCCCCACTTCTCCCCTCCCCCGCAAACGCTGAGCATTCTAATCATCAATCTGCCTTCCCTTCTAACATCTCTCTCTTCCCTTTTTCGCCATCTTCTCTTTTGCCCTGTAGGGCAAGATAACTTTCTATACCCCATTACCTGTATTTCTCATTTCCTAGTTGTATGCAAGAACAGCCCTCAGTAGTGTTTCCTAAAACTTTGAGTTCCAACTTCTCTTTCTCCCTCTCTCCCCACCCATCTAATTTGGGAAGGCAAGCAATTCAATACAGCCCATATCTGTGTAGTTTTGCAAATGACTTTCTTAATAGTCGTGTTGTGTAAGACTAAGTATATTTCCTTCCATCCTATCCTGCCCCCCATTTCTTCCACTCTCTCTTTTGACCCTGTCCCTCCCCAAGAATGTTGACTTCTAATTGCTCCCTCCTCCCATTTCCCTCCCTTCCATCATCCCCCCCCCACTCTGCTTATCCCCTTCTCTATCCTGTTTTGCAAGATAGGTTTTAATACTGAAATGAGTATGCATTCTATTCCTTCCTTTAGTCGAATGTGATGAGAGTAAGCTTCATGTTTTTTCTCTCACCTCCCCCCTTTTTCCCTCCAATGAAAAGTCTTTTACTTTATGAGAGATATTTTGTCTCTTTCCCTTTCTCCTTTCTTCTCCGAATGTATTTCTCTCACCCCTTAATTTCATTTTTTTAAGATATGATTCCATCCTATTCAATCTGTGCTCTCTGTCTCTCTGTCTGTCTGTCTCTCTCTCTCTTTCTGTGTGTGTGTGTGTGTGTGTGTGTGTGTGATCCCACCAGTCAACAAGATACTGAAAAATGTTTCAAGAATTACAAATACTGTCTTTCCATGTAGGAATGTAAACAGTTGAATTTTAGTAAGTCCCTTATGATTTTCTTTGCTGTTTACCTTTTCATGCTTCTCTTCATTCTTTTGAAAGTCCAATTTTCTTTTCAGCTCTGGTCTTTTCATCAAGAATGCTACAAAGCCCTCTATTTCATTGAAAATCCATTTTTTCCCCTGAAGTATTATACTCAGTTTTGCTGGGTAGGTGATCCTTGGTTTTAATCCCAGTTCCTTTGACTTCTGGAATATCATATTCCATGCCCTTTGATCTCTTAATGTAGAAGCTGCTAGATCTTGTGTTATCCTGATTGTATTTCCACAATACTTGAATTGTTTCTTTCTAGCTGCCTGCAATATTTTCTCTTTGACCTGGGAACTCTGGAATTTGGCCACAATGTTCCTAGGAGTTTCTCTTTTAGGATCTCTTTCAGGAGGGGATCTGTGGATTCTTTCAATATTTATTTTGCCCTCTGGTTCCAGAATATCAGGGCAGTTTTCCTTGATAATTTCATGCAAGATGATGTCTAGGCTTTTTTCTTGATCAAGGCTTTCAGGTAGTCCTACAAGTTTTAAATTGTCTCTCCTGGGTTTGTTTTCCAGGTCTGTTGTTTTTTCAATGAGATATTTCACATTATCTTCCATTTTTTCATTCTTTTGGTTTTGTTTTGTGATTTCTTTGTTTCTCATAAAGTCATTAGCCTCCATCTGTCCCATTCTGATTTTTAAAGAACTATTTTCTTCAATGAGCTTTTGAACCTCCTTTTTCATTTGGTTAATCCTGCTTTTTAAAGCATTCTTCTCCTCATTGGCTTTTTGAACTTCTTTTACCAATTGAGTTAGCCTATTTTTCAAGGTGTTATTTTCTTCAGCATTTTTTGGGTCTCCTTTAGTAAGATGTTGACCTGCTTTTCATGCTTTTCTTGCATCTCTCTCATTTCTCTTCCCAGTTTTTCCTCCACCTCTCTTACTTGATTTTCAAAATCCTTTTTGAGCTCTTCCATGGCCTGAGACCACTAAATATTTATTTTGGATGTTTGGGATACAAAAGCCTTGACTTTTATGTCTTTCCCTGATGGCAAGCATTATTCTTCCTCATCTGAAAGCATGGGAGAAGATATCTGTTCACCAAGAAAGTAACCTTCTATAGTCTTATTTTTTCCCCTTTTTTGGTCACTTTCCCAACCGGTTACTTGATTTTTGGGTCCTTTGTCAAGAGGAGGGTATACTCTGGGAATCTGTAAGATCTCAGTTCCTCCTAGGTGGCACAATCATGCCTGTTCATTGGTCTGGGAGCAGAGAGATCTTTGTGGCCAGAATCTTAGCAGAGTTTCCTCTCCACAGCCACCTGGCATCCAGTTCCGCCACACCAGCACTTGAGGGGCTGAGATTCAGTTAAACTGTAGGGACAGGGCCACCATTCAGTGTGAGATAAAGATCAGCTCCCTCAGGGCCTCTACGCAGGGCTGAGGTAAGAATAGGCTGCTCAGAGCCCCCAGGGGTTTACGATCCAACAATGGATGCAGGGTGCTGTGGAAACTGCTCCCTGCCTGATGTGGCCTCTGTGGCCACCACCTAAGGCTGGAGCTATGGGAATGCCCTTCTCCCTTGCTGGCCAACTGAAAAAGCCCTGTAACTGACCTTTGGCACCTGTGGGTTGAGGATCTGCAAACCTGCTGCTGCTGCTACTGGGGATTCTGCGACTGGAGATTTCACTCCTGAGGTATCCTCCTCCCCGAGTTGCGCCACACCGTGAGACCAAGGCTGGGCTGGGTTCTCCTCCATGTCCGGTGCAACAGACGTTTCCGATGGGCCTTTCAGGTCACCCTGGGCTGGAAATCTCCTCAACTCTGTTATTCTCCACTTCTGCTGCTCCAGAATTTGTTGAGAGTCCCTCTCTACAGGTATTTTATGGGCTGTGTGGGGAGAGCCTGTATATGTGTGTCTTTCTACTCTACCATCTTGGCTCCACCCCATCCAATGAGGTATTTCACATTTTCTTTTATTTTTTTCATTCTTTTTTACATCATTTTATTGTTTCTTTTATTGCTTCTTGCAGCCACAAGCTCTGATATGCTAATACTTCTCTTCATCCTGGAAATGCAACCAAGGAATTAGCTCCATATCTGCATGTGGGCAATGCAGTGGAGTCCTACATCCATTGCCATGGAGTCATTAGGTTCCACGAGTCTACCTTTTAAAGAATTATTTTCTTTTTTTTCTGTTTTTAAATGGTTGCTTTTTTTGTTTTTCATTTTTAGCACAGTTCATACCAGATAAAACAATTCCAACTTTTGGTCAGGTGATATCTCTTTTAAAGCATTTACAATATAAACGACAAAAAAATTTTTTTTAACATTAACCACCTGAGACACAAATAATAACTATGTATGCTAACTTCAGAAGCCCTTGATATAATTGTTTCCACACTATCACTAAGAATTAAAGGATCCTAACTTACTGTTGTTGGTCTAAAGTCCTAAGGCTAATAGCTTAATTTTAGACTTAACATCAGATGTTCCCCTATCAATAATCTATAATTTAATATATCTTGTATTAAGCTTACAAACCTTTTGACTATAGGAGATTGCCACTAAGAATAGGGACATTGCAGGGAAACAGTATCTCCCCAACTTCATGTCAATTCCAGGCAGGAGTAGATTGTCAACTTGCATTCAGTCAGGCTTAAAATCTGCCAGGTGTCAGTGGGGAAATTGATTCAGAAGAGTCTTACCTCAGCCCAGGCTGAACAGTGGCTCTCCCACCCTTCCCATGAGATCACCTTTTGCAGTTCATACCAGCATCTCACAGGCTTACTGGCATCATGGATTGGAGGCTTAGTCTGCCTTTCTTGCTATCTATACCTCTAATTAGACTCAGAAGAACAGTCAGTTAATAGTCCCAGAGAGTTTTAAAATACAAAGTTCCAATAACCAGGTTTCAGATATTACTATAATTTCTCATTGGCTAAGGAACATCTTTTGAGGGAAGTCTTAAGTGACTTACATGCCTTTCTATACATGTTTTAGTTCCTGATTAAATAACAATATAAAATCAAATTTACCATTAAAATCTTAATTTTTCCATCAATGCTAAATTTTACCCAAGGTCACTTGCTTCTAGGAAACTTAGACTAAAATTCTTTTCCCCAAACTAAAGATGTCTCTGATTTAGTCTCAATAATTAATTCAGTCAGTTGCTTTGATACTAATTGCTTTTATTCTCACTTTGGAACATGTCCAATTTTTCTTCCCATCTTTCCCCTCCTCCACTCCCTAATACCTTGAGTTCTGATTACCCCTTCCCTCAATGTACCCTCCCTTCTATCACACCCCAATCTTCTCTTATCCCCATCTTCTCTCTTTTCTTGTAGGGTAAGGTGAATTTTCTGTGTTTCTTATTTCCCTGGTTACATGCAATAATAATTCTCAACATTCTTTTCTAATACTTTGAATTCCAACTACTCTCCTTCCCTACCCATTCCCACTCAGAAGGTAAGCTAAATTAATACAGACTAAATATGTGTCGTTTTACAAGACTTTCATAATAATCATGTTGTATAATACTAACTATATCGCTGTCTATACCCTTATTTTTTAATTCCTTCATTTGACCTTGTCCCTTCCCAAAAGTGTTTATTTCTGGTTACTCCCTTCTCCCATCTGCCCTCCCTTCTATCATTCCCCTCACCCCACTTGTTGCCTCCTCCCCTACTTTCCTGTAATGTAAGACAGACTTTCATACCAAATTTAGTGAGCATGCTATTCCCCCCTTAAGCCATATGTGAAGAGAGTAAGCTTCACTTTTCCCCTCTCCCCTTCTCCCTTTTCTCCTCCATTGAACAAGATTTTTCTTATCTCTTTTATGAGTTATATAGCCTGTCCCATTTCATTTCTCTCTTTCTCATCCCAGTATTTTCCTCCCTCATGCCTTATTTTTTATTTTATTTTATTTGTGGACATCATCTCTTCTGATTCAACTCAACCTGTACTCTCTGTATATGTGTGTGTGTGCGTGCATGTGTGCATGTGTGTGTGCATGCGTGCGTGTGTGCATGTGTGTGTGTACAATCCCTCCACCTACCCAAAAACTGAGAAAAGTCTCAAGAGTTACAAATACTATCTTTCCATATAGGAATGTAAACAGTTCAGCTTTAGAAAGTCCTTTATGATTTATCTTTCCTGTTTACCTTTATGCTTCTCTGGATTCTTGTGTTTGAAAGTCAAATTTTCTCTTCAGTTCTGGTCTTTTCATCATGAATGCTTGAAAGTCCTCTATAACACTGAATGACAATTTATTCCCCTTGAAGTATTATACTCAGTTTTGCTGGGTAGGTGATTCTTGGTTTTAATCTCAGTTCCTTTGACTTCTGGAATATCATATTCCAAGCCCTTCAATCCCTTAATGTTGAAGCTGCCAGATCCTGTGTTATTCTGACTGTATTTCCACAATACTTGAATTGTTTCTTTCTAGCTGATTGCAGTATTTTCTCCTTGACCTGGGAACTCTGAAATTTGGTCACAATATTCCTAGGAGTTTCTCTCTTTGGGTTTCTTTCTGGAGATGATTAGTGTATTCTTTCAATATTTATTTTGTTCTCATCAGGACAGTTTTCCTTAATAATTTCATGGAAGATAACATCTAGGCTCTTTTTTTGATCATGGCTTTCAGTTAGTTCCATAATTTTTAAATTGTCCCTCCTGGATCTATTTTCCAGGTCAATTGTTGTTCCAATGAGATATTTCACATTATCTTTTATTTTTTCAAACTTTTGGTTTTATGTTTTAACTGCTTGGTCATTCAGTTCTTGGTCTCATGGTCATTCAGTTCCCTGAACTCATTTTCTCTTTCAAAGAACTATTTTATTCAGTGAGCTTTTGAACCTTCTCCTCCATTTGGATAATTCTACTTTCTAAGGCCTTCTTCTTCTCATTGGCTTTTTGGACCACTTTTTCTAATTGAGTTAGCCTCTATTTAAAGGTGTTATTTTCCTCCGCATTTTTTTGGTTCTCCGCCTGAGCCCAATTTAATTTCACTTTGGAGGTACTGGAGGCAGGGGCCTTGACTTCCTGTGATAATTTGCCTTGTTCTTCCTCATCCAAAAGGATGGGAGGAGACACCTGTTCACCAAGATAGTAACCTTTTATAGTGTTATTATTTTCCCCTTTTGGGGCATTTTCCCAGTCAGTTACTTGACTTCTGTATCCTTTGCAAAGAGGATGGTCCTGTTTACCCCTCCTTTCCCCAGTACCATGTTCAAGGCTGAGATTCAACTCAGTTTCTTGATTCCCCAGGGATTTGTGTTGGGGTGAGGCTCAGGGCTGAGGTTTAGCCCAGCTGTGCTGAGCTGCCTGGACAATGGACTCAGGTTGCTTCCTGGCCACACTGTAGCTGCCTGCAGTCTTCTGCTGCTGTTGCTGCCATTGTCTGGGGCTATTGCTGAAGGAACCCCATTCCCCTCTCGCCCAGCTGAGAAAGTCCTCCCACATTGACCTTTGGAGCTTTCTTTGTCACTTGTGGAATGAGGGATTTAGGACCCTCCCTACTTTGAATCTCTGCCCTGGAGGACTGTTCAGGTCCTGTTCCTCCCAGTGCCACATGGCCAGTTCTGGGCTCCACTCCACTCAGCATTCCGTGAGATAGACCTTTCCTTTGGACCTTTCAGGTTATCTTTGGCAGGAAACCTCTATGGCTTCTGTTGCTCTAGAATTTGTTGAGAGTCATTTTTTTCATATATTTTGTGAGCTGTGGGGGAAGCACTAGAGTATATGCATCTTTCTATTCCACAATCTTGGCTCTGCACCCCCCCAAAGAATTATTTTCTTCAGTAAGCTTTTGTATTTTCTTTTCCATTTTGTCAATTCTGATATTTTAAGAGTTATTTAGTGAATTTTTGTACATCTTTTCCATGTGACTAGGGGTGCTTTCTAAGGAGAGCTCTCTTTAGTGGAATTTTGTGCCTCTATTTACTATTTGACCTATTTTGTTTTTCACAAAAATTATTTTCTTCGACACTTTTTGTTCTTCCTTTACCAAGCTGTTGACTCTTTTTTTCATGATTATACTGCAATGCTCTCATTTCCTTTCTCAATTTTTCCTTTTTACTATATGAACTATTTGAAAAAATAGGTTAAAGAAGGAATCCTATCAACTTCCTTCTATGATACTTTTGATACTTAAACTATGGATATCAAAAACAGAGAAAGACAACTATAGGCCAATTTTCCTAATGAATATTCAAGCAAAAAATGTAAACCAAATACTAACAAGGAGACTATAATAATATATCACAAAGATCATATATTATGACTGGATGAGATTTCTGCCAGGAATGTAGAAATTGTTTCTATAGTGGAAGAACTACAAAACTGACTATATCAATAGCAAAACCAACAAAAATCATGATTTCATAAAGAAATGCGGAAAAAACTTTTAACAAAATACAACACTCATTACAATTAAAAAACACTAGAAAGTCTAGGAATAAAGGAGCTTTTCTCAAAATGATAATCCATATCTATCTAAAACCAAGAGCAAGCATTGTCTGTAATGGGGATAAAGAAGAAACCCTCCCAATCAGTTCAGTGGAAAATCAAGGATGTCCATTATCAGCACTGTTATTCCAGATTGTACTAGAAATGCTAGCTATAGCAATGAGACAAGAAAAAGAAACTGAAAGAGTAAAAATAGACACTGAGGAAACAAAACTAGCACTCTTTGCTGATATGAGGGTATTCTTAGAGAACTATAGAGAATCAACTAAAAAACTAGATGAAACAACAACTCTTTAGCAAAATTGCAAAATATAAAAGAAACTCACTGATATCAGAATCTCTACGAACCAAACCCAGCAGGAAGAGACAGAAAGTATAGTTAAAATGACTACTGATAATATAACATACTTGAGAGTGTACCTGACAAAATAAACCTGAGAATTATATGAGCACTATAACAGAACAGTTTCCACAAAAATAAAGACAGATCTCATAACTGGAGAATATTAATTGTTTGTGGATAGTCTGTGCCCACTATAACAAAAATGGCAATTCTACTTAAATTATTTTATCTTATTCAGTATCATGCTAATCAAACTACAAAGAATTATTAAGAAACAAATAATAAAATTCATCAACAAGAACAAAAGTTTGAGAATTATCAAGGAAATCAATGAAAAAAAAAGTCAAAGATGACAGCCTAACACTATCAGATTTCAAACTATAATACAACCTTGCATGCATCAAAGCACTCTGATCCTGAAGAAGAGTGGTGGATCATTGGAATAGATTAAGTACACAATACATACTATAAATGACTACAGTGATCTTATGTTTGATATATTCAGTGATCCAAGCTTTAGAGACGAGAACTTACTCTCTGACAAAAACTGTCCAGAAAAACAGAAAACAGTCTGGCAGAAATTAGGTATAGACCAGGCCTGCACGACTCTGATCCACAGGCTGCTTATAGCCCATGGGCAAGGCAAAGCATGCTTTCTTCTACATTTTTTGCAGGCTACCCAAAATTATTTGGCATACTATAAAAGGTACATGGGCTGCAGGTTGTGTAGGTCTGGCATAGACCAATATTTTCCATACTATACCAAGATAAGCCAACATAAGTGCATGATTTCAAGCAGACATAAAGGCTTATATTATAAGCAAATTAGAGGAGCTTAGAAAATTTTACCTTTCAGATCTATAGGTAAGGGAAGAGATTACAACCAAACAGGAAATAAAGAGCATTACAGGAAGTAAAATGGATAATTTTGATCATATGAAATTAAAAAGATTTTGCACAAACAAAACCAATGTGGGTAAAATTAGGAAGAAAGCAGCAAATGAGAAAAAGTTTTCCAGCAAATTTCTCTGACAAAGACCTTATTTCTCAAATAAGTCAAATTTATAAAAATAATGGCCACTCCCCAATTGATAAACAGGCAAAGGACAGGAACAGGCAGTTTTCAGAACAAGAAATCAAAGCTATCAATAGTTATATAAAAAAATGCTCTAAAACTCTAATAATTAGCGAAATATAAACTAAAATAACTTTGAGGTGTTATCTCATACCTATCTAACTAGCTAAGATTACAGGAAAAAATGACATGCTATAGGGGATGTGGAAAAACAGGACAATAATGCATTGCTGGTTGAACTGGGAAGTGGTCCAGCCATTCTAGAGAACAATGTGGAACTGATTCAGTAATTCCACTACTAGGTCTCTATCCCACAAAAATCAAAGAAAAATCATATACAAAAGAATTTTTAGCAGTTCTTTATGTGATGGCAAAGAATTAGAAATTGAGGGGGTGCTGATCAATTGAGGAATGACTAAGGTGGGGTATATGATTGTGATGAAATACTATTGGACTATAAGAAATGACAAAGGAGGGGGACAGAGCCAAGACGATGGAGTACAAAGACACACATACACAGGGTCTCCCTACATAGCCCACAAAACACCTGTAGAGAGGGACTCTCAATAAATTTTCGAGCAGCAGAAGTGGAGAACAACAGAGTGGAGAAAGTTTACAGTCCAGGGTGACCTGAAAGGCCCATGGGAAACGTTTGTTGCACGAGACACAGAGTGGAATCCAGCCCAGCCTTGGCCATGGCACACAGCTTGGTGAACAGCTCTTGGGGGCCGAATCTCCAGTTGCAGAATTGCCACTCCCAGAAGCAGCAGGTTTGCAGATCCCTCAACCCACAGGCACCAAAGGTCAGTGACAGGGATTTTTCAGCTGGCCAGGAAGGGAGAAGGGCCTGCCATAGCTCTGGCCTTCGGCAGCCACCACAGAGTCCACATCAGCAGGTGCAGCAGCAGTCTCCATTGTTGGAGTGTAAAAACCCCTGGGGTCATTGAGGAGCTGATTCTTGCCTCCATCCTATGTGGAGGTCATGAGGGAACTGGTCGTTGCCTCACACTGAATGGTGACCCTGCCCATCCAGCTTATCTGAAAATCAGCCCCCAGTGCTGACTTGGTGGAACTGGAGGCCAGGTGGCTGTGGAGAGGAAACTCTGCTAAGATTCTGGGTACAAAAATCCCTCTCTGCATCCAGACCAGTACAAGCTTGATTGTGCCAACTTGGAGGAACTGAGATCTTACAGATTCCCAGAGTATACCCTCCTCTTGACAAAGGACTCAAAAGTCAAGTAACTGGTAGGGGAAAATGCCCAAAAAAGGGGAAAAAAAATAAGAGTATAGAAGGTTACTTTCTTGATGAACAGATTTTTTTCCCATTCTTTCAGATGAGGAAGAATAATGCTTACCATCAAGGAAAGACATAAAATCAAAGCTTCTGTATCCCAAACATCCAAAATAAATATGCAATGATCTCAGGCCATGGAAGAGCTCAAAAAGGATTTTGAAAATCAAGTAAGAGAGGTGGAGGAAAAACTGGGAAGAGAAATGAGAGAGATGCAAGAAAAGCATGAAAA
>CM053772.1:74872604-74896235 GCA_028658325.1 Potorous gilbertii | reverse complement strand
GGTCTAAAACCAAGAATCACCTACCCAGCAAAACTGAGTATAATACTTCAGGGGAAAATATGGTCTTTCAATGAAACTGAGGACTTCCAAGCATTCTTGATGAAAAGACCAGATCTGAAAAGAAAATTTGACTTTCAAGAAATTATCAAGGAAAATTGTCCTGATATTCTACAACCAGAGGGTAAAATAGACATTTAAAGAATCCACTGATCACCTCCAAAAATAAATTCCAAGGAAAACTCCTAAGAATAATAAAGCCAAATCCCAATTTTACCATGTCAAGGAGAAAATACTGAAAGCCTACAGAAAGAAATAATTCAAGTATGGTGGAGCCAGTCAGGATAATACAAGATTTAGAAACTTCTACATTAAAAGATCAGAGAACTTGGACTATGGTATTCTGAAGGACAAAGGAGCTAGGATTACAAACAAGAATCATCTTTCCAGAAAAACAATATAATCCTTCAGGGACAAAATGGACATTCAACAGGGTAGAGAACTTTTGAGCATTCTTGACGAGAATACTAGAGCTGAATAGAAAATTTCACTCTCAAACAAAAGACTCAGGAGAAGGACAATAAGATAAAGAGGAAAGGAAAATCATAAAGGACTTAATAAGGTTAAATTGTTCGCATTCCTACATGGGAAGATGATATTTGTAACTCATAAGACCTTTCTCATTATCAGGGTAGTTAAAAGGAGTATATATAGACAGAGGGCAGAGGTGTGAGTTGATCATATCTAAAATGTAAAATTAAGGTGTGTGGGAAGAGTTCACTAGGAGAAAGAGAAAGGGAGAGGTCGAATAGGGTAAATTATCTCATATAAAAGACGCAATAAAAAGCTTTTACAGTAGAGGGGTAGAGTGAGGTGAGGCAAAGTGAGTGAATCTTACTCTCGTAAAAACTGACTTAATGATGGAGTTACATACACACTCAGTTGGGTATAGAAATCTACCTTACCTTAAAGGAAAATAGGAGGGGAAGGGGATATGACATGGGATGCGTGTGATAGGGAGGACAAATTTGGGGCAGGGACAGTTAGAAGCAAAACATTTTTGAGGAGGGAGAAGGTGAAATGAAAGAGGGAATAGAAGAGAAAGGATGGAGGGAAATACAGTTAGCAATAGTAATTGTGAAAAAGCATTTTGAAGCAAGTTTCTCTGATATAGGCCTAATTTCTCAAACATATAGAGAAGTTAGTCAAATTTGTAAAAATAAAATAAAATAAAATAAGAGTCATTCCCCAACTTATAAATGATCAAAAGATATGATCAATTTTCAGGTGATATATCTATAGCCATAGAGGAAAAAATATCCTAATTCACTACTGATTGGAGAAATGCAAATTAAAACAATTCTGAGGTACTACCCTCATTCCTATTCGATTGGCTAATAAGACAGAAAAAGTAAAAGACAAATGTTGAAGGGAATGTGAGAAAAATTAGACACTAATGTACTGTTGGTGAATCTCCCCAAAGTAAGACAGATTGCCTGTTGCTTTGGCTGAGGAGACTGTGAGATCTGAGCAGGAACAGGGATCAAACCACTACCATGAGAGGCCCAGAGGCCCAGACACAGACTCACAATGACAAAAATTTACTTGAAGATCATGCTGAACTTGGACCCATGACTGCAAATGACTAAAAAGCTGCAATAGTCAATGTTGGAAGAGTTGTAGAATGATGCATGCATTAAAACATTGTGGGTTGATCTATAATCTGCTTTAATTATTTTGGAAAATAATTAGAATTATGTAAAACAATGACCAAAATGTATATACCTTTTGAACTAGGGACTCTATTACTGAAATGCCAAGGAAATCATTGATAAGAATAAAATCCCCATATACCCCAAAATATTTATGGAAGCAATTTTTGTGATAGCAAAGAATTGAAAACAAAATAAATGACTATCAAATGGGGAATGACTAAACAAATATATTAATGTAACTAAGTATCATTATGCTGTATAAAATGATGCAAGTGATGAATGTAGAGAAGCATGGAAAGAACTATATTAACTGATACAGTGAAGTAAGCAGTCATGAAGATAATATGCACAATAACTGCAACATTGTAAATAAAAAGAACAACCACATACCAAAAATCAGAAGTAAATGTAACAAGATTATAAATATCTAGAACAAGTCAAATGAAGAGACAGAAGAGGAACCCCCCCTCACCAAACTCAACCCTTTGTGGAGGTTGAAGGTATTACACATTACACAGGTGTTCCATATTAAATGTATTTTTGGCCTTTTTAAAAGATATTTCAGTTGTTTTCATTTTTCCCCCCTAAAAACACTATTTTTCAAATAATAGCCCTCTGGGAGGGAGAGGAGGATAATTATGATGATGTTAAAAACAGAAAATATGAATAAAAGTTTATTGTTAAAAGACAGATAAAGATTTTACTTCACCTCTTTTAGGAATTCTACTTTAATTTATACCTACGCTGGGTTTTTCATTAAATGATTTGCTTATAGGCATTTCTCCTTTTCTGGGTTTGTGTCTTGAAAAACTCTGCTACCCTAACATTTTTATGATATGATTCATTTTTTATTTGTTATTCTTGTAAGCTATTTTACAACTTTGGGCTTGATTCTCAGGCTAGGCTCTGTGGTCTTCTGAAGAGGTCTAGGCTAGTCATGCTACTGTTTTCTTGTGGGCACTGAGTGTTGTTTTATTCTAAGCTCTTATAGATAGTTGAGACTGAGGATGTGATGTACACGCTTTCATGCTCCCAAAGTGGTTGGATCAAGGGCAAAATCTGATCCCAGTCCTTTGGTTTCTAGGTCTGAAAATTCCTAATCTGAGTCTGGATCAGCACCAGTAGACTGTTGCTAGACTCAGCGACTATCAGTTAGCTGGGAACACTCTGCTGGTTCAGAGTGATAAAACTGCAAGTTTGCCTTTCATCTGAGATTCCTACCCTAGTCACTTCTGTGCAGGCTTGATGCTGGATCTGACATTCCACTTGTGGAGTCTGAGCTTGCTTCTACTTTCTACATTTCCTCTTAAGACCAATGACCACTTTTCATTCCTGGATGTGGGTCACTTCCTTGACTTTCCATGGATGCCATGAACAGACAAAACAGCCTAGTGGCACCTGTTCCTGCCCCCTGCACAAGGTCATGTCCCAGTGGATCTAAGGTGTCATGTTGCAGTTTGGCATAGTTCCTATGTGTTCAAATGCTCTGCCTGACACCCTCCTGGCCAAACCCCCTCCCTAGTGTTTACAGACCTCTCTACAATAATCTGAACTGGACAGTGATTTTTTTCTCAGATTTCCCAATTAGAAACCAATCTGGTGCATTTTCTAGATCAATTTGGGTGAGTTTAAAGGAAGAGGCTGCTGTTCTTGCTACTCCCTCATCAGGATTTTCATTCTGATGATATTATTGGCCTACAGAACCATTAATAATTCAGACATAAGGACTAACAGTTTAGCAGATCACAGAAGAGGTAAACACATTCTACTAGTGGTCAGACTAACTTAATGATGTCCTGGGAGAAACCAGAGAAAGAATTACACAAGTAGCCAGACAAACATGCTAATGTTTACCTACGTAATGTGTGCCATTGCAAATGTTTGCTGATTCACATGTAAATTATTGCATGTTTTAAGTATGCTTTTTTCCTTAATCATATCTATTTGCTTTTGTGTTAATGTTATGTAAGTTCTACATTAGTCTCTCAAGTATACATAATTTTGCTATTTATTATGTACCTATGCTGCAATTTCTATATATTTTGTTAACTGCAGGCATATTGGTGCTACTATTGCTTCAGTTTGCTTGCTATTATGCACATTTGCTTGTATTCAACATATATGCATATACTGCTATGATAATGTGAATTTATTATGTCCTACACATCATTTAGACTTGTAGTCAGTCACTGAAGTGACCTGTCATGTAACACTTTGTGCTATATATCTGTATTGTTGATGTATATTTGCTATGAATGGCATGCTTAGATAATTATCTGGGTTGTTGGATTAATCATCCCTGTAAAGTGCAGATGTTTATGCTGTTATGCTGTATGAATCCAGATGTCAGGTATACTGTAATTGATTTTGCAAGAGAATGAAAAATTTCAAACTCTAGGTGGAATGTATCTAGACTTGGAAAGAGAGGATTTCATTTGCTTATCAGAGATAGCCACAAAATAGAAGATTAGTTGATTTCTTGGCTGATAAGATGATAGCAATCCTGAGTTATTGGAATAGAGAAGAAACAATTTTAAATGATAAATTTTAAAAGTTAAAATGAAATGCCTACAGCAATCTTTCAAGTCTTCTGGAGTCTTTTCTACCTCCCACAAAAGTACAATAGACTTGATGGGCTTTTGTGAGTTCTTTGAGTGTTTTGTGTTTTTATTTATTTACAAATTCCTGTATGGTCTATCTTATAGGCTACTATTTTATGTTTTAAATATTTAATAATGCATAATCACAAGCCTTCTCTGATTTAAGTGTTTCTTTATCAAAGGCACTCTGCTAAAGCCTCTTTGGGGAGCATTCTTGACATGAATCATTCCGAATCTCTGTTTAGGAGAATTTTCCCAGAACTTCCAGAATGGAAGCAAATAAGCCAGAGCTGATTTTAAACATGCACGCACGCACACACACACACACACACACACACACACACACACACACACATGCCCTGCTTTCTATTTGGGATCAGGATCTATTAAGTATTGAACCCCATTTGTGTATGCCTAGAATTTGAACTCCTTTTGGGAAAAGTGTACCCTCCTTTGGCTGTGGGTCTTTATAAGTCAAATTTTATGTTGAATGTCAATCAGATATACCAATAATTCATTAAATGTATAGTTTTGCTTGAACCTTCTTGTAGTTTAAGAACTAAAATTATAAATGGGTGCTAGCCAATTACCTAGTATTTTTCACAGTTGGCAGTTTTATTTGGGGAGGATACAAAAAAATGGGTTATGTCTAACATATGCAAAACATTCATTTGATAATCCATATCCATGATAAGACTCTTCACTTGGTGGATTTTTGTATTTGTACAATTATCACAAATTTCCTTAGCTATAGCTTCGTTAGACCATTCCAAGAAGGAGTATGAGAGCTGCTTAGGTGCATTCATCACATAATAACTGCAATAAGCTGCTCTGGTCCCATTTAAGGATTCATAAAGAATGTGTGTGTGTGTATAATTACACTATATCACTAAGGACTCCAACTATTTTCTAGAAAATAAATGGTCACATTTCAGGGTTGAATCACTCCACATTCCCCTTAGAAAATCAGCTATCATATTTTTTTTTCCTTTTCAGGCAAGCAATAAAAGTATATGTAGATCAAATACTGAAAGAAAATATACTTATTCATGATATCAAATGCCACCTTTTAAAAAGTTATTCTGCACTAGTATATTTGACATGCTAATTAGATTCATGCTGTCAAATTCAAATGGGCTTTTAGGAATTCCAGTCCCAACTAAATAAAAAAAAATTTTTTTAGCTGAATACTCAATTTGTTTCTCCCTTCCATCACACCCCTAATATTAAAAAAAAAAAAAAAACTGGAAAAGAAAACTACAAAACAAATTCCTACAATAGCCAGGCCTAAAAAAATCTGTCCCATTCTGCACCCTGAGTCCCTTATCTTTCTGTCAGAGGGTGGGTAAATGAATCATTGTTCCTTGGGAATCATGGTTGATTACTCTGTTGATGTGAGCTCTTAAGTTTTTCAAAGTTATTTATCTTTAAATGTCGTTGTTATTATATAAATCACTCTCCTGGTTCTTCTCAATTTATTCTGCACCAGTTCATATAAAGTTTCCCAGGATTTTCTGAAAACCTTCCTTTTATCATTTCTAAGAATACAATTTCATTGCATTTATAAACCATAATTTGTTCAGCCACTTCTCAGCTGATAGTCACCCCTTTAGTTTTCAGTTCTTTGCTACTACAAAAATAACTGCTATAAATATTTTTGTATTTAAAGGTACTATTTTCTTGTTACCCATTCCCCATCCCAGAAATGGGACAGCCTTTGAAGCAACTATTATTATTAACAATAATAACTTGAAATATTTGGGAGTCTACTTGCAAGATATACCTAGGAACTATATGAACCCAATTACAAAACACTTCACACAAATAAAGGCAGATCTAAATAACTGGGAAAACATCAGACATACCAGTAGGGGGATCAGGAAAGGCTTTATATATAACGTAGTGCTAGAGCATCATCTTTGAGGCAATTTGAGTACATTCCAGGTATGAGGGATGACAAGGACAAGATATGGGGAAGAGAGATGGAGTGTTTTTGTAGTGAAGAGAGACCATTTTGAATGGATCATGGAGCAAATAATTAGAGTAAACCACAATTGGGGGTTTACAAGTGGCATAAGGACAATGGGAAAGGGATTGACATATAAAAATAGCGTATAGTTGAACTGGTCATACCATTAAGATTGAAAAGAGAGGCAAATGTAGTCAGGGTAGGGGTGTTAATACTTAGGCACTGCATCAATTTTATCAGTGCAAAATATGTACAGCATAAATATAAAGTTAATAACTATAAATATTTGCAAAGTAGTTAAATACAAGATAATTATAGAAGAAAAGTATTCATAGCTGGACTACCCCTCAGAAAAGTCTTCCCAAAATTGGAACACTAATGCATCTTTGGTGGAGTTGTGAACTGATCCAACCATTCTGGACAGTTATTTGGCTATCAAACTGTGCATACCCTTAGACCTAAATACCACTTCTAGGTCTATATCCTAAAGAGATCATAAAAATAGGAAAAGGACCCACATGTACAAAAATATTTATAGCAATTCTTTTTGTGGTAGCTAAGAATTGGAAATTGAGGGGATGCCCATCAGTGAGGGAATGGCTAAATAAGTTGTGGTATGAATGTAATGGAATACTGTTATTCCATAAGAAATGATGAGTAGGCAGACTTCAGAAAAACCTGAGAAGACTTGAATGAATTGATGTTGAGTAAAGTGAGCAGAATCAGGAGGACACTATACGCAGTAATAGCCACAGTGTGCAAAGACTTTAATAGACTTACCTCTTCTTAGCAATGAGAGGATCTAAGATAACTCTAAGAGACTCATGATGGAAAATGCTGTCCACATCCAAAAACCAACTAGGAAGCCTAAATGCGGATTGAAGCATACTATTTGCTCTCTCGCCATTTTATTTCTTTCTTGTGGCTCTTCCCATTGGTTCTAATTCTTCTTTACAACATACTAATATGAGAGTATGTTAAATATGAATGTATATGTAGAGTCTATATCAAATTGCATGCCATCTTGGGGTAGAGGAAGGGAATGGAGGGGAAAAAATTTGGAATTCAAAATTTTAAAAAAGTGAATATTGAAAACGAAAAATAAATAAATTTCTAAAAATAACAATTTTGGCATTATTGATGGTAATATTATTATTCATTTGTAGACCAAAGGGCTCTTTTTAAATGTTGGCTAAGAAGTTACTGGGCTTAGGTGCACACGGCAAAACTGTGGAAGAAACGCTGTTTTAACCACCAACTAATAACGTGTTATGGTACCAACTTAAGCTTTCATGAAGTATAAAATTCCTGCCTCTAATACAACTGTTTTGTGTCATATGTATACACTAGATGAGTGACTGAGATCATTTTTCTGATGACTTAGTAGGGAAGGAGGATAAGAGTAGAAAATACGTTTTAACTTATAGGTTGGAAAGGAAAAAGTCGCCTCCAGTTAAGTCAATGAATCCTCTAAATAGAGACAATGATCCCCTGAGTGGGTCATTTTCTACAGTGATAATTTGTCTATATGACTATTATAAATAATGGCCTCCCTGCCTAGACTTCTCTCCCTGTTCCTTTCTATGAAATGATGTGTACTCTAATGACTTAATCATAAAGAAGATACCTTTTTTAAAAAGGTAACTAAAAATTTGCCTGTTCTAATACAACTTTCTCAATTTCCCTTATGCTTACAGTGATAATTCCTTAATTCTACATTCTTCTAGCACTCATATTCCATGTTTTGCATGTTTTGTGTTTACTTTCTTTCAAACTGTTTGATATGTATATTTGTTTCCCGAATTTGATCTAAAGTTCCACACAGGCAAGTATAACTTTAAATAAAAGTGTGCACAGTAGGTAACAAATGTCATCAGTCTTCACATAATCCCTTTTCATAGGCCACTATCTTTATACAAAATGTCCACCATCTCCTTTAAAAGTAGGCTGATTTTTTTCCAGGAAGTCTTGCATGATTGGCCCCACAAAACCAGTTCACTCAGACTCCAGGTCTCCCTACAAATCCAAGTAGTTTTTATACTATATTAATTGTCATTTAGGGCAGTTTGGAGACACATTAGATAGAGCACTGGGCTTGGAATTTGAAAGATGCATCTTTCTGAGTTCAAATCTGGCCTCAGACACTTTTTAGCTGTGTAATCCTGGACAAGTCACTTAACCTGGTTTGCCTCAGTTTCCTCATGTGTAAAATGAGTTGAAAAAGGAAATGGTAAACCATTCCAGTATCTTTGCCAAGAAAACTCCAAATAGGGCCATGAAAAGTCAGCTGTAACTGAAAAATGACTGAGCAACGAAAAGTGTCACTTCTTCATATGGTATATTAATAAAGATTGTACAGCTGTTGCTCCATGTGCACCCAGACACTCTATCTCTACCAACCAGAGAACAAACTTTGAAAGTAAGGAAGAAGACATGCCATATTACCTAATGAAATATTCTGCATTCAGCAGGAATTTGATTGCTAATTGAATATTTTTCTATATGTATATTCAGGGTGAGTATAATCACCCATGAAGGCATTTTGTAAATAATCATCACAAGTTAAGTCTGGAACCAAAAATGCATTATTAATTAAAACAACATTTATCAAAGAGTAGTTAGCACAATTAATTAAAACGTATTAAAAATAAGAACTTGGTTCTCAAATGCCTGCCTAAATCTTCTCATATTCTCATGAATAGAAGGTACTGTACCTAATAATGCTACCTAAACAGGAAGTACTAAAACATGTTCCCACTGTGTCTCGAATTTGTTCAATTCAACAAATATTTATTGTGCCCATGTATGTAAGGTACTGGAGTTACAAAGACAAAAATGAAAATAATCTCTGAGAATTTGACATAGAATGGCCCATGGACTCACTTTTGCTGAAGAACGTGCTGATCATGAAGCTGAAGATTATGGAAACAATGGCGAAACACATCAGAAAGACAAACACCAAAGATACATCACTGTAGCGAATTATTGGCAGGTATGCAATCTACCACAAAACATCCAATAAATTCTTTCAGTTACATTAAAAAAATGTTCTTAAAGGAAAACAAAATGGGAAAGAAATAGATCATGTCCTTAAATACTGCAATACTACAAAAGCAACTAACCTAATCTATCCACTGACTAAAGCTCAGTTAAAGGGAATATAAACTAAACAGTTTACCCTTTGCAGAAGGACAAGGGATCTTCCTGATCTCTCTAAATAGAAGGAATATTTTCCAAGAGACTAAGTATATACTTTTGATCAGTCTCAGAGCTTTATTCACCCAGTAGTCTCAGTATAACTTACTCCTATCAGATTTTTCTCCCTGCTGTTCCTTTATTTTACTCTTGTATCAATCTCCTTAATTGCAAACCCTGGCTAAGGTCAGATTAGGGAAAGTATAACTTCTGTATTATCTTCAATATCCTCTTTTCTCCTGGTATCCTGCAGAAGTAAATGCTAGTTTAGTTATACCATCATCACCTTGACAATGCAACAATTGCTTCATGTTACATCTTGGGTTTGTTTGATGTTGTTTGATTGTGTAACATCTCTTCAAAATAAAATGACTCAACTCTCCTCTCCACTCTCCTCTCCAACCTCAACCAAACACACACACTCACACACACACACACAAAATCAGACACTTGCCTTGGAAAAGAGGATCACAATCAGCAAAAGGATGGTGAGAAGAAAACGCATGAAGAATACAAAAAAATAAGCACTCCAGAGCAAAAATTTACTAAGTCCCATCATGCGAAGATATTCCTATTAGGAACCGGAAAGATCAAACAAATAGTATATGATCAAGCATTTTTGTCTTATGACATAGTAAACTGTTAAATAAAACTCTGCAGGACTGAACTAAAGGTTCTTTTCCTTATTTCTTACATCTTATCCTCAGGAAATATGTGATAAAAGTGTCTATAGAGTCTAGTTTTACTTTCAACTGCTAATTATTAAGAAATACTCAATCTGAGACATAACTTTAAAAGGACATTAATGCTCAGAGAGATTAAAACCATAAAGATTCTTTTAACATTATTCACAATGAAAATATCAGATGTTTTGAATTGTAGCAAACATCATCTGGTACAGGCTGATTAATCATGTTGTATTAATAACTCACAAGACCAACAGGTAGGAGGCAAAAAATGCTTCTTTTAAGGGTAGACTATGAGAAAGCAATATGTTATACTGTATGCTTTATTATGCTCTAGTATTTTTAGTATGTCTATGCATACATACACTTCTGTAGGTCTTTGATTATAGGAGTTATTATTTAGATTATAAAACATAATAGTTTTTGGTTCTTTGCATGCTATCTGTCCTTTGAAGTTGATAAGGAAAGGCCTGTCTGTTCAACAAATGAATGAAAAAAATCAAGCTGCCAATGTATTAAGGGGGCTGTTTTGTTTAGATAAAAAGTTGGGATAAATGGAACATAACTTTCAGGTGACATTAAGCTCTTCCAAGTAAACAAATCATACCAATGAAGATAAATTAATCCATTCCTCTTCTTGACAGAATAAGAGGAAATTTAGGAATTCAATAAACATAACATGCTTTGGATTCTGCAAAGCAAATTTTTCAGGCAATCCTTGTGGATAGAATAGAGAAATATGGGCTACAAGGTAATACATTTTGGTGGATTTGGAATTTGTTGAATGATCAAATCAAAAGAGTAGTCATTTTAATGGGCAATGTCAAAATCTCTACCGCAGTGCTTTCGTGATCTAAATTTGGTGCTGAGTTCAACATTTTTATAGATTATTTGGACAAAAGCATAGATGATATAAAGACAAGAAGGAAAACTGGTATTTACTCAACAGAGGCAGAATTTTAAAAATCCTTTTATTTCTTTTCATCTCAGAACAAAAGCTAAATCAAATAAGGTGAAATTTAATAAACATAAAATTCTACAATTAGGTTAAAAAACTAATGTCAAAATGAAGGATGAAGCTAAACAACAACTCCTGCATATAGGATCTGTAGATTCTGTGAACAACATTAAAATAGGAATGAAATGTGTGATATTGTAGCCAAAAAACAAAAAAGAAGCAATACCAATAACTTAACTGAAAGTCAATAGTAACCAGGACAAGATAGGTATAATGATAATATATACTCAGTTCTGGTAAGTCCATATTTGGAATACTGTGTTAAGTTTTGGAAGTTACACTTTATTAAAGACAGACAAGTTGGAGAGTGTCTAGGAGAGGGTAACAAAGATGATAAAAGGACTAAATAACATACCATACAAGAATTGATTGAGGAAACTGGGTACATTTAACCCAGAGAAGAAAAAGACTTAAGAAGAAATTATAATCTTCAAGTATTTGAAAGGTTTTTGAAAGGCCAATTAAATTTGCTCTGCTTGTCCCCAGAGAATAGAAGTAGGAGCAATAGGTGGAAGCAGCAAAGGTCATATTTTGGCTTAATACAAGGAAAACTTTCTGACAATTAGAACTATGCTAGGGAAGGCAGAGTGTTTCAACCTACTGTAGTTTTTCAAGCAGAAGGTGTATGATACATGTTGGGGATATTGTAGCGATTCTCAGGGATTGTAGGTATGAAGTGGGTTAGATGGCCTGTGGAGTCCTCGCAAGATCTTAGATTCTGTCTCGAACATCACACACGAATTACAACAGAAAATGGGTTTTAAATTCAAACACAAATGGTTTACCTTGGATTTGTTTTCTTTTTCTGACACAACAGCACGAACTGCACTGAGTACAGGAATAGAGAAAACTAATAAAATTGAAAAGGGAAAAATTAAGGGGAAAAAATTGTGGAATTCATCAGTAGTCAAAGATGGCGATGGAAATCTCTTTACAAAAACAAGAGGAGTGATATTATATTTGTCTTTCACAGTATTTCTTCGATGGTACTGTATTATGGCTTTATCCACAGCATGTTGTACAGCCAGGAAACCTTCAACGAAATAGCCTGAATGAGAAATAATAAAGTTTTAATCAATATAAAGTTTTAAAGTTTATAAATTATTATTATGTACATTATCTCTTATGATGTTCTCAACAACTTTGTAAATCATTGGCAAAGTGGTTATTTTGCTATTTTACAGAAGAAACGGGATCAGAGAGATTAGGCGAATTGTCTTAAGTCCTTTAGTTAGACTTAAACCTATTTAAGATTAAGTCCTAAAGTTAGACTTAAACTTACTTAACAGATTTAATCTTTAAATTCAACGTACTTTTCACTGCTCTACAAAGATAACAACCTCAGGTCAAAGATACAAATTATACAGCACATAAATCAGTACTTTTCATTCCCAGAACAGAAGGAACTGAGATATGAAGGCCATCTCCACAGTCACAATTCCCATAGTGTCTAATGTCCTTTCTAGAAAGGATGTAGTGATACCTAAAGTAAGCCAAGGATTAATGGCATTCTAAATAACCCAGAGTTTTTCTAAGATGGGGGAGGAAGGTAGAATGACAAAACACTTAGTGCCAAAGGGGGCTTCTAGTGAGTGCAATCCATGATAGTTAAGCTAGGAATTTAAAAGTCTCTTATGCAAGAAACCCTAAAACTGCCCAGATCTATTATAACCAAAGAGCAAATTAAAACCAGAAAATAATCATCTGATCACTTCCTAAATGTCAAAGTCAAAATCCAGAGATTCTATGTTAAATGAAAAGTATCACAAGTGGCCAGAAAAAAAGTATTCAAGTACCAAGAAATTAGAATTAGAATGATACAAGACTATACTGCAACTGTTTTAGAGGAGTGAAAACTTTCAATATTCCAAAAGGGAATGAGAGGGGAGGGGAGAGAGCAGGAATCTAACAATCAAAAATAAAATATCCTATAAAACTGTATAATCCTACTGCAGAGGTTGAGGGACAGAGGAATATACATTTAATAGAATAGTGGGTCCTATGATCTTATTATAGAAAACTTCCTCTACCAATGTAGATCAGCAGCTTCTATTCAACTTGTGGCCAGGGAGACCAACTGATACACTAACTGCTACCCTGTTCCATCTATCCAGTCCCAAGTAGGAGAACTGTTAGTTAACCAAAGCCCTACTTCCAGGAATTTGCTCAGCAACAATATACCCTAGAAACTTTGAGAATTGTGATTCATCAATCAGATACTATTACTCCTGCATCTACAATCTACCACCACTTACTTCTTTTCTTATCCCTATAAAATTGTTTGTCCTCTATTTTCAGAGGACCAATGACATCTCAGGGTAATATCTTGTGAATTGGAGTTAAGTGATACAGAGTTGCACAAAGTCAACAGCCTCATTCTCTTTTCCTGAGTTAGCAAAGTCCAGGGACAGGGAAAAAATCAAGATGATGAATGATGACCCAGAATGCAGTGTCTTCAATACCTGAAACAAATACTCCACAGGATCTACTTCAGCTGCTTTCATGGCCATTGGAACAAACTGTTCTCATCTCTCCATTCCACTGGGGAAAGTCTTGACATGCTTGGGCTAAGTACCCCCCTCACTCACCAAAAGGTTTGAGGCCTGTTAATTACCCTCAACCTGGTTTAGCCCATGTACTGATGGATGTGGCTTTTGTGCATGCTACAGTTTCTTAGAGCCACAGGTGAGAGTTAGGTGAATCAGGTGGATGTCAAAATGACTGACCAGCCTTGAAAAGGGTTCAGCAAGCCCTCACACCAGAAGTAGCAGTCCTCCTGAAAACCACACACATCCTTATTCCTATAGTACTAAATTACTGACCACCTCAGTACCAAATATTTCCAATTCTACACTCTCATGCTCTTAAGCCTGTGTTTTTAACCTTACCCCATCTATTCCCTACTCTGGCTGCCCACCCACTACATTTTCACAGAAAACAAATTCCCCTTTGTCCCAGATCTACTTCTTTTATAATACTTTCCAGGTACTTATCTTCACTAAGACCTGGATTCCCCCAGAAAACAGTGGATCCCTAGTCTTTCTTTTCATCAATGTCTGTACCTTCAGTAACACCCCACAATACACTTCCAACAGGAAAAGGTAGACTACTTCAAGCTCCTTAAGGCCATTTCCAGATTTTATCCTATACTGTCATTGTTCAAAAACTTTTCCTCCTCTAAAATTTAGAGTATCAGACTTATCCACCACATTTCACAGGGTCATAGACCACAGAATCACAAACTTAGAACTTATAAGGAAGAGACCTTATAATGTCCAGCCCCTTCATTTTGTAGATGAGGAAACTAATGCACAGAAAGATCAAGGGATTTGCCCATCATATTTGAAAAAGGATAAGAACGCAGATCTTTCTGATTCCAAGTCCATTGCCAGTTAGCTGCCATGCCAGTTAGTTGTCTCTTAAAGAAGTAGTCCCCAAGATGAGACATGGGCCCACAACATTAAAATTAAGAGTTATTCTCTAGAGTGGCAGAGTTAAGATGGAGTAGTGGAGCCAGCATTTATTGAACTCTCAACTTACTCCAAAACAAACTAAAAAATGCATCAAAGAGAATTGTGGGCAGAAAAATCAATTAAAAGTCACAGTGAGCTTTTTTTCCAACTTAGGGAAACCCAAGAAGACAGGTTTATGCAGGCAAGAAGTGCATAGCATAGCAGAAGAGTAGCAAAACCATGTTGTGTCAGGGGCAGTACCAGCAATGCCCATAAATGGCAAGGAACAGAACCCTTAGCAAGGCAATCCTATGTAATAGGGGACCTATGTACTAGGAATGGGAGCTCAACCACGTGCCCCCTGGCAGCTCTGTCACATATTACCCAGTACCAGACCACAGTTTCAGGGCAGAGAAAGAAGTGGTCATGGATATTAGGGAGTTGGGGTCACACCCAGATAAGGACCAGAGCACATACAAAGAAGGTACTGACCAGACCTCTCCCCATCACATCACTTTGGAAGCACTGAAAATTTATGGGCTCATTATCCTGAAAAACTAGCAGAAAGATATGAAAGATAGAACATCAGGATAGGCCTACCCCCAAATTCAAAGGTGAGAAAAACCCAACTTTAATCTAAAGTACAAAGCCAAGAAATATACTGGACAAATGAGCAAACAATCAGAAAATAATATGACCATAAAAGGCTTCTATGGTGACAGGTAAGCTCAAGACACAAACTTAGAAGACAATGATATGAAAACATTTACAAGCAAAACCCAAAGAAAACATGTAGATTGAACAGAAACCCAACCAGAATTTCTAGAAGTGCTTTCATATTAGCTTTAAAAAATAAAAGCAAAAAAAAATATTTTAAAAATAAGAGCAATCAAGCAAAAACTGGGGAAAGAAATAAAAACTATAAGAGAAAATCATGAAAAAAGAGTTAACAGGTTGGTAAAAGAGTCACAAAAATGCTGAATAAAATAACTTCTTAAAAAATCAGAACTGGTCAAATCAGATACAAAAACTGTGAAGAAAATAACTGCTTAAAAAGCAGACTTGGAGAAGTAGAAGCTAATGACATTGTGAGACATCAAGAAATAATAGTCTCATCTTGAACTATCTTCCTTTTTCCCTAACATCTGTCCTTTATGATTCTAAATCATATTCATCCTCCTTCAATACTTTAATCTCTCAATTCCTCAACCTCCTTAAATACAATAATCTACTACTTCATTCCCCCACACCCATTTACCAAGATGGTCTCACCCTGGATCTCACTAGTACCCATAGCAGTAATTTCCTTAATATTAAAAAAAATCATCTTTCACATACCTGTGTCTGGTCATAAATAACATTCCCTCTCTCCATAAGCATTACCCTTCCTAAATATCACTTACATGATTATGTATCATCTTCCCTATAGCGATGTAAACAGTTTGCCGATACTGAATAACAAGTTTTTTTTCCCTGTTTACCTTTTTATACCACTCTTGAGACTTGTGTCTGAAGATCAAATTTTCTTTTGAGCTTTGATTTTTTCATCAGGAAGGTCTAGAAATTCCTTATTTCTTTGAATGTCCATCTCCCTGCCTGAAATATGTTCAATATTGCTGAATAGCCTAAAATAACAAGTAATTTCTACCTAAAATCATCTGCATGCATTTAATGTAATGGGGATAAGCTGGATGCATTTCCAATAAGATCAGAGGTGAAACAAAGATGTCCATTATCACCACTGTTATTCAATATGGTACTAGAAATGTTAACTTTAGCAATAAGAGAAGAAAAAGAAATCAAAGGAATAATAATAGGCAAAGAAGAAACTAAGTTATCAGTCTGTGAAGATTATATGATGATATACTTAGAGAATCCCAGAGAATCAAGTAAAAAACTACTTGAAATAATAAACAACTTTGGCAAAGTTGTAGGTTACAAAATAAACCCACATAAATCATTTGCATTTCAAAAAATTACTAACAAAACCAACAGCAAGAGAAAAAAAGAGAAATCCAATTTAAAGATACAGAAGACACTATAAAATATCTGGGCGTTTACCTGTGAAAACAAACCCAGGCACTATATAAAAACACTTTTCCCACAAATAAAGCGAGATACAAGTAAGTGGAAAAGCATCAGTTTGCTCATGGGTAGGCTTGACATAATATAATAACAATGACAATCTTACCTAAATTAATTTTCCTATTCAGTGCCATACCAATAAAACTACCAGATAATTACTTTATACAGTTAGAAAAAAATTATATCAAAATTCTTCTGGAAGAACAAAAGGTTCAGAATATCAAGGGAACTAATGAAAAGAAATAGGGAAGATGGCCTAGCCCTACCAGATCTCATATTGTATTACAAAGCAGCAATCTGAGTAAGAAATAGAAGGGTAGACCAGTAGAATAGTTTAGGTTCTCAAGTCACAGTAGTCATTGAATATATGAATCTACTGTTTGATAAACCCAAGGACCCCAGCTTCTGGGATAAGAACTCACTGTTTGATAAAAATTGATGTGAAAACTGGATAATAGTATAGTGGAAACTGGGCGTAGACCAATGCCTGGCACTGTACATAAGAATAAAGTCTAAATGGATACATGATCTACGTATAAAGACTGATACTATAAACAAATGAGTGGAGCAAGGAATAGTGTATTTGTCAGATTTATGGAGAATGTAGAGATTTTTGACTAAATAAGAGATAGAAAATATTATGAAGTGCAAAAATGGATAATTTTGATTACATTAAACTGAAAAGCTTTTGCACAAACAAATGCAATGACCAAGATTAGGAGGAAAGCAGAAAACTGGGAAAGAATTTTTGCAAACTTGTGTCTGTAATAAAGGCCTCATTTCTAAAATATATAGAGAACCGAGTCAAATGTACAAGAATACAAGTCATTCCCCAATTGATAAATGGTCAAAGGATATGAACAGGCAGTTTTCAGAAGAAGAAATTAAAGCTATCTATAGTCATATGAAAAAAATACTCTAGATAACTATTTATTACAGAGATGCAAATCAAAACAACTCGGGGGTGCCACATCATAACTATAGATTGACTAACATGACAAAACAGGAAGATGATAAATGTTAGAGAAGATGTGGGAGAGTTGGAACACTAATTCATTGTTGGTGCATCTGTGAACTGGTCCAATCATTCTGGAGAGCAATTTGGAACTATATCCAAAGGACTACAAAAATGTGCATACTCTTTGATCCAGTAATATCACTTCTAGGAGTATATCTCCAAGAGATCATAAAATGGGAAAGGGTTCTACATGTGTAAAAATATTTATAACCGCTCTCTTTGTGATGGCCAAGAACTAGAAATCAAGGGAATGCCCATCAATTGGGGAATGGCTGAACACGTGGTATATTAATGTAATGGAATACTATTGTGGTATAAGAAATAATGAACAGGACGACTTCAGAGAGGCCTGGACGGACTTATATGTACTGATGCTGAGTTAAAGGAGCAAAACCAGAACTCTGTATACAGCAACAACCACAGAGTGTGAGAAATTTTTCTAGTAGACTTAGCCCTTCACAGCAATGCAAGGACCTAAAAAATTCCCAATGGACTCTTGAAGCAATATGCCTTTTACATTCAGGAAAAGAAATAAGAAATTTGATGACAAAATGAAGCAGACCATTTTCTCTTATGTTATGTTATGTTATGTTTTGTTTTGTTTTGTTTTGTTTTGTTTTTATGGTTTCTCCCATTCATTTTAATTCTTCTATGCAACATGACTAAGGTGAAAATATATTTAAGAAGAGTGTATGTGTCTAACCTATATAAGATTGCACACTGTCTCGGGGAGAGAGGGTGAAGGGAGGGGGATGGAGGGAGGAAGGGGGAACAATCTAAGATATATGGAAGTGATTATAGAAAACTGAAAACAAATAAATTAATTAATTTAAAAATGTCTCTGATTCAGTGGTCCTCCTCACCAATACCAACCCTTCTGTATGTACCCTTGATGTCCTCCCAACTCTCCAGAAAAATGTCCTTTCTGTCATACCCAATTTCACCTCTCTAATCTTAGACCTCTTGTTAGCTACTGATATCTTTCCTATACTTTGAAACATGTTTAAATCTCAAACCTTAAAAATTTTTTACTATAAAATATCATCCACTCAAAATATCATACTACATCTTTCTTTATCTTCAAAAAACTTTCTGTATTTGTTGCCTCCACCTCCCTTCTTTTAACCCATTCCATAATCCTTTGCAATCTAATATGTCTTCTAGTCTTCTATTATTACCAGGGATCTCTTAATTTCCTTCTCCAAGTCCACATCCTACTTAACTTCTCTGCTGCATTTGACAGTCTTGACCATCCTCTTCTTCTAGATACTCTTATCTGTTGGATAACAATTAATCAATCAATCAACATTTACTAAGCATCTAATATATGCCAGGCAAACTCTCTAAGACTATTGAGAGAAGGTACTGACCTGAATTGATAGAGGAATTGTCCTCATCAGGGAATTCTCTATGCCAATGAAATCACAGATCAAATCTTCACACATATATGGTCCTTATGTTTATTTTTGTGCAATTTATACACCTATTTGCTATTTCTCTAATAGAATATAAGCTCCTTAAGAGTATTATTTCATTCTTCATATATGTATATCCAGCACCTAGCATGAAAATTTATAATGGCAATGCCACAAGTAATTGATGCTTGACTAATATGTACTAAATGACACAGCACCTAAATATTTAATGGAAAAAAATATAGGGAGAAATACAGAGCAACACTCTTAATATCTAAGGCCCTCAATCTGCTACTTCCAATTCTAGAAAACATAAAAAGATAAATAAGAAGAAGTTAAGAACCAGGAAAGAATTTTAGAAAAGTTAGCTATGATAGAACTCCAGCAATTACTAAAAGGAAATTGAAAAGAACATAAATATTTTATGTATATGTAAAGTATTAGGAAAAATGTTGACATACCAGGCTATATTAGTGGCAAAAACAATAATCACAAGGTTACAAGGCTTTTGATAGAATACAACACTAATTTATTTTTAAAAATTAAAAAGTATAGGAATAAATTGACATTTCCTCAATTTGCTAAGCTATGTCTATCTAAAAGCCAGATTCAATATCGTACATAATGAAGAAATACTTAGAAGCCTTCAAGATAAGACCAGAGGCAAAACAAGTATCCCCATTATCACCACTATTATTTGACATAGTTCTAAAAATGCAAGATAGTGCAATGATAAAAAAAAAAAAAGAAGTTAAAATAAGCATAGACAAAGAAGAAATAAAATATGGCTTTTACATATGATATTTTACATAAAGAACCCTAGAAATCAACTAAAATTATCTTAAATTGGAGACATAGAAAGCATGGTAGAATAGCAAGAATTATGGCACATTCTACCTCCAAATTCCTTCAAATATATTTTAAAAACACTAGAACGGATCCTGATGAGGAAATTGAAAGAAAAGTTAGTGATTAATTTTCCCAAACCAGTTAGATATAAAGAAATAGGGAGAAGGCACAGGGTCTAGCCAGGAATATAATCATCTGGACCACTTGAGTACAAGGAGAGGAGAGGTACCAGGACAGGAAGGGCTCAGATCCAAAGGAGGGGAAACTAAACCTGTGTACAGTGCAGTAACAGGAGCCTACTAACAGTTCTATTGCTCCCTATGTAGTTTCATGTCAAAGATACAGGGCAGATTAAAGAGGAAACTGATGTCCAGGGATGACAGTATGGAGAAAGGAGTGATCATAAGCCCTAGACCATATACTGAGAGGAGTAAGTTTGTTTTTTAACTTTTATTCATTTTAAACTTAAGTGCAAAACAGGAAAAGAAAAAAAGAACATTTCCATGTACACAGTAGAACATAAGAGAGGACTCAATATAAAACAATAAATTTTCATTTCAAAGCATTTACTTTTTCTGGAAAACCTATGTAATAAACACTACATATTGTTTTCAAAGCTATCCAGCTTTTCTGTGCTTCCAAGTTTTATTTTGTTCTCTCTTATGAACTTTTTATTTTTTCCTTCCCTCCCTCCCCATCCTGCCCTACAGAAGGCAACAATTAAACATAAACCTATGCACACACATACACACACAGATATACACACACACAAATATACAGCCCCATTATATATATAAAATATATATATGACCAAACTATGCACAGTTCTATTTTTCATTTCTTTTTCTTGAGGTGGATGGCATCTCCCTTCAGAAGTCCAACTCTTTCCATGTTTTTCTCACATCAAAAAGCTTATTTCTTATATCATAGTAATATTCCATCACAATCATATGCCACAAATTGTTTAGTCATTCCCCAACTGAAAGGCCTCTATCATTGTAGCCAATCCAATAGGTGCAGGATAATATCTTAAAATTATTATGTCAGTAGTGATTTAGAGCATTTTTCATATGACTAAATGTAATTTTGATTTCTTCATAACAAACTGTCTATCCATATAATTTGATCATTTGTCAAGTAAGGTATGACTTGTATTTTTATAAATTTGACAAAGTAATTTATTTATTTGAGAAATGAAACTTTTATCTTAGATACCGTGTGAAAGGTTTTTCCCCTGACTTTCTCCTTTCCTTCTAATCTTGTCTACACTGATTTTATTTGTACAGGACTTTTTAATTTAATGTAATTGAAATCATACATTTTATATCTCACAATACTCTCTATCTCATTTCTTTATATATTATTCTCTATTCCATGCTCTTCTAATTTTTTTATGATATCTCACTTTATATCTAGGTCACATATCCATTTTGATCTTATTTTGGCCCATAGTATATTGTTCTATGCACAATTTCTGCTAGACTGTTCTTGCTTTCCAAGTTTCCCCGAAATTTTTACCAATGAATTCTTATCCCAAAAACTTAAGTCTTTCAAGGTTACAATAGTTCTTTGCTGCCATATATTGTATATCTGCTCTATTTCATTGATCTGCCTTTCTATCTACTGTCTTAGACAGTAATAGACAGTTTTGATATTTACTGCCTAAAAATACCATTTAAGGTCTAGTACTGCTGAATTTCCTTCCTTTATATTTTTTTCATTTTTCATTAGTTTCTTTGAAATTCTTGATATTTTGTTCTTCTAAATGAACCATTATTTTTTCTTTCTCGGTAAAATAATCTTTTAGTAATTTAATTGGGATGGCATTGAATAAATACATTACTAGGTAAAATTGTCATGTTTATTATGTTGACTTTGCCTACCCATGAATACTTCTCCAATTATTTAAATCTGATTTTACTTGTGTAAAGAATGTGCTATATTTACATTCATGTAGTTCCTGTGCCTGTTTTGGCAGATAGACTACCAGGTATTTTATACTATCTATAGCTATTTTTAAATTATCTAAAGTATTATTAAATAATATTAGCAACACATAGTGTAGTTTCCCTCTTTTCTTCTTTTAATTAAATCTAGTTTAACTTTGTCTGAGATCATAATGGCTACTCTTGTATTTTTTTACACATTAAATGCTACTCTACCCCTTTATTTTAACTTTGTATGTATCTTTCATTTTTATTGTTTCCTGTAAGCAACATAATTGTCGAATTCAGATTTTTAATTCATTCTGCTATCCATTTTCATTTCATGGGCAAAACTCACCCCATTCACATTCAAAATTATAATTACTCATTCTGTATTTCCTCCCATTCCATTTTTCCTCACTACCCTTCTCACCCTATTTATTGTATCCTTTCTCACTGTTCTAATTTACTTCTACCTACTACCATGGTCTCCTATTAATTAATCTACCCTCCTTCTAAGAATCTTTCTTTTATATCCTCTCCATGCCACCATCCACATTAATCTAGCTAAACTTCTAAGATTCCCTCCCTTATCCTCTCATACCCTCCTAATTTTTAACCTACACCCTCTTCTAAAATTCTCTCCCTTATTCTATCCTCTCATCCTCTTATTTCTTTCTAAATTTAGATTTTTATACTTTTTAAACATAATTTATTTTCAGTTTTCAACATTCCCTTCCACAAGAGTATGAATTCCAAATTTCTCCCCATCTCTCCCGTTCACCTACTCCAGGAAAGGGTAGCCCACAACCACCCCTTTCCCCAATTTGCCCTCCTTTCTATCACCTTCCCCTTTCTTCCATCCCTTCCTCTCTGTTTTCCAGTAGGGCAAATATCCCATTACAATTTACTTCCCAGTTGCATAAAGAAAACAATTTTTAACACTCATTTTTAAAACTTTGAGTTCCACATTCTTTCCCTTCCTTCCTCCCCACTCATCCTCATTGAGAAAGCAAGCAATTTGATATAGGTCATGACGTGTAGCCATGCAAAACACTTCCATAACAGTTCTTGTTCCCTGCAGTCCCTCACATGGCTGCAAACTTCAACTCTCCTCTCTGCCTCAGAACTGAAACTAGGGACTCTATTCTCCTGTAAGTGCCCACAGTCAGTAGGGTCCCCACCACTCTGCCACCACTTTCACTAGGAATATGCTCGCTCCTTCTCACCCACAGCCTCAGCGAGGGACCACATCTGGTCAGCACAGTTGTGTCAGGCATGCTGTGACAATGGAGGGTGTTTTCCCTATTCAGCCATCTGATCCCCACACTGTCCTGAAGTGAAAATTCTTGAGGCCTAAGCTGCCTGCAAGTGCCCCCACGGTTTATTTGTTTGTTGATTCAATGGAGTCCTCTTGGAGATATCTGCACTTCATTCAGGCCAAGCCATTGCCCCTGGCAGTAGTCTTTCCTGAGGTCCTTTCAAGCTGTCTTAGAAGAAAAACTGCTTTACCTAGATGTTTGTTTATTTTTGCAGCTCTACATTCACTCTAAGAGGATGTTCTGGCTATTTTCACTGTTGTTGTTTGTGAAGCAAATTTGGAGAACCTGGAGTTTCCTGACCTACTCTGTCACCTTCCCAGAATCTTCTCTGAGAAGCAAGTTCAGGAGGAAGAAGTAGTGTGATTTGGAGTTAAGCAGCGTCTCA
>CM053772.1:74844175-74872504 GCA_028658325.1 Potorous gilbertii | reverse complement strand
AGAAACCAGACCTTTCCCAGAATCACACACATTGACAACAAAAGAAGTTTTCAGGTCTCCAATCTGAGCTCTTCCTAAGATCCTGGAATCTAGTATTCAATATCCCCAAGAAAGTAATAGAACCAGTCCAGTCTTTCCCTTCAGAAATCTGAACCTAATACAAAGTGATAAAGTCAGAGAGACTTGACTGAGCAGAATTCAATCACAAAAAGCTATTATGGTGACAAGGACCTTATAGACATAAACTCAGAAAAAAAAGAATGAGTCTAAAACATCTACAAGCCAGTCTCAAAGGAAAACATATCTGGGACACAAATTCAACTAAAATTCCTGAAAGAGATGAAGAAAGAGCCTTAAAGGACTTTAAAAAATGTTTTTATAGATAAAATGAGAGTAGAGAGGAAAAAGTGGAAAGAAAAGAGAATTGTGGAAGGAAGGATTAGAAAAGGAATTCACCATTTGGAACAAGAGGTACAAAACCTTGTCCAAGAGACAAACTCCCTGAAAATCCTGAAAATTGTTTTTGCTGCTATTGATCAGGTATTTCAGTCATATCCAACTCTTCAAGATTCCATTTGGGGTTTTCTTGGAAAGGCTACTGGAGTGGTTTGCCATTTCCTTCTCCAGATCATTTTACAGATAAGGAAACTGAGGCAAACAAGATTAACTAACTTGTCCAGGGACACATAGCTAGTAAATATCTGAGGCTGTATCTGAACTCATGAAGATGAGGCTTCATGACTTCAGGCCCAGTGCTCTATTCACTGTGCTGCCTAGATCCCTACTAAAAATTAAAATTGGCCAGACAGAAGGCAATGACTCCACAATGCAACAAGAAATAGTAAAAACAAAGTCAAGCAACTGAAAATATAGAAGAAATAATCTCCAAGAAGAAAATGAATAGTCAAAAAACTTGAATATACAAAATAATGCAAAAAAAAAATACTGTGCAGAGCTTCTGAACAAAGAAAACAAAGTATCAATGGAAAGAATCAACAGATCGCCTTCAGGAAAAAACAAAACAAAATAAAACTATACTGCAAATTCCAAAAGTCATAATGGTTAAGTTTAATCATTTCAATAACAGTGAATTCTACAAGTAGAAGAAAAGACCTTAAAGGAAAAAAGTTCAAATAGCACAAGACTATTCTTCACCCAAAAGAAACCACAAAATGGAATGAAATAATATGTTCTAAAGAGCTAAGGAGCTCAAGATGCAAATCCAAGAGACATATGAAGCATCTCTACCAAAAAAACAAACAAAAAAAAAAACTATGAGTGAATTATTCACTCTGCAATAACCTCATACAACAAAAACAAATAAATGCTGCTGCTAAGGAAATTATAAGTAACAACATATATTTTCCTTTTAAGAAGTAGAAAAGAGATACTTATGAGGTTAAACAACATAAAAAATAGATACCAAGATATTTGATTCTAAAAATATACAAAGTGATAAAGATACGAAGTCACAATATAAGCATATTTGCATGGGAAGATAGAAATATTCTGTACTGAGAGGCAAATACCTTGCAATGGGACATAGTACTCAGAGAGAGTACTGGTGGCTAAGACAGTGTTTTGTGTCTCCAGGGAGAGCATCCTGCCTCACAAGGGGAATGAGAGCTTTTATGGACAACCAACTCAAAAGAATAGGAAGGTAGGGACCTAGAAAATAAATTTCATGGCAAATAGAAAAGAAAATTATAACAGGGAGAACAGCACTTAAAAATGAGACACATGGTCTATTTTCCACAGGAAAATTGCTACCATGGGACAATACTTCCACTCTCATTTCCTACAGAAATTTATGCATCTAAGAGCAAGAGAAAGAAAGGAGTAAGGGGTCAAGATCTATAAAGTAGTAGCACATAACTGTTTATAGGAGAGAACTCAAACTAGGTACTTTAGAAGCTTTAATTCCATGAGGCACACAAAGATTTAAAAAGAAACAAATAAGAACCAAGAAGCAAAGAATAAAAACTTACTACACAGAAAAGAAAGAGAATTAATGAAGACAAAGATGTAAGGCATTCAAAAGTTATTTTTAGAAAAGGGTTCATAAAATAAAAAGTTGACGAAAGAAGTTGAAGGAATGGGGAGGGAGAAGGATTTTACTTAGCCATTTAACTGAAAGAGAAAAAAGCTTAGGAAAAATAGATAACTCGAAAAGGAAGACAGAAAAAAGCAACTGCTAAGTAGAACTCCAAAGCTAAGGAATGGGATGGCAAATAGGGAGCTTGACAAGGAAAAGAAGAAAGGTCATGGCTGTGAGAACAAGATGAAACATAGGACCAACACTGAACTAATGGAGCATAGTCAAATCAATCAGCAAGCAATAATGTGTCAGGCAGTTCTTCAAACAAATTCACAAGAATAATCTATGCAGACTGAAAGTATACTTGATGAGAGAGAAGAAAATAGGCAGACTTTGAAAGGATGATATTCTACAGATAGAATCTTCTCTAGAATCCTGATTATTAATATACAAGCAACATAAAATAGGAAGACAAATACTCAATGAAAGTCTTTGCCATTGCCAAGGAAGATTTCCGATACAGAAGTGAATTGAAATGGAAGAGTGATTCCTTGTAGAGAGTCTTTAGAATACTCCCATTTATGAATTGTATTGTGATGACTACATCAAGCCTCATAAATGAAACGCATAATCCCTTAAAAGAGAAAATGGAGAAAAATCAAGTGGATGAAAAATATTTTTGTCTAGACTGTAATATGCCATTGATAGACCAGCTTATAGAGCTAGTCTATCAGCAAATAAATATCTTGGGCAGATAGTGCAAACAGACAGTGAACCAGAACTGAAGAGGAGTCGTTGGTTGGATTTCATGGTATTTTTAATGATTACACATTTTTTTTTCCTCAAATTAGCAATATAAAGAAATCACTAGAGGAAAAAGTTAAAATCCAATTACACTATACTGTGGTACATGTAAAATGCATGCATATTGATTATGGCTATTGGTTTGGGTAAAAGTTATGTGACAGTTAAATTGCCAAGAACATTGGCTAAAGATTGTAAACACACACAAAAGTCTTTTGCAAAGCAACACCTAAATAGCAGGTTCAATGTGGAAAAGACTTCATATGGTGATTTAATTACTGGGTAATGAACTGGGGTGAAAGGCTAACACAGAAAAAAAATTCTCACAGTTTACCTAAGGTCCTTCTAATATTCTCTGAAGATGAAAGGAATTAGCTTTACCATAAGCCTCTACACCAAAAATGAAATGCCTCCATTTCTCTGTGATGTCCCCAAAAGGTTGATTTCCTTTCCACTACACCTTCCCATAACTACTTTGATATTTACAACTTTGATAAAAAGGCCAGCATGACTATCTGTGTGCTTATGTGTATATGTCTCTGAATATATGTGTATGTTAGAATTAACAAAGATTCTTAGTTAATAATTTTTTATATATATAAATTTATTTATTTAACTTTTTACATTCATTTTCACAAAATTTTGGGTTCCAAATTTTCTCCTCATTTCCTTTGACTTCTGGAATATCACATTCCATGCCATTTGATCCCTTAATGTAGAAGCTGCTGGATCTTGTATTATCCTGATTGTATTTCCACAATACTGGAATTGTTTCTTTCTAGCTGCTTGCAATATTTACTCCTTGACCTGGGAACTCTGGGATTTGGCCACAGTGTTCCTAGGAGTTTCTCTTTTTGGATCTCTTCCAGGCAGTGATCAGTGGATTCCTTGAATACTTATTTTGTCCTCTAGTTCTAGAATATCAGGGTAGTTTTCCTTGATAATTTCATGAAAGATGATGTCTAGGTTCTTTTTTTTGATCATGGCTTTAAGGTAGTCCGATAATTTTTAAATTGTCTGTCCTGGATCTATTTTCCAGGTCAGTTGTTTTTCCAATGAGATATTTCACATTCTCTTCCATTTTTTCATTCTTTTGGTTTGTTTTGTGATTTCTTGGTTTCTCAGAAAGTCATTAGCCTCCATCTCTTCCATTCTAATTTTGAAAGAACTATTTTCTTCAGTGAGCTTTTGAGCCTCCTTTTCCATTTGGCTAATTCTGCTTTTGAAAGTATTCTTCTCCTCATTGGCTTTTTGAACCTCTTTTGTCAATTGAGTTAGCCTATTTTTCAAGGTGTTATTTTCTTCAGCATTTTTTTGGGTCTCCTTTATTAAGGTATTGACCCGTTTTTCATGCTTTTCTTGCATCTCTCTCATTTCTCTTCCCAGTTTTTCCTCCACCTGTCTAACTTGATTTTCAAAATCCTTTTTGAGCTCTTCCATGGCCTGACCTATTGAATATTTAGTTTGAATGTTTGGGATATAGAAGCCTTTCCTATCTTTTCCTAATGGTAAGCATTGTTCTTCCTCTTCAGAAAGGATGGGAGGAGATATCTGTTGACCAAGAAAGTAACCTTTTATGGTCTTATATTTTTTGCCTTTTCTTGGCATTTTCCCAGGCAGTTACTTGACTTCTGGGATTCCTTTCCCTACCCACCTCACATCCAGATCCACCCAGCTAGTACTTGGGGTCTGAGATTCAAATGCTGCTTCCCAGCCTCAGGGCTTTCAGCATGGGCAGGGCTGCTATTCAGTGTAAGATTAAATTCAGGTGCTCAGGTTGGGGCAGGGCTGCTATTCAGTGTAAGATTAAATTCAGCTGCTCAGGTGGGGTTAGGGCCATCCCACACAGGCCTCAGTTCCCTCAGGGGGTTTATGTGGAGATCTTCAATAATGGATCTGAGCTCCTGCCTGCTTTGCAAGCCCCTGTCCTTTGCAAGCAGCCTCCGCTGCTGCCTCCCAAGGGGTCCTGAGTATGGAGACACCCCACTCCCCTCTCAGCCAGCCAAAAAATCTCTCTCACTGACCTTTGTACCTGTGGGTGGAGGGACCTGCGTGGCTGCTGGAGATTCTGTCCCTGAAGCCTGCTCGGATCTGCTCCTCTCGGTGCAGCATGGCCAAGGCAGGGCCGAGCTCTGCTCTGTGTCTGGTGTGTGACAGAACTTTGGTGTCAGTTTTTCAGTTCTCTCTGGAACAGAAATCTCCTTCATTCCATTGTTCTGTGGCTTCTGCTGCTCCAGAATTTGTTGAGAATTCTTCTTTACAGATATTTTATGGGCTGTGGATTAGGAGCTAGCATATGTGAATCTTTCTACTCTGCCATCTTGCCTCTTCCCCCCTTAATAATTCTTTAAAAACCAATTTTTTAAAAGTTTTTTCAAATTTTTCCTTTCTTTGTTTTTGCATATCTAAGTGTCAACTACTTGATTTCTTAGCAAAGCTGACATTGATAGCTATAGCTTCAAGGAACAGTGGAAATTTTCAAAGGAAATCTAGCAGGCTCATGATCTACATAACTGGGAAAGGTTTCACCTACTTTCTAGTTTCTTTTATGTATTGCACCTGATGAGGGTTTCTATCTGCCAGAAGTAGTCAGGTACTTTTATGCAAATACTTTGGATTGCCTCTCAAGTGGTTTTATAAATTCTCCTGAGTGACCTCCAGTTCCTCAAATTAGTCATCCACCACTAGGACAACAATATAATATATCAGGGTTAGAAATGACCTCAGATGGAAACTTGAGCTCATGAAGAAAGAGGAATTATGGATGGTGAACTGAATGGAGTTATAACAAAAGTAGGTAGCAAGTAAAGTGTTTGACTGTCATAACAACACAAGGCATACCAAGAGAGGCACTGCTCTAAGTTGTGGACTGATGATTTTTCTATAGTCTAATGTAGTTGCCTTCTGATCCATCTCATAGATGCAGAACACTCTATTATATGGAGCACTGAAAGAAGCTCTGAGTAATTTGTTCTCCATGGTTTTAAAATCTCAACCCTGGAGAGAGGCTGAGGCATAGTTAATCAATGTCACAAAGCTAGACCCTAATGGAATAGTCTCCCCAGTTAATATTTTATTCTTGTTATTTCAAGTTATTAGAGTTCTCAAAATATCACCCAACCACACCATCATTTCTTTACCTAAAAAGTCCAGAACAAAGTAAGTGACAAGACAAGAAAAAAAAATCTAAAAGACACATATATCTGTATTAAACAAGAGGTATTGCATTCTTTTTTGCTTTGAACATCAAAAAACTGGCTACTCCCTTGCTGCCACTACCAGAGATCTAACTTAGCAAATAGTGATTTAACACAACTGGTCCATGTTGGAATACCACTCACAACATTTCACCTTTAAGAGGCCACACCTGAATTGAGTATCATGTCAATTTACCTACAACTCACCTGGAAAAAGGCAATTTGCTAATTCTATGGATTACTTTACAAAATTTTTTTTAACACATGTATGGTTTTGTAGTGTGTTAAATGAATATGATTTTACTAGGGATGCTCAATTGATCTGGACTATCAGTGGAAAAACTGTATGTTGGGTATTAGCCAGAGATAAAGATTTATAAATCAAGAGTGATAGAGTGTCAAAAGGGGAAGAGATTTTATATAGGATAGTAACCTGTAAAACATTATAGTGCAGACTTCAAGGAGGCATGAGTAGATATGGAAGCAATTGAACAAAAGTAGGTGAGATGGACTCAGAGAATAGAAGTAAGTCAAACAAGCTAGTTAGCTCACCTTCAGAGAATCTTAGGACATTAAAGTTTTAGGAATCAATAGAGATTATCATGTCAAATACTTTTTCTTGCATGGAGTCAAGATGGCAGAGTAGAAAGATGTAGAAGTCCCCCCCACTCCAGTCCACAAAATATCTGAAAAAAAAAAGACTCTAAACAAATTCCAGAGCAGCAGAAGCCACAAAACGACAGAGTGAAAGAGATTTCCAGTACAAAGCATCCTGGAAGGCTGACAGGAAAGGTCTATCATACTGGACTCAGAGTAGAGTACAGCCCAGGGTAGACCATGCCATGTGGCAGGGACAGGACCAGAACATGCTTCAGGGCACTGGTAGCAGCAGTTCCCAGAGTGCTCAACCCACAAATGCCAAAGACAGTTTCAAAGGTCAGTAAGAAAACTCTTTCACCTGAAAGAAAAGGGAATAGGGACTGGACCAGCCAGCAGCAGCCACTGCAGCAGCAGCCACTGCAGCAGCAGCATCTATTTTTGGAGCTCTGTGCTTAAAGACCCTGAGGGAATTGAGTGGCTGCTCTGGATTTCAGTCTTGAGTGACTCTCCTGGGTTTCAGAGAGTGCTGACAGTGGAGCTGGCGGTGGCTCTGGAGAGAGAACCCTACTTGTAGATCCTGGGTAGAACAAAGTGCTTCAGGTGGCTCCGAGACCAGAACACAGGCCAGGAGAGGAGTAAATACCTCTCCTTTGATTATGCCACCTTGCAGGAACTGAGAACTTATAGGTCCCCAGGGTATACCCTCCTCTTGACAAAGGAGTCAAAAGTCAAGTAACTGAGAAAATGCCCAAAAAGGGGGAAAAGTAAGACTATAGAAGGCCACTTTCTTGGTGAACATGTAACTTCTTCCATCCTTTTGGATGAGGAGGAACAATGGATACCATCAGAGGAAGACATAAAAGTCAAGGATTCTGTATCCAAAACCTCCAAAATAAATATGCAATGGTCTCAGATTATGAAAGAGCTGAAAAAGGATTTTGAAAGTAAAGTAAGAGAGGTGGAGGAAAAATTGGGAAGAGAAATGAGAGCAATGCAAGAAAATCATGAAAAGCAAGTTCCAAAAAAATGCTGGGCAAGAATCACCTACCCAGAAAAACTGAGTATAATACTTCAGGGGGAAAAATGGTCATTCAATGAAATAGAAAACTTTCAGGCATTCTTGATGAAAAGACCAGAACTGAATAGAAAATTGACTTTCAAACACAAGAGTCAAGAGAAGCATGGAAAGGTAAACAGGAAAGAAAAATCATAAGAGACTTTCTAAAGTTGAGTTGATTACATTTCTACATGGAAAGATAATATTTGTAACTCTTGAAATTTTTCTCAGTATCAGGGTAGTTGGAGGGATTATATACATGTAAACAGAGGGGACAGGGTGAATTGAATAGGAAGGGATGATACCTAAAAAAGTAAAATTAAGGGATTAGAGAGGAATATATGGGGAGGAGAAAGAAAGAAATGGAATGGGGCAAATTATTTCTCATAAAAGAGGCAAGAAAAAGCTTTTTGAATGGAGGAGAAAAAGGAGGAAGTGAGATGGAAAAAGTGAAGCTTACTCTCATTTCATTTCACCTAAGGAGGGAATAGCAGGCTCATTCAATTTGGTTTGAAAATTTTTCTTACACTACTGGAAAGTAGGGGAGGAGGGGATAAATGGGGTTGGGGGATGATAGAAGGGAGGGAAAATGGGAGGAGGGAGTAATTAGAAGTAAACACTTTTGGGGCAGGACAAGGTCAAAAAAGAGAATAGAATAAATGAGGGGCAGGATAGGATGGAGGGAAATATAGTTTTACACAACATGACTATTATGGAACTCTTTTTCAAAACTACACATATATAGCCTATATTGAATTGCTTGCCTTCTCAGTGGGGATGGGTGGGGAAGGAAGAAGGGAGAGAAATTGGAACTCAAAGGTTTAGGAACAAATGTTGAGAATTGTTTTTGCATATAACTGGGAAATAAGAAATACAAGTAGTCTTGCCCTACAAGAAAAGAGAGAAGATGGGATAAATGGAAGGGAGGGCTGTGATAAAGGGGGCTTCTGGGTGACAGAAGGAGTAATCAGAATTCATGGTGTTTGGGGGTGGGGTGAGGGGTGAGATGGGGAGAAAATTTGGGAATCAAAATTTTGTGGAAATAAATGTCGAAAAGTATAAATAAATGTTTTACAAAAAATAATTTTTCTTTTTTACAAATGTGAAGACTATTACTCAAGAGATTATGTGATTTGCCCAAAGTCATATAAGTTAGTGACAAGGCTGGAACCAGAACACAAGTGTCAGTCTGGGGATGCACAAGAAGCTGTGGATCAGAGGCTGAAGGGGCAAACAACTGCCAGCAACTACTAATTATGCCATGAGTTTATTCATGACTTAGCAGTATGTACTTTCAATGCTGGTATAAAAGAGTCATTTGCTTGCTGGATCCTGGCCTCCTGTGTAGAAGAAAAAAATCTGCTGTTCATAGTCAGAATGGTTAAGCAACAGCAGAGATTGGGAGTTTGCATGAAAGAGAGAATGACAACAGAAGTGTGAAAGTATGAGAGAAGGTCAGACCCTTGATAGCTCCAACAGTTTGCCAACTAAGATTAAGAAAATCACTCTAAAGTTAGAGAGATTCACAAAGTTGAAATGGATTTTGATTACATAAAATTAATTAAAGTTTTAATTTTATGCATGCACAAACAAAATCAAGGCAGCAAAAATCCAAAGCAAAGCAAGAAACATAGGGAAAAAATCCTTGCATCAAGTTTCTCTGGCAAAGGTCTCATTTCTAAGGTATGTAGAGAACTGAGTCAAATTTATAAGAAGAGGAATTCTCCAACCGATAAATGGTCAAAAAAAGGGCATTTTCAGAGGAAGAAATTCAAGCTATTCACAACCATATGAAAAAGTTCTCTGAAGAACTAGAGAAATGCAAATTAAAACACTTCTGAGGTATTGCCTCATATTTATTAGATTAGCAAAGTTGACCAAAGAGGAAAACAACTGAATGCTGGAGGGTCTGTGGGAAAACAGGTAAATTAATGCACTGCTATTGAGCTGTGACTGGAAAGCAATTTCGAACTATGTCCAAAATACTAAACTATGCATACTCTTTGACCCAATGACTTTAGGGACATAATTAGGTCTACACCACAAAGAGATCAAAGAAAGAGGAAAAGGACTCATTTGAACAAATATATTTATAGCAACTCTTTCTGTTACGGTAAACAATTGGAAATTGAGGGGGTGCCTATCAATTAGAGAACAGTTGAGCAAATTATGGTGTGTGAACTAATGTTATTTTATTACAATATTATATATTTATGAAGGAGATAGTTTCAGAGAAATCTGGGAGAAGTTATATGAACTGATGCAAAGGGAAGTAAGAAGAAACAGTAGAAAAATGTATACAATAACAATAACATTATAAAGATATACAATTCTGAAAGACTTAGGAACTCTAAATAACACAATGACAATCACAATTCCAGGACTCATGACAAAACAGGTTGCTTACTCAAGGAGTAGACTGAGGCTTATGTTTTGTTTTTATATGGCCAATGGCATGGCAATATATATTTCTTAACATATATTCTTTCTCAAGGGATGAGAAAAAAAGGGAAATGTGAGAGTGAAAAGATTTGGACCCCAAAATAAAACAAAACTGAATTTTAAAAAGAAGGAAAATCAGTCTTAATTAATGTTGAAATTGTTGCCTCATCAGGCACATTTGGTTTTCAGTGTGAAGAAAATGCCTGTGAAAGCTAGCTAACCTGTATTTAGAGTTCCCAAAAGCAGTGCCATTTCGGGATAGCAATTATAAAGAAATGACTAATCAAATTTTATTTTGTAGTTCTTAAATAGAAAATTTTTGCACATCCTATAGTTTCTGCAATGACACAGCAAAGTGTCCAAAGAGGCACAAAAGGATGTCAATCTTGATCTGTGAATAAAATCACCTTTCCCAAAAATTTCGCTCCCTCACATCGGTTTTCCTGACTCTAACTCACTGCTCTCAAAAATGTAGCAACTCCAATTCAGAAGTATTATGACAACATTAATTTGTGACTCATGTTACTAAGAGACAGAATAGTTCAGTCTTACTTGGTCTATTTCCTGCCTGCTTCTCAGTACACTCTCTACCCAAAACCAGAAAAATTGACTCACCTAAAATAGCCTCTCCCAAACCATTTTCCCTTAACCACCTGTTCTTATTGTTACTCATTGACTTTTAACACAAAATTTCCAATTAGTCTGCTCCTAGAGACTCAGCAACCTAGTTGGTAGTTGATTCTTTTGAACAATAACTAACATAGCTAATAGTTAAGCCATCTAACTCACAATGATAAAAGAAATATATTTCTTCATAAGTTAAAAAAAATATAAACATAAAATATAGGTATATGTGAAGAGGATTTTGTTATCCTTTTTTAGAGTTATTTCTCAGGATCTATGGTCATGTCAATGTTTAGTTTCCAGCTGTTAGATAATAACTCCCAGAATAGCCCCAAGGATCCTAGATAGCAATTCCTAGAATAATAGTGACAGACAGTCCTATGAAGCTAACCATGAGATATGGCAGGGAAAACTGATGTTTGCTATACTTGTGCAAAATGACGATATTGCTCAAGTTAACCTGTGTTGGCAAGATACATTCTTTGTCTGTTGCCCCATAAAGCAAGTAGGCACGAGTCAGTGAGTGGGGAAACCACAGGGAACCCATATGAGAATCTGTGTATGCTTTGACCAGTCTCCATCAAGCAGGGAAGCTAGGGGGTGCGGTGGATAGAGCAGCAGTGCAGGAATCAGGAGGACCTGAGTTCTTATTTCACCTCAGACACTTGACACTCACTAGGTGTGTGACCTTGGGCAAGTCACTTAACCCCAATTGCCTCATCTTTGGCCATCTCCAATCATCCTGATGAATATCTGGTCACTGGATTCAGATGGCTCTGGAGGAGAAGTGAGGCTGGTGACCTGCACAGCCCTCCCTCACTCAAAACAAAGTCAAGTGCAAGTCATGTCATCGTTTCTCTGAAAGCATGGTCTTCTTCAGCAACGAAGGATGAACACATACCCCATCAAACAAGGCTTGAGAAGATTTAGAGGGGTGTACAAGCTGTGCCTGCCTCAATTGACCCCATGGAGATGTAGGGGTAGTTGCTCCCCACTTCTTGCCTGCCCCTGCAACAAGTGTAATTAGGGAATGCTGTATGAGTTAGTGCTCCCTTTATAAGCAACCCTCTAAGAAGACTAGACTAGAATAAAGGTGATTATTAACCCCTCCAAAGGTATCTGCCTGTCTAAATAGATCAAGAGTGAGCCTGTTAGAGTCTGGAATCCTAATACTTCCAGGGTCTCCTTTGTGTTATCTGTGAAACAATAGGTAAACAAATGGACTGTTAAGTAAATAAACATGTATAAGTTCATTCTCACCAGGCTCTCCCCCATAATTTGATAGGTAATTTCTTGGTCCTTTTCTTGCTGAAGCTGGAAAAAGAGCATCTGTCATCCAACCTTCCTTCTTTTTACGTATCAGAATTTCAGTGGGACTCCTTGGAGCAGAACTGAAATGCAGGGAGTAGCTAACCTATAAAGAACAATGACAATGCTTTGTCTGTTAAATATTGAAAGAAAACATTAAGTCAAAAGAAATTTAAAGTTTTCATGGGAAATTCTAGTGATTAGAGAACAGAGGTTCATTCACAGAGCTGAAATGAGCAAGTCAAGATTCTGAGAGTTAAGGAATGACAACACAGGTTCAAGTGATTTAAAGTAGGAAGGGATCTTTGATATCATCTGTATTATTTCAGATGTGAGGAAACTGAAGCCCGGAAAGGTTAAATGACTTTCCTTGGTTCATAGTTAGGATTTTAACTCAGACCTCATATTTCAAATACATTCATCTTTCCATTAAACAATGCTACAATAATACTGCCATAGCATAAGTGGCAAATGCTACTTTTTCTCTTTTTGTGCTCATTCAAACTTTTAAAGTTGATTTTTCAAAAAGAAAAAAAATCACCTTTGCTTTTTCCCATCCTACTGCCCAACACACTGAAAAAAAAAACAAAACCTCTGTTAAAAATAATGTATAATAAATAAGACAAATTCCCATATTGACCATGTTTTTTTTTTAATGTCTCAATCTGCACTGGAGTCCTTCATCTCTCTATTAGGAAACAGTAACACATCCCATCACAAGTACTATGGAGTCATGGCTTGTAATTAGATTGATCATAGTTTCTAAGTCTTTCAAAATTGTTTGCCTTTACAATATTGCTATCATTATATAAATTGTTCTCTCAGTTTTACTCATTTCATTATGCATCACTTCATACAAGTCTCAGGTTTCTCTAAAATCCTCCTTTCAATATTTCTTACATCATATTCCTGTGCCATAATTTGTTCAGTGACTTTCCAATTGATAGATAGCCCCTCTGGTTTCGATTTCTTGCCACAACAAAAAGATCTGCTATATCTTTTTTTACATCTTTAAAGTTTGTTTATTTGGGATTAATCTCCTTGCCATTACTATACCCTCCCTCTTTTTGCCTTCTACCTTTTCCCTCCTGTTTCCCTCTTAGCACATATAAGGGACTTAAAAATTTTTATTGACTGATTTAGTCAAATGTATTTCTGCACCCAACTCTGAGGTTGCATATTCTTCTCTCCTTTGACTAGTTCATAAGAATGAACAGGAGAGTGAAATTCAGGTTTCACTCCCTTCCTCCTTGTTTTCATAGACTTCTACTTGTTCACCCTTATTATGTGAAATTATTTTCTCTAACCTTCCTCTCCCTCTCCAACCTAGTGTATTCCTTTTCCTCTCTCTTTTCCATTTGGCATTTAAGATCATCAAGATATAACTGAACCTCTCCCAGACCTTCAGTATAATTAGATTCCTTCTATGATTCCTGATGATGATAGGCTTTGGAGGAGATGCACATCACTTTCCATGTTAGAATACAAAGTTAATCTTGTTTAGTACCTTACGATTATTCACTCACGTTTCCTTTTGTATGTTTCTCTTGAGTACTGTGTTTGTACTTCAAATGTCTTGTGTGTAGCTCTAGTCTTTTTTATCATACCTCAAGAAAGAAAGTTTGCAAAGGTGAACTGAGGCATAATTTCTCTGAGTAAGAGAACATTTTATTAATAGGAACACTATCTGCCAATAGAATGGGTCAACAACTACTTCCATTTACCTAAATACCTGGAGATGAAGACTTAATTCATTTTACAAGGTTAGAACTGAGAATGGAACAGTGTAAGTGAGGAAATAAACACAAATGGTTATAGAAGTGATGATATCATGGGATTGAGAACAACATGACTAATTACATAGTTGAGGCATGAGAAACAATATGATTGTTTGGAAGTAGGGAATGAGGGGATAGCAACATACCCCTCCTTCCCTTCTCTAAGAAAAGTTCATTGTTTGAGTCCACCTGCAAGGTTGGAGAGAGTGGACTATATATTATTGAAGGATATTCTGGCATTAAACCTGGCATCCACCCACATTCCCCAAGGATAGCAGACTTCCCTGAGGCAAGAATGTGACAGAGATTAGCAATAGAAATGGGTTTCTAAACCTAAGCCATTATAAATCATCCAAATTACTAAACTAAGTTCAGAAACAAAGAACTTGGGCAGTTACAGGATAAAACCAATTAACTGTAAATGGGAGCAATAAAAAATGATACAGAATCAATTTAATTTTCTCAGGGATGTTTGGAAGTTCTCTATGTCATTAAAGATCCATTTTTCCCCCATGGGATTATACTCAGTTTTTCTGGGTAAGTTATTCTTGTCTCTAAGTTTATATCCCTTATATTCCAATTCTTTGCTCCTTTATATGGGTGACTGATGAATTAGGAGGAGAAAGTGAAGCTGATGACCTTGCAGAGCCCTCCCTCACTCAAAACAAAGTCAAGTGTAAGTCATGTCATCTTTTCTCTGATGTCATGGTCCTCTTTGAAAATGAAGGACAAACATAACCTGTGAGTAGACAGAGCTTCCTGAATGGGAACTCAGTTAGCTGAGTAACTCAGCCCATCCTCTCAATCTCTCCTTCTCTTCTCTAAAAGAAGACAAATTTTGATACCAGAAGCTGCCCAGTTAACTTGGGGTTTACTGGCTAGATTTCCTTCTTGTCTTTCTTTTTCTTTCTTGTCTTCCTCTTTCCTTCCTTCCTTCCTTCCTTTTCTTTTTTCACATTATACCTTATACCCAGTACTCTCCAAAGTCCGTAGATTGAACCAAACGGGTCCCTGCCCAAACTCCTCTCAAAGGCTATTTTTGGACCCTCCTGGCTTAGAGTGAATGTCAGTAGTAACTGTTTCTTTTTGAAACAATAACTCTGAGGATCCTGAGACACCTGGCCCTCCCATATTGATTTATTGTTTTTTTTTCTTTTCTATTTAAAGTGGCCATCTTTTGAAGACTTCTTAGAGGCCTATTCACTGAATGGGCATTACCTCACTTAAGATAGTACCTGAAAAGGACAAAGCCTAAAAGGCCAAGGTCTCCCATTGCATCCTGGGTCGTCTCCAGTCATCCTGGTGAATATCTGATCACTGGATCCAGATGGCTCAGGAGGAGATAGTGAGGCTGGTGACCTGCACAGCCCTCACTCACTCAAAACAAAGTCAAGTGCAAGTCATGTCATCATTTCTCTGATATCATGGTACTCTTTGAAAACGAAGGACGAACACAACAACAGGTGACTACTAAAATGTGTAATTCTGACTTTAGCTTCTCAGTATTTAAATTCTTTCTTTCTGACTGCTTGTAATACTTTGTCTTTGATTGGGAAAGTGTGGATTTGGGCTATCCAGTTCCTGGGACTTTTCATTTTGAGTGTTTTTTCAGGAGGTTATCAGTGGATACTTTCTGTTTCTACTTTAGTTATGGTTCTAAGAGACCTGGGTGGTTTTAACTTCTTGAAACGTATTTTGAGATCATCACACATGTTTTGGTCCTATTTAAAGTATTTCAACATTTCTTAAATTTTCTCTCCTCAATTTCTTTTCCAGGTCAGTCCTTTTTGCTACGAGAAATTTTAAACTGTCTTCTATTTTTAGTCTTTTGACTTTGTTTTAATATTTCTTGTTGTCTCATGGAGTCATTGGCTTCTATTTGTTCTGCTCTAAATTTAATAATAGTAAGGTCTTATCACTATCATTATCTTCAAGGAGTTTGTTACTAAGGCAAGGTTTTGCAACTTTTATGTTAAGCTATTAATTCCCTTTTCAAATCTTTCAGAATTCTTTTCAATTTTTTTCCTCTAGTAGTCATTTCATTGACAGAAATATTTCCAACTCATTTTAAACTTTTGCTCCATATTTTCCAGGAATTCTAGTTAAACTCATGCCCAAGCTGTGTTCTGCTTTGAGATTTGATTGATATTTGGGAGTCACTCTTTTCTTCTTGGTGTGTGCCTTCAGGATCCCTATCATCATAAAAGTCTTTTAATAGTGGGATTCATTTGTCCATGTGCTCACTTTTCTAGATTTTTTTCCTGACTTCATATTTTATGTTAGGATCAGGTTGTACAGTTTTCTGGAGTGAAGGTATGGGCTGATCCTGCTGCAGCTTTCTAGGGTCATTGAATGTAGTGTTATTCCAGTATCTCAGAGAGAGCTCAGGCTGGAGACTATAAGCTTTCAGTATCCCTGAGTGGTCTGACCTAAGTTAAAGTTGAATCCTGGCTTTCTGGTATGAACTCTACAAGTTCTTGGCCTATGTTTGGGTCTGAGCAACATGTGTGTGAGCTTGCAGTGACAGGATTTCAAGCAGAGCACTACTGGACTCAGCCACCAATAGCCAGATGATAGAACTTCAGATTTAATCTGTGATCTGAGATTCCTGCCCTGCTTATTCTATGAGAAACTTCAGACTAGGCCACACAGTGGAACTAAAAAGTCCACTCTACTCCTGAGGTCAGAGTCATATAGCTTTTGCTTGCTTCTGAACTTGCTAGTTACTCAGTACATAGACTTTCGACTGCTCCTTACTCTAAAATTCTACTCTTAGATGCAGGTCCTCTCCTCAGTCTGTCTCTGGATCCATGAACATGAACTGAGCAGCTAGTGCTACTGCACAAGTTTGTTATTCTCTGGGTTGAACTTGGGACCTCTTCTTTCTCAGGTGCACAGTTTCTTTCTGTACCAGAATGATCCATACAAATATTCTTGGCTAGATCCCATTTCAGAGTCCACAGATCTCACTTTTCTTCCTATGGCAACCTAGGCTGAAAAAATGTGTAATTGTGGCATTGGATTTCCTTGAATTTCCTAATCATAATTCAGCCAAATGAGTTTTCTACATCTATTTGAAATAGAATACAGAAAAGACTCTTTCTGTACTTCTTCCTAGTACTCTGCCTTCTTGGCTCACAAAATACAAATTTAATACAAAATTAAATTATTTACACTTTCATGAAATGTTCTGCAACTAATAAAGCTGTTCTTATCTCATTTAAAAAAAGAAAATATGAAGTTCTAAGCATTAGATATTGATGCAGTTCTGTAATTTATCTAAAAGTAACAATAATGAGAAATTAATTCATACTGAAGTTATTGGGTAGCTCACACAAAAAGTGGTTGATTTTGGTCAAAGAAATCAATTGCCTCAGTCTCTTTATTGTCTTTCTAGAAAGAAAAGTCATATTATTCTCAATAGTTCTGGTATCCACATAGCAAAGTAGCAGTAAAAAGATATTTATGTGGAGAATGTTTTTGACATTTTTATAATAAACTTTTTATTTCTTGTATATTGCATAGGGATTCTTGGAGCTGTGGTAGGTCTCACACATAGGTAAACTAAATCAGTTCTTTCATATCTTAATGCTCATTGGTTTCTAATAGTATTTACAAGTTCCAAATGCACTACTGCTTTGAACATCCTCTGTGCATGTCTTCCTGCAGAGAGCTTTATGTAACAAATAGGCAAAAATGCCGCGTAAAGTAAGCTGAACTTCAAGTCAGTTACTCTCATCCACTATATCATACTTCTTCAAAAACAAGAATTATTAATCATTTTTATGTCACAGGCTCCTTCTTAGAATAATTTTTATTGTATAAAATAAAATACATAAAATTACAAAATAAATTAATTATATTGAAGAAGTTTAATTTCATTGACCTTAGATTAAAAAAAAAAATCTGCTCTATAGTAAGTAGAAAATGCGTACAAAAAAATTTTAAGAGGAGAATGCTAATATTTGGAGTGGAATAATCATGAAAAGGGGCAGTTGGCTGGCACAGTGGATAGAGTGCTGGGCCTGGAATCAGAAGGACCTAAGTTCAAATCTGGTCTTAGAAACTTACTAGTGTGACCCTGGGCAAGTCACTTAACCCTGTTTGCCTCAGTTTCCTCATCTATTCAATGATCTGGAAAAGCAAACCACTCCAGGATCTCAGTCAAGAAAACTCCAAATAAGGTCACAAAAAGTCAGACATGACTCATCAAGAACAACATCACAAAATGAGGGGCAGTTAGGTGGCACAGTGGATAGAACTGGACCTGAAATCAGTAAGACATGAATTCAAAACTAGGTTATCATGTAGCAGATATGATAATTAATCATGCATCAAAATGCCAATGAATGCCAATGTACTAGATAACTGCTTGAAGACCCTTTGGATTAAATTCTTGTAATAAAAAAGAGAAATTAAGGTAATTTTAATTAAAAGCTTCTCACCTGAAGGGGAAGGGAGTCTTTGATATCATCAAACTTTTGACGAAAAACAATGCCAGCCAGTATCTCAGATGATTTTCTAGAAAATTTAATGTAATTTTCAAAATCGAATTCAGAAGGAAAGCCTCGAACTATGGAAAGAGAAAATTGGAAAATTAAACTGTGTAAGGCTGTATAAGGTTAATGGCTTCTGAGATATGTAAACATAAGAATTACTTCACAATTCAGTTCACCAAACATTTATTAAGAAACTAAAATGTGGAGATTCTGGGAAGATAGTGGAGTAGGTCAGAAAATTCCAATCTCTCCAGATTTCTTCTATAAATATAGTGCCTCAGGGTGAACGTATAGCAGCAAAAATAAACAAGAGTCAGGGTAGAGCAGTGAGCTTCCTGGGGCAACAGGAGAAAATTGGAGGAAAGATCCCAGGGATGGAGGTTCAGCCTGAATGAAGGCAAATACCTCCATGCTATCTTCACTGAAACAATAAGCCCAACAACTAAGCTGGGAAGTAACCTCAGCCTCTATCATAGAAATTCTCACCTCCTAGACAGTGTCTGAGGGTGGGGGAGGGGTCAGACATCTGAGCAGGGGAAGACTCAACACTCTGCTGCTGAGGGATGCCAGGCACAGCAGTGTTGACAAGATTTGTCCCAGGCTGGCTAAAGGTGAGAGGGAACCAGCACACATGCCCAGGGAGTGCAGAAGCAGTGGGGCAGGGATGCTACTGGCTGTGGACACTTAAATGGGAGCTGACTTCTTGGTTTAAGATCTGGGCCAGTGGTGAGAACTAAAGGTTACAACCACGGGAAGGTCCTTTGGGAGCAAGAGTATTTCCAGAATAGTGTGACTGGGGGATCTTAGCTGTGGTTTGGAGGGGGAAAGGAGTGCCAAGATTGGGCCCTGGACAAAGCTCAGAAAATAATAGTAAGAAGGACCTGAGAAAGAGGCACCATCCACACCCCAGGACTAGAGGTAATTACAATAAGGCTGGTAGTGCTAATCCCCTAATCTTTTTTTTGGTTAATTTTATTATTATTTTTTAATGTTCTACAACCACTACCATAAAATTAAGATTTTAACCACCCACACCTACCCCCCAATTCCTGTCTCCCTCCTCAAGACAGTATACAATTCTGTATGGGTTCTACATATGCTTTCCTATTGAGTATGTTTTCACTAGAGTCATGCTATGTAGTCAAACTAAAATAAATGGAAGAAATCATATAACAAATCATAATATAATACACAAAAACACACACACAAACATGATCTGCTACATTCTGTGAATGAATTCCATATTTCTCTGAGTGTGGAAGGCATTTTGCCTTAGAAAATCACCATTGGGATTTTTTTTTAAATAAGTTCTTGCATTATTACAAAGTTCCAGGTCTACCAGAAAAAACTCTCGCACACTGTGGTCATCACTGTGCACAAAGTTGTAAGGGAATTGCCAACCCCCAGCCTCTTGGACGGCATTCACTGGTCACGACTCAAGTAAACTGAGGGGAGACTGGTAAGCATGAACAAGATGGTGCTGGGAGGAAAGGTTCTGCCCCTGTTTTGCTCAAGGCTATTTTCCCAGGCTTTTCAGAGAACAAAGAAGCCCAAAAATGTTTTTCTTTCTAGGGGCTACATGTCCACCCTGAGCAGTCCGGGTTTAAGGTAAATTACTTCCTTATAAGGGCAAACTAATTGCTGATAGGCTCATTTAGGGCACTGGTGTCAGAAAAGAGATAAAAGTGCTGCTCACTGCTTGAATAAACAGAGTTCTAACTATCTTGTCTCCTGCCTCAATCACGGCTTACAGCTAAACTCCACCAAGGCCTACAGGCCTCTGCTGGTCAGATAAGCCTGTGGGCCTGAGAGATCAGGCCCAGACTCACAGGGTCCCTAACAACTGGCGTCCCTACATGGGGCGTGGAACAAATAAGAATAAGAAATAAGAATAGGGACAATCCACAGGAGCCATCTCTCGGAGTATCAGTGTAGGGTCAAAAGCGTGAGACCTGTAGCTCAGGTAAAGACGTAGCCTGCATTTCCCAGACAGTGCTCTGGCAGATAGGAGAACAAAAGAACAAGGAGGTCAGGATGACACGTGCTCAGCCAACTGGGAGAGGGAAGAAACTACAGACTGTAAGTAACCTGCTTAGGTTCTGTAGGGTTCATTAAGCAGTGAGCTAGGTTTTTAGCACTATGGGGCTAACTACATCCTCAGAACAGCTAGACAAGAAAGCTTACACAGGTCTCATTTACAAGAAAGCAAAAAACCAAGGAGTCACATTAAAGTTAAAAGTAATCAGAAAATTCTTGGAACAAGCTGAGGAGATATGTCCTTGGGTAGTTGATAAGCCTCCAGTCTCCACACAGACCTGGCAAGTAGTAGGAGAGCAATTAACAGCATTTGCCTCTGAAAAACCTAAAGTTTTAGTACCATCCACTTTCTTCTTATGCACATTCCAGGCAGAGGAAGGGGGTTGTGATAAACAAGCCAGGCAGCATCCACTCAAACTACTCCTCCCAGCTTCTCAGAAAGCTCTAGAGAGCAAAGCTCTGAGAGAATATATTCTGATTTACAAAAGGAGTTAGCAGAGTGGAAGGAAAAAGAAGAAGTGAGATGGCAATATCGAAATGAGACCGATAAAGAGGATGGAAAAAACTGTTACCAGTGTGGAAAAACATGTCATTTTAAAAAAGATTACAGGAGTAAGTCTAGAAAAGGAATCTTATGCAAGGTTTATTTACAAAAGGCTAAATAAACAGGGTTGCTCGGTAGGCCCTTCTCAAAAAAGATGTTTGTTACACAGTGATAGAAAGTAAGCCAAAGTTATAATTTCTGCTGAGAATTTCTGACAATTTTTTCTCAGTTTTTGGATTGGTTTTCATTGTCTGTATATGTGTTCTGTCTTTATATGTTCTGTGTGTGTGTGTGTTTGTGAGTTATTATGGTCAGCTCCATTGTAGCTGGAATTTGGAATGTTATCCCTTTTCCTCCCCCTCCTCCCTTTTCTCTGATGGCTGCAGCATCAGGGAGAAGTATGAAAGAGAGAAAGAGAGGAACCAATCTTATCCTATTTAGTTTATATGATTGCAAAATGCAGTTTTAGATGAGAAATGCAAGGAAATAATATATGTACAGTTTTAAAGGGGCTTTAATCAAAGTCCACTAGGAGAACAACATGGATATGAAGTTTAAGGAAAGCATAAAAGTTTTGGAAATTATTGGAAAGTTGTTGGTAAAATTCTCTCTTTAAATTTTCATTTTCAAGACAATGTATTGATAAATTAATATGTAATGCTCTATAAAGCAGAAAAGATCTTGCTCTTTTAATCTGAACTTGTAGTCATTCCTTGGGCTAAGCAAAAGTTAAATTTAGTGTTTGAACTTATTAACAACTTAATTTCTAAAAGTTTTTTCTTCCAGAGTAAATGTAAAAAGAAGGGACGCTGGGCATCTGAATGCTGAGGAAATATGCCTCAGCAATATTTAAACACCATAGCGGGAAACCCCTCAGCCCAGGAAGAAAGGAGGGGATTTCACATTCAGGCATCTCAGGAATGGGGAGATCACCCAAACAAAGAGACTCAGCATTTCAGACAAAGGTACCATCAATTAGCCACGATGAGATCCGCAGACAAGTGGTAGCATTGCATAGTGCAGGATATTTTTCAGCTCATGGCGCCCTTAGCCAGGAAGTTTCAAGTCCCCCCAGGGAGGATAGGAATTTTACTATCTGTGCCTGCAAATGAATACATGGGAATGGTAATCTATGTATCCTATGGGATCTTTACAACCAGGTTTGTCCTCAGCAAATATGATACCACAAGGGCATAAGCTATGGGTGATTGACATTAAAGATTGCTTTTATAGCATTCCTATAAATCCTAAAGATAGAAATTTGCATTTTCTGTCCCATCAATTAATTTACAAGAACCAGCTAAGAGATATCAATGGAAAGTATTACCACAGGGAATGAAGAATAGTCCTAGACTGTGTCAATGGTATGTTGATAAAGTTATAAGACCTATAAGGCAGAAATATTCAAAGGTTCATTTTATCCACTATATGGATGATATTCTAGCTTATAGTCAATCTACAGACATTTTAGAGAGAGCTTTAGCAGAGATTACTGGACAATTAAAACTGCATGGATTAACAGTAGCCAGTGAGAAGATACAAAGATCTTTGCCTATTGATTATTTAGGACATAGAATACAACAGACTTCAGTGCATTTGAAGTCACCTATTTTAGACTCTACAAAGATTACTACTTTAAATGACTTTCAAAAATTGATAGGAGAAATTCAGGGGTGTAGGCCACAGTTGGGGATCACAACAGATCAAATGAAACCATTATATGATTTATTGAAAGGTCCTTCTCAATTAAACTCATGCAGAGAATGGACAGATGAAGCACTGGAATGTTTAAAATTAGTGCAGAAAAAGATTACGGAATGCACTACTAGTAGGATATTAGAATCACAGGATTTGGAAGTATCAATCTTATTTACTGAAAAAAATACTCACTGGAGTTTTACATCAGAAACAAGGAATTATTGAGTGGGTACATTTGGCTCAGATAAAGAACAGAGCTTGTGTGCCTTATGCTGTGCTGGTAGCCCAAGTGATACATAAGGCAGTGAAGAGAGTAAGGACGTTAATAGGGCAGGAACCTCACATGATATATACTATGTATACAAGTCAACAAATAGAGAACTGCATACAAGAGTTTGTGGAATGGCAGATATTGATTCATCAAAATTTTCAACACAGCCTCCCAATTCCTTTCGGCCAGCAGTTTGCCACATGGCCATGGTCCTGGGCTGAAAAATGCTCTTCCTCACCAGTAGAGGGAGTCAATGTCTTTACAGATGCAACAAAGGATTGTAGAGCATCTATCTATATTCCATCCAAAAGAGAGATGCATAAATTTAAAACAACATTTACTTCTACACAACAAATTGAATTATATACAGTATTGCAAGCATTATTATATGTAAAAGAACCTTGCAATATCATCACAGATAGCAAATATACAGCACTATTGATACCTAGATTAGAGTCAGCCTATATCCCTGATAGGGCAGATAGTATTACACAGATAACTATGGAAGTTCAACAAGCAATAAGGGCCAGAACAACAATATTTTATGTTACACACATTCAGTTGCATTCTAAATTACCTGGACCACTGACTGAGGGTAATGAGATGGCAGACAATGTACTTCAAAAATTTTATTCTACCGAATTGGCAAAACAAGCACATTCCAAATTACATTTGTCTGCATGGTCTTTAAGACATCTTTATGGTATTTCCAAACAAGAAGCTAGATCTATAGTCAAACAATGTGTACAATGTATTCCATTTTTACCTCCACCTTCTTGTTATCCTATAAACCCTAAAGGTGATGGTCCAAATTCTATATGGCAAATGGATGTTACTCATTATCCATCTTTTGGAAGAGCAAAATATATTCATGTCACTGTTGACACATTTTCAGGTTTTATAATGGCAACAACCAGGTGTGGAGAAGCTGTTAAAGGTGTGAGGGCACATCTCTTACATTGCTTCGCACATCATGGAGTACCAAAAAGCATTAAAACAGACAATGGTCCAGCTTATATAAGTAAAGCCATTGAACAATTCATGGCAGAATTTTCAATTTTACACATCACTGGGATCCCCCATAATCCCACTGGTCAAGCTATAATGGAACGAGCAAATCGCTTCCCTGAAAATTTACTTGCAAAAACAAAAAGGGAGAGTTGTACTAGGAGTTGATGATAAATTACAATTGGCTGTTTATACACTAAATTATTTAAAATTTGATGATGGCTTATCAGCTGCTATGAAATTCTTAACATTTCCTAATAAGGAGTCTGCAAAGCCTGATCAGCAATAACAAGAGCCCTGAAAGCAGCCAGTAAAGTAATGTGGCACGATGAGAATAAAAACTGGTTTGGTCCTCATACAGTGTTAACGTGGGGAAAAGGGTATGTTGTGTTTTAACAGATGATAATAAGGAAGTGTGGGCTCCAGTGAAAAGGATAAGAGTGATAGAGGACAACCGCCAAGGTGAAGCGGTCACAGGGAGCAAGGAGGCGCTATCAGTGGCGAATGAAAAATCTTCTGGAGCAATTCACTCAACTAGGTCATGATAACTCCTTTCATTCTTCTCGCACTCATCATGACACTCAACAACACTGTGTCTATCGACCCAGTACCGAAGGAACAACAGAGATGGGCATTCATCACGAATCCACCATGGTTAAGGGTGATGTCATGGAATGAGACAATGCCTAACTTTATTATCCAAGGCAATATTTCTCACATGTTTAAAGATGATGGACTAGACTATGGTAACAATGGGACTCTCTCAGAGACACTTTAATCTTTCAGGACCAGTCGCAGGTTTCCCACTTTGTCTATAGAAGGGTATTTCTGGAAATTGGAATGGGTTTGGTTTTAATTACACACAGGTGATTGGAATAGAGGGGTATCCTTGGTGTGCCACTATTGTGGATGAACAAGAGATACTGGATGAGAATGATACATAACATGCTTACAATCTATTCACGTGGAAGATAAATGGGACAATAGTAGTTTGGTCAAACAAGGACTTTGTGGGACTTGCTCGTGGGATGAAATATAAACCATTTTATAACTTACAAAAGAAGAGAAATGTAACCCTTTGGCATCTGTATACAGGGTTTTTACCATTTGAGAATTGTCACACACATACTTGTCAGGAGACAGAATTGATTATGGGAAATTACACAGAAATGTTATATTCATATCACAATCTTACATACTTATCTGAGGAAAAGTATGCGCCAAACTTTCCTAGACAAATATACATCAATTATAAAGGGTTTCCTGAGATTGGAAGACCTGTTCAGGAACTAGAGAACGTTATCTTAGCAATGGGAGGAGAAACAGTGCAGGGAATGCCTGCTGTAGCATCACCAAGTAAATCTAACAACATTACTTTAATGGGTGAAGTATGTCTAGGGAACAAACATATTTCTATGGGACAGACACAATAGATCTAAATTAGAGGCATATCGGAACATGACAGGAATTTTCAATTTTACATGCCAGAATTGTTCTGTGCAAGCATGTATAGGACCAAAGACAGTAGGGAGAGTGTTTATTCTAACAAGACCTCGCTATGCTATGACAGTAATCAAGGCTAATGGGTGGTACAGAACACCTAGTGATGAAGTTCTATGTATTTTAGACAAGCATTTATCTCCTATAACTACTAGGGTATGTAGATATGTTTCCTGTGTTGTGTTAGGAATCGCTTTATTAGTAGAAGCCATTTTAGCATCCACTGCATTGGCTGTATCTATCTCTAATACACAAAACACAATAGTTCAAGTTTCTGAATTGCATGCTGTTATGAAAAATATATCTGCAGGCTTTAAGCAACAAGCAAAAATAGACAATGAATTTTATGAAGCCATTCATACACTCCAAAAGGTAAATGAAGTCATTGGTGAAGAAGTGACTATGTTACAGTTACAACACAAATTGCAACGTGATTATAGATATAGTGCCTTTTCTTTGACTAAGAAATTGTACAATGAGTCACAAGTCCAATGGGAAGAAATTAGAGCTCAATTGCATGGGCTAATTCCAGATAATGTCACCTTGGAAATCCAGAGATTAATTGAATTGGCAGATGAATTAGATAAGGAAGCAGATGTTGATTTTGCACCTGAAAAAAGGGCTACAAAAATAACTCAGTTCTTTGAAAGTTTAAGTTCATGGGGTCATGTAAAGACCTGGTTTTCACCTTTATTGATAGGTTTTGTAGTAGTATTGCTAGGATTGTTGCTTGTGCCAATATGTATCAAATTTGCTTTGCGTGGTGTCCAGGACTGCCTGACACTCAGTAGACCGAACATCATCATCCTGAGGGAAGGATTGAGTCAAAACAAAAAGGGGGAATGGTTAGGGAATTGCCAGCCCCCAGCCTCTTGCATGGCATTCATGGTCATGACTCAGGTAAACTGAGGGGAGACTGGTAAGGCATGAATAAGATGGCACTGGGAGGAAGGGTTCTGCCCCTGTTTTTCTCAAGGCTATTTTCCCGGGCATTTCAGAGAACAAAAAAGCCCAAAAATGTTTTTCTTTCTAGGGGATACGTGTCCACCCTGGGCAGTCCTGGTTTAAGGTAAATTACTTCCTTATAAGGGTAAACTAATTACTGATAGGCTCACTTAGGACACTGGTGTCAGAAAAGAGATAAAAGCGCTGCTCACTGTTTGAATAAACAGAGTTCTGACTATATTGTCTCCTGCCTCAATCATTGCTTACAGCTAAACTCCACCAAGGCCTACAGGCGTCTGCTGGTCAGATAAGCCTGTGGGCCTGAGACATCAGGTCCAGACTCCCCGGGTCCCTAACAAAAAGTCCTCCTGGTTCTGCTCCTTTCACTCAGCATCAGATCATATAAGTCCTTCCAGGCCTCCCTGAAGTCTTCTTGTTCATCATTTCTTATGGCACAATAGTACTCCATTACATTCATATACCATAATTTATTCAGCCATTCCCCAATTGATGGGCATCCCCTTGACTTCCAGTTTTTGGCAACTAGAAAGAGTGCTGCTATAAATATTTTTTTACATGTGGGACCCTTTCCCATTTTTATGATCTCTTGGGGATACAGTCCTAGTAGCAATATTGTTGGGTCAAAGGGTATGCACATTTTTGTAGCCCTTTGGGCATAGTTCCAAACAGCTCTCCAGAATGGTTGGATGGGCTCATAGCTCATTCATAGAATGAATAGAATTCATAGAATGAATTAGTGTTCCAACTCTCCTACATCCTCTCCAGCATTTATCATTTTCTTCTTCTGTCATGTTTGCCAATCTCATAGGTGTGATGTGGTACCTCAGAGTTGTTTTGATTTGCATCTCTCTAATCAATAGTGATTTAGAGCATTTTTTCATGATTATAGATATCTTTAATTTCTTCCTCTGAAAATTGCCTGTTCATATCCTTTGACCATTTATCAATTGGGGAATGACTTGTATAGTCATTTTGAGTCAGTTCTCTATATATTCTAGAAATGAGGCCTTTATCCCCAAGCTTGGCCATAAAAGTTCTTTCCCAATTTACTACATCCTTCTGAATTTTGGTTGCGGTGGGTTTGGTTGTGCAAAAACTTTTCAGTTTAATGTAATCAAAATTATCCATCTTGCATTTCATAAAGCTTTCTATCGCTTCTTTAGAAAAAAATTCTTCCCTTCTCCATAAATCTGATAAATACACTATTCCTTGCTCCTCCAGTTTATGCATGGTCTCAATCTTTATACCTTAAATCATGTATCCATTTGGACTTTATTCTTGTGTACGGTGTCAGGCATGGGTCTATGCCTAGTTTCAGCCACACTGTTATCTAGTTTTCCCAGCAATTTTTGTCAGTGAGTTCTTACCCCAGAAGCTGGAGTCCTTGGGTTTATCAAACAGGAGGTTGCTATATATTCCTTGCCTACTATGTCTTGAGTGCCAAGTCTATTCCACTTGTCTACCCCTCTGTTTTAAGAAACAATACTAAGTGGTTTTCTAGTAGCCCTAGGGCCACCTTCCCAAGTATTTCTTTTCATTAGTCCCTTTGATATCCTGGACCTTTTGTTCCTCCTGATGAATTTTGATATTATTTTATCCAGCTCTAGAAAATATGTATCTGATAGTTTAATTGGTATGGCACTAAACAAGTAAATTAATGTAGGTAGAATTGTCATTTTTATTATATTAGCTCAGCCTACCCATGAACAACTGATGTTTTTCCACTTACTTAAATCTGACTTTATTTGTGCAAAAAGTGTCTTGTAATTGTGTTCATATAATCCCTGGGTTTGTTTTGGCAGGCAAACTCCTAAGTATTTTATAGTGTGAACCCTAGCTTTAAATGGGATTTCTCTTTCTATCTCTTGCTGTTGGACTTTGTTGCTAATATATAGGAATGCAGAAGATTTGTATGGGTTCATTTTGTAACCTGCAACTTTGCCAAAGTTGTTTATTAT
>CM053772.1:74765229-74843675 GCA_028658325.1 Potorous gilbertii | reverse complement strand
CAAAACACAAACCCCAAAGAGGTCAGAGCTGAGACTGTACTTCCATCTGAATCTTCAGAAGGGACAAGCAGCTCTCCTGGAACAGCTGAAGAAGGAAATAGAAGATAAGCTGGCCAATGATCATAGTTTATCATTACACAATGTTGCTGATACTATGGGAAATGTTCTAGTTCTGCTTACTTCACTTTGCATTAGTTCATGTGAAGCTTTTCATGTTTTTCTGAAATCTGCTGCTCATCATTTCTTATAGCACAGTAGGATTCCATCACCTTTGCTTATAACAACTTGTTCAGTCATTCCTCAATTGATGGGCATCCTCTAAATTTCCAATTCTTTGCCACCGAAAAAAAGGAGCTACTATAAATACTTTTGGACAAATAGGTCCTTTTCTCTTTTCTTTGATTTCTTTGGGATACAGATCTAGTAGTGGTACGGCTGGATCAGAGAGTACATGGTTTTATAGCCCTTTGGGCATAGTTCCAAATTACTATGTCTCTTGAGATCCTTTCCAACTCAAAATTTTAGGAGCTTGTTCTTGGAATAGGCTCCTTCCAGACTTGCCTTGTCTTGGAGAAAGACAAGTTGCTAAGGGTCTCTAAGATAGAGACAAGCCTTGGACTCTCTCTCACTAAGTTTGTGCAAAGCTGAATGTACATACCTTTGCTCTTGTTTTTTTTTTTTCCCTGTGGTGTGCATTCTGTCCTGCTTCTAGGTAAAGGAGATTTAATTTTAATGTATTAACTTCAAAATGTCATAAAGTATACACCAAAGGTGAAGGAGAAAAATCTATGCCTGTTTAGACATCAGTCAGTTCAGCATCAATATCTTGAGGAACAGCTTTTAAGTCCTAGTCCAGCAGCAGCTGAGATTCAGGCTCAGTAGCTAATACTACATTTGGACATGAATTAGGTGGGACCAAGAAGAAATGGTAGAAACTTCTTTAAGTCTGAACCTACTTTCCCCAGGAACTAAGGTGGATTAGAAGAGAGTGCACTACCCAGATATTTCTTGTTTTTGCTAAATGGGTAAAATAAACATCCCTTCATTTAAAAAAAAAAAAAGCTTTAGAAAAATTCTGAGTGTGAAATAAAAGATGATATAAATACCTAGAAGGATACTCAATGGTTGCAGATGGATTAAATCATTAAATTAAAAATGGCAATAATTCACATATGACTATACATTTAAAGTGATATCAATAAAAATAACATAGGGCAACAATGAAGAGGGGTTTTGAGGTGCAGAGTAAGGCTGTTTTATTCTTTATACTTGCATTCTCTGTACCTAGAAAAGTGCTTGGCAATAACTGGTACTTAAATATATGTTGATTGATCGACTGTTGCTTTACTAAGGTACCTGAGGAACCACTTTTTGCATCTATAGATCAAAATTTTTCAGAAATTTGCCATAGCCACTCAGGGAAACAGACAATGGAAAAGGCTTCTGTAAACAAGATTTGAAGAAATGTAGTAGGGGAAAACAAGAAGAAGGAACTGGAGAAAAGGGGATGAAGAGAACATGTAACTGAGAGAAAAATCTTTGCAGCAAGCTTCTCTGATAAAGATCTTATGTTTATGATATATAAAAAATTGATTAAAATTATAGGAATACTCCCGGGTAAAAATGGTCAAAGGATATGTAAAGGAAATTCTCTAAGGAAGAAATTTAACTTATCAACATTTGCATGAAAAAATGCTCCAAATGAGTAATAATTAAGAGAAATCTTCAAAAGTAACTCTAATATTCCACTTTATATCCATCAGATTGGCAAGGATGACAATAAATGAAAATTAAAAACGTTGGAGGGACTGTAGGGAAACAGGTATATTGATGCTGTGAACTTCTGGGAAAAAAATCAAGTAGAAAAATGTCACTAAACGGTGCACTCCCTTTGGATCCAGCTATACCTTTGCAGGGTCTACACAACAAGAGATTTTTTTTTTTTAATCCCCATAATATAAAAAATTATCAACAGTTCCTTTTGTAATAACAGAAAACTGAAGACTAAAGGGAGGGCCCGACATCTCGTGGAGAATGGCTAAATTATGGCAGACGAATGTAATGGATATGATTCTCCCATACAAAAGTGACAAAAGACGAAGCGGATAGTGTCTGAGGAAACTGGAATGACCTACATGAACTGATACAGAGTGAACAAAAGCCGAAGGAACAAATAATACAATCATCTTACAAAATGCAACTTTGAAAGCCTTGAGATCCCTGGTGCATGCGAAGAGGCAAACCATGGGCTGAAGGGCACCCAAAATGAAGTAAAGGTGAGGGACCCACGCTGAATAAATAGCACAAACATTTCGGCCGGGGCTCGACTGTGCACATCTGTTATAACGGGAATTGGTGGCTGCTGCTTAGGTGAAGGGGAGAAGAACAAACTAAAAATACTCGTCTTTGAAATGTTCGGCTACGTTTAAAAATGTTAACCTCTTAAAAGGGGAAAGATGTGGAGATGGGACTGGACCAGGAAAGGAGTGGGGGACAGGTGGGAGGAAGAGGGCGGGGATGGGGTCGGACTCACCTGGTCGCTCCCTGACGGCAGGGGCTTTGGTGAAGGCTGTAGTCTTCTCGTCCGGCATCCAGGCTCCCTACAGCCGCCTCACCCCCAAATTAAGGGCTGCAAGTGAGCATTCACAGAACGTCCAGGCAAAGCCACACCTCTCAACCGCTTCTCCATGGGTCACGTGACCAAAGGGGTCACTCATCCCCCTTTGATGCACGTGGGGGGTGCCCGCTAATCGGCCTGTTTTTCCCCTCTCCTAGCAGGTGGATCCTTTTTGGACGGATGGTAGTTTTTAGGTGTCTTGCTACAGTTTCGGGGCGAGGGGGAACTAGGGAGTCCACTGGGGATGCACAATCAAGACTGGAAAGCAGTCCCTGCCCTTAAGGAGTTTCTGTTCTACCTGGGAGCTGTTGGGAGCTCCTGAATACAAGAACTCCAAATCTGACGCTTCGTCCAAATGGGATTCAAATCACCTCTGTGCTAAATAGATAGATAGATAGATAGATAGATAGATAGATAGATAGATAGATAGATAGATAGATAGATAGATAAGCAAGTGAATAAATAAATAAATAAGTGGATGAATGAATGAATAGATAAATAAATAAATGAAAGATCAAGGATGGAAAATGATAAGCTTCACCTTGCTTCCTTCCTGCCCCAAATTCTGCAAAAATTCAAAAACAAAAACTCTTCAGTTCTCCAGGTTGCATTCTTGCCAAATCCAGTTTCCCGTTCCCAGATTTCCAATTCTATTCAAATAGTTGTGAAGTGATTATAGAAGAAAAACACAGGATTGGGCATTGTTTATATGAAGAGGATAAACAAAGTTAGGTCCCTGTCCTCAACACACACACACACACACACACACACACACACACACACACACACACACATAGGAGGCCTATGGGGTTGTTGCTAATCATAGAATTTATTTATGAATGGGATTGTAGAAGTCCCTTCTAGTAATCTAGATCTAGTGATCTCTGGATTATGGAGAAAGCAAGGGAGTTTCAGAAAGAAAAAAAAGGGATCATTGACTACACTAAAGCCTTTATGTTGATCACAACAAAATGGTGAATCCTCAGAGACAGGAATGCCAGATCATCTTACTCAGCTCTTGAGAGACTTGTCATCTGGACAAGAAGCAATAATTTGAACCAAATATGGAACACTGATTGATTTAAGATCAGAAAAGGAGTATGACAAGGCTATATACTGCCATCTTATTTTTTTAACTTAGAATACATTATGCAAAAATCCAGACTAGATGAATCAAAAGTCAAAATTAAGGTTTCTGAGAGAAGTATCAGTAATGACACATATGCAGACAGTATCATTCTCATGGCAGAAAATGAAGAAGACTTAAGAAATCTCTTGATGAGGATAAACAAGGAAAGTATATAGGCTGGCTTCAAGCTTAACATCAAAAAAACCAAGATCTTGGCAACTGGTTCCATCACTTCCTGAAAAATAGAAAAAGAAGAAATGGAAGCAGTGTTAGATTTATATTCTTGGACTCAAAATCACTGCAGAGGATGAACACAGACAGGAAATAAAAACATGCTTGCTCCTTGGAAGGAAAGTTATGGCAAATCTGAACAGCATACCAAAAAGTGGAGTCATCACCTTGCCAACCAAGTTCTGTAGAGTCAAAGCTATGGTTTTTTCCAATAGCAATGTATGATTGTGAGAGCTGGATTATAAAGAAAGCTGAGTCAATGTTTTCAAATTATGGTGCTGGAGAAGACTTTTTGAGAGTCCCTTGGACAGCAAGGAGATCAAATCAGTCAATATTTGAAATTAATTCACACAGTATTCACTGGAAGGTTAAATCCTGAAGTGCTAGCTTAAACACTTTGGCTATATAAAAAGAAGACAGGATTCTTTGCAAAAGACCCTGATGTTTGGAAAGATTGAGGACAAAAGGGAAAGGGAGATGGTATAGTTTGAGATGGATAAGTTTCATGGAAACAATGAACAGGAGCTTGGACAGACCTTGGGAAATAGTGGAGGACAATATCCTCCCAAGAAGACGTAGTTAGTATGCTATAGAGTATGGGATCACAAAGAGTCACATGCGACTTGAACAACAACAAATGTAGTATTCAACCCTTCCCATTTTACAGAGGAGGAAACAAATACAGTGAGGTTAACTAATTTAAGAATAACAAAAGTAATAAATGGCAGAATTGTTGAAGTTTAGGGGTGCTAGGACCCTGAAATAGCAACATACTAGTCCTGCCCAAATGAATTCAACCCAAGCTTTCTTCCAGCTAAAGAAAAACGAAGTTTATTAAAAATCCTCCCTATTGGCCAGGCCATTAAGAAATTTCAGCATTGGCTAGAAGCAAGGAATCTGAGCATCTATCTGTATAGCTAATATAAGAGGGCCAGATAGAATCTGAGCACTTTCATGGAAACAAGAAAGACTGTGGAAGGGATCTAGCGTTGGCCAAGTAGTCTGGGGTGATTGGAGGAGGGATCTAGGGAGGATCTTGATGGGAATGGCTAATAGGTTGGGGTGACTATGAGGTAACAGAGGGGAACACCAGGGACGTGGACCAAGCGACCAAGGGAGAATCAGATCTACATGGAATCAAGGGTGGGAAGTCTAGGGTGGGGCCAGATGAGATAGATACCTCTGGCAAATGTCAGATCAAGTGGGAAGATTCAAAGAGAGTTCAAGGTAGAGTGTTCCAAGATCCTTACACAAGTGGGACCCAAATTCTTTTGGGGTAAGAGGAAAAGATCTCGGCTTGGGCCTCTACTTTGTCAAAGCCACGATTTGAACTGACTCTAGATTCAGTATTCTTTCGACTGCACTATTGTTATGGGAGAAATATCTCTTATTAAGTGTATGTGATAGGTAACTGCTACTGAAATTAATCCACCAGTACACAAAATTTTAAAAGCCTAGGTTTGATTATGCTTATGCACTAATTCAAATCTCAGACAAAATAAATAAATAAACCTGAACCAAGATTGGTAGTCTAGAGACATTCTGCATAGATAAAATTATGTCAGTGATAGAAAAAATAATTCTTTTAAATATTTCAATCTTATACATTTCTCTTAGGCCATAAAGGTTAAAGGAAAGGCAAATTCATAACCCCCTACTTTCTTAAATGTCATAAAAATGGATCACACTTAAACAGTCATAATCTTATACATCTCCTAAGGTCTTCATCTTACACATTTCCTTAGGACCTAAGGAAATAAGCCTAGTTAAACAGATTCTGTAGGTAAACTAAATCAGGTTACTATTAAAACATTTAGAGGGTTTAGGCTGTTTGAGGAGGAAATTTTATATGCCATCCCAAGAAAGCTTGTATCAGGGAAATTCCTTCTTACACAATTAGCTGGTTGGTTAAGTTGTTGTCCTTTCTTCTCTAAGAGGACCAAAATGACATCAAAATGCTAGAGTCAAGTTTCAGTATGTCTATCTGTGATGGATCAGACCAATACAAGCTCAGAATGCTCTAGCACAGGTCAGGCACAAATAATCCATGTGAACATTTGGAGTGGTTACTCCAAATTTGCACATGCTGCATTTCCTTTGATCTGTCTCAATTCTGCTTTGCTCATAGAGCACAGCACCATCTCTGATGTGGGTATTTCATGCTGAACTGTCCTGTGCCAGTGTCTCCTATGTCACACAGTCAATTTGAAAGTTCTTAAGAGAGGCCTTGAGAGTGTCCCTGTATTGTTTCTTCTGACCACTGCGTGAATGCCTCCCCTGTGTGAGTTCTCTATAAAATAGTCTTTTTGGCAAGAGTATCTTTTGCATTCGAACAACGAGGTCAGCCCATTGGAGTTGTACTCTCTGAAGCAGAGTTTGAATGCTTGACAGTTTAGTTCAAATAAGGACTTCAGTGTCTGGTACCTTATCCTGCCAGATGATCTTTAGAATCTTCTTAAGACAATTCAAATGGAAACAATTAAATTTCCTGGCATGATTCTGGTGTACTGTCCAGGTTTCACAGGCATACAACAATGAGGTCAACACAACAAATCAGTTGACCTTCAACTTGGTAGTCAGTCTAATATCTCTTCTCTCCCATACTTTCCTCTGCAGTCTGTGAAACACTGAGCTGGCTCTGAAAATACATGCATCAACCTTATTATCAATATACATATACATATATCTCCCTGAAAAGTACACTACCAAGGTAAATGAACTTATCCACAGCATTCAAAATTTCTCCATTTGCTGTAAATGATGATTCCACATATGGATGGTGTGGTAGTGACTAATGAAGCACCTGTGTTTTCTTGGTGTTGATTGTTGGGCCAAAATTAGCAGAAGCAGCAGAGAATTGATTCATACTTTGTTGCATCTCAGCTTCAGAGGCTACATTAAATGCATAATTATCTGCAAATGGAAAATCATGCACCAATACTTCCTCCACTTTGGTCTTGGTTTGTAATCTTTTCAAACTGAAGAATTTGCCATCAGTGTGGTAGCTGACTCTGATGCTATATTCATCCTCATTAAAAGCATTTGACAACATGGCTGAAAACATCATGCTAAAAAGCATGGGAGCAAGCATACAGCCTTGTTTCACTCCACTGATGACTGGGAAAGCATGAGAGCATTGTCCATTATGCAGAATCTGGGCAAGCATGCTGTCATGAGATTGACGTACAATCTGATGAACTTCTCTGTATAACCAAATTTTGACATAATTTTCCATAATTCCTCACGATTAACACTATCAAAGGTTTTGGTCAGATCTACAAATGTTGTGTATAGACCTCTGTTCTGCTCCTGGCATTTCACCCGGAGCTGTCAGGCAGTAAATGCCATATTGATTATTCCTTAGCCCTTTCTGAAGCCACACTGGCTCTCAGGTAGGTGACCATCTTCCAGGTGAAAAAAGTTAACTAGGGGAGTTAACAAATAACAAAATCACTTTGGAGAGCTCAAACTACTCTCTGGCTTTTATAAGAGGAATGTCTAATAGCCTCATCTTAATAATATGGTTTTGGTCAGGTGATGTTAATATAAACAGAAGAGAGGTTTTTAGTTAACTAAAAGTTGCAGGAAGAATGGTCCTGAGCCTTGAATAATAAAAATTAATAAAAGGACATTTTAAAATTCTCTTAACACCACCCACCCTTCTACACAGATAAGTATAATAAGTGATAGGGAATAAACAGATTAAAGGAAAGCTCAAAGAACACTAGGAATATTTGAGAATTAGAGAACACTGACACCTGGGCAGGGAGTGGGATAGGTGGGTCATAGAAGGCTTCATAGAAAAGATCACATATGAGTTAAGCCTTGAAGAAAAATAAGGATTCTGAGATGTGGAGATGGAGGAGTGAAGTCCTGTTATGAGGGATGGCCTATGCAGATGCATGGAGGCAGGAGATGGGAGTTATGGAACAGCTAGTAGGCCAGTTTGGTTAGAAGGAATACATGTGTATACATATATATATATAATATATATATATATAAAACATGGTATATTATATATTATGTATATAATATAATTATAATAAATAATAGCTAGCAATTATATTATTTACTATGTGCTAGGCACTGTGCTAAGTGCTTTTCAAATATGATCCCATGTGATCCTCACAATAATTCTATGAGATAGATACTATTATTTTCCCCTTTTATAGGTCAGGAAACTGAAGCAAACAGTAGTTAAATGGCTTCTTGCCCAAGGCCACATAGGTAGAAAATCTCTAAATGTAATTAACCTTTTCCTAAAAAAAGAGAAAATTATAGTAATAGCAATATGATGTAGGTCAAAGAACATTGAACTTGCTACTGCAAGACCTGTGTTCAACTCCTCACTCTAATACTAGTATATATAATTTAATTTCTCTGAGTTCATTTTCTTCCTCTAAAAAATGGCATTCTAATCTACCTTACAATGTTGTAAGGAGAAAAGCACTATGTAAACCTTAAAATGTTATCAGAATGTAAATTATACGCACTCTATACTCCAAACAAAACTGAACTATTCCTTTGATTCTTCTATCTTGTCCAGTGCTTTCTTGATTCCCTACTTCTCCACCTTGAGGACAATCAATTCTGTAGAGAAGATTAGGATAGAATGGCATCATGGGTACATGTAAAAGGATTTGCCTTCGCAAAAAGGCCATTTCTTCATTTGAGATAAGGGTGAAAGGAGAGATAGTAGCATGACTGGCAATGAAATGAGAGGGCAAAGGACTTAAGTGTAGAGGAGAGTATGAAGCTGAAGTGGTTCCCAAATACATTTTTCTGATAGGGAAGTGAGGAAAGTGCAAGCAGTGCCATGGTGATAGCCTTAGAAAAGAACTGAAAGGCAGAGGGATTAGAGGTCATGATAGGCACAAAGAACGAGATTAGGGGTCATAAGGTGGAGGGAAAGATGGAAGATGAGATAAAGGAATTTCAGGGTTTGTGAATATGAAAGTGGAACACCTGCAGGTCAAGGCAAGATCATGGGAATGACTACCACTGTAGCTGAGATGGAGTAGTAAGTAAATAATATGTCATAGCCAATGAGTGTGTTGAAGTCCTCCTAGAATAAAGGAAAGAATTAGGTTGAAGGAAAAGACTGTGAGCTAGGTACAAAATTAGTTCATATCTGATAATAGGAGAGGGAGGACAAGAATAAGTTCTTGTATAACACTTACTATGTTCCAGGCACTGTGCTAAGCACTTGGCAATTTTTATCTCATTTGATCCTTGCAACAACCCTGGGCTGTAGAGTCTGTTACTATCCCCTTTTCAAGCTGAAGAAATCAAAGCACAGCGTTAAGTGACTAGTCTAGGATCACACAGATAATAAGTGTCTGAGGTCAGATTTGGAGTCAGGTCTTTCGGACTCTGGATAACCTTCTATCCGCAACACTTCTAGGAAGGAAAGAGAGTGTCTGGGAGGTTGATAGATAATATCTAACATAATCTTAATTGAGTGGTAAATATGGATTGAAAGTATCTCAAACGGAGAGAGATACTGAGTTCTGGTGGTAGAGGGAATGGAAATAGCACCAGAGAGTAAGCAACATTTCAAGCCCCCCACAATGACCCACAATAAGTCAAGGGAATATGAGTAAAAATGCAAGTAGTATTAGCAAAAGTGGCCATGGACCCTGTGTTCATGTGTCATCAGGCAGGAACACTGTTTATATTTCTCTTTTTCTAAGTGTAATGAATAATTTTAGGCTTAAGACAGCATGGCAAGTATATGATAGTGGCTTACTTAGAGGAAAAAATTCTCCAAGTAAGATAGTAAATATCTAGAAATATTTATAGTTTTTATTGAAATTCTCAATTTCTTTCATGTTCACAATTTTGTTAACTTAGGACTGTTAACACAAAAAGAAAAAGAAGATAACCTACACAGTGGGTCTTCATCACTGTTTTTACTTCTGGATTTGTTGATAGTTTGTTATTTCATCCTGTTTCATTTCCTCTTTTCTTGAATTTGTGCCTTCTTATTAGTTAGGTTGTCATTTGACAATTTTCTTAGCCTTTAAAAAAAAATCGCTTTGATTTTGGTTTACCATATCTATAGTCTATTTAGTTTCCAATTGATCTGGTTCTTGAATTTTCAACATCTCTTGGTTCTTTTTTTTTTTTTTTTAGTGTTTATTTGTTGGTTTTCTGACTTTTAAAATTTCCATTCAGTTCATTAGTACCCTCCTTTTCTATTTTGCTACTGTGTATTTTAAGGGTTACGATTTATCACTTGAGGACAACTGTAGCTGAATCCCAGACATTTTGTACATTGTTTCCTCATTGTCCTTGTCTTTCACATAATTATTAACTTTACTATTCATTCTTTGACCCATTCATTATCAATTCTCCATTTGGCTCAATTATTTCATTTCTGCTTGTGTATCAATCACCAATACCCCAAGCCTAAGGTCATTCTTTACACCCTATCAAGATAATATAGTCAAAGCAGCCCAGCTCTTTGTGTATCCCTAATGTTTATCTAAAACATATGTCCTGGTGAACCATTTTTATGGGCTGTTCATCCGGCTGAATACCATAGATTAGAAATAGACATTCTTTATTCAGTTGGTTTTTCTGCTGAGTATTTTTCAGTTAAACTTTTGAATGGTTGTGAATTTTATTAAGGATACTTTGTAGTGTTCCTGATGCAACTAGAACTGTCCACATACAGGAACATCTGGAACATCTGAGGCACTGTGAGATGGTGCCTTTAAAGTTTGGAGTCATAGAATCTGGGTCCAAATCCCAATTATGTTATTTACTATGTGCCCCATGTCAGTCTCTTTTCCTTCTAGGCCTCGAGCTCTTCTTCTAGATGATGTCTAAGGTCACTTAAATCTATAATCTTAAGAGGCTTTCCCATCTAGAGGAAAATCTATTGGATATTTTTCATGGCAGTGGCAGATATCTTTGGGGAACATACATTTTCCTGTTTTATTCCTCACTTAATCAAAGAACTGAAAAACAATTATCTCTGACAGCGTATCTTTCAAGGAATCTTGAACAGTTTTGACATATGTTTGGGAGACACCTTGCTGGAGGAGAGTGTTTAGGTAGTATTTTGCTCTACCAACTGAAGGGCTGTACATATACATATACACACACATACATATATACACACACATACATACATATATATACACATATATATATACATATCTACCAATTAAAGGATTTTTACATATATACACATATATATATACACCCTACATATGTGTATATCACCTATATGCATACATATGTTTGTATGTATGTGTATATCTATATAATATATAATCAATAAGCAATAAACACAGTGGATTTTTATACTATCTGTACTTCTCTGGCTATTTGTATTACTGCAAAGACATGATTGCCCATAGAATATAATTTGCAAAAGCCAACCCATTCCCTTCTCAAGCCTTCATCAAAGATCTCCTCAGTGTATATACAAATTATGTTTGCAGAAATGAGAAGGTAGTCTTATAGATTGGTAGTTACTGATATCTCCTTGTCTACCTTCTTTTGGCAATTATATGGTCCCTGACTTTTCCAAACATTTATTATCCTCCTTTAGACATCCTGATAATGAATTCTTCAGTACCTTCAGAATGATATTGCACATCTTTTCTGTGTCTACTCCAATTCTTCTTCACATCTTTGTTCTCTTTAGTGCCATTTCTATGTCCTTAGGATAAACAACCAGCACTGGGATGTCCAAGTATAAATGTGGCATCTCAAGTTCCTTTTGTAAGAAACAGAAGAAGAAGTTCTGTTTCCGCAGGATTAACACTACACACTCTCAGCTTTGAAGGAAAGTTAACAGGATATAACCAGTTCCAACCAGAGCTGTGTCTTGGTAGAATCATGCCTCTGACTTTTATGCATGCTTAACAAGCTGTTTAACATTAACCCATACACCTCCAAGGTGGAGTAAGCTAATTTTAACGCACATGAGATGCATGACAAGGGAAGGAGAACACATCTAGGAGAAAAATATGGAATAGGCAGTTCAGGAACTTGTGTTCAGCCAATGGGGAACAGGGAGGAAAATCTGAACCAGGAACAGGGAATAAATAGTTTTGCATTTGTCTGAGCAACTCTTAAAGGGCTACCCATTTGCAAGACTGTAAAATAAAATAAGAACTTTCCTGGCTTCAACAGTGAGTGTTGTTCTTTCTAGAATGAGCACATTTCTCACACTTCGATAGAGAAAGAAATTTCTTCTAGAAATCTTTGTAGATCTCCCATTTTTCAACTATGGAGTGTCTTTATTCTAGTTTCATCCTGAAATGTTGTCCTGGATAATTTGGCTTAATTTGAGAGTCAGACTTTCTGTAAACTTGTTTTTTTTTCTTATTCTTCTTCAATCAGTTACCAAATACTTATTAGGTGCCTGCTACATATAAGGAATTATGCTTAGTGCTAGAGATGCAAAGACAGAAATGAAATCATGCCTAACATTAAAAAGCTTTACATTCTTATTCAGGAAGACAACATGTGTATCTGTAAGAATGTATAAAATATATAAAATAAACAATAGGTAATTTGGGGAAGAAGGCACTAGCACCTAATGAGGGGTGTTGACCTGAAAGTTTGAATGAAAGAGGCACACAGGCTAGGTGATTCATATTTTTTATTCCCTTAAAGCTAGCAGATACATGCTGCACAGAGCTAAAACATAAGTTCTGACTGTCTGATAAAAGAATGACAAAGTTTTTATATGTTTCAGGACAATCCCAGGATGTCTGTGCCCCTCAGATTTATGGTCTCCATATGTGTGACAAATTGACAAAGTCATTTCAATTATGATGCCAAAATATCTGCTTTTCCTTGTATAGCATATGCCTCTGGGATACCAATATAAGATGTCTCACTATTCTGGTTGTAGACATCTGTCACAAACAGGAAGAAAACTCCTTGTCAAACTTATCTGGTCTTTGAAGTTGCTGATACAGGAAAGGGAATTTTTAGAGCAAAACAAAGTAACCTGGTTAATCAGTTCAGGCTTTGGCCCTTATTGGAGTTCAAATGATCTGAAATGGTTATCATTTCCTCCTTTTGTTCAAAGGCAAGCTGAAAGCACTACCTGTAGACCAAGGAAGGTATGGAAAAATCTCACTCTTCCTTAGGGGATGGAAAGGGAAGCTCTAAATATCCTTATCTAGGTGGACTCAGGTCTTTTCCAACCTCTTCCTGAAATAGGGGACACTAAAAATAAGGTCAAATTCTTTGTCAGACCAAGTCTGCCTCATAGGATGAGCAGGGAGATGGGAGAAGGAGTTATTCTTTCCCTGTGGTTGAACATTCCCAGAGATGGGCAGATGCTACAAGGCAATTACAAAAAGCAAAAGGACCAGGCTGCAAGGGGAATCAAAGTAGGGAGCATAATGAGAATATATAACAAGTAAGTAAAAATAAGCTAAAGCTATCAAAGGTATAGGTAACCAGTCTTTGGTACGTAAAGGGCTCAGGTAGGGAGAGAGCTGTTCTTTTTTACAGGTCTGGTTCAGACTCTTGGGAAAGCTGTCTATGAATGATGTCATCTTTTTCAAGCCCCTTTGAAATCAGAGGGCAAGGTCTCCTATGGGCTCAGATGTTTACTCAGGAACAGGGACAATCTTTAGATGTGACAGATGAATCCAGGAGTTCATATCCACAAGTTGAAAGCTATGGGAGTAGTCAGACATACCTGACAGGTGCTCCCAGAAGACATACGATTTGAAAATTGGGAGGAAGTTGCACAACACAGATAATATGGTACATAGAAATGGCTGAGTTTTCCAGGCACACAGGGCTAGGTTCAAACAATACAATAAAGATTTTCTCACAATTCACAAATTGCATAATTACATTAAGCTAGGTGCAAATTAAACTACTTTAGATGGCTCATAATAGACTAATTTTGAGAAGGGGAATTTACATGTTATGAAGATAACAAAGAAAAATTAAACATGAACCATACAGTTAAATGAAACCATTATTACCAGAGTTACAATAGGTGTTATTCTTAGGACACTTCAAAAAGGGAGGTCTGCTTCTCTGGTTCTCTCCTTATCTAAACCCTATACTTGGTATAAGAATCCCTTGAAATGTGTGGATCCAACCATAAAATGAGTTCATCTGCCTTTTAAAATTATCAGACAGATACTTTAATAAAGGAGAAAAAATTTCACTTGTACTACTATCTTATACAAATTTTGTGCAAAAATCCACATTTGACATATATGTCTGTATATAACTCTTAGAGGGATCAGTCTGATCCTGTTGATTTTCTCAAAATTTGCAATCCTATTTAATTAGACATCTATGGCATTGCTTGGTCTAATCATTTCCTCCTTGGAGGATGTTATATCTATATTATATTTATACTTATAGAAATTTGCTATAAAAGAAAAGGAGAGATAATGTCATATATTTTAACAGAAGGAAAGAGCTTTCATAACTCCATTTGATTCCAGGTATGAGTCATATCTGATAGTCAATCATGTAGTCACTAAATGCTAAAAGCCTAGTTTAGAATTAATCAGGTGAGGAATTTTCATTTTTCAGAAAGAAAATAGCACAATTGGGAAACAGACCATGTCCAAGGTTTCCTCAAAACTTTTTTCAGACACAGACCTCGACCTTTAGCAGTTCTCAGTCTGCAGCACATGCCATTCTATTATTGGTTATGTGACAACTATGCCTGTAATCAAAGCTTAAAATGATACTAGATTTCAGTCCCACAAAGTCTTGAATAGCAAATAAACATGGGCTTGTATCCTTCAGATAGGGCCATCTCAAATTGGCATGAACTAATAAATTGTCAAATAAAGTTACATAATTTTTCTTTCTTCTTAAAATACTTCTTCACACTCTCTCAACATATTTAAACCATCTGAAACACAAAGGTATCCAGAGCAACTATCTATGGATAGAAGGGGCCTGGATAACCCCCATTTGTCCCCAAACCTTCTAATCTGCCTTTCATATTTTCAATCAAATCTTTATTTATCTTTCCAAACCTTTGGATCCTATTATTCAATTATTCAACTTTCCTTTACATTTCAACCATGAGACAAGATAGCTCATAAGTTATTATTCTTTAGTAATATAACTATCTGTACGAGAATTTCATTCCTTAAAAAAAATAAGAGGTTCCTAACTCTAACTTCACAGGTTGATGAATCTATGTCCTTGTTTATTCTTCTCTAATTATACTCAGTCTAGAAGAATTAGACACTTCTGATTTTGAGTCGTATACATATGATAAGTTCATATGATATAATTTGATAAGTTCATATGATAAGTTCAAACACTAATTCAACTCTTGTTTAGGTCATGGAATTGAATTCAAATCAAAAGTTGCTTTATAGTTCCTTGCATTAATTTAACAATAATTTATCTTGCAAATGAAAATTTAAAAATTCACACAAGATTTTTCAAAACAATTATTCTAAAAATATTTCCCCTGCTTTAAAAACAGTTTAAAACTTATCCTGATGTTAAGAGGAATAGTCACTAAACTTTTATGAAGAAAATTAGTTGGAAAGTTTTAAAATGATAAGATATCTCTTTCTTCCTCCTTGAAGCAAAAATAAACCTTTAAACATTGTAATTAATTAAAACTAAGTTGGTATAAAATTTCCTTAGGTAACACAAATTCCTAAAGTAGTATAACAAACTAAATTGCAGAATTCTGAAATATTATAAAGTTCCTTAGTCAAAAGGAGTTTGTAATGGAAAGGAGAGTGTTTTTATAAGCCAAGAAGAACATACATAACCAATTCACCTCATCACAATCACAAAGTTTACCAGACCTTTTGAAATTTACCCAGTATCTTTTCTTTTCCTTTGTCCTTAAATATATCACTAGAAATTAATTATATTCTGGAATCTCACATAGATAGTGAATGTGATAGTACATAAACTTTCAAATGAACATACAAAAATATATCTTTAGATGAAAAAAGGCTTGAAAATCATACCCCTATATATTTTTAAACCTAATATGTATATATATATATATATATATATATATATATATCACAATCCAGATAAAAATTGCTTTAACATCATTTGTACTTCACATAGTCTTTCAAATTGCACAGTCTAAGAGAATTCTAGGAATACAATACAGTATTCAAACAATAAATTTCATCACTGGCATTTCGAGATTATCACATATAGAAATTATTGAGAAAAAAATACTTAAAGTTAAAATTACAGGTAAAACTACATTAAATTAGAGAGATAATGTGTCCAGCATATGCCAGTCATTGTGTTAAACATTTTACAATCATTATATCACTTTGATCCCCTAACAGCAACCAATATGATTTTCCCTTTACAAATCAGGAAATGGGGCACACAGATAAAATAGCTTGCAAAAAGTTGATACATTTTGCCACTGGAATAGAAAAGTATGGAGTTTACTGGCTTCTCAGTGGTGATAATTCTTGTAGGCAGGGTTTAGAGAATGCTCACCACAGGTCAGACCCATCCACTTCTCCTTTCCCCTATAACTGAGAAATTTACTGAACCTGGGGCAGTTTGCAGCTACTGGGGCAGGGTGGGCAGAATGTATAGGACCTAGGTACTATTCCCAAGTTTTACCTAGAAGGGTGGGCTACAAGGTACCCAGGGGATCTGACAGTATTGCCCCTCCCCTCCTTTTGCCAGGTAGGGAAGGGTGATTTAAGTTTTCCCTACAATTCTCCTGCATTCTCTTCTCTTACTCTGACCTGGGGAGGGAATGGGGAATTCTGAGCAATCAGGATTGGGGAGGAGGTGTACTGTAGTTTTTAGCCATATCTAACTTTTCACTGTAGCTCCAGGCTGGTCAGACCAGAAACCACAAGGAGTTTTGTTTGTTTGTTTCCCTACCTGCAGCCCTTAGAAGTTCCTGACTGCCTGCCTTCTAAGGTAATAGATAGGTAATATCACAGCACACAGGATACAGACACAGAAACACACATTGACACATAAATAGACAGGACACATACAAATACTGAGCTCAGAATTAATGCCAGGGAGAGGGGGTATTAGAAGTTTGCTAGAAATCTCTATTATGAATTGGCTATTATTATTCCAAGGAAAAGGAGTAGGGGAATTTGCAATGATTCAAGACTGACGGAACAGGGGTAGATGGGGATGAGATCCTACAACCTTTGCTTAGAACATCTCTATTGTCGTTGTGGGAGGGAAACCTTGGCATCCTTGATGTTTCTTATTATCTTAAAGGAATAGGACTCATGGGATTATGTTCAGGTCTGTTATTTATAGGTGGAATGCAGTTATCCTTCTCAAAATCAGAGCCCTGAAGGGAAGTGGGAATGGAAGGAGGCAACAGAGGCAGAACAGTTATTCTTCTCAGGACTAGAGCAGGTAAGGGAAGACGAGGAGGAAGGGGGTAATGGCAAAGTGCAACTATCCTCCCCAGTATCAAAGCCTTTAAGGGAAGGGAGGGAAAAAGCAAGGAATGGGGTAGAGAAGGAGCAGAGGTTGGAGGAGAAAGACAACCTGGGGTTACTGAGAAAGAGGGGAAAGTGGGGTGGAGGGAATTAACCAGTACTGGGGATGATGCTGAAGCAGCTGTGCAAGCCTTGAGGGAAAAGGTGCTTTACTCTTGCTCAGCCATCAATGACGAAAACATTCCCACTCCTGTCTAAATGTTTTGTTGGCCTTTAAACTTAATTTGACTTTAAGACAAAGTAACTTTGAGAAGTCCAAAAGAGCCCTATTGTGGCCAACATAATTTGGAGCTATCTAGTTAACTGACACTAGTGCTGGCAATATTTGTGCTAATATTCCTGCGATGGATCCTTACTTCCAGGGGATCTATACAGGGTGGTTTGACCACAGACTTGATCCCTGCCCCCTGAGCTAGCTTAAAGGGAATTTTGGATTTCGATGAAACTAGTAGGAGTCCTTTGGAAGCTGGGAGCAGGGAACTTATCAGACCCCATCAAGGATAAGACTCCAGGAAAAATGAATCCTGAGGCACCAGAGTCATTACCATCGCTAGCAGAACAGGGGTGCTGTTCTGTCTTTGTCCCACTCCATCAGTTCCATCTATTGTTACCAACACCAAAACTGTAGATATGAATGTCTGGTTAAAAGAGACAAACAGGCTAGGTGATTATAAATTCAAATTGTTTATTTCCTTAAAGTCAGCAGATACATGCTGCTCAGAGCCAAAACATAAGTTCTGATTGTTTGATAAAAGAATGACAAAGTTTTTATATATTTCAGGGCAATCCCAGGATGTCTGTGTTCCTCAGATTTATGGTCTCTATATGTGTAACAAATTGACAAGAAAATTGACAAAGTTGTGTCAATTATGATTCCGGGATATCTGTTTTTCCCTGTATAGCATATGCCTCTGGGATACCAAGATAAAATAAGTCCTACCACTCTGGTTGCAGGTATACTGTCACAAACAAGAAGAAAACTCCTTGTCCACCTTATCTGGTCTTTGAAATTGCTAACATAGGAAAGGGAATTTTTAGAGCAAAGCAGTCTAGATAATTAGTTCAGGCTTTGACTCTTATTGGAGTTCAAATGATCTGAAATGATTATCAGTGAAAAGAATCCGTAAAGACCTCACATAAGAGGACTTTTCAAGAAGGTTGGTTTTGGGAGACCACTGAGTTTGTGAAGGAGAGTAATATACAATAATGTTGTAAAGACAACTTTGAACCATGGTATCTAAAAGGCTTTAAATGCCAAAGGAGTTTGTATGTAATCTTTTTTTTTATTATTAAATATTTTATTTGTTTTCAGTGTTCTACAATCACTTCCATATATCTCAGATTTTTTCCCCTCCCTCCTCTGCCTTCCCCACTCCCTCCCTATTCCCTCCTTGATATAGGTTCTACACATACATTCCTATTAAATACATTTTCACCTTAGTCATGTTGCATAGAAGAATTTAAATGAATGGGAGAAACCATAAAGCAAAACAAAACATAATACAAAAGAAAATGGTCTACTTCATTCTGAGATCCAATTCCATAGTACTTTCTCTGGATGTGGAAGGTGTTTTGTCTCAAGAGTCCACTGGGAATTTTTTAGGTCCTTGCATTGCTGTGAAGGGCTAAGTCTATCAGAAAAATTCCTCACACACTGTGGCTGTTGCTGTGTGCACAGTTCTTGTTCTGCTCCTTTCACTCAGCATCAGTTCATATAAGTCCTTCCAGACCTCTTTGAAGTCTTCCTTTCTTATATGAAGTTCATTTCTTATAGCAAAATAGTATTCCACTACATTCATATACCACAATTTATTCAGCCATTCCCCAATTGATGGGCATCCCCTCAATTTCCAGTTCTTGACCACCACAAAGAGAGCTGCTATAAATATTTTTCTACATGTGGGACCCTTTCCCATTTTTATGATCTCTTTGGGATACAGTCCCAGAAGCAATATTATTGGGTCAAAGGGTACGCACATTTTTGTTTGTATGTAATCTTAAAGGTAATAAGAAGTCTCTAGAGTTTACTCAGCAAGGAAGTCAAACCTGTGCTTCAGGAATATCACTTGGGCATCTGTGTAAAGTATAAAGTATATATATTCCTTCCTTCCTTCCTTCCTCCCTACCTTTCTTCCTTCTCTTCCCTTAGCTTCCTTTCCTCTGTCCACATAGGGTATCATACCCTTACTTGCTAGTGCTCTGTCCAAAGGAATGCAAATTTTGGTATCTTGCCATTTCTTTCTTATACACCATGCCTAAAACCTAGTTCACTCTGGTTTGCTCAGCAATAGGTCCCAGCCCAAGCCTCACTTAGTGGTCATTGTTTGGGACCCATTAACTCAGAGTGAATGTAAATTAATTGTTTACATTTTGGCCAGAAACCCGGAGGGTCTTCTCCTCCCCAAATGATTTTTTTTTTTAAATTAGGTAAAAATGGCCGTTCCTTGGCTCATTTCTTACCTAACCTTAAACATTGAATAGGTGTTGTCTCAAAGTGAGAACTTAGAAAAATCTTAGGTTTTAAAAAGGCCAAGGTCATCTCTAGTCATCCTGAGCTATATATTGCCACTAGATCCAAATGCCTCTAGAGGAGAAAGTAAGGCTGGTGACTTTGCACAGCCCTCCCTCAATTAAATCCAGTTCACTTACAAGTGAATTGTATCACAACAATGCTGTAGACAGGTTAAAAAGGAACATATCTTGTCTCAGGAGCCTAAATCTGAAGTAGATCAGATTCTAGGCCTGAGTTTCAATTTCTCAAAAATCATGAGATATAGGGAAACTCGAAGTTGTGAAACCACCTGTTGCCCCTCTTCCCAGATTTGCTTAACCCATTTCCTAATCAAATTTCTGAAAATAAACTGCTTGCTCAGGCTCTTGACCAAAAGGGTAGGAGTTGTGGGTTTTATGGTTTTCTGCTATATAACCTTGCATCTGTTTCTATAAGGGGCGTCCCCCCTTCCTTCAATTTGCTTGGGGAGAGGGAAGTCTGCTTCTCAAAAGAACCAAATAAAGGACTTTCTGTTTGTACTTTGAGATGCATCTTAGTAGTCAATTTGAGTAAGGGTCTCGCCATCCCACACATATCTGAGGATAAAGCCAACAGATTTGGCAGTTAAAAGGTCATTTGGTAACTTTGAAAAGAGTAATGTCTGACTTATTAAGTCAGAAGCCAAAGTACAAAGAGTTAAGAAGTGAGTGAAAATGGAAAAAGTAGATGCATTGATTATAGATGGCTTTTTAAAAATAGGAATTTGACTGAGAAAGGGAAGAAAGTTTGAGTCTTGGTAAGGTCAAATGAGAGTCTTTTAAAGATGAAGAAAACTTGACTATGTTTACAAGCAGCAAGGAATGAGCTAGTTGTATAGGGATGGATTAAGGGTGAAAAGGAGAGAGAAAGTCAGAGAGAGAGAAAGAGAGAGACAGAAAGAGAGAGAGAGAACACATTGTGTGTGGGGGGGAATGATGGTGCATGGTGATAGTGATGGTGAGTGTGGAGGCACTCTATCAGAGGAGACAAAGGGGGTGAGATCAAAGGTCCAAGTGAAGGCATTAGACTTAGAAGAAGAGCCGCTCTTTCATTAGAGCATTGAAAATGGACAAGAGAATGGAGAGTAATAACCAGGGATGCCGAGACATTTAGTAGGATAAAATAAGCTCTATTTTCCCAATTAAAAATAAGACTGCTTCTCAACGTTTTATCAACAATAGGGCTCACAGTTGTCTACCATCTTCCTTTTTAAGATTTAAAACATATATCTTTATTAGCCTTTTGTCTTTAAATCACAGTCATTTCAAGGGGAAAAAATATACACAGAGAGTATCTGAGAGGTTTACATTCTGTGCTTATTCCTCTGTGAGATTTTTTTTAATGAGTTTGTATTTTAAACCATTGTTGCCTTTGGTTGCCATATTTCTCCATTTGGTAAGGAGATAAAGTGTTAGTAGTTCTTTTGGTCTCTTCCTTTTGATGATTAACACTGAATAAATTGTAAAATAGTTTATTAAAACTGTTAGAGTTGCCTCACTCACACACTATAACTTCTCAATTTTATTGTTTCTTTTGTAGACCTGTCCCCAAACCATTTTGAACTTCAATAAGGGTCAAACCCTAAACTAATATAATCAATCTGACGGCTTAACTTAGATCTAAAATGTCCTTTTCTATGGCAGCAACTGTGTCAGACCTGTTTGTGACAGGATGCCTGCAATCAGAGTGGTGGGGCTTGTCTTATCTTGGCATTCTGTGGGCATGTGCTATATGGAAGAAACTCAGATATCCTGGGATTTTAATTCCCAACTGTCAATTTGTCAATTGACTTGTCAATTTGTATTTACAATTTATTCAACTAAGAAACTTCCTTTCTCACAGTATAGTTAAACACATATGAAGACCATAGATCTGAGGGACACAGACATGCTATGTCCTAAAACATATAAAAACTTTGTCATTCTTTTATCACAGTCAGAACTTACGTTTTGGCTCCGTGCAAGCATTTATCTGCTAACTTTAAGGAAATAAACAATATGGATTTACATATCCCCTAGACTGTTTGCCTCTTTTGACCAGACTTTCAGGTCAACACTTCTAACTTGGTTTTGATTTTGTTCTTTGCTTTAACATTGGTGATTTGTTCAGAAATGACTTTTGAATTAAGAATCAGTTATTTACTGTCAAAATATATGTGTTAAGAGTAGGGATCAATCTAGACAATGACCTTAACTCACACAAAATAAATGACTATGTATCAGAACTTTAACCAGATGGGAATATATGTTAATTGATCACTAGGTGTGAACAAGTTCTGGATACCTATTGAATCAATCTATTCATAGGCTTTAGAGTAAATGTGAAAAGTCCTCCAACAATTTAAATGTCTTTGAATACCTCTTTGTTAAATACTCATGTCAGTAATGAGTATAGGTAAGATCTAGCTTTTCTGTTAGACTTCAAGGTAAGTCTTTGAATCTGCCTTTGCTTATCACATCCATGTAGTCCTTGTCTCCTGAGGAAGACGCTAACTCCAGACACAACTGTCCCGGGGATGATTTGAGGACACTGATGAAAATCCAAATCTTCTGGTCCCTGAAGTTCACAGTGCAAAGGCACTCTTTTACCCATTCTCAGTTCTAAATGAAAAGACATCAATCACTAAGCAACTATCCTTAAATCTTTTTACCTAGCCAGATGGTTTTATTCCATAGGGCATGGTCAAATCCTTCAACCAATCCAAATAGATTTCCTTCGCAATTTCATTCCAGTTCATCCAAAGAATTTACAAATACTTATTATAAGCATTGAGACAACCCTAATGTCCCATGAAATATTTCTTGTTGCCTTTGGATATAAAACAAAACCAGCTTAGGCAACTCCTTTATTTACTTCCCTGAAAGAGAACTTGTGAACCATCCTTCTATAGCCTGAAAATATTCTTTTGTCTTCTGATTTCAATTTTTAGAAAAAGAAATATAAGAATTGCTAAAATTCAGCTCTACCAACACAACATTCACTGATTGATCACTAAACAAGAATCTCACATTTAAGGTATTAACAACTAAGTTGATATTTGTATATTGTCTAAAAACTGAGACTCAGCACTTTCTCCCTTTTTGTCTTCCACATTGTCACTTTCACTACAGAAACAGGAGGGGGCAGCAGAAGACAGGATTATTTTGTATTTTTCTTTGTTTCATAGGTTGCCGTGGCCAACCAAGTAGGCTGATTCTCTCAAAAATTAACACGATCTGTTTTCAGGACCCTACTTGAGATCTCGCCTACATGGTAGAGCTTGCCCAAGCTTTCATTTAGCTGACTAGAGTGTTGAAGAATCCAGGGCCACCTCCATATCATTCTGGAATGTCAAAAGTCAGACTGTGAAGGATATACCTTTTCATGACAGAATAGAATAGGAGACAGAAAGAACTGAATTCAAGTCCAACCATTATCACACCCTGGGCAAGACCCAATCATCTCTCAGTGCCTCAGGTCACTCCCTAAGATTGTCAGTTGCAGAACAGGCTCTGATCTGCATTGGTCATGGACTTTCTCAGCATCAGGAGCTACTGTACCAACAAATTCATAGGTCTAGTCCAAAAAAAATCTTTGAGACTAATCTACACACATCTTGAGGGTGGCCTTGATAGACTATGAGGATAAATAAAGCAGGAGTTTTTTTTTAATCTCTATAAGAGACACACAATTGAGTTGAAGACCCAGAGAATAGAAGATCCTGCTGTTTGCTCGTTATAAAATAGCATCTGACTCTGGAGAGTAACACACAGCTTTCAAAATTCTCTTTTAACAAGGAGACACATGCAGGAGCCAGCTCAAACCGATGGTTAAATTATTAGTGTGAGACTTTATGCCTCATAATTGCTGCAAATCAGGGCTGGATTTATTGTTTTGCTGATTGTCTAGACATGCTATTATTACTTAAGAAGGTGATGGAGAAATTATAATGTAGATTAAGCTTAAAAGTGTATTGTGCATACATTTTCCCTCCAAAGAGTCAGCTGTTAAACTTTACTAGCACACCACTGCTCTCATGCATATGTTAATAATAACTATAACCAACATTAATATAGCAGGTTTTATGTGGCAGGCACTGTGCTTTACAATGAGTATTTATTTGTTCTTCACAACTCTCGTGAGGAAGATGCTATTATTATTCCTGTTTGTCAGCTGAAGAAACTGAGGCAGAAAGCAGTAAAATGACTTGCTCAGGGTCACACATCTGCACATGTCTGAAACCAGATTTTAATTCAGGTCTTTTAGACTCTGGGTATGAGCTACTACAGCACTTAGGTGTCCTATTAAGGTCATACAAGAAATTTTTAAAAATCAAATGCTTCAGAGAGGTCCAGAAGGTTAAGGACTGAGAAAAAGCCATCCAAAATCTCAATTAATAAATCACCTAATAACTTTGGAGATGGTAGTTTCAGGTGGGTGATGAGGTCAGAAGTCAGTTTTGTAAAGGACTGAGAAGTTAGAGGAAAGAGAGTACAGATAGTTTGTTTTTGTTTTTTTTTACAAATTTGGCTAAGAAGGAGAGAAAGATATAAGGAGAAAGTTTGCTGGATTCCAATGAAAGGTTTTGTTTTTGTTTTTACATATGGAGATATCTGGGCATGTTTATACAGAACTATAAGTCTTCTTTCTCAAGGCTAGAAGGCATAAGACCAAGATCTCACCTTTCAGTCTCACCAACTCTGCCTCTCACACAAGCAGGAACCAGTAACCAGTCTCTACCTACGAGGAAAGTCTTATGCAAATAAATTTTAAAATGAGGATTATGTTTATAAGCAATAAGTAAAGTGCCAGGCACAGAGTACAGAAGATTCATCTTCCTGAGTTCAAATCTGGCCTCAGACACTTATTAGCTGTGTGACACTGGGCAAGTCACTTCTCCCTGTTTGCCTCAGTTTCCTCATCTGTAAAATGAATTAAAGAAAGAAATGGCAGACCACTCCAGTAGCTTTGCCAAAAAAATCACAAATGGGATCACAAAGAGCTGGACATGACTGTAAACAACTGAACAACAACAACGGATAAGGAGTAGCTGAAAATTAGGAGAAGGGATGCTCTAAGAGGCAGTTTTCCAGGGACAATCAAACAGGTAATGGTATTGTCATCTGTGGGTATTGTCATTTCTCTTCCTCTGAGATTGGTGTGAAGAAGAGAAAATAGGAGGTGGTATTGAGTTGGGTGGAGAATGGGCAAGATAGAGCCTGAGTATAATAGGGTGGGACCTGTCTAGCTTTGGAAGTAAGGAATCTTTGAGGCACTCACATTCAAAATTTCAGCCAGGAAATCTCTGCCCTAGGGTAGGTGAATCAAGATATGTTTTCCCTGAATTAGTCACCATTGCTGCTCTAGAGGAATTCCTGGTCCTTCCTGATGGTCAGGGTAGGGAAGGGTAGAGTTATGGAGCCTAACCAAGGACAGGGCAGGTCCAGGGGCAAAGAAAGAAAGGGGACAGAAACAAGATGAGAGGAGAGGATGAGTTTTCCTGAGCTGGGGTATACAAGCTAAGAATTCAATTGGATGAATCCACAGCAAACTGCTAGAAAGATCTGGGTTATCATCCCATTGGTAGAGTCAAAAGGGAGAGCACAGTAACTGCCACAGCACCTGAGAGAGGTCTAGGAATGTAAGTTAATATTTCAAAATCCTGCTGCTTAAGGTGTGCACATGGCCAGGGAGATGAGCACTTGATTGATAGCACATAGCCTAGCCTTTACTACTGAAGGGGAAAGGGCCCTACTTCACTAGCCAAAGTGTTCTTCCCTCACCTCACCCTACAATTTCACTACCACACTTCTCAAATTAGTGGTTTTTTCCATCCCCTTATGCTTTGCAGAGGTCAGCCCCCAATCCTAAAGGTTTTTCTCCAACTCTTAGAACTCCTGGTTCCTTTCAAAGCTTAGTTCAAATTCTAGCTGTTTCAAGAGACCTTTAAAAAAAAATTCTCCCAGTTGTTAGTACCCTACTACCACCATTACTTTCATTTTGTATTTATTTATATTTATCCTGCATTTACTTATTTGCAAATATGCATATCTCCCTAGAAAAGTGCAACCTTCATATTTGTATACCTAGCTCAGTACCTAGAACACAAGAGCTTTAAAAATGTTTTGGATTACCTTTTTAAAGGTAATTACTAATTACCTCTTTTATTATCAGAGTTTGAGCAGAAAGGGATATTAGAAGACCATAGGAACCTTAGAAGTCCAACTCCCTTATGTAACAGATGATAAAGAGACACAGTAGCTAAGTGACTACTCTAGAGTCACACAGCTAATAAGTAAGTGTCTAAGGCAAGATTCAAACCTTGGTCTTCCTGACTACAAGAGCAGTACCTTATTCACTATGGCATGATGCCTTTAGAAATGAGGACTTCATCATTACTCACTCTCTCCTTAACCTGTAATCTGACTTCTACACCTACCACTTTAAAGACATAATGGGGATGTTCCTCAAACACCTTGATCTGATGAACTGGAGCACATCCCATGGGGCTGGGCATGTGGTCCATTGCTGAAAGATATATGCTTTGTTTAGGTAATGTAGCAACTTCAAAATGGTCCCCAATGATGTGGGGTTACATTGAAAATAATTGGTGATAGAGTCAGGAGAAATCTGCGCTATGGCCTATAAGAAGCACAAGGCAAAAAAAGTTTCCATTCTCTTGAACCCTTTTTTTGGGAAACATCAGTGCTTTCTCTCCCTTAGACTTGAGGGTGGAAGGGAAAGGATTTCTCTCCCAGACTCTCCCTTAATGACAATGGAAATGTACCTGCCTAGGAATACTTATCTCAAATCCTCAGCTACCTCTTTTGCTTTCTATTTCCTTCTCTGAATATAGGTCATGAACCAGAAATCCTGAGAAAAGGATGTTTCTAGTCCTGGTTATAAGTTTGAGAAATCAATGGCTTCTTTTCCTTTCTTCCTCTCTCTTTCCTTCCTTCTCTCTTTCTCCCTTCTTTTCCTTGTTCCCTCCTTTCTCTTTTTTCTATCTTTTTTTCTTCTGTTCAAATGACATAGAAGTGGTTGGGATGAAAACCATACTGGGAAATAAGGACAAAGGTTGGAGAACTTTCTGGGAGAGAGGGGGAACAGAGAGGGAACTGAAAATAAAGTATGCAGTTAGTCTGGAGACTCGGGCTGGCCAAGAAAGAAAATACAGAGTCCTATACAGAGGGAGGTCTGAGATGAGAATAGAGAAAAGGAGAGGAGATGGTGAAAAAATATATATTACAGATTAAATTTCCATAGCAATTCATGCTTATAAAACTGTTTGTATACATTATGTCATTTCCTCACAACAATTCTGTGAATTAAGTATTATAGACATTACTATTTCCATTTAATAGATAAGGAAAAGTGGAGAGAGATGTAGTGACCTAGTAAAAATCACAGTATAATGAATGATAGTTATCCCACCTCCAAGCACAACTTTCCACAGCGTCATGAAGAAGGACCTTCAACAGAAAGATCTAGAGATTGTAATTTGGACACTGAGGGACTGTACAGGGGCAAGGTTAGGAAATCTCTGAGCTAAGGAAAGGGGAAAAGATACCTGATTGAGTTTTTTTTTAGGTCTAAAAGATATATGTAAAGAACCCCAGCAAAGAAAAAAAATCTTCATCTGTCCTGTCTTTGAGAATGCATGTATTTGTCAGACTTTGTTGATATGTTAGTTTTGCTGAAATACTTCCATCCCCCCTTTCATATTCTTTGTTAAAGTTAGTGAATATCTGGGGAAGAAAGGAGGGGAAAGATATACATGGAAATGAAGGTGATGTAAAAATAGAAGATAGCAATAGAATGTTATTTAAAAAAAAAAGAATATAAAGAAGGCAGTGTTATTCAGGGAGAGAAAGTCTTCGTTCCTATCAGAATCCACTGGGTCAGGAGTGGGACAGAGGAAGTAGGCCCCCTAGAACTTGTTGCAGTAATTTTTTCTTGCAGCACTTAAACTCTACCCTGATGCTTTGTCTGTACAACATCAAAGGAAGGCAATTATTTCCACAATTCTGATAGCCATACACCTTCACAGAAATTTTCAGAAAACACTCCTGACTACCACTAATATTGCAGAAACCCTCACTACACACACACACACACACACACACACACACACACACACACACACACACACACCTCTTCATTGTTGACCTTGTTATACTTGAAACATGAGAAGCCCAGCAGGAAAAGTTTAACCTTTCATTGGGAGGATCCCAACTCCAGAGGAGAGTGAAAAGCAGGGAAAGAACTGGAATCTTCGCTTTAGTCAGTAGTTTCTAGGTGAGTACTAACTGTCCATTGGGAGAAGGTGTTAGAAAAGCACTGATACTTAGAAGGAAAAGGAGGAATATAGCTGTTCTATACTAACTGATCTCCATATTGTACATCAAGTAATTTTTCTAGAAGAGATTCTGTTACTTATTTTGGGGGGAGATGCTAGGATATCCTTCCTAAGCTTTGTTTTAGAGGACAACTCTCCTGCCCTTAAGAATTCATGAGACTGGAGCTTCTAGGGTAAACTTCTTCACATATAATGGAAGAACAGATGCCAAAAAATGGTGAGATGCCCATTCCAGAGGCCACGTGTTATCTTGGCGGGGCACCAATGTTCCTCCCATTATAGTATCATCTCTCATATCAACAAAGAAATCAACAAACCACCAAAGAGAATGAGGCATAGGCAACTAAGGCTTTTTTGAAGACCCTCTTCCAGTAATACAACCAATTGAAAAGGTTTCTCCTTAACACATTGTTAGCTGACAAGAATCAGTTACTGAATGTCTACATGAATTCCACAGTCTTTCTCCAAGGCATGTTCATTACACAGTCTCATGATTTTCCCCAAAGCAAGCTTCCTAGGGGCAGATGCTATCAGAGTGCAAAAATAGATATGCTAACTACCTTGATTTGCTTGACACCCCCAATTATCTATGTAATAGAGAGGAACCATATAAGGATTGTCTGTATTAGCTAAGATACAGGGCTGCTTGACAAACCAACAATCCTTTGCAGGGCCAGAGAGTAAACCTAGCTAGATGTGTAGAAAATCAGAAACTCTGAAGCCAGTTAAGCTCATACCATTCTTGAAGTAGCTGCTTAGATATTTGGTGGTTTATAGACCTTCAAGAGACATTCTTCAGAGACTCCTCTAACTGTTGGTTATGGCTCTCTGACACAACCTTATTTAATGATTTTTAGAGACATCCACTTATTTTATTCCTTGTGCTTAAAATTGAACTTCTCTTTGTCCCACACTAGTTTGCTTTTCCAGATTTTTCTATTAATGCTATTATCACTCTCTGAATCACTCAGGTTTGGTACTTTTAATGGAACTATTCACTCCCTACATCCACTAAATCACCAGTATCTATTGTTTCTGCCTTTGCAAGGTCTCCTATAACTTATTCTTTTCTTTTCATTCTCAAGCTCTTTATTCCAGGTCTTATGATACTAGAAACAGCATTGCCTGGTGGATAGAGAACTAGTTGGCCTTGCAACCAAAAACATGTGGTTTTAGGTCTTTCCTCTGACACATACTGGTTGTATGACCTTAGGCAAGTCACTTAATCACTCAGTTCCCTAGGCTCCTCTCTACAATTATAAATTGCAAGATGGTGTTGTACCAAATTGACAGAAGGAGCTTCATCATCCAGGGAATTCCCCATACCAATGAAATCACAGGCTCAGTCTCACCACCATCATCTTAAATATAGTGGCCTCCCTACCTCCATTTCCACTGCCTCCAATCCATTCTGCACACACACCAGATTAATCTTTCTAAAATATCAAGGACCATATGCTTCTTCTACTCAAGGTCATCGATATTTCTCCACTGATGACAAAAAAAAAGACTAAAGTCCTTCATTGCCCTAATTTGACTTTTCTAGTCTTATTGCCCTCCTGTTTCCTTACAGTAACCCTCTACTATACATAAATGGTCTCTTCACTGTTCCTTGAACATATGTTGTGTTTTCTCACTTCTGTGCTTTCCTAAATCTGGAAGGTCCTTTCATCTTTTGTCTGCTTATCAAAATTTTGCCCAAAATGAGGGTAAAAATGAAAAGAATTTTTACCCAACCTTTTAGACCCAATTCATATCTTGCCTCCCTGATCACTCCATCTCCCAAAAGTTTTATCCTCCTATGAACTTCAGAGTAGTTTTACAATCTGTATATTTGGCACTTAGCAGTTACTGACTTGCATCTCTCTAGTAGATGTCCTATCTCCTCAACTCTCTTGTGAGCTCCTTGAAGAGTGGGATATTTCTTATACTATTCTCTTTAAAGTCCCCTCCCCTTGGCATCTGACCCACCCTCAATTAACATTTGCTGAAGAATTTATTGTATTTGTCCTTAAGTAACCCAGTTTAAGTTTAAAATGGATGCCTGCCCGGTTCTACATTTAAGAATTTAGGAAACAAGCTTGTGACTTTTTTAATCAGTCACCCACTATTTTATACACGTCAATTGTGTACTATTTTTCTTTTGTTCTTAAATGGAAAACGAATTTCTTCTCATCTAGTTCTAGAAAGTAAGATGAAAGGAAAGGTATTCTAATGTTGAGAGGAACTTCCAGACTGTAAGAATCCAAAAAAAGATCATTAAAGACACCAAGGTTGTAGTTATAATGTGCATATTCCAAGTGGTGTTGAAATATGTCTTTGTTCTGGAGAGTAGATTTTTAGTATGATCAGACCCCTTCAGTCAGTGCCCAGAGACTATGTGCTTTAAGGGCAGTGTTTTGTTATTAAAGGTGGTAGTCAACCGGGGAGAAATTTTGAAACCCAAAACAATTCCCAAGTCTGAGGTCTGGGCAGACCTTGATGGAAGGCCCTGGGAGCCCCAGTGGACTGAACAGAAAACAAAATGTTTTTAAGTGGCACTCTGTCTCCTTTCATCTAGGGCTCTCCTAGCAGTAGGTAGCAATTAAGACCTGAAGAATCTCCCCACCAATCGCCAACATCTCCCAGTTTCCCCTACCCCTGCATCTCCCCTCTCCACCCTCTAGTTTTCCCAGACTTGGAGGGAGATAAGAGATGGGAAGGAATGATTGTAGAAACGCTTTGCAAATCTCCTTTAAAAAATATGGCTGACGATAATTACAGAGTTTAAAACTTGGACCCAAAGACCTTATTTCCGAAGCTGTCAAAAGCCCAGTCTGGACGAGGCAATAATCACTGCGGGCACATCGCACCCTGAGTGTGCATTGGTGGGGAGGTGGAGGGGCGGGGTTTGTGCCTGCTCCAAGGGCCCCCAGGGCAAGGCTGCAGCCAATAGGCGTCTCTGCTGGGCTGCCAGTCTCTCTATATAGGGACTGTGGGGCTGGCTGCTGCTCAGTCCTGCAGGAACCGCGGGAGCTGGCAGCGGACAGCGGACTGCGGACAGCGGACAGCAGGCAGCGGACAGCGGGCGGCGGGCGCCATGAGTTGGAGTCCGGCTTTCCTGAGGTCTGAGGATGTGGAGCGGTACCTGGGCAGCTCCAGCATCCTGTTACCAGCCCTGGAAAAGGCCCTGGCCAACTTTTCCAGCGGCTCGGAGGGAGGAGTCGTGCAGCCAGTTCGCACCGTGATACCTGTGGCGAAACACCAAGGGTAAGGGGAAAGGGGAGAGGTTGAAGAGAAAGAAACGGTGTGTGGGTCGAGGGAGAGGAGAGAGACACAGAGAGGATGGGGGAAGTCAAGAATAAGGGGAAGGGCAGAAAAGAAAAGGACATAGGATCACAGATCCAGCGGCCATCGAGTCCATTTTGCAGATGAGAACATTAAAGCCCAGGTGAGTTAAATGATTTGTCCGAGGTCACACTTGTAGGTAGAGTCAGAGGTGGGGTTTAAACCCAGGTCTTCTGATACCAACAAGAAATGGGCAGAAGGTAGTACCCAGGGAGGAATCCAAAAAGGGAGGAACACCGAGGAAAGTACGTCGGAGTAGCCACCTGGGGAGCAGAACAGTGCTGAAAGTGACGGGAGAAGAAATTCCCTTATGGGAAAGTGAAAAAGGACTGGAAATGTCTCTGCAGATCTAAACTGCTCTCTGGCTTCATCTCCTTGTAGTTTCCTGGGTATCATGCCTGTCTACAGCGCTAGTGAAGATGCACTTACCACCAAGCTAGTAACCTTCTATGAGGGAATGAGTCCCACTTCCACTGTTCCCTCACATCAGACCACAGTGCTTTTCTTTGACCCCAGCAATGGCTCTCTACTCTCGGTAAGTCTGGGCTCCTCTGAAGGAGAAAGGCAGGGGGGGCATAAGGAAGTCTGTGAAACTTCTTGGATGGTTGGCCTAGGATCCAAGGTTAGAAGGTATGAATGAAAATCAGAGCGGTTGTGATTGTGTCTGAGTGTAAGTGACAGTGACTGTCTAACACAAGCACAATTGTGTGTTTGTTTTTCTAAGGATGTGCGTAAAAAACAGTAAATCAGTGGATGTAACTGAAGGACAATTACATCCACTTTCAATAAGAAAGACTGTATGCCTATAAGACTGTGTGACTGAGACCATCTGTTAAGATGAGTGGCTCCTGTTAATTCAGGAGCCCCAAATTTACTTTTCTGAGAGATACTCCTTCATTTCAAATAGGCAAGTAGGTTGTCTTATCTGGGAATGAGGAGGCCACAAAAGGAAACCCTCAAGCTTTGACTCTTACAGTTTCCTTTTATATGACCTCATGAGTCATATCTGAGATTTCATTAAATGTATTCTCCTTAATACCAAATTACATATTTATGCCCTCTTCATTCCCTTAAATTTTTAGTTATCTGAATTATCTTAGGCCCCTATTACTTGGAATAAATTAGGGATAGGGGGTTGAGAACCAGGGTAGATAAAGATGTGTCTTGAATTCTGCTTCCACAGTGACTCATATTTCATCTGTTCCAATCATTTCACTCAAAGGTCCAAGCCCATACCACCTCTCTTGGTTCTCCTAAGTGGTTGGTGTCCCTGCATCTAGTTCCTCTTTCCTCAGATCCATTCCTTATACAGCCACCAAATACATATTCTTAAAATATTCATTCTTAAAATATCTGGCAATGTTGTTCCCTGACTTAGAAATCTTCAGTGCCTCCCCGTTGCCTCTGGGATAAAATAGAAATTGTTCAGCCTCATGTCTAAAGCTGTTTGTAATCTCCGTATTCAGATTTATTTTATATTACTCTCCCTGCCTATTTTCTCATTCAGTCAAACTGGACTATTAGCTATTTCCTCCAAGGAGACTCTCAATCTCCCTTACACAGGCATGCTTGGTATGTATTCCCTCTCCTACCTCAACTGTTAAAATTCCTAGCTTCCTTCAAGACATGACTCAAATGCCAGTTGATTCCCCCTACCCAGCTGTTAAGGGTTTTTTCCCTCTCAAATCATCTTGTATTTGTTTTTCTGTATTCATGTTGTATCCACATAGTAGGTTTCAAACTTCTTAAGGACAGGGGCTGTGTCCTTTTTGGTTTTGTATCTCCAGTGTGTTGTACATCATAGGTATTTTAGGTTTTTCTAATTGAATGGAAAAAAAGAGGGATTTTTTTTTTTACATTATTTTATGTATCTAGCTCTTATTTACCCTGGAAGAATAGAAATGAGGTCCAGGTAAAGTCTCAAAGCCTTTTTGTGAATATCAAGGGATTGTTTTGGACCCTCAAAGACCTGCCCAGTTCAGTGACTCAAGAACTATATGACAAAGGCTAGGTCCTAAGGAATGAAAGTCTCTTGACTAGGGTAGAGGAAAGCAAAGCATGTTTTCTGATACCCATAGTATCTCTAAACTCTGGGTGCTACTCATTCCACTCGTCAATCTTTTCCCAAAGATCATGGATGGAAACATAATTACTGCCAAGAGGACAGCGGCTGTGTCAGCTATTGCAACCAAGGTAAGACTTGCTTCTGATGACAAGTTTTATAGTCAAGTTGTGTGTGGTGGGAGAAGGGTTTCTATTTACTTGATACATAGGACCCAAGACTTGGTAAGATGAATAAGATTGAGCAAGGCATCTAAGGCATAAAAGGCAAAGAAAAGAAGTGGAATGTTAGACTAATCAGAGTCAAGATGGACGATAGTTTGGTTTCCCAAACTGGAGATAAAGGTCACCTGTGCAAGAGAGAAGGAATGTCAGAAATTGTGTCACTTTAAGGAAGAGAAGGAGAAACTGAGGAATTGAAGACTCTAGAAGGTTTCAAGTCCATTGGAGACATGCAAGAAGAACAATACACTGAGAGGTGGGGCAAGGGAGATATAAAAGGCTTAACCCTCCAGAAAACTTGGGAAATCAGTGGGAGGAGTAAAAAGAACAGGTGTCTATTTTATGAATGTGTTAAAATTGCATTTGGCTTTGGGCCTATGGGGAAGGGAACTGAGGGATTACTGTCATGGAACACAGTAATTGTATATGAAATGAGATAACCATGGCATCTACCTTGGTAAACTGGTTATTAATTACATACAAACTCACTTTAATTTTGAATAAACAGGGGACTGTTCTGAGACTTTTCCAAGGTTTTGGATGGGAGATAACTTAAAATATATGTACTAGTGCTTGACCAACCTTGTTACAGGACTAGTGTTTTGCATTATATAGCACTTCTATTTTTCAATGCAGATTTCAGTCTGAAGAAAACTTCTCCTTGAAGTGTTTCTCCCCACTTTCCTTTTTGGTTTGACAATTTTTCTTTGGGAGAAGGATGGTGGGGAACTCAGAATCCATCTGACACTGTGGTACTTTTGGGGTTATAACAACCTGGGATATGTGATCCCAAATATTCTCTACCTAAGACAACAGCATATCTCAGAAAATTCTTGATTTTATACATTGACATACCTGCCTCCACACATTGCCCCCCTCCACGCACACCCTGATGCCTGGAAGTGTTCTTTATCCTCTTTCTTTCATTGGATCAAAGAAAGTCACCTAATCATGCCATAATAGGATCATAGATGTAGAGATGAAGGGACCTCAGAGGCCATAATGACTGGCATTCTAACAAGCCCAACAGAGGACAGAGGAAACAATTAAGGCCTCTGGTGATGGGAACAGTGGGTTTTAGAAGCTGTCATGGGCTTTATTAAATTATATATTTTGAGCATGTAGATGATGTTAGCACACCCACTATTCAGATAGGAAAAGTGAGGCACAAAGTGATGGATTCCAATTTTCTTGAGTACATGGGTTATGTAGGGAGAGGCATCTCACCACCTGATTTGCATCCCAGATGTCTCTTCTCTCTCTGATATGCTACAGGGAAGTAGTCTTTGCACAGTTGACTCTCTATTAGCCATTCTTCCTTTTTCCCCAACAGTTTCTAAAACCCCCTTCAAGTGAAGTTCTGTGCATACTTGGTGCTGGTGTCCAGGCCTACAGTCATTACGAAATCTTCAAAGAGCAATTCTCTTTTAAAGAGGTAAAGTAGAATTGAAAGAAATTGACTTTCTTAACCTTTTTTTGTCTCATGGATCCGAGACACCCTGTACATAAAATTACAAAGGAAACCATTGAAATACAGTTATCAAAAATTTTTTTAAAGGGTAACCATAGTAGCAAGAATTTATAAGATGCTTTAAGATTTGCAAAGTGCATTACAAACATTGTATCCTCACAGCATAAAATATTCCTTTTATAGATGAGACAACTGAGACAGGCATAGGCTAAGTGACTTGCTCAGGATCACACAGCTAGTGTTTGAGGCTGCTTTTGGACTCAGGTTTTCCTTAAAACCCCTCCCCTTTCCTAGGTCCACTATCCAGTATGCTACTTAGTTGCCTAGCAAAAAGTTTTAGAACCCCAGGTTAAGAGTATCTGGTCTAGAGTTAGAAAAATGGGACCAGTTTACATGTGACTGATTTCCCTCTTTTGAGGAAAAAGGTCAATTCATCTCCTCTGTTTCTTCAAGTTCCTTTTTGCTGGGTTCTGCCTGAAGATGTAGAAACAGCATAACTAGTCTTTAAAGGATGTGTGTTGATAAGACACAGTGTATTATCTATCTATCTATCTATGTGTCTATCTAGCCTGGACCTTGGCTTCCCTATCTATTATTGTTATGTGCAAGTCTACTGGGAAACTAAAAAAGGGGATCCAATCACTGAGAATCTTGGGGAGGGGTGTACCAGGTATAGTATCCATCTGGCTACTAGATTACAAGGGATCCCATCAGCTGCTTCCCTTGGTTAAGATCTCTAGCCTCCCACGGCAACCCCTTCTTTCAAATAAGAATATTTTAGGGTACCTCTATAGTTGCTACATTCACTGAGGTATAAACCAATTCCATTTTCCTGACTTCATATATTTCAGTGTGAACCACTGGTAATACCCAGACCTCAACACCAAACCTAAACCTAAACAGCCTCCCAAAACCAAGGTCTTGGCTACTGGTTCCCTGAGCTGCTGCCTCTCTTCCTAGCTTCCTCCTATGTGAGGCTATCAATCAATCAATAAGCATTTATCAAGTACTTACTATGTGTCAGATATCAATGTCCAGATAGGCACTGGGGAAACAAAGGCGATAGATAGATGATAGATAGATAGACAGACAGATAGATATAGATATCTATATATATATATATATATATATATATATATATATATATATACACACACATACATATGTATATGTGTATATGCATATATATATACTGATATACAGATAGATATCTTGACTTCAAGTGTCTTACATTCTGTCAGAAGAGACTACATATATGTGCACACATATACAGGTTTATGTAAAATAGATACTTTTATCAGATGGTGGGGGATGGGAGCGACACTGGAAGCTATGGGGAGGAAAGACCAGGAAAGACCTTATCCTGTATCTTTACTGCATTCCGTCCTGACCCTGAGTACAAAACATTACATGAGAGAGGTATCAAGATACTCCATCATTAGCTATGTCCTCAATGAGCTAACTATATGACCTTTATACTTCCTACAACTCCTTCATAGGTTGTGCTATGCAGTTCCTTTATTGAGTGCCCAGCTCATGTGCCTAGGCCTGTGATGATGACCCAAGAGAATTACAAATCTTTGTCCCTTCTCTAGAAAAGCCTGGCTGGGGAGGTGAGAGTTGTGCAAAGTAAAGGATTTGAGAACAGTACAAGATAGGCTATAATCAAATGCTAAATTCAAATGCTAATATAGACTAGAAATGACAAATGTCTGACTCCCTTTGAAGTAGCAGAAAGGGATGCCCTTTTAAAAATAATAAGAGAAATACATTTGTATTTTGCAATTTAGTCATTTTTCAATTGTGTCCAACTTTTCATGACCCCATTTGGTATTTGCTTGGAAAGGATACTGGAGTGCTTTGCCATTTCCTTCTCTAGCTCATTTTGCAGATGAGGAACCTGAGGCAAAGAGGGTTAAGTGATTGCCCAGGGTCATGCATCTAGTAAGTATCTGAAGCCAGATTTTAACTCAGGTCTTCCTGATTCCAGGCCTGGCACTCCATCTATTGTGCCACCAAACTGCCCCAGCATTTATATAGCACTTTAAAATTTTCAAAGCATCTTATATGTGTTATCTCATTTGATCCTTACAAGAACCCTGTGAGGTAAGTGTCTTTTAATGTTAAGAGGAAAAATGAGGTTTGACAGAGATTATAATTTCCCCAGGGCCATACAGCTAAAATGTGTCTGAGACAGGATTTGAACTCAGGTCTTCCTGACTCCAGATCCAGTGGAGTTATAACTATTTCTCTGCCCTAGATTGTTTATTTTATCAAATACCTATTTGCCTTACAGAGTGATCCCATCTACTCTGTGATTATCTTGTATGTAGCAATAAAAACAGTCACAATGTTTAATCTGTGACAGACCCACTATATTTAAGTGCTTTACAATCATTACCTCATGTCATCCTCACAACAACCTTGGAAAGTAGGTGCTGTTAGTATCCCCATTTTACAGTTGAGGAAACTGAAGCCAACAGAGGTTAAGTGGCTTCCCTGGTGTCACCCTATTAGTGCCTGAGGTCAAATTTGAACTCAGATCTGTGCCCACCTAGTGTTGATTTGTATGTTACCCTTCCCCATTAGAATGTAAGCAATTTCGACAACCATATCCCCTGCCTCCTCTGCAGGAAGCACTGTTCTCTAACCGCCCTTGGAATTTGTATAATTGCCAGAAAGTGTGACTGTTTATAATTCCCCCTTGCCACCCTGGTTAAAGGTCCGGATATGGAATCGAACCAAGAAGAATGCTGAGAAGTTTGCTCAGACAGTAAAGGGGGATGTGCGAGTCTGCTCATCTGTCCAGGAGGCAGTGACAGGCGCAGATGTGATCATCACTGTCACCATGGCAACAAAACCCATTTTATTTGGAGAGTGGGTGAAGCCAGGAGCCCATATCAATGGTAAGCAACCTGGCTGAGAGCCTTAGCTTTTAAAACAGGATATAAATGTTGTCCAGAATTCCTGCTGGACTAGGGGAGGGATAAAAGGGGTTGGGGTTGATAAGTACCATAAATACTCTTGTCACATAGTTTATTGAGTCACTAATATTTGAATGACAAAGCACCAAAAATTTAACCCACTGCATGCAGGGCCAACTCCTGACCATGGATGCTACCAGCAAAATGAAAACACTGCAACAAGCTAGGCAAGAGAAGGCTTGAAACAAAAATCCAAACAAACCTTCAAGGTTAGGTGAGAGCAAAGGGTCTAGACATAGGAGTAATATCAGGGATCATTTGTTCCAGGTTCAGGCATATAAAAGAAGGTATTTTGAAACTAGATCCCAAACCAGGACATTAATTTAGAGCATGGATTCTTAACCTTTTTTTGTTAAACCATGTCTTGTTTACCATGACACATAGGACCCTTTTGGTAGTCTAGTGAAGCCCATGGGGATCTCTTTTCAGAATAATGTGTCTTGCCTTCATTCATATTTGAAAGAAAGGCTAAATATCAGTTACATGTTAGTGAAAATAAAGATATTTTTTCCCCATCCAAATTCATGTCCCCCTCACCCTCACCCCTGAAATCTACCCATGGACTCCAGATTAGGAACACCTGATTTAGAGGTCAAAAGGAGAGGTAATAAGCAAACACAAGGAACTAAATGTCTCCCTCAACTCTTAAGATTTGGATTGTTCATTTGTGTAGGCAGTCATTTTTAAAGTGGTCTGGCAGCCCATGATATGGACCTAGTCATAGACAGACAAACCATCAGAGGCAAACCCAGTAACTTGGAGGACTGGAGACACAGAGTAAAAACCTAGACATTGCGAGATATGGGGGTATAGAGCAGAACCCATAAGAATGCCTTATGAAGCATTAGGAAAGATCAGGCACAGGAAGACCTGACAGGATGGGGCAGAACAGAAACTCAGACCTTGGAGGGCTGAGAGGCACAGATCTGAAACTTAGCCAAGGATATGTAAAAGAGAAATATAGTTATTAGCAAACCTGAAAACAGAATAATACCCTAGCCACTGAGGTACCAAAGTCAGAGGAAAACAAAAACAAGCTACCTAACTACCCAGCTACAGAGAACTTATTGGCCCAAGGCTCCTAATATTCCCCTTACCTAAAGATGAGATAAGTACCTGCAGTAGGACTGAACCTAATTAAAGACAAGGGCTGATATAATTCTTAAATTCCAAGGATGCAATGGGAAAGAGAATGAATTCTTTGATAAAGAAATTTTTCCCAAGTCAAAATACCCCCTTTTTTGTTCATATTCCTAGGCCAGAGCAAGAAAATCATTGCTTTTTCACATCCTCTGTACTCAGGGCTATTTAATGTGTTTCTGGGGCTGGAGTCTCACCAAGGGTTCTGTTTTGCTATTTGTTGTTTGGTATTTTTGTTGTTGTTACTGTTGCTGCTGTTAGCTGTTGGAGCCAGTAGACCTGACTGGAGAGAACTAGATGATGAAATAATGAAGAATTGTGTGCTATATGTAGATTCTCGTGAGGCAGCCCTCAAGGAGTCTGGAGATGTCATACTGTCTGGGGTAAAGTTCTTTCTTTTGTTGTTGAGCTTAGAGTGTCCCTGACTTTCCAAGGTGCATGGGGTGTTCAGGAGAACTAGCACCTGTGGTGTGATGGCATGACAAGCTCCTTACAAGGCTACTTATCCACCTTTGGTGTCCACCTGATTCACCCAACTCTTACCCATGGCTCCAAAGAACTGTAATCAGCATACTCAGCAGCCATACCCTGGTAAACCATCTTTGCAGACAAGCTAAACCAGATTTAAGAGTAACCAGCAGTGAGTTAGGGGGATGTCTACCCCCAAGCATATGAAGACTTCTCCTGGCAAAATGATCAGATGAAAACAATTTGTTCCATTAGCCATGTTATGGAGGAGTCTAGACTAGCTTGGTGTGAGAATTGAAGACTCTTTCCCCTCTATCTCCTCAATGGACATGGGACTGCCAAATTCTTGTTTAGAATGCCACCTCCACCAATGTAGACCAACCTTACTCAATGTGTGTTTATGTCATAGGCTGAGATCTTTGCAGAGCTGGGAGAAGTGGTGAAGGGAGTGAAGCCAGCCCACCGTGAGAAAACTACAGTGTTCAAATCCTTAGGTAAGAGTCATCACCCCCTGAATACAAATTTATTTGTATTCATATTTTGTATTTACATTTATATACAAAGTTATATTTCTATAACTAAAAATATGGTGGTTTGTCCAGTGGTGGAAATGGAAATGAGTCCTCTGGTAACTGGAGCTATTTATAATAAATGTATATGATATTTATTAAAAAAAATTAATACAGTTCCATTATTTATATACTAGAGGAGCCCAGAAGGGCATATGCTTTTTAGAAGGGGATTTAAGGTAAGTGGCAAATTTCCAGGCCAAGAATGCATTAATGCATCCATCATCCTCCTCAGACACTTACTAGCTATGTGACCTTGGAGAATTCACCTAACCTTGGTTAAGTGCCTCAATTTTTTCATCTGTAAAATGGGGATAATTATAGCCTGAAAGAATGGGTTGCATTTCAGGTGACTGATATTTCCTTTGTGGGCATATTGAAAAATAAATTCTCTAACTCATACCACATAATAAATCCAGTGACCAATACAAGGTGACTTGGCCAGAATAATCAGGTGAAATATTCACCTACTTCTTGTAAGTATCTGCTAGACATTCCCAAATCTCCCCAGTCTTGACCCAGTATGTTTCCTCTATCTTGTCATTTCTCGTTGACTTTATTTAGTAAGAATATCAGAAATCTGCCATAATCACTTGGCCTTCAGAAAACAGAGTTGAGCCTGGGTTATTTTAAGGAAATAGAATAGGTCAAAGATGACTTGGATTTTTGTCTGTTCCAGGAATGGCGGTGGAAGATGCAGTTGCAGCCAAACTGGTCTATGATTCTTGGTCATCTGGTAAATGAAGCCAAGGAACTAACACTGAAATGGTGCAACATTAAGACCCATTATTGCTAGTCATCTCTCATAGTTTCTCATGGGAGAATATTCTTTTGTACTTAGTATCATCTGCCTCAAAAACTAAACTGTTTGTGGTTTAAAAAAAAATGACAATATTGTGTATTTCCTTTCCTCTATCTTGCTATATCTGATTATAGTACTTTTTGTCCATAGAGACTACTACCTTTGCATTTCCCTTAAATAAACAGTTTGCCAGTCTTCACTCGCCTGCTGCATTTCTTGTCTGTGGATGTCATGTGAGCCAAATGTTTGTTTTTCCTTTTGGAAGGTGGCTGGGGGCAAAGGTCCATAATGACACAGAGTTTTCCCCAATGAAAGCATCATAGAGCCACAGATACTAAAGCCTTAAGGAATAATCTTTCCACATTTATCATGTTAGATGATAAAATTTTAAAGCTTCACATGAAGAACAAAATCATGATGAGGGAGAGTAGCATTTGATTTTTCTTTCTTTTTTTTTTTTTAAGGAACCTTGTGATAATATGCATAGCCTTATCTGGGGAGGCAGCATGATATAGTAGAAAGAATGCTGGTTTTGGAGTCAGAGATTTGGGTTCAGAATTTGATTCTGACACTACCCATATGATTGTGTGCAACTTGTTTGACCTCTCTGGGCATTAGTTTTCTTATCTGTAAAATTGGTGAGTTGGACTACATGCCATGTAAAGTCCTTTTCAGTTCTAAATCTAAGAGTCTATGATCAGTTTTGTTTAGAATAAGCAATTTTTTTAAGGATTCAGAGTTTAAAATCAGTGCTAATAAGTTCTGAAAATTCATTTATTCTGAAATTTTTTTTCACCTTTCTCACAGTCACCCATGTCATAGCAATAATGCAACACCTGGTATTCTGTTATTTTTCTATGAGGCTTGGGGTAGTAACATTCATGTCTTCTTGACCATATGGCAAGTCATTTAACTTGTGTTAAATATGTTATACATCTCAGGATGGAAAGTCAAAAATGAAACCAGTTCTAATCCTTAAAGAGCTTATATTCTAATGGAGAAAATATGCACAGCTATAGGCATATATACAAAAATCGACATAAGGTACCTGTAGGTGGGATGGCATTATCAGCTCAGTTGGCTGTTACCCTTCCTTCCAAGAGGATCAAAATGACATCACCATATTAGAGTCAAGTAACAGTGTGTCAGACTGTGGCTGATCAGACCAGTACAAGCTCAGAATGCTCTATCACAGGTCTGGCACAAATAATCCATGTGAACATTTGGGGTTGATTCTCTAAATTTGTTCATCTCACATTTCTTTTGAGCTACTTCAATTCTGCTTTGCTCATAGAGCACTGCTCTTTATGAGGGCATGCCATGCTAGGTAATCCTGTGGCAGTATCCCCTATGTCATAAAATCAATTCCAAAGTTCTCCAGAGGGACCTTCAGAATGTCCTCATATTGATCTTTCTGATTACCATGTAAGTACTTTCCCTGTGTGGGTTCTCCATAAAATAGTCTTTCTGGCAAGTGTATATTTGGCATTCAAACGACTTGGCCAGTCCATTGGAGTTGCACTCTCAGAAATACAGTTTGAATGCTTGGCAGTTTAGTTTGAGAAAAGATCTCAACATCTGGTATCTTATCCTGCCAGGGTGATCTTCAGAATCATCCTAAGACAATTCAGACGGAATCAATTCAGTTTCCTGGCATGGCACTGGTATACTGTCCAATAATGAGATCACCATCACAACATTTTAGACCAATTTGGTAGGCAGTCTAATACCTCTTCTCTCCCATACTTTCCCAAACACTGAGCTAGCTCTGGCAGTGTGTATGTCAACCCCATTATCAGTGTGTACATCCCTGGAAAATATATTGCCAAGGTCATTGAATTTATCCACAACATTCAAAACTTCTCTATTTGCTGTAACTAATGGTTCCGTGTGTAAATGGTGTTGGGTTGGCTGATGGAGAACCTGTGTTTTCTTGGTGTTAATTGTCAGGCCAAAATTAGCACAAGAAGCAGAGAAACAATGCAGACTTTATTGCATCTCTGTTTCAGAAACTGCACTGAGTGCAAAATTATCTACAAATAGAAAATCATGCACCAACATTCCCTGTACTTTGGTTTTGAGTTGTAGCCTTTTCAAGTTGAAGAATTTACTATCGATGTAGCTGCTGATCTTGATGCCTTGTTCATCCTCATTGAAGGCATTTGACAACATGAGTGAAGATATCATGCTAAAAAGCATGGGAGTAAGCACATAGCCTTGTTTCATTCCATTGGTAACTGGAAAAGCACGAGAGCATTGTCCGTTGTCCAGAACCCAGACAACATGCTATCATGAAATTGATGTCCAGTACTGGTGAACTTCTCTGGGCAATCAAATTTTGACATAATTTTCCATAAGCCTTCATTACTGACAGTATCAAAGGCCTTGGTCAGATCTACAAAGGTTTTGTACAGACCTCTGCTCGGCTCCTGGAGTTTCTCCTGAAGTTGTCAGGCAGCAAACACCATATCAACCATTCCGCAGCCCTTTCTGAAGCCACACTGGCTCTCAGGTAGATAACAATCTTCCAGGTGAAGGATCAGCCTATCAAAGAGGACTCTTCTTTCTAATAATGACTAAGAGAGAGGAATACCCCCGGCCCATGATTGTCACAGGACAATCTATTTCCTGTACCTCTACAGGGATAAAAAATGGAGGTATCCTTGAGCTCCTGGGGGATAATCATCTCTTGTCATATAACCCAGAAAATTTCAGTCAGTTTTTGTATGAGCAATGGATCCCCAACCTCGTAAATCTTAGCTGGAATAGAATCAGCACCAGGTGCTTTGCCACACAAAGGGAGCCTAATGGCATTTAAAACCTCTCCTTCAGCTGGAAATTTGAGAGGGAATGACTTCAATCTGAGGTAAATGGTCAATTGCTTCAGCATTGATTGATGACAGTCTGTTGAGAACTCTGTGGAAGTGTTCGGCCCATCTCCCTAGGACTGTGTCCTCATCAGCAATAATGTGGCTCCACCAGCACTGACTAGTTGAGATGTACATAGGTCTTTGGCCCACAAAGAGCCTTTAAGGCATCATAAAAGTGTTCTGGATTCTTACTATCTGCATAAAACTGAATTTCATTTGCCTTCTTGCTGAGTTAAGAATCCTGCATCTCATTTTCACTTGTACTTTATGTTTGATGGAATTAAATACTGACTTCTTAGAGCCGGATGAACTATCCTGCTGGTAAACCCTCTGGAATTCTTGTGTTTCATTCATTAGCTTCTGAATTTCTTCATTATTTTTGTCAAATCAGCCTTGATGTTTGTGAGTGTTCTGACCCAGATGAGTAAATGCAGTGCTGTACACCAAATTTTCGAATTATTCCAAATATTCCTTTCCTGCTCCACTGTTGCAAACTGTGTATTGTCTCAACTTTCCTTCCAGGTTAGCAACAAACTGTTCCCACTCCAAGAAGCACTCTTATTTGTTGACATTAATTCTTCTGGTAGTCATTTTGCCTTGCGGCTGCCATTTTTTTTTAATACAAATATTTAGCTTGGAGAGGATAAGTCTATGATCAGTCCATCTCTCTGTCACCCAGAACTGTAAGCTTGTCCTCTTTTGGCACATTGATAAGGGTCTCCACATCTTCCTAAAATTTTTCTTTGAATTCTTCAGGGTTTGTCATGATGGGAGCATAGACACTGATGATGGTGGTACTGTGTTTTCTTGCAAGTGGCAATCACATTGTCATGAACCTGTCATTCATTCCTTTTGGTAGGCATACAAGCTTGTTGACTAGATTTGTTTTGATTGCAAAACCTATACCAGCTTCACGGTGCTCCCTTTCGTTGTGGCTACTCCAGAAAAATATGTATCAAGATCCTACTTCAGTGAGCTGGCCTTCATTTGACATCCTTGCTTCACCCAGGGCTGTTATTTAGATGTGATACCTGCTGAGTTCTCTTGCAACAAGAGCTGTTCATCTTTTCAGGTCTACTAGATTTTGTGTGGCTCTAAGTGTGCAAACATTCCATGTACTGATAGTGAATGGAATCATCTTTGTAGGTGTCTTTGTACATTTTTTTTGTGTTTCAACCACGGGGTGGGATCCCCATTTTCTGCAGTAACTACGCCAGGATTGGGTAAGCAGACAATTTTTAAAGCACTTTTTCTAGCTCCTTTATCACACCAGGGGTTGAGCAGTATGATCCTTAAAAAGCTGTTCAGACACCCAGGAGGCTGCTGAATCCCACCACTGCTTCCAATGAGAAGATGACCCTATGGTCTGAGCTGCCTGTGTTCAGGGTCGTGACTACAGCTCCCAGTGTATCTGTACCTGATGCTTTGTCACTTGCCTGTTACCACAGGACTTTGTCACTTGCCTGTCACCACAGGACAGGTACAAATGGTGAAATGATATGTCTATAAGTGTGCAAACATTTCATGTACTGAGGATTGGAGAGATTAATTGATTTATACAACATTACACAGGTAGTACAAGTAGCAGAACTGGAATATGAACTCAAATCTTCAAACATCACATCTAGGGTTCTTTCTAATACATATTGTACCAGAAGAAAGCTGGGAAAGGACACACAATGAAGAATAAGGAGAGAAGACAAACTGAGACTTTATAATTTCACCTCAGCTGGGCTGGGACAAGTAGATATTGGGTAACTAGGTGTCACAGTATAGAGTATTGGACCTAAAATGAGGAAGATTCATCTTTCTGAATTCAAATCAGGTCTCATCACCTCTCACTTAGATTATTGAAATGGACTTTTCTTCCCACTACATTCTATCCTCCCCACAGATGCCAAAATGATTTTCCTTAAGTGCAGATGTGACTATGATACCCCCTTACTCAGTAAACTCCCATGTCTCTCTGTTGCCTCTGGGATGAAATATAAACTCCTCTTTTTTAGCTGTTAAAGCCCTTCACAGGGGCATCTAGATGACACGGTAAATAGAGGACAACCCTGGAGTCAGGAGGATCTGAGTCCAAATCTGACCTCAGACACTAACTGTGTGACCCTGGGCAAGTCAACTTAACACTGATTGCCTCAAAAAAAAAAAAAAGCCCTTCACACACTGGCTTCAATCTATTTTTTCCAACTTTGTTGAATACCATTCCCTTTGCCATGCTCTGAAATTCATACAAACTGTCCTCTGTGTTCCTCATCCACATTGCTCTACCTCCTTTTTCCATTCTTTTGCACTGTCTCCTCTCATGTACTCACTCCTTTCTCACCTCTGCCTTAAGAACTCCCTCTCTAAGACACAACTTAAACACCACAAAGCCTTACATGAAGATTTTTCTGATTCCTCTGCTAGTGCCCTTTCTTGCTAATTACCTGGTGTGTTTTTATTTATTCTTTTCAGATTTATTCAATATATACTTGTATATTCTTTGAATTTGTACGTCCAGCAGCTAACACAATGCCCAGAAGGTACATAATTAGTGCTTATTAACCGATTGATTGAGTTGGGAGTGTGATCATGCTGTGTATTTGAAGATTAATTTGGCAGCTGTTTAAAGATTATATTGGAGAAGGAAGAGACTAGAGCCAGGGAAACTAGTTATTAAGTCATTAAAGTATCCCAGAGGGGAAATAATGAGGACTTGAACTAGGATTCCTTGTCTCCAGTACAGTAATACTTCTATTCGATTAAGACTTTCCTGGAAAATAAACACTTTTTCAAAGTCTGCATTGCTTTTGTATTTAATCTGCATAGATCTTGTGAATCACAGCTATCTTTTTCAACTGCCTAATTAAAATCCCTCAGTTGTTGTTCACTCGTAGTGACCCCATTTGGATTTTTTTTTGACAAAAATACTAGAGTGGTCTGCATTTCCTTCTCCAGCTCATTTTACGGAAGAGGAAGCTGAGGCAAATAGGGTTAAGGAAGTTACCTAGAGTCACCCAGCTAGTAAATAAATATCTGAGGCTTAATTTGAACTCAGAAAGATGAATCTTCCTCATTTTAGGTCCAGTACTCTATACTGTAACACCTAGTTACCCAATATCTACTTGTCCCAGCCCAGCTGAGGTGAAATTATGAAGTCTCAGTTTGTCTTCTCTCCTTATTCTTCACTGTGTGTCCTTTCCCAGCTTTCTTCTGGTACGATATGTATTAGAAAGAACCCTAGATGTGATGTTTGAAGATTTGAGTTCATATTCCAGTTCTGCTACTTGTACTACCTGTGTGGTGTTGTACAAATCAATGAATCTCTCCAGTCCTCATTTCCTTCCTCTGTTAAGTGAAGGCTTACACTAGATAATCTCTAAGATCACTTAACATTATACAATCTACCCCCTTCAACAAAACAAGGGAGGAACTGATTAGCAGTCATTATACTTGCTTTGAATTATTTGAATTAACTGCAATTGAATTAATTGAAATATTTGGAGGGGATTGGGAGGAGTCAGAAGGTATGATCGATAACTCCCAAGTTCCCTTTTAGATAACTTGCCCCGAAAATAGTTCATTGAAATTTCTGGAGCTACTGAAGATGAGAGATTTCTTCCCTGGTTTCTTCCAGAATCTGAAGTCTCCTTTGCTTATAGTCTGACAGGTCCTCTTCTTCTAGTTCTTCCTCCTGTGTTTATTTCCCTATTTGAACACAGTTTGCATTTTTTCTCTCACCTCTCCTAATTCTGGCTTGTTTTTCTTTTTTACCAAGATTCTCAGATATAATTTCTACATATAGTGCTCTACAACTGCTTTCAGGTTCCTAAGACCTGTTCTAGTTTACCATCTATCTATTCAAACATAGCTCACAAGCCCTCCATTTTTTTCTCTGAACATCCCTAACCAGCAAGAATTAATCATGAAACACCATAGGAATAAAAGGAGACTTCTTAAAATGAGGAAGTGGAGGGTTTCAGAAGAACCTGGAAAGATTTATATGAACTGATGCAAAGTAAAGTGAGCAGAACCAGAAGAACATTGTATGCACTAACATCAATATTGTATGAGGATCAGCTGTGAAAGACTTATCTACTCTGATCCACAACAATTCCAAAGGACTAAGGATCTCCAGAGAAAGAACTGATGAACTATGAGTGAAGATTGAAGCATATTTTTTCACTTTATGTTTCTTGCTCTTTTGGCAACTTGTCTAATATGGAAATATATATTTTTGCATTACTTTAAAGAAAGGATACATACTTAGAATGGAAGAGAGAAAAATATAAAAAGAGATACCACCCCCCAATGAAAAGAAAGAAAAAACTAAACAATAAACACTCTTCTTACTTTCCAAGCAACAATTGCAAAGTATGCAAAAATTATGGGGAATTAAGTTTGTGAGTGCTCTTGGCCTACTTCTCACACCAACTTTTTAGTCTGGCCTTAGAAACCTATGTTAGCATGCTGATGTTATCTAGGGGAAAATAAAGAACTTTTTGCAACTTTCTCTGGGCTATTAAGTGGCACAATGAATAGAGCACCTTGCCTGGAGTCAGGAAGACCTGAATTGAAATCTGATCTCAGACAAGTCATTTATTCCTGTTGTCCTCAGTTACTCACCTGTAAAATGAACTGGAAAAGGAAATAGCAAACCGCTCCAGTAACTTTCCCAAGAAAACTCCAGATAAGGCCGCAAAGAGTTGGAGATGACCGAAAAGACTGGACAACCACAAAATGCAGCCTGTTCAATGACTGAACCTCAGAGCTTAGGATAAAAAAAGCATTACATATCAGCAGCAGAACTACCAAGTACAAAAATTTTCCACCATGGCTTTTCATGATGATGTGGATACAAAAGTACCCTAAGGGTTAATAACAAAGGTTGCTTTTTCAGTACCTTCTGAGTCATCTCCTGAGCTTGAGAGAACCCTAAAGTCTCTCCCCCTTACCTTGAGAAACCATAAAACTTCCCTCTTATCCTGAACCATAAAATTTCCCCATCTCCCTTATCTTGCATGATCCATCTTCCCTGTCCTGTCCCTAAATCTCCAACCCCCAATGGAAACCCTAAAAATTACATCATCATCCTACAGGCTGTATAGCTTTCTGTCTACATAAGTCTGGTTCTTTCCTAAATCAGTGCCTTTGTTTGACTCCTTACTAAATCTCAGGTCCATATATTTTTTGCATCAGTAAAGCTCCCATTGGCTACAGAGAAGGTCTAAGTGAGTTCTTTCAAATCTGAACCAGCTCTCCCAACTCTGACTTCAACAATGACATGAACTGAAAAGATGTCAGTATCTTTTGACACAAGAGAAGGAAAGCCTGATGGTTTCCTATTAATAGCAGTAGGAACTAGACATAGCTTTGGGGCAGTTTCTTGGCTCTATGCTCATTTTCTCCTCTTCTATGACTATAGCTTGTTTCTGAAGTATGGGGGTACTCCATGCATGACCAACTCAATTTAGGGAAAAGAATATGATATGGGTTAGAAGGGAGGGGGAGCAAGACCCCTTCAAAGACTCAGAGTACAGGGGTAGGTCACCAGGAATGAATTTACAGACTCAAGTATTCTTGAGGTCAAGGTTAAGATTTACTACACTTTTCAGCAAGCAAGAGTTCTTAGGGAACCTGCAACTTTAGAGGGGTACAGGTAAAGTTTATATAGGACATTCTATAATAAAACATGTGCCAAATATGCTAACTAGGTGATTCAGGGTAGGATTAGGGAGTGATTAAGAAGTGGTTAGTTCTTAAAGGAACATATACTTTTGATATCTACTGGGCAGGTATTTTTACCCAGAGTTCATCAGGAAATAGTCCAAGGTGGGGTTTACACGGAGGTGTAGTTTTAGGCCTGAAACATCACTAAGTCAACTAGCAGTTAGGACTGACTAAAGAATAACAGGCTTTCATCAATGTCTTGTTAGACAAGATAAATGTAAGGGAGTATACATATGTCTAAGTCTAGGATAAGTATCCTAGACTCACTAGTTAGTGAGTAGTAAATGTCGATATGACCCAGTACATAGCCAGCTCAGCCTGTACTCAGCCAGTACACAGCTGGTTCAGACTAATAAGTTCTATAGGTGTAGTTGACTGCTGTAGCAGGAAGGGAGATAACAATTGTTGCTGGGGCAGGTTGTGTCCTTGGGCTGGGGAGAAACTGCCTGGGACAGTGTTTTGAGACTAGAGAGAAATGTGGTTTTAGAACTGGGGTCCAAACACATACTCCCAAGCACCCCACCAGATTCACCAAACTGTTTCAAAATAAGCTGTTTAATATGAATAAAATGGGTTTATATTGCTCTTAGGCAGGCAACCTAAGGAATCACATAGGTAGCTAGTTTAATAATTCAGTAATTAGATCTTGTTCTGGTTCTGCACCCACCATGCTAAAGCAAGAGCACTGTGGTTGCTGATCCTACTGGTACCTTACTCTACCAGCCTATGCTGAGGTGATTGTTGCCTTCCCACACCAAGGTCTAACTCTAACACCCTAGGCAGGGGCAGAACATTTCAACTGATTTGTATTTCCATGGCTGGAGCTTTACTTTGCCCTATTAAGAAAGGGTAAATGCTATAGCCCTGTGCTGACCCCTTTTGCTAGGCAGAAACACAAAACCCATTCAAACCAAAACAAAAGACACAGACTCCTCTAGACTAGTATATGCATTCTATCTCCCATGTGAGAATAGTAACCTTTTTTGCCAATTTGGGGGATGGCACCTGAGTCCTGATCTTTATAGAAATCCAGAGAGACAGACAGATAGATAGACAGAAACAGGGAGGAAGAGAGGCAGAGAGACAGAAAAAGGCAGACGGAGACTGAAACAGAGAGTGGATACTCTTTGTCCTCAGCAATTCAACAATTGGAACACGTGTACATATTTCCAATTCCAGTAAGTACCAGGAAGAATTAAGCAATATTTTTTCAAGTGACTCTCAACAAAATCCACATGGCAGAATTTGGTATTCCATTTTTTAAAAAATGTTAAAATTGTATTTATATATAATTGGGACAAATATTAAATAGAAAACAATTTTTAAAGTGGGGGTGGAGTCCACATGATGCAATTCTCAATGACCTCCTAAATGTCATTAAAAAGTTCCAATCAGTTTCTTTAGCAGTTTTTCAGATTATCTCAAAATTATAGCGTTGGGGTAGAAAGGATAGGCCCTGACCCAGATAGACCTACTGGCTGGTGACTCTAGAGACCACTATAATCCCACCCATGCACACACACATACATGAAGTTATATAAATTCAACCACTTTTCTTCAGGGTACAGTATTAATGCCACACAATATATTTACAATATTCTCTCCTTTTTGTGTTTTGTTTTTGTTTTTGGTTTTTTTTGGAGCGGGGAAGGCAAGATAATTGACTTGCCCAAGGTCATACAGCTAGTAAGTGTGTCAAGTGTCTGAGGTCAAATTTAAACTCAGGTCCTCCTGACTTCAGGGCTGGTACTCTACTCACTGTGCCACCTAGCCATCCCTGTTCTCTCTTTTTTGAATGGCCATTGTTCTCTATCTAATCTCCTAGGATTGAGAGAGATGAGTGCACCATATGGTAAGCAACTACTATTTCTTGAGGCAAAAGCACTATCAAAAATCTAGAGGTCAATGTAGGTTCACTTTCCTCTGCCCTGTTCATCCCTAACTTTGATGAGCTCATTTCATTCCACTCTTGCATGACTCCATCAATGACTCTGGGCTAGGCCCAACTTGGGTCAGTACCCTTGTGGTTTAAATTCTATTGGAATATTATACACTAATAGGTTATTCAATTGTTAACAAAAGAAGATTTGCTTAGTCATGGTGAGGGGAGGTTATTCAACAGAGTTGAGGATTAACTGTCCTAAATGAAGCTTCCCTTCCCAATTGTCCATCATGGGCAACCAGTCAACACTCAGTTTGAGGCTGGAGGTGTTCATGGTTATTTTGTACACAGGAGACCAGGAAATGATGTCAATAGCCAAAGCTTCTAATCCCTTGAAACAATCAAACCCCAAGGACAATTGCAATAAGGAAAAACTATTGTAACTGAGATGGAGAGTTAGGATACTTCTCCCACCACATATAGGTTACCTACTTCAGCCCTTGAATACTATACAACATATAAGGACAAATCTGGAAATTCCATTTGCCAAGTTCAAACATTTCTGAAACCAGGAAAGCCTCCCCTTTTAGTCTGCTTTTCCATAAAATTTCTTCCATAAATTCCCTGTCTCTTACACCAATACATATTACTTTGTGACCATGAAAGTACTACATGATGACTACAGACATATAGATCAAGAGAGAACCCCAAAGGTAGAAACAGGTTTTACTGGCCTAAGATGGTGGCAAGTACAATTAAGAAGTATGAGACCTGTGTTTGCTATATCCAAAGAAAAGTGCTAGCAAATCATGCTGTGTATTCAGAGAACAGAGTCACTAGCAAACCTTTTGAACTTCTCTGCATTGACCTTTTATCTCTGGAAAGAGGTAGTAAGAAGTTAAGTCATATCTTAGTGATGACTTATCATTTTACCATGTATATACAAGAATGTAAAATTGTAAACCAGAAAGTTTCTGAGGTCGTTTCATATTATAGGATAAGAGTTTCAAGTGCTGAAGATACTATATGTTGTAATTCAACATCTTGCCTTGAATGAGGACACCAGTTCAGACAGAAATGAACCTATAGTCAATACTTCTTCGGTCTAGAATTTCAACTGTAGAGCCTCCTAAATTACAAAAATAATTCATGGAGTTTGAAAATTATGATGATTATTTTGGGCCCTCTGCTAGATCACGTTTAGCAATGACAGCCTATAGATCCAATGACACTGATGAGGAGGAGGAGCAATAGTGATCATATCTAATATTTATATAGTTCCTACAATGCACCAGGCACTGAGATAGGCCAAGAGCCTTACAAATATTATTTCACTGGATCTTCACAACAATCCTAGGAGGGAGATACTATTATCCCATTCGACAGTTGAGAAAACAGAAGAAACAGAGGTTAAGTTACTTGTCCAGGATCACGTAGCTAGTCGGTATCTGAGACAAGAATTGAACTCAGGTTTTCTTGACTTCTGGTCCAGCTCTCTATTAACTGGTATCTATCATATTATCAACTATTTCAGGAATGGGGATGGGGGGCAGTACTAAAGTAAATAAATCATTAAAGAATCAGATCCATTCAACCAATAATCATTCTAATATTGTTACAAGTAAAACTGGAGAAACGACTGCACATGTAGCCAGATGACAATGACAATGTTTGCTCATGTAACAGATGCCTTACTTGTATGATTTGTATGTGTTGCTGTGTACTGATACAAATATTAATTACTACCTGTTTCTGAGTTATGCTTCTATTTTGTTATTTTACTCTTTCCATTTATTTGCTTATTGCTAGCATCATGAATGTCCTGTAGCTACATCTGTTAATTATACAGTTTTTGCTGCTTATTTATTTGCATATAAGTAAACTTATGCTCATTTCTGGGTGCCACAATTGGGCTTGGAATCTGGAAGACCATAGTTCAAATCTGACCTCAGACATTTAACAGCTGTGTGATCCTGGACAAGTCACTTAATCTCATTTTGCCTCAGTTCCTTAACTGTAAAATGGGGATATATTGAAGAAGGAAATGGCAAACCACTCCAATATCTTTGCCAAGAAAATCTCGTGGACAAGTCCATGGAGTCACAGAGTTGGATACAATTGAACAACACTGCTGTTGTTAATAATAACTTTGCTTTGTTTTTATATTTTTATTGATAATGTATATTTGCTTCTGTACTATGGACATTGAAGTTGTTCATCCTGCATCTTCAAAGAAGGTCAATAACATCATAGAGTGATGTCTTAACTTGCCTACTAATTGGATTTAAGTGAGACAGAGCTGACCAAGTCATTAGGCTCATTCTCTTCCAGAGTCATCAAAGTTCAGCGGCAAGATAAAAGTCAGGGTGCCTGGTGATGATAACCTAAGCATCTTTGATGCTTGCCCAAGCTCTAAGGGCTTCACAGCACCTGCTTCAACTGTGTTCATGGCCATTAGAACAAATTATTCTTATATGGTCATTCTGCTAGGGTAAGACTTCACATGTTTAGGGAAGATATTCCTCTAATTCACCACCAGGTTTGAGGCCTGTCAGTTACCTTTAAACTGGTTTAGTCTATCTGCCGAGATGGTTTTACCAGGCATGTGCTACAGGTTCTTGGAGCCATAGTTGAGAGTTGGGGGACAGGCGGACAGCAAAGGTGGATAAGCTGCCCCCAAAAGGACATGACAAGCCTTCATACCTAAGGTGCTAGTCTTTCTGGAAGACTTTGTATACCTCAGACACACAAGTACTATCATAATGTATTCATGTCATATCCTCTGCATATAATTTAGACATTCGGTCATTGAAGCAGATTATCAAACAATGTTTTACATAGTGTTGTACCAGAAATTCTGAGAGTCTGTATTCTGACCAAAACATCAATTAGTAGCACTAACAATCACCAATAAATGGGTCAATGGCCTCGCAAGAAGAAAAGACAAACTGGATTTTACAGAAGTATATTTATGAGATTAATAATATTCATGACATTAATGATTATTTATAGGAATAAGGAAGCATGAAAAGAATAGAGAAGTAGGTCAATTTGCAAAACTGAACTGCTGATGTGTTGTGGGGGGTGTTATAGGGCATTTCATGGATATTATCACCATCAATTTGTCTATCTGATCGGTTACAACATTACAGTTACAACTGATAGCATGGAATTATTGAGCCAGCCAAAAGGAGAGGAATATGGTTCAGAGACTTAACTTGGACTGCGGAACTTGGACAACCATTGTTTGAGAAACTGGGCATTTCAGATCAGCTCTGCAGGAGCTCAGCTCTGTGAAATGAGGAACTTAATCTCTTACTACAATAACTATTACTTTTTTAATCTAAATAATTATTAATTTTTAAATCTAAAACTGTGTTAATCAGACTTTATAGGGTAAAGCATCATCAATATTCATTAAAAATTGTTTCTTTTCATTGCATGATGTCAAATACATGTAATGTCCATGTAAATTCAGTATTTATTCAATACTGTAGAATAATTCCTTGAGATAATCAGACTTGTTATTTTAAATATTGATATTTATATTTAATGCTTGTGAAATATAGTTGCAGGTGTCATATATACTACAACTGATTTTGCCAAGAACTGTACTCACACACACACACACACACACACACACACACACACACATTATCTAAAATGCTTTCATTTTGAACTCAAAGAAATAAAGACATTTATTAGAAATTATAATAAATTACATGGGGGGGTTATAGTTCATGCTATTCATGGTGGCCAAATACTGAAGATGAAGCTTAAATACTTTGACTATATAAAGAGAAGACAGGACTCTTTGGAAAAGACCCTGAAGTTGGGAAAGACTGAAGGCAAAAGGAAAAGGGGACTGCAGAGGATGAGATGAATAGATAGTACTACAGAAACAAAAATCATGAACTTAGACACACTTGAGAATAAAATAGAAGGACCTGAAGTGCTGTGTGGTTCATGGGATCATGAAGAGTTAGACATGACTAGATGAATGAACCACACAACAAAATTCTATACTCCACAGCAAGGTCCTTTCTTTTTTCTTGAATCTCAGGTCTGGTATGATTCATGGAACTCCTCTTGTCCTAGTTGTGAAGTTTCCCCTAGGACCCCCCAAGTGGTTAACTATAAAATCCTGGGTGCCTAAAATTGTTGCAGTCTTAGCAATCACAGAGCTGTTCCAGGCTAGCACACATAATGTGGGAGGAAGTAGAGAGAAGAGAAAGAATAAGGGTGGAAACAGAGAAGAAGCAGTAGTCATGGGCTGGTGAGTTCATCTTCAAATATTTTTCTGTAAGAATTAACTTGTTTCAGGTTCTATATTTCATACTCTTCATTCATATTATTGCGTATGAAAAAGGGGGAAACTTTCTCTAGGAAACTTCTTACTTCATCATCTTCCCAGAATTTGTCTCTCTTAATATTTTATTTGACCTTTAGTATTTGCTACAAGGGAAGATTTGTTTTTATTGGAGGGAGGTGGGGTTCAAGAGATTTGAGAGGAGACAGGTGATAGTGACAGTGATATCAAAAAAAAAAGGAAAGAAAAACAACAGTATCACTGAACCACGTTTAAAAAGGCATAGAAGGAATAGAACGATCACAGCACTGTCAGAAGAGAGAAAATGACCTATATAAAAAATGTCACAAAAGTAAAATTGATAGGACTTGGCAAAAAATTGAATGTGAGGGAAAGAGAGAAAGTGAAGTGTTGAAGACAGCACCTAGGTTTCAAGCCTAGTTGATGAAGAGGATGGTAGCCTCCCTGTTGCTAATTGGAAAGTTAAGAAGAGGAAAGATTTAGGCGATCAAAAAGAATCAAGTCACCTCCTCACTTGTAAGCTGTTAAAGCTTTAAAGTTAATTTATTAGAACTTTTAAAGCTTAATATTGCACTGAGACTTTTGGGACATCATGTATATTTAGTATTGGCAGGGCTATTCACAGAAAAAAGAGAAGGAAGAGAAAAGGGGTAGAAGCAAAAAGGAAAGGATGTGAAAGAGATTCTTTCAAGGCAAATAAAGGAGTAAGATTAAGTAGTGCCTAGTTCAGATAAAAGCAGTACAGGCGAAAAGAGGATCACACTATAGAAATCAATATGAACTCTCGGATATCAAAAATGGAAATCCCATGCTCATTTTAAGTTCAGTATGTCTAAAACAGAACTATTATCTTTTTTTTAATTTTATTTTCACTTTAGCCATGTTATAAAGAATTAGAACCAATGGGAGAAACCACAAGAAAGAAGTAATGACACTAACAACAAAAAAAGAAAGCAAATAGTATACTTTGATCTGCATTGAGACTCCATAGCTCTTTTTCTGGATGTGGATAGCATTTTCCATCATGAGTCTTTTGAAGTTGTCTTAGATCTTTGTATTGCTAAGAGTCAAGTTTATCAGTTAGTCATCTCACAATGTTGCAGTTACTGCATACAATGTTCTCCTGGTTCTGATCATTTCACTCAATATCAGTTCATATAAGTCTTCCCAGGTTTTTCTGAAGACTACCTGCTCATCATTTTATATGGAACAATAGTAGTTCATCACATTTTAATATAAATATAAATATTTTTGGACATGTGGGTCTTTTCCTCATTTTTATGATCACTTTGGGATATTGACCTAGAAGGGTTATTGCTGGATCAAAGGGTATGCACAGTTTTATAGCCCTTTGGGCATAGCAGAACTCATTGTCTTCACCCTTTGACCCAGTGATACCACTACTAGGTCTATGCCCCAAGGAGATCAAAGGAAAAGGACTCATTTATATAAAAATATTTATAACAACTCTTTGTGGTAGCAAAGAATTGGCAACTGGGGCATTACCCATCAGTTGAGCAATAGCAGCTGGACAAGTTATGGTATATGAATATGATGGAATACTACTATATTGTAAGAATTGATGAATGGGATGCTTTTAGAAAAAGATGGGAAGATATATGAAGTGACAGTAGATGAAGTAAGAAGAACCAATAAAACAACGTAGGCAGGAACAGCAATATAATTATAATCAACTGTGAAAGACTTAGTAACTGATAAATTTAATGATCCAACACATGTCCAAAAGACTCATGATTAAAAATGCCATCCACCTCTGGATGGAGAACTGGACACAGAGTGCAGATTGAAGTGTATTTTTTTCCTTTATTTTTCTTGCTGCCTCTGATGGGGTTCAGACTCTGGGAACCTCCCTGAATCCCCTTGAATCTCCCCACCTGGTCTTTCATACTCAGATTTGCAGACAGGTTCCCCCTGAATCTTCCCACTTAATCTGGCCTTACCTATTCAAATCTGTGGTCCTTGGCCTAACCTGGCCTTCGTTGGTCTGTTACCTCTGGATTGCCCCACCTGCTTCCCACCCAAACCCTCCGTTGTCTGATAGCTCCGGATTGCCTCCGGCTGTATCCAATCCTTGACCAATCACCCCAGTCCCACTGAGGTCCGCCTTGGACTTCTCCTCTAGACCTTCCCTAAACCCCTCCTCCCATCACCCTAAACTACCAGACCACCCCCAGATCCCTCCTACAGGTTTTTCTGTATTTAAGTTCCATCTTGCCTCCATGGAGGTGCTCAGGTTTAATCCCACTCTCACTGTTTAGATGAGATTCTAACTGGTCCACTTGTTAATACAAGCATTACAAGTGCTTAGGGTCCTTAAGAGTCAACCCAATATGGTGAATCTTTAATAAACTTTGTTTTCCTTTGGCTTTAAGAAGGCTTGTGTTGAATTCATTCAAGCAGAACCCAATATGTTGGCATTTTGGGGTTCCCCAGCACCCTGAACCTCAACATTATGGTTCCCTGACTGGGAAGAACTTCTAATCTCGAATTCTTCTGCCAAGCCTGGGAGGTTTGTAAGCCTCCCCCTCTCCCTATCCTCTTCTCCCTCTCCAAGCACCTTGGAAGTGAATTTGTGGACCTGACCTCAGGTTCCAGTAGGTCAGGCAGCTAGAAGGCTGTCTTGCACTCAGCCTGACACTCTCAGGTTGTCGGTTCATTGTCTATGTTTGAGGCTGTGGACCTGGGCACAAGATCCAAAGCATAGAGGATCAGGAAGTGTGTGCCCAACTCTCTGAATTCGCTGGTCGCTAGGGAATTAGGGAATACTCTTAGGTTGTAGGGCCAGTGGATATGTTTGAGGCTGAGGACCTAAACACACCCTCCAAAGCATTGATCTCCAAGTGTATTCCCATCTCTCCGAATTCTGTTGGCCCTAGGGAATTAGGGAAATGTCAGTTACTTGTTTTTTCCTTTCCTCTTGTTCTTTTTCAAGGCTTACTACCATATCCTCCTTTACAGAGGGAAGGACTTCCACTCCCACACCTGTAATGGGTCAATCCTCTTCAGTCCCCAGAAATTCGCCTTTGGGTTGTCTCTTACAAAACTGGAAAAAATTTAGCTTCTCTAAAGAACTTAAAAAGAAAATGTTGGTGTTCTTTTGCAACACAGTTTGGCCTCAGTATTATCTGGAGGACCAGGAAATATAGCCCAATTTTGGAAACTTAAAGTGTAATACTCTTTTAAAGTTAGAATTATATTGTTGCCAAAAGGAAAAATGGATAGAAATAGCTTACATAGGGCTTTTGTCAAGCTATCTAAGAACCCCATTCTTAGAAAAGATTGTAAGATGCATGTAGCTAGAGCCACTCCACAAAGGGGCAATGGTGGTGAACTGGATGTTTTGGATGACCCCCATTTTATGACCCTCAGGGTTTCAGCCCCCCTCCATCCCTACCTCTATTCCTACCATCTCAACTCCTATCCTCACCCCAATCTCCTTCTGCTGCTCCCCAACCTCCTTCAACCCTCCTAGTTTTCCATGCTTCCCCCCCCCCCGACCACCCCTTCTTTCCCTTGGTTTCCCTTTTCTTTTCCTCTACCCCAACTCCTCTCATTTCCTGCCTTATTTTCCTTCCATGTCTTTTACCCTATACTTCCTCCACTGACCCCTCTACTCAAGGAAATCCCTACTCAGACTCTAAACTCAGGCCCCACCCCTATAAAATTCTCTATAGTATCTCTGCCCATGACTCACCCCCTCTTGGGGCCTCTAATCCAAGCCCTTGCCACAGGTGGTACTGAGGTGCCTCTCTCTATGGCCTCACTCCCGGAGGCAACATCCACTCTGACCTCAGGCCGTGCTCCCACAGCACTCTCTGAGGTATCTCCCCTCTGACCACTCTCTGAGGTATCTCCCCTCTGACCACTCTCTGAGGTATCTTCCCTCTGACCACTCTCTGAGGTCTCTCCCCTCTGACCTCAGGCTGTGCTCCCACAGCACTCTCTGAGGTCTCTCCCCTCTGACCTCAGGCTGTGCTCCCACAGCACTCTCTGAGGTCTCTCCCCTCTGACCTCAGGCTGTGCTCCCACAGCACTTTCTGTGCTCCCACAGCACTCTCTGAGGTATCTCCCCTCTGACCACTCTCTGAGGTATCTTCCCTCTGATCTCAGGCTGTGCTCCCACAGCACTCTCTGAGGTCTCTCCCCTCTGACCTCAGGCTGTGCTCCCACAGCACTTTCTGTGCTCCCACAGCACTCTCTGAGGTATCTCCCCTCTAACCACTCTCTGAGGTATCTCCCCCTCTGACCTCAGGCTGTGCTCCCACAGCACTCTCTGAGGTCTCTCCCCTCTGACCTCAGGCCGTGCTCCCACAGCACTCCCTCTCTGAGGTATCTTCCCCTTTGACCTCTTCACCTTCTCAGGTACCAGCTGATGTCTTCCCCTGCCAGCCCAAACCCTTGCCCCCCAATCCAGTTCAGTCAGCGTTCCCCAGCCTCTTCCTCATGAAAACTGGGACTTCCTATCTCTCTAGTCAAGCCCCCCCCCCCGCCCCCCGCTACAGTGCCTCTGTCCCAATCTCCATCTCAGACCTCATTCAGGTTAAAGAGAAACTGGGGAGATACTCAGAAGTCCTCCCTAAGTTTACTAAGGGTTTCCGGGACATATCCTTACAATTCAAGCTTTCTTGGAATGATCTACATATTCTTGTTTCTACCTGCTGTACAGTTGAAAAGAAGAGGAGGATTTGGGAGCAAGCCCAGAAGTTTGGGGATCATGTGGCTAGCAACAATCCTACAAAATATCCCCCAGAAGCAGCTGCTGTTCCCACTAGTGACCCATGATAGGATAATGAAAAGAGGAAGGAGAGATCATATGGTAATTTTCCTGTTAGAAGGCTTAAAAACTGCATTTCAAAAACAAGTAAATTTTCAAAAGATTAAAGAAATGACTCAGGGAGAAAAGGAAAACTGCACTTTCCCAAGACAGGCTGATATAGGCTATTAAAAAACACACGAATTTAGATCCTGACTCTACAGAAGGGGCAACAATCCTTAGTATGTATTTCATTAATCAGTCTACCCAGATATGAGGAGGAAACTACAGAAATTGGCAATAGGACCCCAAACACCTCAGGCACAATTACTGGAGACAGCTTTTGGAGTCTTCAATAACAGAGACTTGGCCAAAGCAGAGGAAAAAGAACAAAGACAGAACTAGGGACCAGAGATCATGCTCAATTCTTGGCTGCTGCCATAACCAGAAAAAGACCTGAGGGTATTCCTGGTAACTCGGGTAGTGGTGAGTCCAGCTTTCCATGCCACATGTCCAGACAATGCCCCTCTAGGGCACTCCCTTGGAGGAAGGCCGGCTACTTGGGCAATGGGGAAACCTGCTTTTGAAGCCACAAGGAGGATCATTGGTCCAAGGAGTGACCCTCCAGGGTGCCCCCTCATGGAGCCCCAGGAACCAATGCCTGTGGAACAGTGCCCATGTGACCAGGAGGGACATTAGAGGAAAGATTGTCCCTCAGGTTGCTAAAGTGGTAGAGCTGCCCCCCAGTACCCTGTCCTCTAGTCTTCTCAAGACTTGGAAAGACAGGAAAGTCTGGGTGCTGGTCATGCTCCCACTTTCTCCACCTCTCTCACCAAGCCCTGGGCAAAAACAAAGGCTGATAGTAAGGTTACCCACTTTAACATGGCTAAATTCTCTCTGGCTCTACCCACCCCTTGACCTCTCAGGTCATAGGCATTGAAGGGGAAACTAAGAAATGTCTCCAGACATACCCCCTCCCCAGCCTACTTGAGGATTTGTTATTTAAACACCCCTACCTTATGCCCTTCTCTGGCCCTGCCCCTTGTTGGGAAGAGTCCTGATGGTAAAATTGGGGAGCTTGTTTTCTCTAGTTAAACCTCCCTTCTCCCTTTTGCCTCTGTTCACTAGATCTCTCCATGCTTGCTTGAAAGTGTGGGAGCCCAATTGTTTGGGTTCCTGGAATTCCAGGGCAAGCTACTTCTGACATCCCAGCTGTTTGCCTCCCAGACCCTAAAGTGTTCCCCTATCTTGGCCAGCATTTGACTGAGCCTGAGGCCTGAGAAGGACCACAACCTTCAATTGAAAAATTCCTCAAGTATAAAATCCTTGCCCCTTGTTCATCTCCATGCAACACTGCAGTCCTTCTCACAAAAAAAACCTAATGGAGAATACTGACAATTTATTTTTGCCTTTGAATGGACTCTTCCTGGGGAATCAAGTCCATATCAGCTAACATGTACAGTCTTGCCCTAATGCTTTTGAGACCCTCATTTATTTGGCCAGGCTTTGCGAAGGGATTTAAGGGACCTGAAACTACCAGGTAGTAGCTTAACTCAGTCTGTACATGATACTCTTATTTGTAGCCCCACCCAGGTGGCTTCTTTGGCTGCCACAGAAGCCCTTAATTTCTTGGGCATTCGAGGCTACAGGGTCTCTCTGAACAAAGCCCAGATAGCATACCAATTGATAAAGTGTCTGGGCCATGAACTCACACCCACCTCCTTAACCTCTGAGAGAAAAAGGACAATCCTATCTCTCACTGTTCCAGCCACTAAGAAACAGCTTCAAGTTTTTTAGGCATGACTGGATTTTGTAGACTTTGGATTCCTAATTTTGGTTTTATTGCTAAACCCCTTTATGACCCTACTCAGGGCACTGACAGACCAGGCTAAAGCTTGTGAGATTCTGAAAACTAATTTGACCACAACCCCAGCACTAGCCCTACCCAGTCTGGGAAAGCCTTTCACTTTGTACATTGATGAAAGAGAGGACCGGCTTTGGGAATCTTAACCTATTCCTTAGTACCTGACCCTAGGCCAGTTGATGTTTTTATTTACTCAAAATATGCTTTCCTTGTTCTATATGCCCATGGAGCAGTCTAGAAAGAAAGGGGAAATCTGACAGCAAAAAAAAACAAACCATCAAACGTGCCCTTCTATGTTTTGGTCTTGCCATAGTCATCTTTAATTCTCTCCAGAGAAATTGTCTTTTATGCCAGGGAAATTGTCTTTTTTTATACTCCTTTTGTGCCTGTTTGGTTCCTGTCTTCCAGGTTTGTCTTTTCCAGTGTGCAAGCCATCAACTTCCAGCTGACTGCTCAGGCTACATACCCCTTGAGCAGGACCCATTGAGGCAGGGAGATCTCTATGCCCCTTGCCAGCAGGAAGCAGTTTCAGAAGCTAAGACCTTCACCCTTTATCCCAAAAGAATTTGGGGCCAATCTGTTTGAGGGGAGAATGATGGAGTTCAGACTCCAGAAACCTCCCTGAACTCCCCTCGAATCTCCCCACACGGTCTTTCATACTCAAATTTGCAGACAGGTTCCCGCTGAATCTTCCCACTTAATCTGGCCTTTCATATTCAACTCTGTTGCCCTTGGCCTAGTCTGACCTTCCATGGTCTGGATTGCCCCACCTGCTTGCCACCCAAACCTTCCATTGTTTGATATCTCCTGATTGCTTCCACCTGTTTCCAACCCTTGACCAGTCACCCCAGTCCCATGGAGATCCTCCTTGGACTTCTCCTCAAGACCCTCCCTAAACCCCTCCTCCCATCACCCTAGACTACCAGACCACCCCCATATCCCTCTTACAGTTACATGGACCTATTAATGAATGGGAATGGGCCTCCTAGGTCACATGGGCCTATTAATGAATGGGAAAGATCTCTGCATTTAAATTACCATTACAATGCTACATAGCCCAGGACCTCCACCTTGAAAAGAGTAAAGTATGAATTTTGGGGAAATGTTAATTAAGAAAGGAGCAGATTATCTCATGCCCTGGTATGGTCACCTACAACATGAATTTATTCTAACTTGACAAAAACCATTCATCTATTGGCAAATGAGACAGCTTATTGTCTCCAGGAAATTCAGCAATCTTTGGATTCCCTAGCAAAAGTGTTCCTAGATAACAGAATAGCCCTAGACTACCTGCTTGCCTCTAGCAGGGGTGTATGTGCCCCGACAAATACTTCTTATTGCATGTATATCAACAACTCTGGGCAGATAGAGATCTAAACTGAATGTATTTTGCAAAAGGTTAGTTGGATGCAAGAAATCAATGATAACGTCAGACACCCAAAATCATTTTCTTCGTGGAGATCCTGCCTCCTTTCTCTACTAGTCCTCTCTACTTATTCTCTATCTGATCATATTCCCTTTATTCCAGTTTGACCCTTGTTTTCATAACCTCCTTGCTAGATTTGTCTCCTCTAGGTCCAGGCCACCAACTTTCAGATGATTGCTCAGGTTGCATACCAGCTGGACTGAGTAAATGCATATCAACCAGATTGAGTTAAAGGTCTCTAACCCACTGGACTTGGCATCAGCCAATGTCTGACCCTTTGGATGGGACCCAGTGAATCAGGAACAACTCTATGACCCTTGTCATCAGGAAGCAGTTTCAGAAGCTGAGACCTTTGCCTCTTACCTCAAAAGATTCTGGGTACCATTTTTGAGGGGGGAATGATGGGGTGATGGAACCTGGACCCCTAAAAGGAAAAGACCATGTCTTTGAAAGCAGTCTAGTCCCTGAATTTTCCCACACATTTCAGCAACCCAGATCACTGGCATCTCACTCAAGGTATCTAGCTCAGTCTAAACTCCCTAATACTTGACAGTCCTTTCACTGTGGCTCTTACTCACCTCAGGCCACCTAACTCTTTTCACTCTCCCACCTGGTCCAGCCCAGGCTATTTACCACTCCTTAATCCCATCCAGATCTTTTCACTGTTCCTTTTTTGTATGTAAGTATCAGTCTTACCCCAATTAAGTTACAGATTCATTAGAAATCTAGCCCTTCCAGTACCATTATAATAAACCTTGCCACTTTGACTAGGAAATTGTTTGAGTGCTTGAATTCTTTCCAGGTGGACCCCTTTGCACCCTGAAATTTTGGCGTTCTAAGCAAACCTAAACCACATCATTATCAGTAAGCACCTAAATATACACTGGGAGGGGAAGGGGGGAGCTTTCTATCACAGGTTCTGACCCAAGGCCAGTTTTGTGATGTAAGGGAAGTTTGTCTTCAGAACTCTTCCTTCTTTTGCAGTATCCTACTCTGTCCCCTTCCTTCCTCTTTCCCCACTACTTCCCTGAAATTCCCAGTAGTTTCACCCTCTTTTTGCTCTTTACCCATCAAATATTGGCCTTGGGAAGGAACTCATTAACATTATACATGTAAATGATTAATTAGATAATGAGAGACCTTGCCTAAAGCTATTTGTGTTTAAATGGAGGACAAAGGATTAAACAAACAAAAAAACACAATCATTTCTCATTTTGTAATTTCATTCATCACCTAATAACAAGTCATTTAGTAATAAGGAAGAAAAGTTGAAGGTCTTTAGGGGCAACAAAAGAGACAGTAAAATGGGGTAGTGGGTGAGGGGAGGGGTGCTTCAAAAATGAGGCCATTATGGTGTAAATAAAGCATTCCACACCTTGGTAGGGGATCTGAAGTTCTAAGTAGCTCAATTCTGTATAAAAGACCAATGAACTTGCTAAAGACCCCAGTCCCTTTGCTCCAAGTTAGTCCTTTTATAGAAGACCCAACAGGAATCTGGAAAATGCTACTGTATAGTCACTATAAGTTAGGCTGGGACTCCTGAAGGAACCCTATTCCAAACTAGAAAGAACTACTTACTGAACAGAAAAAAATCTCTACCTTTCCCACTTTCTATCTGGAAAGTGAGAAACTTCAAAATCAAGACCTTGAAGGAACAAAACTAGAGAGGCTTTTACAAAGCCTAGGTTAATGGTTTCTGTCCTTTCTGAAAGAATACTGTAACACTAACTGAATGAGCACTGTAACACCTGGAATCTACAGCTGCCCATTACAGAGTAAGTACTGAGAGTCCAGTAAATTGACCTGACTTCAGGAATTGATGGGGTACAGACCTTGGGAATCTCCTTGAACTCTCCTTGAATCTTCTCACTTAATCTGGCTTTTCATACCCACATCTGTTACCCTTAACCTAGCCTGGTTCTCCATTGTCTGTTGCCTCCAGATTTGCCTCTAACTGATGATTTCCATCCTTGATCATTTCCCACCCAAGCCCTCCACTGTCTGACACTTTCCAATTATCTCCAGCTGTTTCCCATCTTTGATTACATCACTAGTTACCCGGTCCCACCAAGACCCCCCCTTGACTCCTCCTCCCAGACTACTAGACCACCCCCAGATCCCTCCCACAGTCTTTCTGTATATGAGTTCCAACTCACCTCCACGAAGGTGCTCAGAGTCAATCCAGCTCTGATTCTGTCTAGCTGAGATTGTATCAGAACCATGTCAATATGAGCATCACCAATAGTTAGACTTCTTAGAAGTCAACCCAGTATGGCAAACTTTAATAAACTTTGTTTTACTTTGGCCGAAAGAAGGCTTGAGTTAAATTCATTTGACTGAACCCAGCGTGTTGGTATTTTGGGGTTGTGAGCACCCCAAACCTCAACTTTTGTGGCTCCTTGACTTCAACAGAATCAGCCCAATGACTGAGCACCTTTCCTAAGCCAAGATGTTAAGCAGATATTCTATGCTCTATTAGGAGTCAGTCCAAAGGCCAAGCAGTCTTCTCTACCTAACACATCCTGAAGAAGTTGTGCCCTCTAAGGAACAAGCCCAGATAAGTCAGCCACTTAGCTAAGTTGCAGGATTCTGTACAGAGCTGCCCCAACCTAGCAGCAGGGTGACTTGTCCATCACCAATACCACCCCACAGTGAACTTCACAAGCACCCTCTGGAGAAAGGACATTAAGGCCTTAATGTTCTAGAGTAGTGAACTGATTTTGCTACATCTGTTCTCTAAAGATGTGCCTCGTTACCATTGTGTGTTGAACTTGTGCTTTCATTTACCCCCATGATCTATTTATCTGTTTGTGAGAAAGCATGCCCCAGGTTTATTTGTGGTTGTCATTGTTTTTTAAAAAAATACTTTGAACCTATTACACTTAACTCGCTATTTGAGTAAAAGACTCTTCTAAAATCTGAAATTGCTATATAATTGTTAATGGATAGCATACCCTTGGGGACTTGTGAGCTACAATATTTAGAGGTAATCACTATAGGATTTCCCTTACAACCCAGAGTAGCATCGAGGAACTGACAAAAAATTGTTACTATAATAGAAAATCATTAACACTAAATATAATATTACTTGCCACTCCCTTAATGATCCTTGTAATGTCAGGATTTTAGTAATGACTTTATATTCCTATTCTTAAGATGGTTACTCTCTATTAGGTTAAGCCAAACCACACCCTTTAAGGCCCCCACCTTGAGATTTTTAACTTGTAAAGGAATCTAACTTAGGCTGGACCTCAGTTCCTACTGTCCTTGCACCCTTCCATTGGAATTCATGGTATAAAGGGCAAAACAGCCAGAATGAAGTGATTTTTCTTGCCTGGATGGCCAAAGGTATTTGGAGGTATCATGACTAGGTCTCGCTACCTCATACTTCCTCATCCGTCTGTTCTTCAAAAAGTATAAGAACCTTTTCTTCATTCCCTGGGTTGTGAAATCTATTGTACTCTGCACTCATGGGCCATTCCCCTAGAGTGACCGGTTTGCTACCCTGTTACCTCAATTAAAGTTGTTCTATTCTTCCACTTACGACTGATTCATTTCTGAATTTGTCAGAAGCAACCTTCCATTTGAGTGTAGATTGGAGGAAAGAGGCCAGAGGCAGTGCTATATTAACAGGTAAAGAAGCATAGACCCTCCAGATAGGGAAGGGCATTAAGAATTTATCTAGTCCCTCTTCTGGACATAACTCAATAAGGAAAACAATAGGGTTTAATGACAAGTTACTTGTACTTAGAAGACATGACTTTGAATGCTAGTTCTTCCACTTGCTGGATATGTATGTGATCTTAAGAAAGTCACCTAATAATTTTGAGCCTCAGTTTTCTCATCTGTAAAAAGATGAACTTAGGTCACTAAAGTCCCTTCTAGCTCCATCATTCTGTGATTCTTCCCTGTAATTCTTGAAGAACTTGAATAATGAAATAAAATCCCCAGGAATTAAATATCCTGGTGATTGGAGCAGGAAAAAAATAAATTGATGGGTTGTGGATTTGGCCTAAATAATCTTACTGTTCAAAACTGTTTTCTGAGTTTTACAGGAGGTATCCCTGCTGATCAGTTGTCTAAGAGCAACAACAAAAATTCGAGTTTATAGTTACTACCAATTCAGTTCATTTTTGGCTGTCATTGGAAGACAGATAAATTTTTTCTCCTCAAATAGAACTAGTTCTTTGCTTGCTTGGGTTTTGCTGTCACTGTTGTTTGGGTTTTTGGTCTTGGCTGGCATTTTTATCAATATATGGTGCTCCCTGTGAGGAAATTTTGTACCATCTCTGCAACTTTTGTCTTAAAGAGTTACCAGAGATAGTCATAGAGCATATGGCAGAGGACAGATTACATCAAGGGGTATCTCAGGTAAAAATCATTCTTCAGTGGGATAAGACAAAGAATACATTGCCTCCAAATGCCATCACTGTGAGAATTCTGGCATTTGATAATGAACATGCTAAGGAACTTAAAGTAAGAGTCTTAAAATGATTCAGTATTTATCTTTATTCACCATTTGTTGAGTTTGACAAGAGGGCCCTGATAAGTACATTTGATTTGGAAGCATGAAGTATTAATAAAGAAGGTGGTGTCAGGGAGTGTGACTGTGGACACCTTCTGGTTTTGTGCTATGAGGGGTCAGAACCATCTAATTGCTGGAAAGTGATTTTGGTGATGCAGGTGGTTAGTAGACACAGAGTTTGTGTCGGCCACCCTGTAATATCAATGCCAAATGATCATCCCAAGTTGAGGTGAGGGATCCCTCTGTGTATTCAAACCACCCCTAGATAATGCTTTTGGTGTTTACTTCAGAAATGTAAAGAGGTTTTTTCAAATGGTCTGGTGTACTCACTTTAGAAGAATTTGAATAAAAGAAGCAGGTTATAATATGATGAGAAATGAGTTTAAGTTCAAAGTTGAAACCGGAAAGAAGGTGCTTTTTTTCTTCATTGTTTTTCACTAGACCTTTCCTAAGATGAATCAGAAAAGACACTTGAAAATGTCTTGTGAGATGAGACACCATTTCTATGTGCCCTTGGTCTCTTTGTGATACCCAGTGGTGGTTTACCTGGAAAGAGTATCCCCAAAGTTCAGGATGTGAAGGACTAGAGGACATCTTCAAGTCAAGATAAGATTCCCCTAAAAGGTAATGGGGGATTTTCCAAGTGGCTGTTTGGATTTGAGATTTTATTTGTTTGTTTTTTAGATATGGAAAGAGGAGAGAGAGAAGCAGTCATCTGACATCAAGATGTTTCCCAAACCTACATTAAAAAGGTCACATACTCTTCACTACCCGCTCTGCACACACTCATTCATCAGAGGCTTGTGTCAGTCATCTGGCCAGGATGCTGCAGTAGCTGCTTCCTCCTGCCTATAGCACTGAGGATTTTCTTCCTTGGGCCCAGTTGCATTTGTATACTCTGGAGATCCTCATCTGAGCAAAGTAAGAGGGCATCTAGATCTATTTGTTCTCTCATAAGGATGGGGATGAACTCACTCAGGTTTTGAGACATCAAGAACAGTTCAAGGGGGGTAATATCTGCTTCATCTTCCTCCCATTCCATTTCATTCTCATTCCAAGGCACATCATCTTCATCTTCTTCCATTTCAGCTTCTGGGTTAGTCTCACCAATGCCCCCTGCTCCTCCTTTCTGGAGTAATCCAGAAACTATATTAAACCCTATTTCTCTTTTGCTGTCTGAGATATCTTCAATGGCTGAATTTCTTTTAAACACAATATTGCCCAGACCAGGACGGTTGAAAATGGACTCTTGGGGCACCTCACTATTCTCATCTTCTGTGAGTTGTATCTTATCTTTAAAACCATTTCTGAATGACTCTTCCTCATCTTCCTGGAATACTTCCATCACATTTTGCTGCCTTCTCCTGCTCTTCTTCTCTGTTCCTTTTCCCATCTGTTCTTCTTCTGTGTTCCTGTTCTTATATCTTGCCTTGAAGGTATCTTTCAAACCCCTGGAGAAAGTTTCAAATATACTAGGAATGGAGGAGTTTGAAGACAATGACCCGGAAAAAGTACCCTTGGAAGAAGTTAGGGTCCCACCCTTCTCCTTGTGGAATGTGCGATTCATTTTATCCTGATGTTTATCTTGAAGCTTTTCACAATCCTTAATCTGCTTCCTGGCATTTCTTTGGGCCTGCTCCTTCTGTCTAGCAACCTTTTTGGGGTTCAAGATATTCTGATTCCTGGCAGCGTTGTCTAGGAGGTCAACACATTCACTCTGCTCTCTGCTGGCGGCAGCATCTAGTGGAGATTGTAGGTCATTGTCTAAGGAAAATATATTGGCACCAAAGTTGATCAAGAATGAAACACAGTGGATGTGTCCATTGGAGGCTGCACAATGGAGGGGAGTGTTCCCCCAAATGTCACATTTATCAGGATCACCCCTAGAAGAGAAAGGGGAGGAAACACATGTTATTGTCCTATTTTTTATTCACTTGGCACCTATTTTGTATCAGGAACAGTCTGAGGTACTAAGAGCACAATGAAAACACATAAATCCAAACCTGAAACGGTCCCCGATCTCAAGAAACTTACGTTCTATTGATAATAAACAGTATGAACAAAGAATAGCAGATATAAAATAGGTACAAAGTACTTTCCCAGAAGTGGATGCCCTAAATAACAGGGAGATTGCTGTAAGAGGTGGCACTTGAGTTGAACTTTGAAAGAAACTAGGGAATCTGAGAAATAGAGAGATGGAAAGGGTACATTTTAGACTTGGGGGAAAATTTTTGTGCAAAGAACTGAGGTGGGAGATGGAATGTCATGTATTGGGGCTGGACCTTAGGAGTGTGTAAATAAGAGTATTGCAATAAACCTGGAAAGGAATATTGAAGACAGATTATCCTTTGAAGCCCATAATAGAGAAATTTTAATTTATTCTAGAGTTAAAAGGGAGCAACTGGAGTTTCTTGAACAGGGGAGTGATGTAATCAGAACTGTGCTTAGGAGTATCCATTTGGTGTCTACATGGAAGATAGATTGGAAAGAAGAAAAGACTGGAGGTCTTAGGACCACTTTAGGCTATTGAAATAAGCTAAGCAGAAAGGACAAGGATTTAAGCCAGGTTAATGGCTCCAGGAGAGGTGAGAAAGTGACGAACAAGAGAGATTTAATGAAGATAGCATTGACAAGACTTGGTAACTGGTTGAATATGAGAGTTGAGGACAAGGGAAGAGCCCAGGATGGATGATTCTAGGAATTGGAACCAGGATGGCTAGATGGATAGGGCCATCAGCAGTAGAAATAGGGAAGGTAGGAAGGGGCAAGCATTAGGGAAAAAATGATGATGAGTTCTATTTTAGATGTGTGGAAGTTGAGGTGCTTATGGGACATGCAGTTCAAAACATCCAATAAGCAGCTGATAAAGTCAGACTAGGGTTCAAGAGTGATTCTGGGACTGGATGTAATTTATCTGAAAGTTGTTTGCTTAGATGTGGTGGCTGAATGCAGGGGAATCAATGATATTCTTAGGAGAAACTGTAGAGAAAGAAAAGAAGAAGACGCTGGGGTTTAGTCATGCAAAGGATGTAGGACGTTAGTGATAACCCAGTGTAGTGCCAATATGATACCCAGAGCAGGGTATGAATGTGCAGGCATTTTTCCAGGGTAAATTCACAAAATATAAACTCTCTTCCTCAAAGACAAAACCAAAATTTTTATTCAGATACCAGAAAGCCAACTCCGCCATGGTAACAATGAAGTTTGTACACATTACCAACAAAGGGAGCATGGCTATCCCCAATCATTCCCTTCATCAGGCCTCCCCACAAAAAAGCTCCCTTAGGCAAAATCACTCCTTCTCTCACTCACACTAGCTGCTCGGCTCAGCTCTGCTCTACTTGTTCTCTCTCTCAGTTCTACCTCACTCTTTCTTCCTGCTGCACCTTTCCTGCCCCATCCGTTCACCAAACTTCTCCTACCATCTGTTCCACATGACTCAGGCTGTGGGCTGGGCCAGAGCTCAAAGCAGATCGCATAACCCTATTAATGGGCAGGAAAGATCTTCAAATTCCATTACCATTACACCCAGCAAAGAATACCGAGAAGGAACAGCCATGTAGGAATGGGAAAAAATAGGAAAAAGCAGTCACTAAGACCTAAAGAGGAGAGAATGGTTAATATTATTAAAAACTGAGAGATCAAAAAGGATGAGGACTGAGAAAAGGTCATTAGATATGACAATAAATCATTGATAACCTTGGAAAAGATAATTTAACTTGAGTAATGAGCTCAGAAATGAGATATTTATTGCAATGTGGTTGAAAACCAAGTATGGAGTGAGAAATTGGATGTAAACAGCTTTTTCTAATAATTTAGCTATGAAGAGAAAATAAATAAGATGATGGTTTGAGGTTACAGGAGGCTCAAATGAAGTTTTTTTTAAGGTTGGGGGAGATCTGAGCATGTTTGTACGCAGAAGGAAAAGAGCCACTAGATGAAGGAGAGATTGAAAAGTAGAAGGTAGCTAATGAAAGGATATGTTCCCAGAAGAGACTGAAGGCAATGGAATCAGGAGTAGAGGAAGTGTCATTGTAAAAGAGAAGGGCCAATGACCATTCTCCTCAGGTTGGAGCAACGGCGAAAAGCGTGGAGAATAACAGGAAGGTAACTTGAAGTGTAGACCTGTGGAGAAGAGAGAGTTAAATTATGATGGATGGTCCCAATTTTGTCAGTGTTCTTCAGGAAGATAGACAATCGTGAAATTAGGCTTATAGGGTCATCATTGGTTGGACTGAAAGGCCCTGGGCATTCCTGAACTTATCCCTAAATGTTATTTTTCTAATACAGAGGCCAACACAGAACAGGAAGAAGTAGAACTAGAAGAATTTGGTAGGAAAAGAATAAACATCAGGGCCATGTGGAAAGAAGGACAAAATAAATAGGAAGAGCACAGCTTGTCGTGGTTTTATAAATGAATGAAAAAAAAGCATTTTTTAATCACTTATTATATGCCAGAATAAAAAGTGGCAGGAGTCCTAAAACTTAGAACAAGCTGAATTTGCTGAAGAAAGCAAAGTCAATTAAAAGGGGTTGCATTTTGAAAAAGAAAAAAATAACTATATTATGGAAGGAAATAAGAGGTAATAGAAGGGATAGGTCTGTTGCTTGAAATGGATGACAAGAGAGAGAAAGTAAAGTTGCTCATTTCTCATTGTGCTGGTTTTCTTTAGCAAGGAGAACACAACACCACAAAAATAGCCAAAGAGGAGTTGATACTTGAGATAAGTAAGGAGTGAGCAAAGAGCACCTCACCACTCCTGATCAATTCAGGTTGCCTTGCCCAGCTGAGCTGCATCCTGAAGTACTCAAACTGGCAGCTGTGATGGCTAGCTCACTGTCTGGGATATCTGAAATATAGTGGAAAATGGAAGGGGCTCTGTGGGCCTAATGAAGGGCAAATGTTTCAGTTTTCAGAAGAGGAAATAAAATGTGCAGTGAACAGTGATATCTGGTAAAATTCTAGATGAATTCTTAAAAAAAATGGCTAGTGAACACCTAGCCAAGGACACAATGACTTCAAAGAGCCAGTACAGCTTTGTAAGAGATAAGTCATGCCAAACTAATCTTATTTCCTTTTATAACAGGGTTTACTAAACTGGTGGATCAGGGAAATGCTATACATATATAACTTAGCTAGATTTTAGAAGAGTATTTGATAAAGTACTCCATACTATACTTCCAAGAAAGATAGAGATGTGGGTCAGATTCTGAACTGCTTGAAATATCAGACATGCTTGTAAGCAGTAAGAAAGGATCATTTGGGTAAGAAAATATCAAAGCGTAGTCATTAATGGTTCAATTAAAAAAATATAATTGGCAGGAGGTCTCTAGGGCATGTAGATGGTCTAAATCATCATGGCATCCAAATGGTTATGGCCTTGTGATATTTAACAATTTTAATGATGGCTTGGATAAAGGCCATCAAATTTACAAATGTCACAAAGTTGACAGGGGCAGCTCCCATAATGGATGGTAAGAGCTGGGATACAAAATGATCCCAACAGTCCAGGAGCTTGAGCTGACTCTAGTAAGGTACTCTGTCCAGTTCAGGAATATATTGACTGGAATATCGAATACTGAGTCTGGAAAGATAGGCTGGTAGGAAGGTTGTAAAGGTCCCTAAGAGTCCAAATGGGGAGTATGGATTTTATCACTGATGCTAGAGACATGATCAGACCTACACTTTAGTAAGCTATCTATTGGAGTCCTTTCTTTATCTATAGCACATCTGCCTTAACTTCATCCTCCAAAAGGCTATGGAACCAAGGGGAATGCTGTAGATAAAGTTTACATAAATTTTAGCAAAGCATTTTGTAAAGTATCTCATATTATTCTTATAGATGAGAAAGAGTTCAATGATAATATAGTTTGAAGGATTTGAAACTAGTTAAAAAAGGAATAGTTTAATGGGGTTCAATCACAATTTGTCTAAAGGTCTCCATTGGAGCATTCCAGGCGTCTGTTCTCCTTGGTTCTGTACTATTTTTAGAATTTTTATCAATGACTTAGAAAAAGGGACAGATAGGATATTGATCAAACTTGTCATCATCTGTTAGCTACCCCTCCCAGTTTTTAGCATCTACAGAGTTAAGATCCCAGAAGGTTTCAATAACTTGAACACTGGGTTGACATGATAAGATGACATTCAATACAGATAAATGTAGTTTTAACCTTGGATGAAAAAAAATAGCTTCACAAGTATAGAATGGTCAGACAATTTGTCTAAAAATAGGCATGGGATTTTAATGGACAGTAAGCTCAATGAACCAACAGTGTATGGTGGCAGTCAAGAGAGCCAAGAGAGCTTGGGTTGCATTATGAGTCATAGTTTTAAGGCACAAGGTGATGCTATCTCTATGTACTCTACCATGACAAAACTACATCTCAAGAATGTTGTTCCATTCTGGATGTCACAGTTTCAGAAGAATACAGATAAGCTTGAGGAAACTAACCAGGAAGATAAAGGAACTTGAATCTATGTCCTATGAGAATATGGTTGCTGTTTAGTCATTTTTCAATTGTATCTGACTCTCTGTGATCCTATTCTTGGCAAAGATACTAGAGTGATTTGCTATATTCTTTTCCAGCTCACTTTATAGATAAAGAAACTGAGGCAAACAGGGTTAAGTGACTTTCCCAGGGTCACACAGCTAGAAAATGTCTGAGGCTAGATTTGAACTCAGGATAAGCACTGAATCCATTGTACCACCTAGCTGCCCCCTATGAGAAGGGAACAAAGGAAATTAGGATATGTATTCTTGAAAAAGAGAATGAGTTTTCTGATGGAGCATAAGAATTGTCTTCAAATATTCAAAATATTGTTCTGTAGAAGAGAGATTCTGTCCTGTTCTGTTCTGCAAAAGTATAAAACAAAGAGCTGTGAGTAACCCTGCTAAGGGGCAAATTAAGGCTTGATGTCAGGAAAAATCCTCCTGACAAATGTAGCTATCCAAAAATGTAATGGGATGATTTAGGAGGTGTTGGGTTCTTCTTCACTGGAAGTCTTCAAGGAGAGGTTGGACAAACATTGGTTGGGTATGTTACAGAGGAGATTCCTTGTGCATATGGGATTGAACTAGATGGCTGCTGAGATGGCTCCCTGCCAACTCTACAATTCTAAAACATGAATATACCAATCACAGACCTAAAAATTGTGGAGATGAGAAGTAATGGACGGATCACAGCTATCTTCTCATTCTGCAGATAGGTATGTGAAAATATAATTTCAAATTAAAAGACAACATTCTCTTGGTCTACTATAAAGAAAATAAAAACATAACTCCAAGAGATGACAGTAATTGAGTGGGAAAAGTACTGCATTTGGACTCAGAGAGCTTCGGTCCAACTCTTAATTCTCTTATTTATTACTCCCACGACTTTGGACAAATTACTTTACCTCTAAGCCTCAGTTTCCTTGTCAGTTAATGAGGTGAACTAAGTGAACTCTAAAGTCCCTCCCAGTTCGATAGTTATGATTCTATAAATGTGTTTTCTGAATCCAACAGATGAAAAAGAGCCCTAACTTCATGAAAGAATAAGTTAACCTATTAAATTCAATTTCAGCCTTTTGATGGTAAGATAGAAAATTTATTCCTGAACCATCAGGTTGTGAGGACAAAAATCAAGTCAATAAGGTTTTGGATTTGGACATGAGTTCAAATACTGTCTCTGGTATGTATTAGCTGTGTAATCTTGAATAGGAAATGTAATTTCTCTGGGTTCTAGTTTCTCCTCTGTAACTCTAAGTAGCCTCCAACTCTAAATTCTATACATAAATATTTATTAAGTAGCCACTATGTATAAAGCACAGAAGAGTCTAATCCATTGAAAGAAGGCCATTTCATCAAATAACAATGATTCATGATAGGATCATAAGGAGATAGAAGTATATCTCATCCAACTCAGTCATTTTACAGAGGAGGAAAATGAGGCCCATAGAAGTTAAATGACTCGCCACAGGATCACATAGATGATATTGGCAGAGCCAGGATTTGTATCCATGTCCTCTTACTGAAGATCCAACATGTTTCCTGCTGGACCAAACTATCTCTTTTTTTGTTTTTTTCAAGGAAGTCTTATAGGTTTTATTAATTTAAGACTGTTGAAGGAAGAGTGACTAAGAGGGACCTGCTAAATTACCTATCACTGGTTACCTGAGCAAGGTAGTGGGTTCATGAAAGGAGCTAGGATACCTGGGAGGCTGGGGATAGATCTGCCTTCAGACCCCTAGGGTCAGGCAGAGAACACTAGTCTTGAATTGTTACATCCCAGCTATATGACATTAGGAAGTCACTCTTACCCTCAGTTTCCCCATTTGTAAAAATTCAAGTATATGATCTTTCTAAAAGGTCCTTTCCAGACCTGCTCTTTCAAGGTTTAACGTCCTTTACATCTCTAAATCCTTTTGATTCCCTTTCCATCCATCCAAATCCAGACTAGGGATGAGTCTAGGAAAACTGGGTCCTCCGGAGGTCCATGGTAGGGAAATCAGGAGGGCTAAGTCCTGTCCTTGGGGGAGGGGAAGGTTACTTTGTAGGGGTGTGGGGCTGTAGTTTCAAGGCCACCTGTCTCTGAGGGCAGGACTGTTGGACAAGCCTTCTGGGACCGTGGGGGGGTGGGGGGGTGGGCAGCTTATCACTTCTTCTGCATTTCATTTAGGATCCAGGTCTGGTAACGGCACAGGTTGGTATAAACATCAAGATACCTGGACAGGGTGCAGTGTTCCATGACCCTTGGTATCTTGATACTAAGACCTGCAGGACCCCATTGCACACCAAGGGACCTCCAGAGTCGCCCTGGCAGGAATCCTTGCCACCTTTGCAGTCCTCAGCACACATCATACCTGGAGTGATGGCTTTTCTGTAGTAAGCCTTTTTGCAGTTTTCTTCAGAAAAGATACTGATCTTCAGACACTGGAGTGTGCTGAGATATTTGGTGAAAGGACTGGACACAGTACCCCAGTTAGACACCAGGCAGGCTGTGCCAGGATTGGCACAATCTTTTGCCAGCCGAATGGGTTGAACTTGGTGAATCAGCCTCACTGGCTTCTCCAGGGAGAAGAGCATGAGGTCATTGTGGCTGGTCCTGGGGCTATAGGAGGGGTAAGGAACTCTGTGCTCCACCCTGACTGACTGCTGATAGGGCTTTTCCAAGACCACTTGAAGGTTCCAGTGGGTACGCTGAACAGTTGAGGACCCAACGATTGGACAGCAGGACACCACAGTGGAACGTCTGATTGGCAAACAGGGCCGCCTGCCAGGGCTGGGAGGTGGGAATACACACTTGACCATCCCCGATCTTACTGTTCTCAATGTTCTTACTTTTCTCTGCACTGTCAGTGACCTACAGAAGACACAGTTTTAAGGAGAGAAAGAACATTTCTGAAGAGCTGTCTCATTGGGGCTGGGAAGGTCTGAGGACACGTAGATTTAAAAAATTGGCTAACAGAAACAATTCTACTCAGAAATGCAGGTGCAGAAATCAATAGAGTGAGAGAGAGTACCATAGGCAGACAGATGGTGCCCTGAACTGGAGAGAGAACTGTGGAGGCTGAGAGAAGGAGGAAGGACAAGCAGATAAGAGATGGCTGAAACCCAAGTGTCCCCCTGGGGAGAAGGACTGGTCCAGGAGAAGGTCTCTTCCTCTTGTCTTCTTTCCAAGAACTCCCAGGTGGTTTTTATCTGAAGTGAAGGAATCCGGACCAAGCTATCTCTTTTTTTTTTT
>CM053772.1:74688477-74765129 GCA_028658325.1 Potorous gilbertii | reverse complement strand
AAGGTCAAAAATAAATGAATAAAGCTTAAGATGACATCAATCCAAGTTTGTCCAAGTCCTGGTGTTGTGTAGATGACAAAAAACAGCAGCCAGTTATGATGACAGGTGACTCAAAGTAATCAGCTGAATTTGTTAACATTTCTCCATTTCTAAACTATCCTTAAAGAAAATCATATATGGAGTCACACCATCCTCATGGAAGTCCAAGAGAGCCATCATGCCATCTGGATTCATGTTTTCACCTATGAAGAACTGATAGTTTTTAAAATTAGCAAGGATGTGTTTGATCTGTTCTGCAGCTCCCGTCATAAAAGGTTTTACTCTATCTGGCTTGTATTCTTCTAGTCTGCCCTTGATTGATTTCATGTAGTCTTTGATGTACTTATTGTAGGATTCTTTTGTGAAACTAGTTTCTTGCAGATGATGGTTTATTACTATGTCAACTCCAGTGATTACAGTGGCATCAATTCCTTCACCCTCAGGACCTTCAGCAGAAGCATTTCCACCAATGAGTGAATCATCAATGGTGCCCTCTGTCCTACTGACCATCTTCCCCTCCACCTCCAGACACAGCCCATTTGCAATCTCCTGGATCTTGTAAATGTCAGAGAACACCTCATCATGGCTGATGAGGTCCCAGTAGATGATCATGGTGGCGGCAGGAGGGAGACAGCTGTGGCGCTAGCGCTGCGCAGCCTGGAGCTCGGTGTGAGCGCAATGTGGCCAGAGTAGTGCTTGGCAGACGCAGGGGGGAGCGGGTGGAAAAGCCAATCTATCTCGTAAAGAATTGAGAGAACAACAAAGCACAGACATAAAAGAGAAGAGCATTTCCAGTTTTTAATTTGATACAAGAGTCAAGCCCTTCCCCAAAAAGCCTGTCTGGACATTCCAACTGCCTAGGCTTAGAATATTGGAACAAAACGTGGCCTTTTTAGGTCTCGTAGCCATATGTTCTGGGTAAAACAAAGCCTCTCAGGGGGCAGAGCCAAGATGGTGGAGTAGAAAGATGGACCTGTACAAGCTCCCCAACATAGCCCATAAAATATCTGTAAAAAATGACTCTGAACAAATTCTAGAGCAGCAGAAGCCACAAAACGACAGAGTGAAGGAGATTTCCAGTCCAGGACAGCCTGGAAAGCTGACAGAAAAGGTCTATTGCAGCAGGTTTGGAGTGGAACGTAGCCCAGCACGGGCCATGCAGTGTGGTAGGGACAGGACCTGGAACAGGTTTCAGGGCACCACTGTCGGTAGCAGTTCCCACATTGCTCAACCCACAAACATCACAGACAGCTTCAAAAATCATGGCCACTGCAGCAGCAGCATCCATTTTTGGAGACCTCTGTCTAGAGCCCCAAGGGGAATTGAGCAGTTGATCTGAATCTCAACCTTGAGCCCAGCCCTGAAGTGAGGAGGAGCACTGGTGTGGTGGAGCTGGAGGCAGTTGTGGTGAGGGAATCCTACTCGCAGATTCTGGGCAGAAAAGGTTTTGGTTGCTCCCAGACCAGTGCATAGGCCAGAGAGGAGTAAACTCCTCTCCCTTGATTGTGCCACCTTGGAAGAACTGAGAACTTGCAGGTTGCCAGAGTATACACTCATCTTGAAATTGGACTCAAAAGTCAAGTAAGTGACTGGGAAAATGCCCAAAAAAAAGAGAAAAAATAAGACTAGAGAAGGTTACTTTCTTGGTGACCAGCTATTTTCTTCCTTCCTTTCAGATGAGGAAGAACAATGCATATTGTCAGAAAAAGTCAAGCCTTCTGCATCCAAAACTTCCAAAATAAATATGCAATAGTCTCAGGCCATGGAAGAGCTCAAAAAGGATTTTGAAAAGCAAGTCAGAGAGGTGGAGAAAAAATTGGGAAGAGAAATGAGAACAATGCAAGAAAATCATGAAAAGTGAATCAACAGTTTGATAAAGGAGACCCAAAAAAATGCTGAAGAAAATAACACCTTTAAAAATAGGCTAACTCAACTGGCAGAAGAGGTCCAAAAAGTCAATAAGGAGAAGAACACTTTAAAAAGCAGAATTAGCCAAAAGGAAAAGGAGGTTCAAAAGTTCTCTGAAGAAAATAGTTCTTTAAAAATTAGAATGGAGCAGAATGGAAGCTAATGACTTTATGAGAAACCAAGAATTTACAAAACAAAACCAAAAGAATGAAAAAGTAGAAGACAATGTGAAATAACTCATTGGAAAAACAACTGACCTGGAAAATAGAACAAGGAGAGACAATTTAAAAATTTTGGCACTACCTGAAAGCCATGATCAAAAGAAGAGCCTAGATATCATCTTTCATGAAATTATCAAGGAAAACTGCCCTGATATTCTAGAACCAGAAGATAAAATAAATATTGAAAGAATCCACCAATCACCTCCTGAAAGAGACCCAAAAAGAGAAACTCCTAGGAATATTGTAGCCAAATTCCAGAGTTCCCTGGTCAAGGAGAAAATATTGCAAGCAGGTAGAAAGAAACAATTTGAGTATTGTGGAAATACAATCAGGATAACACAAGCTCTAACAGCTTCTACATTAAAGGATCAAAGGGCCTGGAATATGATATTCCAGAAGTCAGAGGAACTACGATTAAAACCAAGAATCACCTATCCAGAAAACGTGAGTATAATACTTCAGGGGAAAAACTGGTCATTAAATGAAATAGAGGACTTTCAAGCATTTTTGATGAAAAGACCAGAACTGAATAGAAAATTTGACTTTCAAACACAAGGATCAAAAGAAGCATGAAAAGGTAAACAGGAATGAGAAATCATAAGAGACTTTCTAAAGTTGAACTGTTCACATTCCTTCATAGAAAAATAATATTTGTAACTCTTGAGACTTTTCTCAGTATTTTGGTGGTTGGAGGGATTATACACACACACACACACACACACACACACATATATACAAGTACATATATGTACACACACAGATAGCACTGGGTGAGTTGAGTAAGAAGGGATGATAGCTAAAAAAACAAAATTAAGGGGTGAGAAAGGAATATACTGGAAGGAGAAAGGGAGAAATAGAATGGGGCAAATTATCTCTCATAAAAGAAGCAAGAAAAAACTTTTTCAGAGAAAAGGGAGGAAGTGAGAGGGAAAAAGTGAAGCTTACTCTCTTCACATTTGGCTTACGGAGGGAATAACATGCTCACTTAAATTGGCATGAAAATCTATCTTACACTACAGGAAAGTAGGGGAGAAGGGGACAAGTGGGGTGAGGAGGATGATAGAAGGGAGGGAAAATGAGAGGGGGCAGTAACTAGAAGTAAACACTTTTGGGGAGGGACAAGGTCAAAAGAGAGAATAGAAGAAATGGGAGGCAGGATAGGATGGAGTGAAATACAGTTGTCTTACACAACATAACTCTTATGGAAGTCTTTTGCAAAACTACACATATATAGATTATCTTGAATTGCTTGCTTTCTGAGTGAGGATGGGTAGAGAGGGAGGAAGGGAAAGAAGGTGGAACTCAAAGTATTAGGAACGAATGTCGAGAATTGATTTTGCATACAACTGGGAAAAAAGAAATACAGGTAATGGGGTATAGAAATCTATCTTGCCCTACAAGAACAGAGAGAAGATGGGGATAAGGAAAGGGAGGGGTGTGATAGAAGGGAAAGCATACTGAGGGATGGGGTAATCAGAATGCAAGGTATTATGGGGTGGGGGAGGGGAGAGATGGGAAGAAAATTTGGAACTCAAAATTTGTGGAAATGAATGTTGAAAACTAAAAACAAATAAACATCTTAAAAAAAGACAAAAAAATGAAACAATAGCAAAAACATACCCTCTCATTTCCAAAACTCACTGTTCTAATTATTTTAAAACAAAACTGTTGAAAGGCTCTAATCATCAAAAGATGGTTATAAAATATCTCAATGACTGCAATATAAATTAAAAAACACACATGATTACATTTTCCTGAAATTTCACAAGTCGAACTGAAACTAGAGCTAGAAGGAAAAGCATGGAAAGCATTTTTTCCCAACAGAAGACAAAGTTCTGAGTCCAGTCATAAATGCTTGAAAAAAACTGGTAGAAAGACATGGTCAAGAACCACAGAGGTCAAGGAAATGTAGAGGGGTTGCAATATGAAACAATGGAAGAAGTATCTATACCAGAGAAATCTAGCAAAGTCAAAACCATCTTCAGATTTGATGAACTTACCATCTATGACTTGATCTGAGTTATTGATGAAAATAATAAACACCACAAGGCCAATCATAGATACCTGAGATACTGAATGATCTCTCTCCTACTTTCTACTATGGAGACACATTCTTTGACACTTATTACACGTATGAACTTGGGAAAGGAGCTTAATTTCCCTGGGCTTCAGTTTCCTCATCTAGAGGATTAGTTGGACTAGATAGATGGTCACTGAGGTCCCTTCCAGCTTTATAGCTATGACACTATGACCATCTAGGAGAGAGATTAGCCTACGCTTGGGAACACAGTTAATAGCCAGTCAGCTGTAGCAGAAATAGCCTCTAAGTCACTTATTCTCCATAACAGTTAAGATTTCAGTCCTGCTTCTGTTTTTGACTTGTGGGTATTTATTCCTCAACCCTAAACACCTGTTAAAAATTTTTCCAGCCAATTAGTACCGCTTAGCTTCCTTTCCTTAGTATCAACAACTTCACAGCCACACCTCCCTCCTTTTTTATTTTTGCACCAGCTTTCTATAGGTTTCACTAACTTGCCCAACCCATTAATCCCCTCTATTCATTTCCTTTATTCTTTAATTGTACCAGTAACCTTTTATTTCCCTTTATTCGTTTTGAAATTATTTCTTCCTTAGGCTTCTTAAACTTGATAATTCTTCAGGTTTTATTAGCTAATCTTATGCCACTGCTGAGTGGCACAGTGTCCTTGGAGTCAGGAGCACCTGAGTTCAAATCCGACCTCAGACACTAATTAGCTGTGTGACCCTAGACAAATCACTTAATTTCTGTCTGCCTTAGTTTCTTTATCTGTAAAATGGAAATAATAAAAGCACCTACCTTCTAGGAAGGCAGCTAGGCAACAAAGCGGGTAGAGTTGAGTTCCAGACCTGGAGTCAGGAACATCTGAGTTCAAATGTAGCCTTAGATACTCACTTGCTATGGGACCCTGGGCAAATCACTTACCCCTGTTTGTCTTAATTTCTTCATCTGTAAAATGAGTTGGAGAAGGAAAAGGTAAACTACTCCAGTATCTTTGGCAAGAAAACTTCAAATAGGGTCATGAGGAGTTAGACATGACTAAAATGACTGAACAACAAACCTTCCAGGGTTATTGTGAGAAGGAAATACATTTTGCAGGCTAAAATACTATGTAAAACCCAGCAATTATTATTTATATCACCATTTTTATCATATCCTCTTTAGGATATATCCTTTACCATGTTTGGTTTTTTTTTTTCAACCCAGAAATAGAATGTGGACATCTGGGCTTGGAGATTGCTTTTAAAGTTTTCCTCAATTTATCCCATTTCACAAAATTTTTCCTTGTCATATTCAACCTCTGATGTACCTCAATGGTCCAAATGCCTCCAAGACACCTGCTCTAAGTCCTCCTCCTTATCTGGCTTTAAGTCCTTCTCTCTTCTCACACTCTTCTCACAGATGCAAAAAATAGTTGTATCTTTGGTATCTTCCTTGCCTAGAGATGAATTGCTCTCATCCTGTCCTCATAATTGTGGCACTTCCAGAATCAATCTCATCAATGTACCCTTGATCCAATCAAGTTGCTTTTCCCCACCTTGCTGCTCTCTAGCATCATTTCTATCTCCTCTATGAGTACAAGTCTGGTGGTTCTGTCCTTATTGATGAAAGATACTTGTTATTTTAAAAAATCCTTATAAATCTTTTTCATTTTTTAAATTTTTTGTTCTCTCTCCTTTCTCATCCCTAATTTTCTTGGGATGAACTTGTTTGGTTGGGCCTATTGTCAAACTTTCTTTAAATTGGTTCTAATCTATGTTGCTTCTCTCCGATAAAGTCCACTGTTTCTCTGATTTATCAGTATATACTGCTCACAATCTTCCATCATCCACTAAACAAGATTTTATAAATGAATTTTATTCTAGGTTAGTGTTTTCTCTGGCTACTATTTCTTTCTCTTTGGTGAATAAATCAAGAATTTGCTGACTGAGACTTTAGACTCTTTGAGTTTCCATGTTATGATAATTGGTTTAAAGTTAAAATTATCTGTGTCAATGCCCTTTCTACCATTATCATCCTTTTTTCATTGGGTTCATCCTTCGTTGCCAAAGAAGACTGTGCCATCAGAGAAATGATGACATGACTTGTACTTGAATTTGTTTTGAGTGAGGGAGGGCTGTGCAAGGCCACCAGCCTCATTTCTCCTCCCTATAACTTGTTTGTATAACATAAACAAGCTATAAAATAACTTGTTTGTACAAGTCAGGTTTAAATTGTTTCAACTGCACTCCACATATTTTATTTCCTTTTATCCTTTCTCCTTGTGTTGTATTAATTTTGATCTTTGTTTTCACAAGTCTACAGACTGGTCAGGAATTATTCCCACTCTAGTAATGAAGCATTTCCAGGTGTTAAATAGATAATAAATTCTTTTGTGATGCTATTTGGTTCTCACCATGTCTAGAGCTTAATGAATCTTTTCTTGAAGAAAATCATGGCATTTAGGCCTCAGGCTTCATCTTTGTACTCTTTCATTCTTTTTTGCTGGACCTATTTTTCAATATATTTCTTGTCATTGTTACCTTGTCCTACCTTTGCATTGAAGTCACTAAGTAACCAAGTATGTGCTGATTTAGTTTGGAAGATCTTATCAAGTTCTTCTATAATTTTTCTCTTCATCCTGTACAATAAATGTTAGTGCATAAGGTATAATTGTTTTCATAGTGTTCTTTTTGGAACTACTTATCATGAGCACCATGTTAGATTACCAGAAGTCCTATGCATTGATGTTTCTTATTGTTTGGGGATGTCTAATTTTGTTTATTGTAAGCTGGTCACGATAGGTATTATTCAGTTCCATACTTAAATATGCAATGGTGGTCATCCCATGGAATATGCATGCAGCTGAACTGATCTCCCTTGGGCCATGTGCTGAGTTGGGACATGTGCTGAGTTGATAATAGGATTTTGCTGTTTGGGATGATGAAGCAATCTCATCATTGGTCACTTAGTCCTGTGACAGTGTCACAGGCAAAGGGTGCCCATGTCAAAGAGCATTTGTTACTGAGTCACATTAACATTTATGGATATGACTAAGAATCTACCTATTCAATCCTGAGGCTCGGATGGAGGACCTTCAAGGTCAGCTACTTTAGACCCTTGCTTCTAAGAAAGATTATACATAAATTATCCTAGACAACTATTTCTCCAATTCTTAAAGATCTCTGGGGAATGAAATTTCAGGTATATGATTTTTTCTCATCCTTTTTTATATTCCTTTCCTTTCCCACTCTCATCTCTCCACTATAACTCCCTGTGTTAATCCCGACCCTGTCATATATTGTACTGAGATTGGCAATCCTTGAAAGTGTTTAGCTGAGGTTCCAACTCTTTTTCCCTACTTTTCTTTTCTGATTTGAATAATGTAAAGAAAATGGTTCATCTTCCCTCTTCGCTACCATTCATCCCATAGCACCTTTCATACAATCTGACGGAATTGTGCTATGTTGGCCAACCAATGTTCTTGTATTTTGGTAAGGTCCCTTTTCTCTTTCTAAGTGAATAATTCTTTTTCATAGGGACTGGCTTTTGAATCTTGTTGTATTATTCATTGAGAATTAGTTAGCATCTTCAGTGGAATACAAGAGATTCTGTGGTAACCTCACCTTGATCATTTTCTTTTCTGTACTTGGAGTAAGGTAGATCCTGAAGAAATGATTGATGGCATTCTGCCCAAAGCTAATCCTATATGAAAGTAAGTGGATAGGCATCATCCTAGAGGCACATGGAAAGCTCAGGGCCTAAAACTATTCTTACCTTTCTGATTTGAAATCATCACCTATGGATTACAAGTGGACTAGAGAATGAAGCTGGAAAAAGTTCCCATTAATATAATTTATCTCGGAATGACTTTTAAGCCCTTTTCCATTAGCACATTAGGGAAAGCTAGTTTATTAGATCATCTTTGAAACTAATGAGAGAAGATATTAAATAAATTTCACGGAGAAGTAGAAAAAGGTTAAGGAGTAAGGGACTCGAGGAACAGCAGGAGAGTAGCAGACTAAGGGAGATATCCCTATAATTAGGAGTTGGGGGAGGAGAGATCAATGTCAAAGTTGAACAGAATACATAAAACTTTGCTAATTTCACCACTCTGTCTAGGGCTGGCCTTGACCCTGATATTCTCTGTCATAAGCATCTTTTCAATTTCTTTCCTCCTCTCCTTCTGTGTAATGCTCTGCCTCCCATCTCTGTCTCTCTCTGCGTCTCTCTCTCTCTCTGTCTCTGTCTCTCTCTCTCTCTGTGTCTCTTTATCTCTCTCTGTCTCTGTCTCTCTCTCTCCCTCCCTCCCCGTTTATTGCACTCTCCTCAACACACATACTGCTTAGTTCTATTTGGTGGTCCTCAGAATTAAGCAAATTGCTAATGCCTCAGTTAGAACAAAGAGAGATCATTGTTTAGGCCTAGGTTTGGATGAAGTAGTATCCATAGTGAGGCAAATTCAAAGTCCTATTTATAGCTTATTAAATCGACTCATAAATAAGCCTGTGATCCAACTTCAAAACTGGGTCTTGCTATGGTGTCAGGGACCGGCTCTTCAAAAAGAAAAAAACTTCATGCAGCGACTTCATAGGTGAAGAGAATATAAAAATTCTATAAACTGGAATTTATGCTGGTAATGTTCTTGGAAATAGAACTTCTTAAAAGTTGACCATTTACTTTTGGGTAAAAGGATTCATAAAAGAATAGAATTGCTTTTCTCCTATCCCCACCTCCTACTCATTTAAACTGCATTTTAAAACCATGCCAGATACACAGAGTTTGTCCTCTTGAAAACCTTCAGCAAAGATTTTTATGTATTTATCCTTGGCAACACATTCCAGTGTCTCTGGCTTATAAAGGAAACATCATCTTTTCTTTGCTGTTATCATCAGATCATCTTGCTCCATCCTCAATGGCAAAACAAAACAAAAAACCTAGTATCAGCTCAATGGTTTAAAAAAAATGCATTTCTGGATCTATGTAAATAAATATCTGTTACTATTACCACAGTCATTATTAATGAGATAGGCCTGTCATTCAGAATCATAAAACGCAAGGAAGAGGCACTAACTATAGGATTTCCCCATTTCCCAAAGAGACAGTTATTTAAAGATTTCAGAAAAGACTCATAGTATTTGTCTCGTGCGCCATTCACTTTACTTTCATGTGAAAATATCCCCTGAGTAACTTGGCCTTTATCAAAAACTATAGTCTAAACTTACCCTCTACTACAGATGATCTCCAGAGCTTCCAAGTTGCCATGGTAGGCTGCCAGGAGTGTGGGAGTCATGCCATCTTCATCAGACAGATTAAGATCTCGCTTGGTAGCCTCTTTCAGAATTTCCAGGTAGCCATCAGTCGCAGCTTGGTGGTACCGAGAGGACATTTTCAATTCAGCTCTTCCCTTACCTCACCGAGCTCTCAGAATGTTTGCCCTAAGTCTTCTGCCAGACAGAGAGGCCTACCCAGCAGCCCTGACTCAATGGGAGGGGTTAATCAGTGACTATAAGCTGCAGTACACCTTCAGTAAGGTAGAAATATGAGGGCAAAGCTCACCACCTGTCTCCCTCCCTGGAGGAAGCCAGAAAAGTACTTAGATCTGAAAGCAGAAATTTTCCTTCCAGAATGGCTGCCAATAGTTATTTTATTTCCTTCACACTCCCAAGTATTTCATAGTTTGGGGGAAAAAAGGAACTGAAACAGAGGTTACATCACTAACTGATTATCGTAAAGGTGGCATAGGCAATAGTCATTGAACAAAAGGAGACAGTTTTCATTGCCATATAATCTAGCACTACTCCCCAGATTTTACTGGGAAAGTATCCTTTTGAACTATGCTTTCCTCTCTCCTGTTTTCTCTGTCCCCCATTGTCACAAAGAAGACATTATTCCAGGGGATGCTTCTATGTTTCATGTGTCTTCCATTCTCAGCTACCTCTCAACAATAATTAGAGATTTAAGCTGGCCTTTGATCCTTTTCCTGGTTGCCATGTAAACAGTAGGAGAAGTATTTGAGATAACTGAGTCATTTGGTTGCAAAGAGGAACAAATTCTCCTAGAGCAGGCTAACTTTGTTCAGGGGTTATGGCTAACCTGGGGATGAAGAAGAACGGAACAGAAATGTTGATTCACTTAGGAAGAAGCTTTTAATTCACACAATTTAAATTTACTGTCATTCCTATTTTAATTTCTTTTGGCCCTAGATAATCTTTCTTTGTCTCTCAACCAATGTAATTTTCTTTAAAAAAACCAAAACCAAAACAATATCCATATCTTGCCACCAAACTTTGAGAGAATTTGTAAATTATGTGGATTTCTTTTTGCTTCTTAACTATTTATTTACTTTTCTTGTAGTTCTCCCATTTGAAGTACTTCTAGATCAAGCAACCTGTTTGTCTCTGGTGTCTTTAGAAAGAATGATGAAAATAGCTTCATTGGAAAGAGAAAGCTTTGGGGGAAGAAAGAATATTTTGAAATGACTGTGATATAAAAAGAAAAAGGCATCAATAGCACTTTTTTTTACAGTCTCTTTTTTGGTGAAAGTAGACTTTTTTTATTGTTTTATTGATGAATATACTCCACATTGTATATTTTGAGATGGATTCTGGTTGCCTTGGCTGGGGTGGGGGAGGGATGTTATATCATATTCCAAAGGTTATTTGCGTAGCTTTTCCCTAATATCTAAAAGCCTCTCTCTTTTCTGCCTGCAATATCTATTATTAGACATTAAAATTTGGTGTTTAACTGCTGTGTTGCTTAGTGATTAAAGATTTTATCTGTCCTCCAGGATTGTTTTCGATCAGAACTCTGCTATCCATTTTCAATATTCCTAGATAATTTTCATGCATTGTTTCTACAGTACTGTAGTCAGAATTTTCAAATCAATAACATTTTCCCAGGATATCAATGATCCTCAGTTTATCTCTGAGTCCTTTTCTCAAGGTGGTTTGACTTTTGTAGAATATGAATTTTTCTAATGATGTTATCCTTTGGTTTTGTTTTACCAAATTTTCCCTATCTATATTTTTGAATCCCAAATCCTTCATTCCCTTTTCACAGTTTCAATGGTTTTATAGACATATGTTTTTGTATTGTAGGAGAATCTAGATGAAAAGCATCATCCTACACAGAGTTAATAAACTTTATAGGGCAAGAAAGCTGATTTCAGGGACAATCTCAATGTACAGCCTCTATACCTGCAATGGGTAGCACCAGATAGCAGGGGTGAGAGGAGGAAGGATCCATACTTCAGTTGATAGAAACCCTCAGGCTAAAATTCATAGACTGTTTGAGAAAAGAAGCAGTATATTACCAAGGTAAGGCTGACTTGTTTTCTACAGAACCCAAAAAGTGAGAGTATTTATAAAATTACCTAATGAAGAAGGAGGGACATGGTGCAGGGAACTAGAAATGAGGAGAAGGGAAAAAGAAAATTTAATTCTAATAGTACCATTCCAGGAAAGGGTTGAAAATGGATCTTAATGTCTGGGTTTTTGTTTGGGTGTTGGGCAGGGGCATCTATGGCCTTATCAATCAAACTGGCTTTCACCCATCCACATTTATTAACTACCTTCTTACTCATTTGTTTTGCTGAATTCTTTAGTAGAAGCTCTGGTTTATTGATTCATCTCAGATCTATTTTCTATTCTAAATTTTCTTATTTCTTTTTTAAAAACTTATGGAATTTCTTGTTGTTGCTTTTCCTTTTTAAAAAAAAACCCAACATTTCTTTTGCATTTCTTTCCAAAACAAATTTTATGGTATCTTTTGTTTTTACGGTACCTATATTTGCCAATTTTTCTCTCTTTCTTTGCTTCATAGAGAGCTATCCTTATAACAAAAAAATTTTAAAAGATAGAAATCAGTTCAACAAAGCAACACAATAGAAAAAAGTCCAACATTGTCAATATTATTTCAAACCCTATGATCCCCCACTTCTTCCAAAAAAGTAAGGAACTGCCTTGTTATAACTCTTCTTTCGAGTCAAGCTTGGTTGCTATAATTTCATAGCATTCAATTTCCCTCTGGAACTTTGGTTAGACTCAGCCTTGTATTGGGCCAGGGTTCTGCTGTCTCTTCCTAATTCTGATATCCAGTTACTTTTTCTGTGTTTTGAAAAGATAATTATTGCTGTTCGTATTGTTTTTAGTATCGTATCATTCTAACTTGGCCAACCCTGACTGATGGGATAGCGTGTCCGTCCATTCTTGATGCCATTTCGGGCCATAGGAAAAGGTTAAAAAGAGAGGTTTAGTTGTTCTTTAAGCGATCTAATTTGGTAGGTTTTCCCATATCTTCAACTGGTAACTCTTCCCGTGCCAGCAATAACTTTTTCAATTCAGGGTTTAGTCTGCAGGGTTTTTTATTCCACAGATTTGCAGTTTCTCCTGTAAATCTAACTAAAGGAAAGATAGCAACTATGACCATGTGTATTCTGGGTCAGATATATTAAAGAATCCAATTTGAATTGACTAAAAGTAGCAGTAGTAAAATTATTTTATTAGGAACTGCAAGGTATTTCATTCCTGTGTGGTCATTTAGGTAGCGGGTTGGGAGGACAGAGAGAAGAAAGCAAAGTGTATTACAAATTTATATGTGTATAAATTTCTAATCCATCCTGAGAAAAACTTGCTAGCAAACTTCCAACTAGACTTATTTCCATTTGTTCTATAAAGCTATTCATTGTGAAATTGTAAGAGAAATTCAGTGATTTGCGTAGCCTAGAAATACATATATTCATGTAATAAGTAGACTCTCTTGCCCTCAAGAAATCTAGTTTTCAATAAGCAGTTTTTTTCCAGTCTCTAAAGCTTTTCATTTCTAATTATAAAAGAAACTTGCTTGCATGGAATAGAAAACCCACACATATTTTGGTAATAAGGATAAAGGCAATGAGAGGAAATCTGCCTTTCACAAACTATTTTCAATTAATGTTGCCTTGGTTTTGTATTTCATTTAAGGCAAAACCAACAAGGAAATAAGGGAGTTTCAAAAAAAAACCTTTAACAACATGACCCATAGGAAAGTACAAACAATACATCACTTTGCTACCTTGCAATCTGTTGTGAACTTGTGCATTATCCTATAAAATCTCATTATCTGTCCAGATAAGCACATTGTTGTCAAATGAACTCTTCAGAAAATGACTGCCAGATCTGTTTTCTTTTTTGCCATTGGGCCAAAACTGTTTCAACCAACTTGAATAAGACTTTTCTTGTTCACAAGATTTCAGATACTAGAAATAATTGTCGTGTTTTCCTATTAAAAGGATGTAAAAAGACACTTTTTCCTCACATCATTACCATTGCCTACCCATTCTTTTTTCTCTTTCATATTAAAATGTAAGAGAAAAACTAGGTGGGTAGATTGACTCATGGAATTTTAACGCTTCTGAAGGGCTGCTGGGACTTAATTTGTTCACATAAGTTTCAAACTATTCACAGTCCTATTTTCCTGCCAGAATAAAAAAGACAAAGTTGTTATTGTACCATCTGGTTTGCATGAGGTATTATTTGGCATCTCTCAACTGCATATTTTAAAAATGCTAAATCCCAGACGGTATTACAGTCTAATTAGGACCAGAAACAATGAAGAGGGCTTTTTGTTTTTTGTTTTTTAAGTCCAGCCAAAAAGAAAAGAAAAGAGAGAAAGAAACCAACCCTCTCATGATTTAGATGTGCTTTATAATGAAGAAAAATGGAGAGAATGGTGGGGGGAGGAGAGACATTCACAGTAAGTGCTATGAATTTTAATTCTACTTTTGCAATTAATTGGCTTTTGTGATCTAGGGAAAGTTCTCTCTTTCTTCTCCATTTTTCCGATTTCATACCAGTAAATTATTCTGACCTGACAGTCTTAATCAGGATAATCATATACTTGTTACTCCTTTTCAGATAACAAAGGTCATCAAAATCCATGTAAAATTACAGAAAAGATGACCTCTTTAAAACTTTTATTGGCTGCCATTTTCTTTCAGGATGGCAGACTGAATTATAAGTCCAACTTGAAATGATATAGAAGTGATCATCAATAGAGAAGGATGCTAATGACTTGATTAGGTTCCTTGGCTTCATTTACCATTCATACCTCCATAGTCTCATATGTTGTCTTCTCTTTGGTCCCTCATTTCTTTCTGTGTACAAGGCCTTAGCCTAAAAAGTGTCAGGGTCTCCCATTGCATCCTGGGCCATCTCTAGTCATCCTGATGAATATCTGGCCACTTGACCCAGATGGCTCTAGAGGAGAAAGTGAGGCTGGTGACCTTGCACAGCCCTCTCTCACTGTAGCAGCAAGCACCCCTTCTTTGGGGGGGGAGGGAGGGTTCTTAGATATATTTTCCAGAAAGGGGAGCACCAACATCTGGATTTTCAAAGCTGGAGGGGCTGCTTAGTGGCTTCTCAGGGCCTCATCAAGCCAAACAAATACTTCCAGGCAGTAAGCCCCACAGTAAAACTTCACCCACAGAGTATTTATACATTTTTTAGAGCCAGAGGGCATCACAACCCTTGAGAGCCAATACTTCATTAGAAAATTAACAAAAGGTATAAGCCTTCCTACAAGTCTTCCCAGGTCCATTAATGGGTGAGGAAGATCTTCCCATTAAGAAGCAAAATTGTATTGACAGTAAGCAAAAACGCATTATCAATATACTCACTCAAATCAAAATCAACTGAAAGTCATGTCATCGTTTCCCTGATGTCATGATCCTCCTCGAAAACTAAGGACAAACAACTCTGTGAGTAGTCTGAGCTGCCTGAATGGGGACCTAGTTAGTAGGGTAACTCAGTTCATCCTCTCCCTCTCCCTCTCCTCTCCAAAGGAACGTAAATTTTGATGGCTAGAAGCTGGCCAATTAGACAACTTATGGTTGTGGAAAGCACACTGTATATCCCTGTACCTAAAGCAAAGTATGAAAGAAACAGAGCTCATTTTAGTCTCTTCTAAATTTTCTTCTCTAGGTTTATGAAAGATGGACACGTTAATACACTGTTGATGGAACTGTGAAATGGGCTGACCAGTTTTGAATTACAGGTCCAAAGTCATTAAATTGTGTATACCTTTTGGCCAACCATACCACTAAGAGACATTTACCCCTAAGGAAATCAAAGACAAAGGGAAAGGAGTCATATGTGTGAAAATACTTATAGCAGTTTCTTTTGTTGTAGCAAAGAACTGGAAACTAAAGGAGTAGCATTCATCAATTGTGGAATGACTGGACAAATTATGGTATATGAGCAGGATGGAATATTATTGCACTGTAAGAAATTTCAACAGGATTAAATTCAGAAAAACTTGGAAAGACTATGAACTGAAGCAGAGAGAATAGCCAGGAGAACAACTTAAACAATGACTATAGTAATGTAAAGGAAAACAACTTTGAAAGACTTCAGAACTCTGACCCAGTCAATGAACTATTTGTCTTTAGAAAACTGATCATGAATCACATTTCCCAAGAAGGTGATAGACTAGAAGTACAGACTAAAGAAGGGCTTCAGATATAATCAGTGGCTGAATTTGCTTTGCTCCATCATAGTTGTTTGTTACAAGGGAGGGCTTCTATTTGGGTGAAAGTAGAGTAGGGGTGGGAAAAATGTTGGTGGGTAATGATAATGATGGGAAAAAAGAAGAAAAGGGTGTCAATGAAACATTTTTTAAATACACAGAAGAGAGCAAAAGGAAGTTCACAAAATAGACATGGCAGTTTTGTTACTATCACGTCAAATTTAATATATATTTTAAAAACCACAACTGATCGTTCAATTCAATAAACATTTTTAAGCACCTATTATAGGCCAAGCACTGTGTTAAGCACCTGAGGATACAAATAAAAAAAAAAAAAGAAAGAGAGAGACATTCTCTGGGAACACACAAAAGAAAGTTGCTTGGGGGAGAGCAGGTGGTAATTGGTTTGGGGCATGTTGGTCCCCCTGGTCTAAGCTATGCAAAGCAGCTAATGGAAAATCAAGTTACCAGGAAAGTCATGAGCCTCTGTAAATGAAGGTTCAGTGAAGAGTTTTTAATGCTCCTCTGATAACAGAAGTTTACCCTTTCATATGCAGTCTTCTTTTTCTCTTCTTTGTTTATTAAGATGGTTTTGTGTACTGATGCCTGTCAAATTCATAATGGAAAAGGGAATTAAAAAAAAAAAGCAACTTTCTCCTCCATTACCATAAACTGTTCCATCCTTCTTGCCCTTCAGACTTAGAACTGGAAAGGACCCTTGAGTCATTCTGCATGGCCAGTGCTGAAATCTCCTTTACAGCTTCCCTGACGTGCAATTGGTGAAGGTACAACTCACATATAGTCTTGAGCTGTGTAGAATTGCTCTTGTCTTTGTTTTTCATGCATCCTATTGAACTTTTCTTTGAAACAGAGATTTTTACCCATTCTCAGCTGCAACGTTATTTTTGGTCATATACTCTATGCCTCTGTGGGAATAGACTCATCTTTACTCCTCTCCAAAATCTCTCATATTCAATAGAATATAGAGTTCCAGACCCGGGTCTGCATTAGTTACCTGGACAAGTCACTTGCTTACTCTTCTATGCTACATCCATGCCATGCCTTCTGCATGCCAACCAACAATTATTTCTACCTCTTCCCCACCAGAATCTTGTGCTCTGCCTCTGGAATTCCCCCCAATTCTGACAGGTGAACTTTTTCCTAATCTTGCTGGGATCTAGGTCTCCACTTCACTTCCCAGTCATCTCCATGCCATGACTCCTCTGCTTCTACCATCTACTGAGTGCATGTGTGCCTAGCCCCGCGGCTGTTTTCAATTTACCATTTATATGTTATCTTCCCTCATTAGAATATAAGCTCATTGAGGGCAGGGACTTCATTACCTGCTTGTATTTATACCCTCCAGTATACAGCCTAGCATACTCCCAAGTGCTGCAAAAACCAGATTAAAATGTAACTGGGAAATATTTAACAAAATAAATAAAAGACAAAATATAAATAATATTAATATATGGTTTTCTATGAAAATATGAAGCCTGCAAGGATCTTTGTATATGAGTTTGCAGTCTCCATTTCTATTTGAGTTTGACATGACTGCTCTGCTTCTTAGGGAAAAATTAGCCCAGCCTACATGTTAGAGCCTTAGGGGTTGCTATGCCTACCACAGCACTGCAGGGTTAGTGTTTTACAATTCTCTAATAGCATAGTTTACTGAGTATTAGACATTAGTTTTCATTGCAGAGTATATACATGATCCATGGCCCAGGGATTCCTGCTCTGGAATGACATGGAGCCTCGCTTCATCCTGAGTGTGACCTGACCTAAAAAAGGAATACAAGCTTTTCTTATTTCCCTGACTCATTATACTCCTATTCATTCCCAGAGTAAAATCCTAAGGAAAATCCCCAAACAAAACTTAGGTATGGCTCATATCTCCAGTCTTCCCAAAAGGGATTAACAGGGCCTCTTCTAGAAAAGGTATTCAATGTACAAAAGAGGCGTCAGAGAACAGCTATTTTATTTCCTCTATTACTCCTAAATAAAGTTTAAAAACACAAAGACTTCTATTTAGCACAGTGTCCGGTACACATTAAGCACTTAGTACAAGCTCTATGTATTTGTCTATTGTTTTAGTTATTCTGTAATGTCTGATTCTTCATGACCCCATTTGGGGTTTTCTTGCAAAGATACAAGAATGATTTACCATTTCTTTCTCCAGCTCATTTTACAGATGAGGAACTGAGGCAAGCAGGGTTAAGTGACTTGCCTAGGGTCACACAACTAATGGCTTTAAAACAGGAAGATGAGTTTTCCTGACTCCAGGCCTAGCACTCTATATATACTGTGCCACCTAGTTGTCTCTATTTATCTATGAACAAATATTTAAAATACAAACAATAGTCCATCATCTTCATTATAACTTTCCCTCAAATATAAAGGCATTTTGTGAGACAGTTGAAACAGTCTATCCACTTATTTCAGGCCTGAACCATCTGAGTTCTTCACAAGGCCAGGTTGGGCAGCGAGGCATAATTCTTTAATTTTATTAGGTTCAGAATAATTCTATCTGGAGTCATCTCTAAGAAATGCTGTAGGTTTCAGGAAACACCTTTCACCAGGCAGTCAGAACCAACAGGTAACGTGCTCATGGAGCAATGATCAATATTAAAAACATCCAGGTATTGCTGCCTGCTTTTTGCAGATCTGTGCTCAAGGAGGAAACATAGAGGCAGACAGGGCAATCATCCAAGCAAACACATGTCCTCCTTGTCATGAGCATACAACTTCTGATAGGGAAAGTCTCTCTACAAGTCTAAGAGAGAGTTGACAAAGTCCCAAAGTGATTTGATCAAGAAACAAGAGAGTAGAACCACTCTTTTATAACCTACTGGTCACTGAAGATTCTTCCTGACTCTAGCCCTGTGGTGAATCATCTTCAACAGAATGTCTGTCATTTGGTTCAAAGGATCAAAACTTATCTACTTAACAAAGGCCCAACTCCATGGGAAGTGTCCCAGATTGTTCTATTATGTATCATCTTTCCCCCAAGGTTATGGGAATGAGCAAGAGCAGAAGAGCCCCAGGTATAGTGAGGCCACAAGTGTGGCAAGGGTGTAGTTGTGTTGACTCAAAGGGAGGCCTTTGAACCTCTTATTCCCTGACTTTAATTCTTGCCAGGAGGGGAAGCAGGAAGTTATGGCTGGAGGCCACTTTAAGAGGGGGTACTAGGCTAGAAATAAGTCTATCTACTCCCTTAAATATTGCTAGTGTAGGGTTCCATTCAACTTCTGATCACTTTGTTTTCTTGGGGGAAAAGAGGGCCCCAAGCTCTATATCCAAAGTTTGAGGAGATCCCTGCTTTTAACAAGTCCACCCTCCATCTCACACAAGTCAGTGCATTCATCTTGACCAATATATAAGAGAATCTCATTATCAATAGACAATGGGAGAGGGTTACATCAGTTCCACAGGATCGTGGATAAAGAGCCAGAAAGGACCTAAAAGGCCATCTAGTCCAGTCTCCTCATTTGACAGATTTTAAAGTACTGAGGCCCAGAGAATTAAATGACTTGGCCAAGGTCACACAAGTCAGTAACTGAGGCTAAATTTAAACCTTGGTCCTCTGCTGCCAAAGTTCTTCTTATTGGCCATGCTATTTTATAATATTTTATTTATGGCTAGTTATATTTTCTATATTTCTGATTAAACACAGAATTTCTCAACTAGAAAGAAGGTTAGAGGTCATCTCTTTCAATTCTCTCATCTTACTGATGAGGAAACCAGACCCAGAAAGGTGACATAATTTTGGCAAGTTAGTGGCAGAACCCAAGTTTCTTTATCCCTAGTGCTGAGTGTGGAATATTTGTAATTAATCTTTGCACTCAGAAGCCAAGTGGACTATACACAAGGGTTGGATCAAGACCAGCTTGAGCCAGCAAACTAGAACCAATTGTTAAATTTTCAGCGTGAGCATTTATATCCTGGAAATCAGCAGAAGCTACAAATCAGGGCTTGAGTTACTGTTTTGTTGATTGTCTAGACTTAACGAAAGGGATGGAGAATGATTGAATACTGCAGATTATTCTCCAAATTGTGTCCTGCATTTTCAGACAGTACACACTGCTGACTGTGTGTTTAGCATTGAGGAGTTTTGGCACAGTCCCCCTCTCTAATTTTGTTGGTATGGAAAATTCTCAATGAGAAAAATCACTTTACTGATGCAGATCAAAAACTGTTTTGCAACTTACACTCTTGGTTTAGGGGCACTGAGAAGCAAAGTGTCCTGCCCACGGTGACAGAACTAGTACTTGTCAAAGGCTAGATTAGAAGTCACATCTTCCTAACTCTGAGGGCCACCTCTTGATTCATTACAGCAAGCTTCCCCTTGCATGTGAAGTATAGCTTGTATGTAAATGCACACACATTCAATTATTCTAGATCAGTCTGATTTCTAGTTCCTCTTACTGTCTCCATCTCTTTAGGATTCAGTTTTTTCTTCTGTAAAATGAGATGGTTAGACTAGAGATCCTCCCTTCTAACTCCAAAACAGTCAGATGCTTAAGATATTATATATTCCAAGGATATTTTAGTGGTAACAGATCATTCTTGGAACTGAAAAACTTTAATGCCAAAGAAGAACTGTCTAATGATGGTGGCAGGGGTCCTCAGAACTAAGTTAGCAACTGCCTACATAAAAGATCATCCTTGTAAAGAAAGAAGTGCAGGGAAGAGCGGGGGAGATAACCCTTAGATGACATCCAAGGAAAAGTCTATACTGGTTGAATAATCCTGACTTACCTCTAAAGGGGATTTTGGCTGTATTTTCTGAACTGCTAACCATGAAATTTACACAAAAGTCAAGAAATTATAAAAAAGAAAAATAGTAGTTGTTCACAGCATCTAGATATACTGAACTTGGGTTCAGAGGCCCTGAGTTTGAATTTTGGTTCACTTGTATGACTTTGGGGCAGTCACTGATTCTCTCTAGGCTCAGTTTCCTCACTTGTTAAATGTTAGATGAGGAGTAAATGATCTTGTAGGTCTCCTCCCTATCCAAAATCCTCTGTTCCTTCTTTACTGGTAGGGGAGTTAAGAGGCATCACATTCAACTTGTTTTTCTCTTATTTCTTTTCTTAAGCAGTCCATTTCCTTTCTTTTTTAAAAAAAACCTTATATTTATGTAGTCCTTTAAAGCTGACAAAATGATTTCTAAATATTATCTCGTTTGATTCTCGCCACAACCCTGAGAGATACGTGCTATTATTAGCTCATTTACATATAGGAAAATTGAGGCAGATGTTGTTTAAGTGATAATGAAGGTCATACAACTCATGAAGTATCTGAAGTCAAAGGAGTAGGATTTTATCTACTAGCCACCTAGCTCTGTGAAAACCATTTCCTTTCAACTATGGTTAGTATCATAGCTACCAAGTGCTAAATACTGGCATTTTCCTCAACCATTGAGAAGGATTCCAAGTCACTCACCTGGCACCTCTTGGGTAACCTTAAGGTGCCCGGTCAATAGAGACTTGCTGGGGTGAAAGGGGTGGGCAACACCTCAGAGAAGCTGCAGGACTGTGCAGATTCCCACTTCCCTGGAACAGAAGCACTAGGCCTACTTTCCACTGCTGAGAGGGCCTTGGACCACATTGTCCCCTTCTCTCAAGAGGGATTCTGTGCACTCCCAGCTTGTGCTCATTGGGCTTGCCCCAATTCTCTGACTGAGCCACGTGTTCCCAATGAGACTCAGAAGTCATGATATGAGTTCAAGCACCACCTGTGAGGGATGGGGTGGGGAGCAGGAGGAAACCTTGCAGACACACAGCCTTCCCTACATAAATTCAGGCTTCTGAGCTAAACCCTCAGAGATTTGTTTGCTGTGAACGATGTGGAGAAGGGTCTTTAGGGTCAGGCTAACTGGGGTCCCTAAAGGGATATGGTGAGTAGCACTGGGTGCATGGATTCTTAACTTGTGGTCTTGGGATGAATTTTATAAAGTTTGTGAACTTGGAGATGGGAGGTAGGGGGAACAAACCCAAACACTTTAATGCTTTTCTCGGTCCTCATTTCCCTTGGTAATCCCCCAGGGTATTTTTATTTTGTGCATTTAAAATTATCATGCTGGGAAGGGGTTCATAGGCTTCAACCCAGTGCTAAAGGGGTCCATGGATAGATAAAGGGGTAAGGATCCCTGCACTAAATGAAGGTGGCAAAGGTGCCCTTGTTATGTTCTCTTTTCTCCACAGCCCTGGCCCAAAGCTTCCCTGGCTCTTTTGCCTTGTGGCCCTGGTAACTTCTACAGTGGCTGGTAACTTCTCAACCAACAGTTTCCCAGGTATGTTGGCTGCTGTTTCTCCTCCCACTATCAGTACAGAGGTTCCTAGTAAACCAAGGGGTGGGTAAGGTAACCCCCTTCACCCTTCCTCCCATATCTAGAGAGAAATTCTCTTTCTCCCCACTCCCAACCGGAGGAAGAAAGAAACAGCTGTGTGTTATTCACTCTACTCTGGTTTCTAGGCACAGTCACTTGCTATGATGATGAAATGAAGATTGGATTTCCTGAAGATCTTGGCAACAAGTCTTGGCAAGCATATGTGGTTGGTAGGTCTTGATTAGCTAACTGGACCCATCTTACTGACATTATTTTGATGTCTGCTGCATGCAATTCCTTACCATAGGTTACAAACATGAGAAAATGAGGAGCCCTGATTTGAATGGGTTCACAGGGTTGTAAATGTTTCAGTACTTTGTAACCACTGAAATATCCGAAGGATACAAGAGTCTTTATAAAGCTGAGGAAGGTTGAGAATAGGAGACAACAGTCAGTTCCTAGGGCAGAGATATCCCGTCATGCCTTTCCTGGAAAAGATGATTTGCTCCACAAGCTTTCATGTGTTTGCCTTCAAGTTAGTTGATTCTTTTTTAAAAAAAAAATTACACATGAATTAATCAACTTAGAAAAACAATTAGATCGGGAGTCTTTGTAGGGCAAATTCTACATTAAATATTAACCAAAGTTAGGAATTTTGCTGAAACTTCTGGGCCTTTTTCTGATTGCCTCACTGGTTCCTCTAGATTCTTTTGGCAATAAAATCTTGAGCTGCGCCCATGTTGTGACCTCAGAACACCTCATCTTGAGCGTCATGTATAAGAGTTGTGCTGAAATGGTGGTAAGTGTTTTGGGGGAAAATATTTGAGCCACTTCTGAGTGGGGAGGCTATTTTGGTTGTGGCAAATGGGAAATCACTGAACCATGAAAACAGATGTCAGAATAAACATTACACGTGGCAGAGGAAAGCTATTATCTCCTAATAGGCAAGTCATCGATGTTGGCCAGTCAATAACAAAAGCTCTGGAATTTATTAGTTATCATCACTAACAAGCTGATGAAGCCTTGGAAACCACATATCCAAGGTGTCCATGCTATAAGCCATTTAAAAAAAAAAAAAGTTGTGAATAGCACATCAAGGATAAACTGGCTAGTGCCTAGTGATTCTAATTCATCCATTTACTGAGATTGTGGGCAATTCAATTCCTTTTTTGAGTTCCTTGTCTGCAAAGTAAGGGGATTATACTAGATACCTAAATCCTATAATCTGGATTATTAACAACCTTGTTAAGTAAATGAGGTATTTCATTTTTATAGATTTTTTTATAGAGAAACTGAGACCCAAAGAAAAGTTCTTTCTGAAAGTTATACAGCTAATAAATGACAGTATTGGTCAGTGAGCTATTACCAGTCTATGGGGATCATAGATTGAACAAGAAGTGATCTTCGAAGACATTTTAGTTCAACTCCCTGATATTTAGGGAGCTAAATTACATTGGTTTCTAAAACTAAACTATAGGTAGTCGCATCCGTTTGTTCCTATATGCTTCTCGCTTCTTTGGTGACACTAACGCTAATTTGGCTAAAGTGAAATTGGACACATCTTGATCAGTAGAATAATGGAGGGAGTTGGAAATGAGATACTGGTCACACGTGAGTACAGAAGAAGATTCCTTGTTCCCTCTCTTCAAGGTTACCAGAGAAAATGAAATTTTCAGATTGCAAAGAAGCCTAGGAAATAGGGTTAAAATGTGGAGGCAAATATCAAAGGTGTCAAGCATGGCTTGGAGGGTGAGATGTAATTCTTAAATTTGTCATGAGATTATATAGTCTTAGTCTGATTAACAAATACAACAAAGGTGGAACTGCAGGTCTAGCTCTGGGTACCTAAATCAAGGACTCCAAAATATACTGAGCTACTTCATTAGAGGGGCAAAAATAAAAACTGCAAACCTAGTGACTAATGAGACCTTCTACCAAAAGGTACAACCATGTCAGACTATCTGAAAGGGTTTAATTGTTCGTAGGACTTCCCTCTTGATGTTCAAAACATAAACTTCCTTTGAGCAAAGTGTTGGGTTTATCCCAGGCCTCTGAGACTGCAAAACCTCTTTGATCCAAGCATTGTTATAGTAGAGTCAATTGTGTTTTGTGCTTTGTCTGTCTCCAGCATGGTATGTATCAAGTGAATCTCAAATTCCTGCCCAATGAGACTATGAGCAACCAGGTTGTAACCTACCGGGTCAGCTGTCCTGCCACTCAAGCTGATGAGGCTCGGGGTCAAATGTTAGCTCCCACAAACTGTACCAAGGATTTCATGTCTGTGAGTATGCCAATCTCTTTATCTTTCTAGCTCCTTGCTTTCAGAGGGCCTCTCCCACAACTTTTGGCTTTCTTTATACATGTGGTAATCTAAGCAAGTTCTTGGGGTTTTGTTTTGTTTCAGAATCCTGTTACCCCCCCCTATTAAGTAGCAAGCTACCTTGAAGGCAGGAACTGTCCCTCCCTACATTACATACAGATCTGAACTTGAAATGCTTGCTTGGCACCAAAACGTAACCACTCATCTGAGTCTACAGTTGAGGCCAGGTGCTATGTTTTTGAAAACCCAATAGATTTTAGTGAAGCTAATAAATGTGAGGGTTGGGACACTTACTTGCCTATCTTCCTCATCTGTAAAATGGAGATAATAGGACCTATCTCCCAGGGTTCTTGTAAGGATCAAATGAGATAATATATGTTAAATGTTTTGTAAACCATAAAATTTTATGCAAATAATATCTTCTGTTGCTCTGGGTGATGGCTATTTGGTGTTAGAGGAACTCCAATTAACCATGATTCTGGGTAGCTTCTTCCTCTAGGCTGCTCCTTTTTTAACTGGGAAGTTGGAGTAGGGCAGATGCAGAAGTGGGGAAGTAAGTACATTCTGTACCCAGAGGTGGGAATATTCAGCCTTGGGGCTACATATGGTCCTTGGGTATAGCCTTTTGGCTGAGTCCAAGTTCTACAGAACAAATCCTTTTACTAAGAGGATTTGTTCTGTGAAGTTTGGCTTCAGTCAAAGGGTCATACTTGAGGACGCAGAGGGCCACAAGTGGCCTCCAGGAAACATGCTCTTCACCCCTGCTCTACACTGTACCTTTACACACTGCATCTTTTTTTTATCCTCATTTCTTGAACCACCACTACAAGACTTAAAACTAAAATTGTGTTCATTTTCTCTATAGCCATGGATGAACCTGAGAAAGGAATTTATAATTTTCATATTAATCAATATGATATATGTAATGAATACTAATTTACTTTTCTTAAGAGCTTCCTCTCTGGTTTGGAAGTCAGAGTTCACCGTGCACTTTAAACTGATTAATCAAAGCCCTGACAATGCTTCAATCATTGGACCTTAAATGAAGCCAATCTTTGGATCGTAGAACCTGTTCCCATCACAGAACTCTAGTTCTCTGTTTTTAGGGGAGGTGGTCACAACCCCCAAAGCCTTGGCTCCAGAATTATTGTATTAATGGTTTCTTGGGGGAAATCATTAAATGATTGCTTGTAATCTTCCCTCCCCAGTCGTGATTTCAAATATATAACCCGTGCTTTTACTTTAGCTAAAACATTCCTCACTCTTGAAATTGATTAATTACACTACTTGATTACTGGCCCTCCCTTCTCTAGGCCTGCTCTGTACAGCTCTGAGCATTCTCAGGTTAGAGACTGGCTCAGTAAAAAAAAATTCTGGTTAACAAACCCTTTGAGGGTATTTAAGGTACCTTAAGATGAGAGTCTAGGTACTTTTTACCTCCAAGATTTTAAATTCCCTAATACAACCTAAATCAATAACTATTTATTAAATGCCAGGCACATAACTTAGGAAGCCAACGTACAGAAATTCTTTGACCCCAGTTCTATTAGCTTGCTACTAAGCCAGAACAAAGACCTAGGTCTCCTAGTTCTCAGCCTAATGTTTTTTCCACCTTTCCATATCATATTTCCATTTTTTTTTTTTTTAAGTCGGGACGTCATCTTCTCATAGGTGGACTGATTTGGACTTGTGATTTAGTGGAAATGTACTAGACTTGAAGTCAAGAATAACCAAATTCAATGCCTGTTTTTTTACACTGACCAGCCAGGATGGTTTGGGTAAATCATTTAACTTTTCTAAACGTCAGTTTCTTCATCTGGACAATGGTGGTAATAACTGCAGTGTTCTTATCTTACAGAGTTTTGTGGACCAAATGAAAATGCATATACAATGATTAATGTGAAAATGTTTTAATAGGAACATATATTTAGAGCCTATATCAGATTGCAAGCCATCTTTGGAGAAAATTTAAAACTTGTGGAATTGAATGTTGAAAACTAAAAAAACTAACATAAAGAAAAAAAAAAAATATATATATATATATATATATATATATAGTGTTCTGTAAACTTTAAGAACTATGTAAATATGTACAACTTTTCTTTAGAAGCTAGAATGATTTTTTTTTCCTTTTTTCAGGTTTCATTTTCACAGATCCTACCCAGTTTTGATGATGAGACTATGGTATGGGTTATTTTTTTTGTTTTGTTTTGTTTTTGTTTGTTTATTTTAACTAAAGACTTCAAGGGAGCTTGTATTTCTCTGCTTATGGGCAGTTTATTTTAAAGGGCTTTAAGGATGAAGCATCATTTGAACTAAGGGGCTTAACTTTTCCTATGAGACTTAATTTAGACACAAACATCTAAGAAGGCTTTTTGATTTTTAGGGTACGGAACCTCAGACGGCTTGGAGTGTCATTGTGGGTGATAGCCCCAAAATGCAAATCCTTACACTGCAGGAAGCCATGCAGCAGGGCTACAGTTTCATCATTGAGAACAGCAAAATCATCTTGAGAGTGTCCTTTGATGCTGCTGGAGTCTCGCACTATGAGGTGCGTCTGTGTCAGTGTCTGTTAAAAAAAAAAAAAAAGTCATAAGAGAAGGTAATACTTGAATTCCTTTTCCTGTGAAAATGATTTAGTTTCTTTGTTTTGGTCTGAATCTGGGATTCCATTTAGTATGGAGAGCTCTAAGCATATAAACTCACTCCACAAATATAAATGAAGATTAACAACTCATCTTTGACTCTTAAATTTGCTGTTCTAAGTGACTTATCTGTTACTTAATAACCAGTATATGTCGGGACTTAAACCCAGGTCTCTAACTCAATGGCTGGCCCTCTGTTCATTATGTAACACGGTTACACAATATAGCTTGCAGCTATAATGGAAGCATATAGTCTTGTGCATATTTTGTCAAGGCCAATTACCTACTAATCATCACTAATCCATACCTTTGTAGCTGCTCCCCACTACTATTGGTGCTGTTTCTTTAGCAACAGAAAATTTATGGTGTCAAGTAAGTGTTTAAGCTTATTCAACTGGCATTTCTGAAATGCGGAATGAGATTACAGTTCCTTCATACGAAAAGTGTTCTAATTTTATAAAGTACCAGGTACTTAGTTTCTCACCTACAGAGAAAACCATTACATCAAAATGGTTAAGCTTTGTTTAATCTGAACTCTAGTGCTTCTGTACATGGATTAACTGGGTTATTGATGCTGTAATAGAATGTCAATTTATATTCAATTTTTTATTTTTAATAGCAAGAAAACAATCACCTGTATACTGTGGCTCTCAAGCTTACACATGGACCTCCTGAACAGAGGCTTACCCTCTCATCCCGAATGGTTTGCATGTTAGGTGAGGCCAACGGAAGTTAAGGAAACATTTTTAGATGGAATGGAAGACTTGTTTAAGATTAACATTAAGTAATACTGATCTCTCTTTCAGGTCCAGCCACCTGTAATTCAACGCACATGACTCTTACTATACCCGAGTTTCCAGGGGTGCTGACAGCCATAAATATAGACAATCATAATGTTCCCACGAATTTGTCAAAGACCAGTAGCATTGTTGTAGAGTCAAGAAATGGCTCAAGACTACATTTCAACAAAAGAATTCTGAAATCTAAAGTAAGTTTCTCATGTTTTGCATGATTTCACATGTATAATTAAGGTATAGCTTGCCTTTTCAAGAAGTAGGAGGGAGGGAGAGAATTTGGAACTCAAATTTTTTTAATGTCAAATTTTTTTTAAAAATGTAATTGGGAAATATTTTATAAAACAAATAAAAATACATTAAAGTAAGTTTATTTTAAATCACAACAACTTTTAGCTTTATAGTACTTCCTCTGAAAGGAAGAAGAGATAAATAAAATATATACTACCTTACTGCTGACTTGAAGGAATTGGGACCTCCCTCTTTGAAATGAAGAGATTTGACACCTACAACCTTAACATCCCAGGAAGTTACTGTATTGTCCATGTAATTTCCTGAGGTATAAAAGATTCAAACATAGTACCAACTCTCTAGTACAGTGAATGACTTGTTTACTCTAAGTGAATTTTCCTGGTAACCTAAGGTCATATACCTTTCCCTCCCCATTAAGTAGCAAACCTACTTTTTAACCTTAATGGAAATCCATCTAAAATTCCCTATTAAAGTAGAGAAGTCTTTTCTTGAAGATTTTTTTTCACTGCTAACAACAGCTGTCCTTATCACAGAGGTATAGTACAAAGTTCTAGAACTTCTTATAGCATCACCTCTGCCACTTACTAGGTAACATTAGACAAGTAGCATACCTTTTCTGGGATTCAGTGTCCTATAAAAGAAGGAAATTGGACCCAATGACCTGTAGCTCTAAATATAGGATCCTGTGTTCCTACTCTCAGTGAAGACTACTAAGGGATGTTAGGGACCTGTAATATGTTTGTGACAGTAGACATTTCTCCTTACGCTAGTGCCCTCTAGTCATTTGTTCAACCCTATTGTCTGGGTGAAGACATAGGAGAGGCCTCTCTTTGGAAACAGAGTGACTGGTTTTGGATAACTACTGCCCACTTTTACATCTTCTCAGAATGTCCAAGCTAGGACAATCGTTAGAGACAATGCAGCTCAACCCTCTCATCTTAGATGAGGAAAGTGAAGCCAGAGAAGTAAAGTGACACGCCCAGGGTCACATAGATAGTGAATGTTTGGGACAGGAATTAGTTGAGCCTTCGTATCCCATACTTGTACTTCTACATCCTCAGATGAATGTGGTGGTTTGGTGGGAAAGAAAAGGAGGTTCTTCTGCTGCTGTTGTATATGGTCTCTGCTTCTCCTGGTCTCATATTTCATCATGCATCATACTGAGGCATCATTGTACTAAGGGAAATAATCCCTGCTTTCAAGAAACCTCCAGATCTAATGAAAAGATCTAGAGTCCTTTGACCTGGCAACTTTAAAAAACAAACAAACAAAAAACCCCACTAAAAGCAAATCTATAAACATCATGAGTATTGCCATCAGTGTTGACCTCTAGTTACTCATACTAGCCCTGATGACTAGGTATTAGTCCTTAAATTATTCCTTCTTTTCAGGTTTCTGAGAATGGTGCAGGTATTCAGTTTTACTTACCTTCAGTAAAGTTGACTTTCCAATATTATGGAGAGATGGTATCTGTGATCACCTATCCTGAATTCTGCGAGTCCCCTGTTTCAGTAGGTAAGGATATTATTTGATGTTGACTTTGTCATTTTGTCTAGGTTTTTTTTTTCCTCCTCTCTGTTCTAGCCATACCAGCCTTTATGGACATATAGTTCAAGTGAGCTGCCCAGAATTGAAGGATGTTAAAATTCTATCAAAATAGACTACTAGGAGTCTTATCTGGTAAGACTCTCCCCAATAGGAAGAGGTAGAAGAATTAGCCTGGGAGAGGTAAGTGCTGTTATTATTTCTGTTTTGCTGTTGAAACTGAGGCTGACAGATTAAGTGACTTACCTGTGGTAACACAGTAGTAAGTATCTGAGGCTGGATTTGAACTTGGGTTTTCCTAACTCAAGACATAGTGCTCCTTTTTCTTAACCAGGTAGCTGACAAATATCTACTTATAAAGCTTATTCAGTAAACAAATTCTTTCTCCCTGTAAAACTATAGTTACAGATAGCACATGTACGCCTGATGGCTTTATGGACTTTGAAGTGTACAGCCACCAAACGAGTCCAGCCTTGAACCTGGATACTCTCCAAGTAAGAGATACAACCTGCCAGCCGGCCTTTAAGAATCCCTCTCAGGACATGGTTCGATTTCACATACCTCTGAATGGGTGTGGAACAAGAGTAAAGGTTAGTAACGAGAAAGGGTAAGAGGTTGAAACCTGCTCCTCCCCAAGTTAACCAGTTACAAATAAACTCTTCCTTAAACTGTCCTGAAGTTTGAAGGAGACCAAGCTATCTATGAAAATGAAATCCACGCTCTTTGGACAGATCTCCCCCCAAGCAAAATTACTAGAGACAGTGAATTCAGGTAAGAGGCTCTCAGTTCAGCATTACTAGTTTTGCTCTAGGTCAGCATCAAGCTAAATTGTTTTAACTAGAAGCACTTACCTTCATGTCTTCCCCTCCCACCCTGCCTTAGTCTGACAGTGAGATGCTACTATAGCGGCACTGACCTCATAGTCAGAACAAATATCAGCAGTCCTCCTTCTCCAATGGCTTCAGTGAAACCAGGACCACTTTCCTTAATCCTTCAAATCTATCCAGGTAAGTGTAATACAAAAGCTTCCAAGAAGCATTACATGGCGCTTGAACTCTCCAAGTCAAGTCCAATTTCCTTTTGTTGGTCACTTTACTATAACCTATGTTAATTTCAGTCCCTTTTGCAGAGTTAATTTTACACAATCCTGGTTATGTTTGAGTAGCTATGGTCAGTGGTTTCTATTATTATTAACAATATTAGTACACTTTAATAACCTAACATTTTTATAGTGCTTCAATATGTGTAAAGCGATTTACATGTTATTCGTTTGGCTCTGGCAACAAACATGTTATGGGTGCTATTATAGAAGCAGCTGGTGTCACATATCCACACCTGGTGAATGGAGTGCTAGACCTGGGTTCAGATAGGGCCTCACATGTTTACTAGCTGTGTGAACCCTGGGCAAGTCATTTAACCCCTACCTGCCTCAGTTTCCTCAACTAAATAAAAGTGAAGATCATGATAGCACTTACTTCCCAGGCTTCTTTTGGGAATCAAATGCCTGACACTATGATAAGCACTTAATAAAAGCTTATTCCTGTTTTGGTGTTATCCTATTTTATAGATGGGGAAACGAAATCTAAGTGACTTACCCAGGGTCACACAACTAATGTGTGGGTCTTCCTGAAGCTCATATGGTATTCTACTATGCTATTTAGTTTCCTCATATTTCTACCCTGGACTTAAAACTAATCTAAAATCCTACAAGAAATTGTCTCTTCTTTCCTAGACAAGTCCTATCTGCAGCCTTACAGGGATGATCAGTATCCAATAGTGAAATACCTGCGTCAACCAATTTACATGGAAGTACAAGTTGTAAATAGAAATGACCCAAACATCAAACTCGCCTTAGATGACTGCTGGGCAACATTATCGGCAGACCCTACGTCTCTTCCCCGATGGAATGTCATTGTGGATGGGTAAAGTCTATACAAAATACCTTAAAGCTAATTAGTTCTTGGGTGCAGAATTGTGATGATTAAATTAACAAGACACCTATGGAATCATGCAGTGTCACTCAGGTTCCTAGGAAAGGTGAAACTGGAATGCCTCTTTGAACTGTGATTGAAAACAGCATCTACTAGGATTCTATTATGTCTTGAGCACTAAGGATACAAACAAAATTGGTTTCTGATCTCAAGGAGTATGCATCCTAATGAGGAAGACAATGTATATAAGAGAATGATGGCAAGGGAAGGGAACTTTCCTCTGGAAAGTTACAGAAATAGGGAGAGACTAGATTGACGCAGTCCATCCAGGAAGTATGACAGTTGATTTGATAATGGTTCATACCACCACAAATGGGAATTGAGGAGAGGAGAGGGGAAATATCAGTTGTCTGATAAAGACACTATGAATGGAGGAGGTAGGGAAAGGGGGTTGGAAATGAAGAAAAGCCATGCTAAAGCTTTCCTGACATAGCAGTTTATGAAGGCAGGGCTCCAGGATAAAAATTCCACCAAGGCATGGTTTCTGAAGTGGGCAGCAGCTATTGAAGTTCCCTGGTCTAAGCCAGGATGGAGATAGGGCCAAACATAATTGGATGACTTATTTCAAGTGTTTTTCTACCCTTGAATCTAAGAGCGTGCTCAGAGCCAGCGTATCCTCTTAAATGCTCAAACCAATAGGGCTTCAACTAGTGCCTTGACACATCATAGATGCTTAATAAAAGCTTATCGACAGACCAGAGATATATCTCTTGGAGTGGCTAGAAGTTCTGTAATAAACCTTGAGATGTAATACATCTAAACTCAGTGGCATCAGGTTCAAATAGAAATGCATACCAATGATCCATGCATAAGGATCCTCAGGCCTCATACTGACTTAGCTTTGAAAAGTAATATCTATAGAATTTTATTTTTATTTTTGTTTAATATTTCTCAATTACACTTTAATCTGGTTCAAGCTGCACCAGGCATCTTGTGTTTGCCTCCTAGCTGTGATTATACACTGGACAACTACCGCACAAAATTCCACCATGTAGGCTATTCAGTGAACTATCCCAATCACTACCAAAGGTTTGAAGTGACAACTTTTGCCTTTGTATCTGGTGGCCAAGCTCTCACTAGTCTGGTAAGTGATCTAAGTTACCAGGATCCTCCTGTGAGATGGGCCTTTAGATTAGCTAAGCTCCTTTCCTCTCCCCACCCCCATTTATGTCTTTTAGATCTATTTCCATTGCAGCGTCTTGCTCTGTGACCAGTTCTATCCAGACTCTCCTTTGTGTTCAGTGACTTGCCCTAGATCATCTAGGATGAAAAGAGGTAAATACTTAAAAGATTTGGGACAGGCTTAAAGTCCTTTGCCTTTCTTAGAACGTAAGAGAACTTCTATTCCTTGATCTGTAACTGGCACCTTAGTACTTTCATGTAAGCTGTGCCCAACTGAGATGAATGAAAAATTCAAGAGACAGTTTCTGGGTAATAATCAATTTATTAATTAGGGTAGCAGATAATAAATTGAAGCTAGTGGTTCTCTCCAAAACTAAAGACCTACATGGAGGCTGCTTGAATATTTAAATATCTTTGGAAAAGGGGTTGTCCCTAGAATGGAAATCAACTCTGGTTAACAACTAATGAGAGAACGAATACCATAATGAAAAGTGGGCTTATCCTAACAAAGGGTAGGGGTGAGGGGAGTGGGGGAAACCATGACTTTGAACTTGGACAAAGATTCTTCTCCACCCAGATCATTCCACACAAAAGAATATTTTCCACCTAGTCCTACCTGAGTACAACAATGGTAGGATTACAGTAAGAATTCCACCTAGATAAGAGAGGGATGGATTTTGGGACAAAGTCAGAAATGTCCTTGAGAAGGCTAGGCTTTGAACCAAAAAAAACCAATTTGTTAGTTATTAACATAATAAGAAAATAGTCATTTTTTTCACATCTTTGTCAAAAAGTCTATCGCTGTCTTTAAGGCATGGGTGCCCCATCCTCTATGAAGGCTTCCCTGATTCAGCTGAGGGAGAGGAATTGTGGGGTTTTTGGTCTTTATTCCATAGAGTTTCCTAGAGCATTTTGTTTAGATTTCTCCTGTATCACTCTCCAGTCTCCAGTCATTGTTATTCTCTGTCCTATACCCCAGACTACATTTCTCACGGGGCAGGGCCTCCTCATCTTGATATCCCCAGCACTGAAAACAGTATCTATCACAACTGGAACATCTTTTTTTTTTTTTTTTTTCTTTTACCTCCCCTCTCCCAAAGACATCATTGAAGAAAAGTCTACAATAGCAAGTCTTCCTGGACCTGTCTTTTTGGTATCCGATCAGGTCCCTTCATTTAGAGGTATGACACAAAGCATGTGGAGAAATTTATTTTTATTTACTTGACTTACTAAACTTTGGGTTCAAATACTGTCTTGGTCTCAAATTCCTAAACCAATTAAATATATTTGTTTTCAAAAGTACTCATCTGATTAAGAATTGGCCTCATCCTTTAGCACCAAAATTTAGATGGGAAAGGACTGATTCAGATAATTATTAGGCCTTTTAATATCATGATACTATATTCAAGTTACCCAAGTTTAACTTTTAACCAATTATGATTAAAACTACTATTCTTTGTAATGGAAACTTTGAAGAATGATGAGCTTAATTTTTTTATAGGCATGACCTAAAATCTGACTCTTGAATCTGTTTGCCTTGTCTTTCAGGACCCACAGACACCAAAGGGCATGGGTATAAAGGAACAAGTATTGCTCTTCAATTAGGGTCTATCCTAATAGGAGAGATATTTGTTGTGGCAGTGATTTGTCTGGTTAAATGTATGCCAAGCAGGACAAGAGCTGTGAGTTAACAAATGAGCTGCTTAATAAAGTCATTCAAGCATCAATTTTACTTTGCTTCTTTTAAGAGTGAAGGTCACTATTCAGGGTTATAGTGAACCATTGTCCCCTTTTCTTATAGTTCCCTGTATCTATGTTGGAGACTGCTTTCTAAAACTTTTATTTATTCATTTATTTTATCAGTAATTATACTAGAAAAAAATAGCATGAGTTACAGGACTTCTTTAAGTGGAGAAACAGAGAAATGTTTGCAATTTATAGTTAAATCCCAACTCCATATTTACTGAAACCAAGAGGGATCTTAAGTATGTCTTGGCTACATCACTTGAATATCTTTGGATTAAATCCAGTCTCTATCAGTAGTAATTAATAATCATATGTTATTAACATAATTATGATCAATAATAAAATACTATGTTTTGTGACAAAAAAACAAAACCCAAACCAACCAATAGTAACACAATTTTGTGAGATCTAACCCCTTTCTCTTGCCCTTATGGGGTTGCTAATAGAGTTTATTACCATGTGAACATTAATTGAACTGGTTAGCATGAGGAGTTACTCTCCTTTGTACATTCTTCAGCATACCAAGGTCCTTAAAATTTACTAAACTCAAATCATTTCTTCTATACCTCTTCTATGTTGGACCTGTGAAATTAAAAAAAAACAAAACAAAAAAAAAATGAAGACGCATAAGTAATTTCCCTAGTGGCAAATTTTCTTAATGGTAAGTTTCCACAGCTCTTTCTAAGAGGAAGCCTAACATTCTAGCCTATTGATATCTTTGGATCTTGACTCTTATCCGATGTGGTGACTGCCTCTCCTGGTTTTGTACCACCTGCTTTCTAAACTTGCCAACTATCCCATATTTGAATCTGATAAAGATGTTAAGCACAAAAGGAGATTACTGAGACATTCTATGGGAGATTCCATTCCAAAGCTAAGACATGAATAACTCTTCTTTAAATGTAGCCATTAACGATCCACGAAACTGTACTTTTTGTTGTTGTTGTTCCCATCTCCTTTATAAGGATAATGTGAGATAACTTTGTTAAATACTTCTGTCAAGGATTTCTACCACTTTCCTTTGATCTACTGAACTAAACCCTATCAAAACAAAGGAAATGAGTTAGGTTAGCATGACTTTTTGGTGACAAAACCATATTGGTTCTGTGACTTGTTGATTCCTCTGAGATATTATTTTACCATACCTTTGATAACATGTTCCACAATTTTTCTGAGAACCAAAGACTCATTGACGTATATAATGGATATTCGTTTTTGAAAATCAAGATGCTTATTCATTTTTTCTTTTTTGGAAAAAAAAAAGTGCAAATTAACCAAAGAATAACAAGATTATACATGAATCCATGAATTTTTGTTTTATAACTTTTTCCTTAAATACTACCATTTTCCATAATCCTTCAATTCTGACTGACTAGGTCAAAACAATCATATCCACCAGCTCCTAGCTACCCAAGACCATTGCTTATCTGGGTCAGATGACTAAATTGATCAAGAGCATCTTGGTTTCCTCATTATCACCCTACTTAGGTTAAAAAAAACTCCATGAGTCATTATTCTATCATTTCTAGTATAGAGTTAATTCTCTTTGGCTAAAAAGATACAAAATAAGAGCTGAACAGCTGTTTTCTCTGTGTGGAAGTACTGTACCATTTATTCTCCAGAAAAGTCTCAACCCTTCTTTGATCCTTGCTAAGCTATTGTCCTGAGCTTGTCTCTTTACTCTGAATTTTAGCACTATTTACCTTTGCTTTTATCTTCTCGCTTTAATATGTACATTCATATTTGAATTTTCTTATGATCTTGACAAACTTTCCACATACCATGTAGAATGAATGTTGTATATGAAACCAATCTGTTAAGTAGAGTTTGTTAAAATGCATATTCAATTTAGCACTACAGTACCAATTTGCTTGACTATGTCCCCTTCTGAACTTATGCTTTCTCTCCCTTCCCCTCTTCCTTCTATAGCCCTTCCTCTTCCCTCTCTCCCTCTCTTCCTTCCATGATCCCTCCCCTTCTATGTCTTTCAATGTTCCTTTTTCAAAAAAAAAAAATTAACAAAACAATCCCTCCACTGTAATATGCATAGTCAATCAAAATACAGTTTTAAAGTTAAGGTTAGTGAGATCTCATGTACCCACATCGCTTCATATACCTCTCATTTTTTATTCTTCGTTAGGATTATTTCTCTGAGTGTTTAGGGAAATTTTCAACAACTAAATCTGATCTCTTTCCTTTACTGACTTTCCTTATAGCTTTTTAGTTCATGGGATTGTATATAGACTTTCTCCTGAACCCTTTTAAGTCTGAATGTCAGAATTTTATTGAAGATATTGCTTTTTCAACTCTTGAATCTCTAGGAATCTTTAAATAATTCTCTTCCTTTTAATTATTCTTATTAAATGAGATAAGGCACTTAGCTCATGACCCAATTTATTGGTATTATATGAATGCTTGTTCCCTTCCTTCTCACCCAGTGCAGTTTTCTTATTGCTAACATTTCCAGAACTATTAAATAATGGTGACTAGACATCCTTCCTTTATACCTGATATTGCAAAGTTTCCAGTGTCTCTGTACTACAAAATGCTAGTTCTTCAGTTTTAGGTAATTTTTACATTATTAAAGTCTATTTTTTTTCCTGTGCTTCTTAGTTGTTTGGTTTTTTTTATAAATTAGTTTTAACAAATGTTTTATTTTGCTAGTCTTTTTTTCTGCTGTTATAGATATCTGGGATTTTTATCACACTGCACTAATATGCTTTTAGTTTGTTTAATATTGATAGAGGATTTTGGCTGAGCCTGTATCAAAAATGGAGGCCTCCAGAAGGAGGCTGTGGGAGAAGGGGGCTGACATTGATAGAGGGATGTTCAAGAGTAAAAAGGTCCCAAGTGCTGAGGAAGTTCCAAAGTAAGAAGGCAGTTAAGTCTTGATGCTGAAATCTGGAGAGTTCAGAAGTACATCTGGGAGGGAGATGACACATGGGCACTCTGGGTCCATCCTCCAAGTAGAAGACCCTGGAAGTAACTTGCCAGTGGGATGAAATGGCCAACAGAAGGGGTAGGGCAAGGCAGCTGAGTTATGATAATGAAAACTGGAGAGTAAGGAGCACAGATTGAAGGGAAGTGGGAGACTAAGTCGTCTAGTGTAGGTGGAACGTAAAGCATATGTTAGGAAGCAGTATACCCTCAGGATGGTAAGAGTCTCAAGATCATGTCATATAAGACTTATTTGAAGGAACTGGGATGCTTAGCCTGGAGAAGAAAATATTTGGGGTGGGACAGAATATTATTGCTGTCTTCCAATCAAAGGATTATCATAAGGAATTTAGATTTGATTGGCCACAGAGGATGGAACTACAAATAAGCAGAAGTTGAAAAAAGACAAATGTAAGTTTGATATAAGGAAAGTTTTCTAGAAATTCAAGATCTCCAAAAACAATTGGCTGTCTCAGGGGGGTATCAAGTTCTTCCTCACTTGAAGTCTTTACACAAAGTCTAAATGACCACTTGTCAAGTGTGTTACCAAACAAGTGTTCTTGATAGATTACAGGTTGGGCTCTGTGAACTCAATTCAGATTCCGTGAGGGCCTGGATGTAATCATTGTTTCTATCAAATTTAATCTGAGGAGTCCTTTTCCCAAGGTTTCCATCATTTCCCACCTCAGAAAATTAATTTCTACTTGCCAGAATTTGGTTCAGATTAGAATTATGGAAAAACTGAAAAGAACCTCAGAGGCCATTAGGGTCCAACCCATACACACTCAAAAGCACACCTCATTAATTAATATGCAGCAGAACCAGGTAGTGGAAATGGATATTTGACCTTTTCTGGATTCCAGGTCTAAGCTACAGGTCAAAAATATCAAAGGAACTAATAAAAAAAAGGTGAAGGAGGTTTAGCAGAATCAAAACACACTATATTATGAGGCAAAAATCAAAATGATCTGGTACTGAACAGAAAGGTAGATCAGTGGAACAGAGTGGGATCTACAGCAGCAAATGAATATAGTAACCCAGTATCTGATGAGGGTAAAAATTGTTGGGAAAACTAGAAAGTAGTCTGACAGAAATTGGGCATAGACCAATATCTCACACCCTTACTAAGATAAGGTCAAAATAGATACATGACCTAGATATAAAGGGAGATATAAGAAAATTTAAAGAACATGGAACACATTACCTATCAGATTTGTGACTCTCTAATATTGCCACTTTTTGAGCATGTCTGAGTTTCCTTTTTCTTCTTTAGGCCATACTTAGTACCTGAATTGTATATGATGCTGTAGATAGTATCTACTAATTATATAAATAGATGCAGAAAAAGCATTTGATTATGTTCAATACTCATTTCTATTAAAAACACTTGGAAGTTTAGGTATAAATGAACTTTTCTTTAAATTGATAATGAAGCATTTACCTAAAACCACCATTATTTGTAATGGAAATAAGCTAGAAACCTTCCCAGTAAGATCAGGTGTGAAACAAGGATACATATTATTCAATGTTGTATTGGAAATCCCAGCAAAAGCAACAAGAGAAGAAAAAAATCGAAGGAATCAAAATAGGGAATGAGGTAATAAAACTATTTCTTTTGGAAATAACATACTTGGAAAATCTTAAAGACTCAACTAAAAAGTTAATCTAGTCATTAATAATTTCAGGAAAGTAGCAGGATATAAAGTGAATCCATACAAATCATCAGCATTTCTATATGTCATCAATAGGACCTTTTAGGAAGAGATAGCTAGAGATACCCTATTTAAAATAATTCAACACTATGAAATATCTGTGAGTACACCTGCCTAAACAAACCCAGGAACTATATGAACAAAATCATAAAAAAATTTTGCATGCAAGTAAAATCAGTTTTAAATATGGAGAAATATTCATTGTTCATGGACAGACAGGGCCAATATAATAAAAAATGACAATTTTACCAAAATCTGTATATTTAATGTCATCCCTATTAAATTACCAAAAAATTATTTTACTGAGCTAGAAAAAATAATAAAATTCATTTGAAAGGACAAAAGGTCAAGAATATCAAAGGAACTAATAAAAAAAGGTGAAGTAGGTTTAGCAGAATCAAAACTTAAACTATATTATAAGGTAAAAATAAAAAATGGTCACTGAATAGAAACGTAGATCAGTGGAACAGAGTGGATCTACAGCAGCAAATGAATATAGTAACCCAGTGTCTGATGAGTGTAAAGACTTAAGTTTGGGGGACAATAATTCATTGTTGATAAAAAAATTGTTGGGAAAACTGGAAAGCAGTCTGACAGAAATTGGGCATAGACCAATATCTCATACCACTTACTAAGATAAGGTCAAAATCGATACATGACCTAGATATAAAGGGAGATATTATAAGAAAATTTAAAGAACATGGAACATATTACCTATCAGACTTATGAATAGGTGAATTTTTTTGAACAAATGAGAAAGTATTGTGAGATATAAAAATAGATAATTTTGGTTACATTAAATTAAAAAGTTTTTGTACAAATAAAACCAATGTAACCAAGATCAAAATGAAAGCAGAAAACTAGGGGAAAAAATTTTGTAGACAGTTCTTCAGATAAAGGTCTCATATCTTAAACATATAAAGAACTTTGTCAAATCTGTAAGAATATGAACCACATTTGATAAATGGTCAAAGGACCACAATAGGCAATTTTCTGATGATGAAATCAAAACAACTTATAATCACATGGAAAAAAATGCTCTAAATCTTTGATCAATTAAAACAATCTTGAGATATCATTTTATTCCTATCAGATTGGCTAAAATGATAGAAAGTAAAAGTGACAAATATTGGAGGAGATATGGGAAAATTGGGACCTTAAATCATTGTTGATGGATTTCTGAGCTGAGCCAACCATTTTGGAGAGAAATTATGCCCAAAGAGTTATTAAACTGTCTATACCTTTTGATCCAGCAATGCCACTATTAGGTCTGTTTCCCAACCTGTATGTTCTAAAATATTTATAGCAGCTCTCTTCATGGTGCAAAGAACTGGAAATTGCAGGAATGTCTGTTAATTGGAGACTGTTTAAACAAATTGTGGTATATATCTTTGATGGAATACTACTCTGATTACCGCAGGAGCAGGAGAGTAAAAGACATGTATAATTGGAAAAGGTGGTCCAGGAAGAATCAAAACTAATAGATAGGTGTTTCAAGTGGTGCCTTTAAGATACTCAAGGTATTAAAGGAAAAAACTCCAGGCTCTTGGGAAGATCCTCCATGGAAAACTTGTGGAAGAATATGGGGTGAAAAATCCCCTGGGGTTTCTACCTCCATTACCTCCACTGGTATAGGGAGTACCCACACCAATAACATCAGAGACATCAAAGAGAGCAGAAGCTGTAATGAAAACAGTATTCATCTTACTTAATCTTTGAAATTCACAGAGGAAGAAACTGAGACCCAGAGATCTCAAGTGATTTCCAAAGTCAGTCAGCTACATAGTGGCTGAAAAAGATTTAGAATCAATTTTTTAAAAAGTTTGCAGAGTTTTAAGAGGCAGTATGGTATAGTGGAAAGTTTGATGTGAGAAGACCTGGGTTCAAAACCCTTCTAAATTGCTTTAGTTTCACTCAGTTTTCTCATCTACAGAACCTACTTTCTAGAGTTGTTGTGTTTTAAACAAGATAATATGTGAATATCACATGTGTAATTGATATCAAAATGCTTCCTTCCTCAAGTAAGAAGGAGGAATGAGGAGAGAGGGAATTTGGAATTAAAATTTCAAAAAGAGAATGTTAAAAACTTTTCTACATCTAAGTGGGAAATAGTTAATGAAATAAAAGAAAATATATTTTTAAAAAGATAATATATGTAAAGTGCTTTATAAACCTTAAAGCTATGTAAACTTATTTATTATTACTGTCATTTAATAGTGTGGCTATTAGGACAAGTCCCAACCTCTGGGCTTTAATTTTCCTCTTTTGTACAAGTGAGAGGATTGAATTAGATGGTAGCCATGGTCCTCTCCAGTTCTAAATCTATGCTCTGATGTTGGCATGCTCTGCATCCCAGGCCATTGCCAATTGTCCTGACTTTTGTCTTGCCACTGAATTTCAATGACTCTGGAGGAGAGAATGGGCTGAGGACTTTGGACAATTCTGCCTCACTTCAATTCAATTCACCGGCAAGTCAAGGCATCACCTGAGTGATGTCATTGGTCTTCAAAAACGAAGGCCAAACAGTAGAGATAGGGCCTGGACCTATGATTTCAATTGGTAAGGTACTTCAAAGTGAGGAAATTCAACCCATCTCCATCACTCCCTTCTCTTCAACTAATAGCCTTAAAGTAAGAGTTCTTAACCTCCCTTCTCAGAATAATGTTGGATCACAAAGTGTAAATCCCTCCCCAAACCATTTCCAACCCCCAAGACCTGAGAAAGGCCTAAAACCTGGATTGACCAATCAGGAGAGATATTGTGAGCTTAACCTACCATAATGCTTTGCATGCTCTGACATAACAGATGTGTTTTGCTTTGCTCTCTGAGTGAACCCAAAATGCCCCTTCCTGTGTCAGCAGTTACGAGGCCAGATGAAGCTGACCCGGAACACTCTTGTATTTATGACTACCAAGGACAGGGCACCTTGAACCAGACACTGTCTTGAATAATGAGACTTTTCTTATGTTTTATTATTCATGTTAATGACATCCTGGATCTATAATTTCAATTGACACCTTGACATTCTCTTATCTTATTGTATTTACAATCTATCCGATTAAGAAATTCCTTTCTCATATTATGCTTAACACATATGGAGACTATAATTTTGTCTGACCTAGGCATCCTGAGCCTATGACAACCTCCTAATGAGGGAGGAGTGAGAGGGAATTACTCTGAAGATCCCCTTTGTCTATCTCTTCTTGGGCTCATAAGCTCTGAGAGAAATAAACATACACATGTAGCCTAATTTTATTTTTCTTAGAATGAACTCCATAATAGTTGACAAAAAAAATCAATTATATTGAAATAGTTATTAAAATATTTTGATAACCAGTTCATGGACCTCAAGTTAAGAAACTCTGTCTTAGAGAGTTATCTAGAGCACTAAGGGGTTAAACAAGTAGGTATTCCGGGGTCACACAACCAGCTTGTATCAGAAACAGGAATGTAACCCAGATTTTCCTGGTTCTCAGTCTATTCTATAACATGCTGCTTCTTAATGTATATAGTATATAGATCTATAGTACATATTTGCATATAGTTAGAAGGATGAAGTGAGCTTTAACCCCACCACAGGAAAAAAGGAAGGAGATTTATCATCAATGTTACGTAACTATGAAACAAAAGAATAGCAAAGTCTGAATTTTGCTTTTTAACAGAAACTGAGGCAAATGCTCGTTTCCATGGAAGCCCAGAAGTAAAATTCTGTAGGAAAGAGGACAATTTTTCATCAAATCAATATTTTCCAATTCATGAACATACAGACCACATTGTCATCATGTCTGCAAATAGTTATAATGAGAATAGAACAGAGCCTGTATGGTAGCAGTGGGAGGAGGGGGGAAGGGAGCTTCTACTGAGCCTCATTTTTGCAAACTCAATGTTTTTCCTAAACCAACAACAAAAAAATGTGTTTAATGCCGAGTGGTCAAATTTAACCAAAGTAGTTCACTTCATTCCATTAAAAAAACTGAAAATTAAAAGCTTTTAAGAATCAACAAAGCATGTTTTCAGATAAACAAATCCAATAACTCTCACTAGGATTTCAGAATTAACATAAATATCTAGTATTTTGCTTTCTGTCTTCTTCTAAAGTAAAACAGGAAACTATAAGTAAGTTCAGTACAATCTTGCATCCATCCTCAATGTCTTTTGGGCATCTGCATAATTTTCACATCTACTTTCAAAGTAACCATAAGAACTTTGTGCTTCATGGAGGAAAGACATTACATATGATATATATTATGGTATACAAAATACATGGCTGTCAACAACTGATTGTCTCCCAAACTAAAAATTAAAGCCCTTTGTGATGACATAATACATCTTCATAAATCAATGGTGGTTAATGCATAAAAATGACATCTGTAATAGCAAAATGAGAGTTCACCCAGTACCTATTGGACATTTCAAACTGAATGTGCCAAAGGCATCTTAAAGATAATATTAAACTTGGTCTTCATATTTTGGTGGTCTAAAGTCACCACATCACTAGTATCGTTGGGCAGAGCCAAGAGAGCTCCTGTTTTTTTTGTTTTCAGTTCTGAGAGGGGTATTTAATGCTATTGATTGTTAACAGTAGTGTCAGAAAGAGTAGGGAATGCGGCTATGAACCCCATAAGATCTTATTTTCTTTTTTTAATCCCTTCATGCTGCCTAACCCAGAGAACTTGCAGTCTCCAGGTCACATATGACCTTCTAGATCCTAAAGTGTGGCCCTTTGACTGAATTCAAATTTCACAGAACAAGCCCCCTTCTCTGAAGTCTAGATTCAGTCAATTTCATGCCCAAATCAAACCCAATTCAGCTTAGAAGAGCTGATTGCTACTGTTTTGTCCCTTATCATTTAAAAAACAAAAATTGCTAAGCCATTCATTCATGAAAACAGTTTTCCTTGAAAGAACTGTGGATAGAGCACCAGCCCTACAGTCAAAGGGACAGACATTTACTAGCTGTGTGATCCTGAGCAAGTCCCTTAACCTCATTGCCTCCTAAAAAAGGGGGGAAAAACGATCAAGAATATATTATGGCTAAAGCCAAAAAGCTTCCTTTTTTTTTCTTTAAAGGCATCATTTAAACTTACACTACGGTTTCTGTTACAAATTGCTTTAATTCTCGTGATCCTTACAAAGACCTTGCCAAGTAGATAATATACATTTAGATGATGTTCAGCAGGACACAAAGTACTTTCCTCTGAATTAGGCAGTTTTAATAAGAACAGACTTTTCTACAGCTGCTGAAGGTTTGCAAAAAGCTTTATAGGCATAACCTTGATCCCTGTAGGGTTACTGCAACAAAGATTATTATTCAAATTGTATTAGATGCAAAAACTGAGGCTGAGACCTTTGGACTCAATCCAACAACTCACACAGCTAGGAATCAACAGGGCACTTAGGCTGGAGTTTAGGTCCATTTACTGCTTGTTCTAATATGCCATGCAACCTCTTTAACAAATGCATACCCAAACAGCTATGATTTTATTAGTCTGACAAGCTATATAATAATGTACTGTTCAGTGTCAGGAAGATTGACACACTGGGCTTCTAAACCTTGCTGTGCTACTCTAGTAAGTGGCAAATCCCTTAGTAACACTTCAGTTAACTCCTTATACTTCATCTATATTAACAAAGGACTCTTTAATGTAAGGTAGATTTTTTTGGTCTGTTTCTGATTTGTGGTTCCAGACCTCAAGTGTCTTAAATTTCTCTTATGTCTACATTCTCTTTAGAAGTAGTGTCAAACAAATAGTGTACATTTGGAATTGTGTCCACAGAACTACAAAATCATGTATGCCCTTTGACGAAACAATACCACCACTAGGTCTATATCCCAAAGAGATCATAAAAAAGGAAACAAAACCTACATGTACTAGAATATTTTAGCAGCTCTTTTGGTGGGGGCAAAGAATTGGAAACTGAGGAGCTGTCCCTCAATTAGGGAATGACTGAACAATTTATTGTATATGATGTGATGGAATACTATTGTGCTTTAAGAAATGAGCAGGATGTTCTCAAAGACTTACATGAACTGATGAAAAAGGAAATAAGCAGAACCAGGAGAACACTGTACACAGTAACAATAGTATTGTATGTCAATCGACTGTGAATGTCATAGTTATTCTCAGCAACAGAATGATCTAAGACAATTTCGAAAGACATGAATGAAAGGTGCTGTCCATCTCCAGAGGAAGAACTTGTGGATCCTGAAAGCAGATTGAAGATATTTTTTCTTTACTTTCTTTATTTTTCTTAGATTTTTTTGGTCTGTTTTCTTTCACAACATGACTTACATGGAAATGTGTTTTGCATAACTACACATGTCAAATTGCCTTTTCAACATGGAGGAAAGAGGGAGAAAATTTGGAATTCAAAATATGAAAAAAGAATGTTAAAATTTTTTTTATATGTAATTGGGGAAAACCCCATTAAATTAAAAATAAGAGAGAGGCTATACCATGTGATATAGAAAAAAATCCATATTAACATTATTATCCTGACATCTTATTTATTTTGTAAATTATTTTCCATTTGGTTCAGGACAGGAATATTACTGGCTCTCATGATGCCCAGCCCAAGTGCTTGTTACTTCTACCCCTCAGCTCTTGGTTAACGGTTTTTGTTCAACCTTCCTTTTTCAAAGAAGACCAGTGACCTCACAGGATGATGTCTTGACTGGTACATGAACTGGATTTAAGTGAGGCAGAGTTGCCCAAAGTCATCAACCTCCCTCCCTCTTCCACAGTCATCAAAGTCCAGTGGCAAGACAATACTAGTCAAGATGATTGACAATAGCCTTTGTTAGTGGTAGGCTTTTTATAAAGATTGATTAATATGGAAGTGTTTTACTACATGGAATCCTTGTACTCTCATTTCAGTTAGGGTTGCCAGTACTGTCAAAACTTGATGCTGGGTAGTGTCTCTTTCTACTGGGACTTGGGGCTCCTAGCACCCAACATTATACTAACTCATTTCTCCCAATCATATGGTCATCCTGTAGCATACCCCAACACACACACACACACCCCCACACACACACACACCATTTTTTGCTCATTAATGGATCAGCTTTAAAAAAAATAAAATCTCCTAAACTTGTGCTCCCTCTTCTGGTCAAACAAGACTAATGCATTCAATTTGACATTTTTGTCTGTCTCCTGCTCCAGTATGGCTTCTTGAGCTTTAAATGGGAGCAAGGAAAGCCAGTAGCACAGTTACAGCAGAAGTAAATGAGCTCTATATCAGCAGCTTGACCAGGTGAATGCATTTTAAATTGCCAAATGCTGTGGGGTATGGAAAGTTTTGTGACTTCCAAACTTTTTAATTGCCTGGTCTTCCCCTATAACCAACTGTAATGGAAACCATGGAGCTTTAAAATACCTGAGAGTCTAAGGGAAGGAAGTCTTGAACTGAGTGTCAGGAGGTCTCAGTTCATAGGATATAATCAGTTAGTTAATGAACTAACCTATTATTAATATTAATGAACTAACCTACTATTCACCAGGCTGGGGATACAAATCCAAAAAAAACAAAAACCAAAAAAACAATCCATTAAACGAAAAAGACAATCCCTGTCCTCCGGAAGGTTATAATCTAATGAGGAAGATAAGACACAAAAAGTAATTGTAAACTCTAGCTGGAGGTCATAATGACCTTGAGGAAGAGAATGATCTTTTGGGGTTGGACCTAGTCCATTTAATCTTAGAGTTTTGGGGTGTGTGTGTGTGTGTTGGGGATGGGGGGGGGGGAAAGTCATGGGTTCCACAGGATTATATATTTGGGCAAAGAGGGAACAAAGAAAAGAAGACCATGACAGATCAATAAAAAGTGATTCTAGAAAGAAAAAATCACTGTTTTTTCCAAGATAAAGATAAGATAAGGAAGAAAAGAAGCATTTCTCAAGTACCTACCATATGTCAGGCACTGTGGTAAGCATTAACAACAATCTTGGATAATAGTTTTTATAATCATTTTTACAAACTGAGACAGGTGAAGTTAAGTGACTTGCCCAGGACACACAGCTAGTAAATATATGAGGCCAAATTTGAAGTTAGGTCTTTTCTGTCATCGGAGCTGGTACCCTACCCACTGTACCACCTACCTGCTTCTAATAATGAGAGATCTATTTTGCTATTAACTATGTTTTTGCCACAGGGTTTTAATCAACCTAAAATTACTTGGTAGGGACTTTTCCCTTGCCCTTAGCAAATTGGTAAAGACAACAAAAAATGGAAAATGTTAGAGGAAGACAGGTATATCCATACATTGTTGGTGGAACTGTGAACAAGTTTATTTCTTCTAGAAAGCAATTTAGAATTATGCTGGGAAAAATGAATAAAACATTTAAAACCTTTGAGTAAGAGCATTAAGAAAGGTCTCATATTTAGTAAAACATTAATAGGAGCACTTTGTGTGGTACTTAAGAACTGGAAACAAAGCAGATACACATTGAATGAAGTTGTTGTTGTTGAGTTGTTTTCAGTCACCTCTGACTCTTTGTGACTTCATTTGGTGTTTTTTGGGCAAAAATGCTGGAGTGGTTTGTCATTTCCTTCTCCAGCTCCTTTTACAGTGAAGAAACTGGAGCAAACAGGTGACTTGCCCAGGGTCACATGGACAGTAAGTGTTTGAGGTCAGCTAAACAAATTATGGTACATGAGTATAATGGAATATTGCTATGCCATAAGAAATAATGAAAATAAAGAGTTCAGAGAAACATGGGACAAACATATGAATATAGAAAGAAGCAAACAGAAACAGGAAAACAATATACTTAATTATAATGTAAAAAGAACCTCAGCCTGAATGCAGTGTAATTATAATGCATAAACTTGGCCTCTGAAGAGTTAAGAAAATGCATCTTCTTATTTCATTGCCAGGGTGGGGGACTAGGGGAGTGGAGTATTGTATACATTGTCAAAATTGGTCAATTGATTTTTACTGAACTATTTATTTTTTTATTTATTATTTTTTCTTTTAAAATCTATGTTATGAGGGAAGGCTTGCAGATCAGAGGAAGGAGAAAGAAGTATATTTAGTAATCAATGTGTTATAAAAAACAGAAGCATAAGGGAAAAAAAATCCCTCAGTGGTCATAGCTCCTATTCTCAGAGGGACAAAAGGCTCAGTTCTGGCTTAAGACCACATTCCACTGAGCAGTAGCAAGGCCTCATATGGGTGATTAGTCAAATACGAGAGTATTTGGAATATGCCTCAGTGTTGCTGCCAAGAGAAAAAGCTCAGAGTTAACACTATAGCCCTGGGGACAGCTTGTTCCCAATGAGTGTTTCTATCTACCCATACTAACCTGTGGAAAGTTGACAGGTCTGTAATCATGGACAACACAAGGAATCTCTTTGGTGCCCCATGGCATAATACCATCTTTAAACATGGTCCTGTTGAGAGCTTTCAGATGCTGTCAGTACAGGCTGATCAGTTCTAAATCCTATTTGAAAGGCTAATTAGTAGCATCTTTGTTCTCCCCTCTAAAGTTTTAGGGGTTTTATTCCAGACCAGTGAATATAACACTGTTGGAAACTATTAATGTGAAATCGCTCCTCTTGGCTATTCAAAGAGAATAGAATAGGGGCACTGTGACATGAATATGACTTGTGTCCCTGGTCATATCTCTAATATGTGGCACAGACAGAATATGAACCCAGGACTTTCTGACTCTAAGTCAGAGGATCTAAGACTAACCTATCCATTACGTCAAGTTACCTCTCTCCTTTGAGTATAAGCTACTATAATCTGGCAAGAGTTCATTAGGGGAAAAGGTTTTCTCAAGAAATCTAAATTACAGGACTGTGCTCAGTGGAAGCTTATACCAGAAAGGCTGTTTACTTTAGAATTCAAAATTTGCGTGATTAGACCTTGAAAAGCTACCATCATGTTCATGACTTGAATCATCATTCTTGGGGCTTGTTCTTCAAGTATGATTATAATTTGGCTTTTTGCAACTGTGGCAAGGCAGGCAGACCTTTGAAGCAGGCTTGTCTCTGGGGTGCCCAACCTGTAATGGAAAGGAAACACAACTATGGAACTAGAGGTGGGAAAGTTGTCATAATAAATACAGGCAGTTCTGGTGGACCCTTGCCCCCTTGTAGATGTGAAATTAGCTTTAGTGCCAATTGTAGCTGTCACTTAAAATCACAGAGGCTCCAAGTTGGGAGGGACCTACCTCAGAGGCCACACCCTCCACAATGTCCCCAACCAGCAAATACAGTCCTAGAGAAGATTTAATTATTTAGTAAGTTTTTCCTTATGTAGAACTTAAATCTGCAACTTTCTATTCCAATTCTGTCTTCTAAGGTTAGTTATATTTTTATATCATTTATAATATATTATGACATAATACATAGTATATATCATAATACAATGTATTATATACTAGTATAACATAGTATATGGTATAATACATTATACCATATAATCATATATAATCTCATAAGCACGTATTATGGTGCTTTTTAAAGTTTGCTGAGTTTTATATATTTTAACTCATTTGATGCTTATAATTACCCTGTGAGGTAAGTGCTATTGGTAGCTCCTATTTTACAGCTTAAGAAACTAAGGTATAGAGGTTAAAAGACTTACCCAAGATCGCACAGCTAATATGTGTTCAAGGGTGGATTCAAACTTTCATCTTCTTGGCTTTGAAGTCTTGCATTTGTAAGTGCTTTGTTTTTGTATGACAGTCTTTCTGGGACTTGAAGACAGCTATCATTTCCCACTCCCTAAATCTTTTCTCTGATCTAAACATCTCTAATTCCTTCAACTAATCTTCATAGAAGGTATAGAAGAATTTTTCTTCCTCTTTCATTTCTTTCCCTCACCACTTGCCTCCAGGTGAAGGGGATTTTTCCCTTTAAATTTGTAAAGTAGGTACTGGCTAAGAACTAGAGGGGTAGATCAGTGGAGTAGGATAGGTACACATGACACAGTAGTCAATGACTATAGTAGTCTACTGTTTGATAAACCCAGGGACCCCAGTTTCTGGGATAAGAACTCACCTGACACTGTACACCAGAATAAAGTCCAAATGGGTACATGATCGAGGTGTAAAGGCTGACACTATAAAAAAATTATGGGAGCAACGAATAGTTTATTTGTCAGATTTGTGGAGAATGGAGGAATTTATGACCAAACAAGAGATATGGAACATTATGAAATGCAAAGTGGATAATTTAGATTACATTAAATTGAAGTTTTTGCACAAAAAAACAAAAAGAAAAAAAAAACAAATGCAACCAAGATTAGGAGGGAAGCAGAAAGCGGGGAAAGAATTTTCACAACTAGTGTCTCTAATAAAGGCCTCATTTCTAATATATATGGAGAACTGAGTCAAATTTATAAGAATACAAGTCATTCCTCAATTGATAAATAGTCAAAAGAAATGAACAGGCAGTTTTCAGAGGAAGAAATGAAAGCTATATATAGTCATATGAAAAAAATGCTCTAAATCAGTACTGATTAGAGATGCAAATCAAAACAATTCTGAGGTACCACATCACACTTTTCAGATAAGCTAACATGACAAAACAGGAAAATGATAAATGTTGGAGAAGTTGTGGGAGAGTTGGAACACTCATTAATTGTTGGTGGAGCTGTGAGTTGATCCAACCATTCTGGAGAACTATTTGGAACTATGTCTAAAAGGCTATAAAAATGTGCATAACCTTTGACCCAACAATATCCCTTCTCGGACTGTATCCCAAAGAAATCATAAAAATGGGAAAGGGCCCCATGTGTACAAACTATTTATAGCAGCTCTTTTTGCTGTGGCCAAGAACTGGAAACTGAGGGAATGCCCATCAACTAGGGAATGGCTGAGAAAGTTGTGGTATATGAATGTAATGGAATACAATTGTGCTATAAGAAGTAACAAACAGGTGGACTTCAGAAAAACCTGGAAAGACTTATAAGAACTGATGTTAAGTGAAGTGAGCAGAACCAGGAGAATATTATACACAGAAACAGCCACAGTGTGCGAGGACTATTTTTGATAGACTTGGTCCTTCACAGCAATGCAAGGACCTAAAACATTTCCAAAGGACTCATAATGCAAAATGCTATCCACACCCACAGAAAGAACAATGAAGTCCAAACGCAGAATGAGGCAGACTATTTTCTCTTTTGTTATGTTTAGTTTTGTTTAGTTTTACTCATGGTTTCTCCCATTCATTTTAATTCTTCTATGCAACATGACTGATGTGAAAATATGCTTAATAAGAATATATGTGAGGAGCCCATTCATATAAGATGCATGCCATCTTGGGGAGGGAAGGTAAGAAAATTTAAAAGTTATGGAAGTGATTGTTGAAAATTGAAAACAAATAAGTAAATCCGGAGGAGAAAAAAAATAAATTTGTAAAGCACTTTATTTGGAACCCTATCCCCACACCTCACTCCCTTTGCCTGTGTCCTACTCTATCTTACAGTGTAATTAGGATACCAAATTTAGAACTAGGAGGGACCTCAGAGCCGATCTAACTCAGTCTCTCATTTTACAGGTGAGAAAAATGGAGCCGCATAATACAGAAATACATGACTTCACTTTGTATAATGAGTATCATACTCCTTGCTTTCTTGATGGGTGGAAATAGAGAGGGAGGGAGAGAGAAAATTTGGAGCTCAACATTAAAAAATGAATGCTAATGAATAAATGAATGAACAATAGCTAGATAAATAGATATATACCTATTTTTGTTTTTTAAAGAAAATGGAGGATCAGAGATATGAAGATACTTGCACTAGGTATCAAGTGGTGGAGATGGAATTCAAACTCAGGTCATCTGATACTTCTCCCCCATTCCCAATATAGTGCTTTCCATTGCATCATGATTTGTGTATGTCTCTCTCCCATTTTAGACTGTAAAATCCTTAAGAATAGGGTCTGTGTGTCTCATGGGACCAGAACTGAAATTTAATGAGTATAGAAAAAAGGTAGGGAACCTTCGGCCTCGAGGTCACATGTGGCCCTCTAGGTCCTCAAGTGTGACCCTTTGACTAAAGTTTGGGTTCAAAGGGTTGCACTTGAGGACCTAAAGGGTTACATGTGACCTCGAGGCCACACGTTACCCACCCCTTTAAAAATTAAGAGCACTCCTACTAAAGAAACTCTAACAATGTAGATCAACACCTCCTCTGCAACACAAATTAATAGAAAGTTGTCTGGGCACCAAAGGGTTGTGACTTGCAAGGGTCCCATTGGAGGTGGTAGAGATAGGACTTGAACCTAGGCTTCCTGGTTCCATAGCCAGCTCACGATGCACTGCACAATGCTGCCTTTTTGTAACAGCCACTTCATATTTGTGGGATTTGAATTTGAAATGAAGTGAAAACTGAACCAAAAATGAGGCTAAAATTACAGACCTGAATGAGCACTGCAATATCCTACCAGCTCCAAACGGAGTTGGAGCAGAGGTTCATAAATTCAATTTTTTATAGCAGCTAGGTGGTGCAGTGGATAGAGTACCATCCCTGGAGTCAGGGGGACCTGAGTCCAAATCCAGCCTCAGACTAGCTGCATGACTCTGGACAAGTCACTTAACACCGACTATAAACTGCACCCTCCCCCCAAAAAACCTATACACATGTATTTGGTAATATATATTATATTTGATATTTGATAATATGATCATTATATATATAAAGGACATGTATAATGTACTTTATACATTTAAAAACATTATTCTGTGAAGGCATCTACAGGTTTCACCAGACTGTAGAATGGATCCATTTCACACAAAAGGGTTAAGAACCCCTGAGTTACAGTGAAGAGGAGACAGAGAAGCTGGGGCTTACGAAGTGACTTCAGTGTTATGAAATTAACTAAAGCAGCCTCTGCAGTGAAATTAACACAGACTGACCAGCTTCCCTGAAATGCAGACTATCTAGCTCGACGCAGACACTGGCTAGCACCCAAGCTCCCACTTAGAAGAGATTAAAAAGGCGAAGTAAATGAGTAGAATTTAGTTTAATAAAGTAACATGGCAAATAATGGATTACCTCAGGAACATGTGCTTTTATATATGTTTTCCAGGAAATGGACTAATAAACTCTTTGAAACAATACCCCCCAAAATGCACAAGTGGTTTTTGTGTTTTTTTGGTTTTTAACCATTAAAAAAGGTTAACAGTACATCTCTGGAGTGTTTTCTTTTTAGTCCAATATCTTTAACAATAAATTCCAATGACAGATTTTCAGTCTTAAATAAGCAGCTGCTAATGTACTTAGATATTATTATTCTGATAAAAGCAATTAAGGCTTAAACATTTCCTTCTCTGTCCATCCTCAGACTCCAAATGGAGGAGGAAAGAATGGCAAGCCAATCTGCTTTGAATAAATTCCTGTATCTATGCAGGTTGGCCCCTAGAGGTCAGTCCTAAGGCTTAGGTTTAAGCTTTTTCAGAATACTAGCAGCTTCCCTATCCCAGAGGGATTTTTAAAATTCTTTTATTTATTGTTTTACTTTGGAAGAGGGATGAGGAAAAGGAGGGGATAGTGTCATTTCCAAGTCTTGCTGGTATGTGACCCCAAGAGAAAGCCTTCCCAGCTGTTGCTGTATCAGCAATCTGAAGGACCCTGTGAGTCCGCCAGGACCCTGTTCTCCTAGGGGTCCTGCAATAATCAAACCTGAAAATACTAAATATTTCTATAGTGGTGACCACCTACAAATTCTATTAGTCCTTCACCCTGACAAAACTCATAATCCAATATCCTAAGCACAGCATGTATTCCCAAAGCCTTTAAAACAAAATATTGGTTTCACTCAGTCATTCCTGGTAGAGTCGGGATATTGGACAGTCTTTGGGCACTTGTTTCCCAGGATCTGCTGATGCTTTGGTGAGCTGCAGAATAAGGAGAAAGGAAGAGTCAGTTCTAAGACTTTGCTAGTATGTATATAACTAAAGACTTAGCTTTCCTTGCCTTTTTTTTGTAACCATGCACCTGAGGCAGGTTGTCACAGCTAGACGCATTTTACAGGCAGTTAGGTGGCACAACGGATCAAGGACTTAGACATAAAGTCAAGAAGATCCAAGTTCAAATTCAGCCTCAGAGACTTACTTGCTATGTGACCCTGGGCAAGTCACTTAAACACTGCCTGCCTCAGTTTCCTCATCTGTAAAATGAATATTATTATAGCACCAACCTCCCAGGATTGTTCTGAAGCTCAAATGAGATATTGTACTTTGTAAACCTTGAAGCACTACATAAACGCTATCATTTATTAGTATTGCTATTACAGATGAGGAAATGAAGAGCCTAGGATGGGTTTAATGAATTGCTTAAACCACATAATGAATTAGCATTAGGGATAAGTGGAGAGATTAGTGTTCCTAGTCTTTCAGTATGGGAGTGTATTATTTAGTGTTTGGAGCTTGCCATTCTGACTGATGAGAAAATAATTACCATAAGGTCACATGAATTTCAATATTTACTCCTATGACATCTCTACTGTTCTAAAGATAAGATATGATGTTTCTCTTCTATATAGATATAATCACATCTAAATTATCCTATACAGATATAAAGGGCAGCTCTTAATTAATTATTGAAGTAGTATAGTGGGCAGCTAGGTGGTGCAATAGCTAGAAGGCTAACCCAGAGTTCAAATCTTCCTGAGTTCAAATCTGGTCTCAGACACTTACAAGCTGTGGGACCCTGGGTCACTGAGCAAGTCACTTAAACCTTTCTGCCTCAGTTTCTGCATCTGTAAAATGGGGATAGCAATAGCACCTACTTCTAGGGTTGCTGTGGGGATCAAATGATATAATAATTGCAATAGTAATTATTAATGTTAATATTAATTATTTTTCTTGTTAATTAATCACATTTCTTCTCTATCACTTTCTTTATTGCCCTGTAGCAACTCCTTGAAACTGGAGGTGAGATTGCACTGGTTTCTTTTAGCCAGGTCTGACCTTTGAGGAACTGAAGATGCTGGGGGAAGGGGAAAGCTTTTTCTTTCTTTACTTTTTAAAAAAATTAACAATTATTGATCAATTGTTAATGATAACAATATGTTAATAACACTTGCAAATTGCTTGGAATAGTGTCTATAATAAGCACTATATAAATGTTAGCAGTGGTTATTCTTATAATATAAATTAAGCCAAGCATTGTGCTGAGCACTGGATCAAGGGTGGGGAACCTGCAGCCTCAAGGTCACACGTGGCCTTTTAGGTGCTTGGGTACAGCCTTTTGACTGAGTCCAAGCTTTATAGAACAAATTGCTTTATTAAGGGAATTTATTCTGTGAAGTTTGGATTCAGTCAGAGTATCACTCTTGAGAACCTAGGTCACATGAAGCCTTGAAGCAAAAGGTTCCCCACTCCTGCACCAGATTATTCAGGGCGGCAACAATTTGTTGGCTAAGGTTGTAGTGTTGCTACAAAATAAAGCAAGAGGCAGTGTATCTATTAGACTCCATGGATCTCTTCCTTGTCTAGGAATGGTATATTTTCCCTGCAAACCTCAAAGGCCACAGATTTGGCTGAGAGAAACCAGTGCAATCTCACCTGCATTCTCAAGTTGTTGCTACAGGGCAATAAGGGAAGTGACAGAGAAGGAAGGTGATGAGCACAGAGGGGAACTTAGTGTTTCTTTACTTCCCCATTGCCTGGTGGCAACAGCCCAAGAGTGGGAGTTGTCCAGAAGTTCCCAGAGACTTAGAATCTGGTGGGAGAAGTGAAAGATGACTTCTGAGGAACTGAAGGTGCAGTGGAAAGAGGAAGGCTTTTCTCTTTCTTTACTTTTTTTTTCAATTAACAAGCATTTATTTTCTCTCCTTCCCATCTTCTACCATCTTCTGCTTTCCTCATCCCCAAAAAACCAAAACAGAACAGAACAAAAACCTAAATTTTCTCTTTCTGAAGCCTCAGAGCAGGGGATAAACATTTTCAAGTTTTCCTCAACAACTATGTGAGGAAAACAGTACAAATATTAACTCCAATTTACAGGAAAAAAACTGAGACTCTAAAATGAGCAACTTCAGGTTTTCCTCAACAACCCTATGAGGTAGGCAACAAAGTGTTATCTCTAATTTAAAAAAAAAAGGAAACTGAGGCACTTAAGAGGCTGTGATTTGACTATAGTCACACAGTCACGTCTGAGGTTTCAGTTCCGATGATTGAATTTCCTCACTAAGCTGTGCTATTATCCAGGGAGGAGAACAATTATTATATGTGTGTATATGTGCATACAGGAACATGTAGTACACAGATATACACACAAGTCATTCATATATGCATAGAGGAACACCTCTTCTCATTGTGCTTGGCTTTACTGCACTTCAGATATATTGAATTTTTTACAAACTGAAGGTCTGTGGTGACCATACACAGAGCAAGTCTTATCAGTGCTACTTTTTCAGGGTCATGTACTCAGTCCTTGTGTCACACTTTGGTAACTCGCACAATATCTCAAACTTTGTCATTGTTACTACTATATGTGTTATGGTGATCTGTGATCAGTGATATCTGATATTACCATTGTACTTGTTTTAGGACACTATGAATTGTGCCTACATAAAACAGCAAACTGGAACAATGTTGTGTTTGTTCTGTCTGTGTCACTGGCCCACTCACTGTTCTCCTATATTTCTGCCTCTTCAGGCCTTCCTATTCTCTGAAACAGGCCAATATTGAAATCAGACCAATGAAAAATCCTATAATGGCCCCTAATGTTTAAGTGAAAGGAAGAATCAATCAATGCAGTAAATTTCATTATTGTCTTATTTTAAGATGCCAGTCACCCCAGCCTTCAGCAACTACCACCTGATCAGTTAGCTGCCATCAAGCTCATAGCAAGGTCCTCCATCAGCAAAAAGATTATGAGTTGCTGAAGGCTCAGATGATGGTTAGCAATTTTTTTCTTAGAAATAAAGTATTGTTTAAATTAAGGCATATGCAGTGTTTTTTAGACATAATACTAGTATACACTTGATAGACTACAGTATAGTATAAACTTTTATATGCACTGGGAAACCAAATTCATGTAACCTGCTTTATTGCAATATTCATTTTATTGTGTTGGTTTAGAACTAAATCTGCAAATACCTCCAAGGTGTGCCCATATGTGCCTTTAACAGAGGACTGGCTAATGAAGGCTCAGTCCCTGACATGGAATGGAGAGGTCTTAGTCTCCACTTCAGAGAGCACATAGGTATTCTATGACTATTCCTGGTTGATTAACCATGTGGTAAAGAAATGTTCTCTTGACTGACTATTGAGTCAGAACTGGGTAGGCATTCAAAAGGTACCAACCTATCAGTCAAAGTCACATACTTCTATGATCCTTGCTACTGGGGGAGGATGGAAGGTACTGCATAACTTGAGCTCAGCAGTTCCTAGCAATAGTAGGGCTAAAAAGCAATTGTGGTGTCCAGGCTAAGTCTGGTACCAATGAGGAGCAAGTCATTTAACTGCTGCCTGCCGCAGTTTCCTCAGAATGGGAATGATAACAGCACCTACTTCCAGAGTTGTCGTGAGGCCCAAATGAGATATATGTAAAGGGCTTAGTACAGTGCTTGGCACATAGTAAGTGCTATATAGATATCAACCATTACTATTATTTCTCTGACTCTCTGAGTTTATTTTTTCCTGCTCTTAAGTGAAAGAGTGCTGCAGACGAAAAGGAGTAAGTTACGACTGTAAGACCTCAAGAGGCCCAGGAATGGGAATCCATGCCATAGTTTATTACCAGTACAGCCATAAGGAGCCACTTACGAGATCCAGCTCAGCAATGAACCTGACTATCAATGAAGATGCTATTTACTTCATTTACTTGCTATGCTGTACATGGAAATGAATTTACAGGGGGCAAATACTTTGTAACAAACACTTTAAGAAACTTAGGGACCAAGGTGGTATGGGGAGAATGGGCCTCCAACTAGGGGGAGACAGGGGATGTTTTATGCTTCTTTACTTATCATATCTTCTCAGTAAAAACTAATTGTTATTTATTGGTTAAATGAAACTAAGGTCCTAATTAGTAGAGGGTATCATTGATATATGGGAGGTACTAACTGAAATAGACATCAATATCGAGTAGACCACACCAGAAAGAGGATTCAAGTCAATAGCATTAGGAGGACACTTTCAATCTCTCAGGGGTACCCCTGAAATCATGAGAGCGGGGAGATGTGGTCTTGTTCTGGGAACTCAAGTCATCAGAGTAGGCTCTGGGATAAGGGCTACACACACACACCTTGTCCGGTAGGTGTCAGAAGTAGAACTTAAACATAGGACCTCCTGAGTCCAAGGCACGCTGCCTATATATTTCTATTATATATATGTATATATGTGCATATATATATGTGTATGTGTGTATATATGTATATATATATACATATATACACACACACATATACACACAACACATACTCTATATATTTAAACACTGCCGCATTAGGGCTGTTGCTAGGGCAGTTTGCTTAGGAACAAGGAAGAGCTTAAAATTCCTCAAATATATTTAATAGGTCAAATGAGTCAGTATTTCTATTCTCATCTCCATTCTAACTGGTGCAATAATGGAAAATTATACTTAGTATATAATATAATCTACATGACATATTACTATATAATGACATACTATATATCAATATAATAATATATAACATTAATATAATAATATTATTACTCCCCCTTCACCTACCCTTCAGTCCAACTAAACTGGCCTTCTTGCTGTTTGGCACGTAATATTTAATTTACTTTCTCCGTGACTTAATACAGGCTGTGCCTCATTCCTTAGAATGCATTTCCCATTCATCTCTGCCTCCTGGAATCCCCTCTTTCCTTCAAAATTCAACTCAAATGCCACCTCCTACTATGAGGTCTTTCCTAATTATCCTACACCCCCATCTGTCTCCTGCCTGAAAAGTTCCTTTGTATTTATTTCATATATCCTCATATATCCACATATTGTTTCTCTAAGCTCCTAAGGCAGAAAATTTCATTTTTGTCTTTGCATTTCCAGTGCCTAATATAATATGTGGAATATACATAGTAAGTGCCTAATTGATTAGTTATAAAACTAATGGATCCTAGATTTAGAGGAATTAAAGAAGTACTCTATACATGGTCTTTCTATATGAGCATGGAAATGACCATTATAAACTCCTCCTGGACTTGATATGTGGCATGTGATAGGAAGCACTTGGAGTTTCCAAGAATTCTTAATCATTTTTGCATCATGGACCCCTCTGGAAAGTCTAGGAAAGCGTATGGATCCCTTTTCAGTTTCAATGCATAAAATAAAATAGACAAAAACCACATAGGAAACCAATTATGAAAGAGTTATCCGAATTTTTTTTCTTAAAAGTTCACAAACACCAGGTTAACTGACTCCTGATTCAGAGAGCGATCAGAAGTTATTATACCTATTTGTTTAAATCTTCGAATCAGGAAGTTACATTCTTACGTTAATATTTACCCAAAAGAGAACCAATAATTGATGAGAGTTGAGAGGACCATGTAACACATGCTGATTATCCCAGACATAGCCAGTGACAGGAAACCCAAGCCACACAGCACAAAGAACAGGGTGAGGCCTCCAAGAGAAATGATGAGTCCTGGGGAGAGGAGAAACACATGCAGGCAAGTTACAAGGACTGTGTTTGGACCCAGTGAGAAAAAAGTTGTGATCAGTATTCCTTGATGGTGACCGGGTCTCAGTAAAAAGTAGAGCTCTCCCCTGCCCCTCAGTCAGGGGGAAGGAAGGAAGAAGGAAGGCAAAGCATAAAAATGAATACCTAGTATTGTCAAAGTATCTGCCATCTGAGAAGTCTGGACCAGGGGTGGGGAGCCCCCGGCCTCATAAAAGGATTTGTTCTGTAAAACTTGGACTCTGTCAAAGGATTGCCTTTGAGGACCTAGAGGGCCACCTGTGGGCTCGAGGCCACAGATTCCCCATCCCTGGTCTAGAAAGCTTTCCTTGGTACCTTCCAGAGAAAAATAAAGGAAAAAAATGACCAAGAACTAGCACAGAGAGATACAAAATCCTCTCTTCAAGGTCAAACAGCTAGGAACTGGTACGTAAGAATTTCATTATGACAAATAATTTGTAATCTCCATCAAGAACTGTATGAAGGGAAGATAGGATAAAAGGGGGTTCAAAGCTTAATCAGAAGCACTTGGTCTAAAAGATTTTGATTAGAACGGACATAATATTACATATAATAAGGGCTCAATAAATGCTTTTCAACTGAGTAACCTTAGGTAAGTCATTTAGCCTTTGGGACTCAATTTCCTCTTTTATAAAACAAGGGTGTTGGGCTAGACTTCCCTAGTTTTATTTTCCATCTTTTACAAGAAATCTTTCCCATCCCCTCTTTTTTTTTTTCAGACAATAGGGGTTAGGTGACTTGCCCAGGGTCACACAGCTAGTAATCATCTGAGGCTGGGTTTCAATTCAGGTCCTCCTGAATCCAGGGTGGTTGCTCTATCCACTGTGCCACCTACCTGCCCCTCATCCCTCTTACTTCTACTGCCTTCCCTCTGTTAATTATTTCCTATTTATCTTGTATATAGTTTGCTCTGTATAGATTAAACAGTATGTTGTATCTCTTGTTAGATTATAAGCTCTTTGAGGGCAGGGACTATCTTTTGCCTCTTTTTGTATCCCCAGTGGTTAGCACAGTGCCTGACACATAGCAGGCACTTAATAAATATGGATTGACTGAGTGACTGATGATCTGTAAGGTTCCTTTCAACTCTACATTTAGGATCCTATGACTAACTCATTTTATAGAGAGAAAATATGAAATACCTTCCACTAATATAACCCCAACACAGGCAGCCAGAGACATCAGCACCACCAGCAGCAGGAACAATCCAACAGGAATGGCAGATTCCACGATGAACATCAGCAAGGTTAAGGCAACAAAGGGATGCTTATCAAGGTATCGACCAACTGGAGAGTTCATAAAAGCAATCACCTGTGGGCAAAGGGGACACAGAGTTACTACACAGAAGGTCAGGCTGCCATTTTTCACTACCTTTGGGGAAGGGGGAGCATCTCAAGCATTTTCTCCTAGTTGTATTCTTGTCATGATTTTGCTCTCTGTCAAATAATCAAAGAGGTCTGGATATAGTCAACCACACTGTGAGTGTGGGATGTCCGGAAGGATATGACAAAACCAAAGAGAGGGTCTAAAACTCAGGCCAAAAAAAGGGTCTGGGGGTTTTTGAGGTAGCATGGTGTGGTCTGAAGTTGTTGTTTGCCCTTGGTCTCAGAGAGCACCAATGATATGTGAGTCTTGACTCAAGAATGAATTGGATCTAAGCAAGGCATAGGTGCACCAAGCCATCAGCTTCACTCTCTTCTGGAGTCACTGAAATCCAGTGGTAAGACAAAAGTCAGGACAATAGCTGATGGGTTGGGACAACATAGATGACTGTGGCACCTCTGATGTCTGACCAAGATCTAAGCTCTCCACAGCACTTGCTTCAGCCACCTTCATGACTATTGGAACAAACTGTTCTCATTGACCTCTTCTGATGGCAATTCTTCATGTGCTTGGGATAGACAGACCCCTAAAATTTACTGATGGGTTTGAGGCTTGCTGGTTAGCCTCAATCTGATTTAGCTTGTCTGTCAAGATGGTTTTACTGGGGTTAGTTTAGCAGGGTGTGGCTGCTGCCTGTGCTACAGCTTCTTGGAATATGCCTGAACAACAAAATATATCACCTACTAGAAACTAAGCCGATACACAATGAATAGAGCTGTTCAGTTATTTTCAGTCATGTCTGACTCTTTGTGACTCAATTTGGTGTTTTCTTGACAAAAATACTAGAGTGGTTTGCCATTTCCTTCTCCAGCTCATTTTACAGATTAGGAAACTGAGCAAACCAGGTGAAGTGCTTTGTCCAAGGTTTCACAGCTGAGGCCGGATTGGAACTCAGGAAAATTAGTCTTCCTGACTCCAGCTCCAGCAGCTCTATCCACTATGCCATCAGACTGCCCCAAGCTGCTATATAAATGCTAGCTATTATTATGTAAGGAATTCATAGTATGGAAACTCCCCTTACCTATATTTATATCCATGTCAGAAATTCAGAGTATGAAAACACTTTCCACACATATAGATCAACAGCCTCTCTGTTTTCTCTCTCCTTTAATTGGAGGGCCAGAGGGTAGAGTAATAAACTCTTCCCAAAGCCTTCTTGTATAAAGTGCAGGTATTAGACTTCTCACTCACTCTACTCTGCATCTGCAGCTCTGCCTGGTTTCAACTCCCCAGAAAAAGATGCCCCCTCCCTTCCTGGTATCCCACCCACCCTCCTCTCCCACCTCCTTTGGCGTGTTGTCTTACCCTGTTAGATGGCAAACTCTTTGAGAATAGGTACTGTCTTTGTTTTCCTTATTTATATAATAAGAATTTACACAACACATTTATACAATATTTATGTAATGTTTATATAACCGTTTCTTGAATTGAATTAATCCAATATACACCTACCTGCCAAAGCGTCTTTCCTAAAGTGTAGGTCTGACTGTATCACTTCCCTACTCAATAAATTCCAATGGCTGTCTACTGCCTCTAGAATCAAATATAAGCTTCTCTGTTTGGCTAGTAAAGTCCTTCACAAACTGGTCCCAGCCTACTTTTCCAAAATTACATTTTACCAAATATTATTATTATTCCAAAATCATATTACTCCCCCTCCCATACTCTATGGTCAGGCCAAACTAGCCTTTTTGCTGTTCCTTATGCCATCACCCCTCTCCCTTATTGCCTTGTGCCTTTGCACTGGTTATCCCCTACAGCCTTACCTTCTTACCTCTCCTTCTCAGAATCCGTAGTTTCCTTCATTGTTCAAGTGCCCTGTTCTTCCTGAAGCCTTTTCTGATCCCCCAACAAATTTACCTTGTGTTTATTTTGTATACACTTACAGTAAGTACCTTTCTCCAATAAATTTACCTTATATTTAATTGGCATGTTTTTTATTTATGTAATGTTTTCTCTCTGAATATAATGTAAGCCTCTTAAGGAAGGCAAGGACTATTTAATTTTTTACTTCTTTCCCTGGTCTGGTGCCCTAGCCCATAGTAAGGGCATAATAAATACTTGATGATTGATGTGTTGAGTTATTTAAGATAATTTAAGGAGGGAGAAAACATTTAAAGACCAAGGGAGATCAGTAAGGCTTCAAAGAGGAGGTCACACCTAGGCTGGGTCTTGAAGTTTTCAGATTCTAGGGGTTGTGATAAGAAGGGAGTACACCCCAGGTACAGGTTTCTTACCTGTGTAAGAAAGAAAGAGGATCAATATGGAGTTCAGAGAATGGTCGGTAGTCTAGTTTGGTGGGAATGTAGCATATAAAAGAGGATAATGAGAACTAATGTAGGAAATCTGGAACCAGACTGAGAAGGATGTTCAATGCCAGACTGAAGAATTCATATTTTATTCAATAGGGAGCAACTGAAGGTTTTTGAGCCTGAAAGTGATACTGCGATTTATGTAGCTGTGAGGAGGCAGAAGGGAGAAGAGAGAAAATGGTCACAGAGACCAACCAGGAGGCCAGCATAGGCCAGGGGAGAGGATGATGAGGTGACTAAGGTAATAAGGACTTGAAATAGGGGTAAATTAAGAGAAAAGAATGGAAAGGGATGGGAGAGACATGGCAAAGATAAAATTGACCAGAAATTGACAATTGATTGAATATAGTATAGAAATGATGACAAGAAGAACCAAAATTATGAAGTTGGATAACTAGGAGGTTGTTGGTACCCTAAATAGGAAGAGGGATGTTTGCAGAAGACATGGGGAAGGGAGGATAGTAAAGCAAAAATGGAGAGTGAGAATAAAGCCCAGGGCTGATATATGGTTGGGTGCTTTCCTTAAGGTGGAAGGAACCAGCCAATCAGTGGAAGGGGCTGAAAGGACAGAGTGTATTTCCAGAGTGAGAAGGCCAGGGGTGAATCTACATCTATCACCAAGGTTCTTATATGAATTTGGAGTTGAGAGGATATGGGTTCAAAATCCAGCTCTAGTACCTGTTCGGTCTTGGTCTAATCACTTAACAAGGCTGTCTCCCCTCAGTTTTGTTCTCTGTAAAATGAGGGAAGTGTACTAGATCAAGGTTTCTCAAATTTATTTGGCCCCCTGGTATCCTGTGGCTTTTAGTTAACCTTCCTATAATCATATTTAATAGGAAAAGAAATACACTCTAGAGTTTGCCAAGCACATGCATGTAAGAAGTAAAGTAAGATAAACTAATTTTTCAAAAAGAAAACCTTAGTCAATATGTAACTTTCCCCCCCTCTTCCAACACTACTACTTTTAGAATATTTCAGTAGGATAACATGGTTATACCAAATATTTCTCAATAGCCCCTAGAGAAGCTTCACATTCCCCCTGGGGTTTGCATTCACCAAATTGGAAACCTGATGATCTCTAAGGTCCATCCCACTTGTTAACATATGGTTCTATAATATTATATTTCTGTTGCCTGCAATGGTGGGCACTTGATAAAAGTTTGTTGACTAAAACCAAAAATAACCCTAGATATGGGAGATAGTTGACAGAAATGCAAAAGCAAATCATGTGAAAGGAGAACAACAATTCCAGTCTTCCAGGAATTGTCTCTTAGTTTTAGGCTGCTTATCTCAAAAGCACTCTAAGAACCAGAACCACAGGACCTTTTCATTCATCTGGTAGCCAGGCCCTCCTATATCTGGAACGAGCACCAAATTGGAATGTCAGCACCTTGAGAGAAGGGTTCGTCTCACATTCAACTTTCATCCTATGTTTAGCACCTAAATAAGAGCTTACTAAATGCTTTTTCATTTTTCATTCATTCATTATTTATTCAGTACAAGTTAATCCAAAAGGCCTCTGAGATCCCTTTCAACTCAGGGATGCCATGATTCAGCTCCAAAGGGTTTCCCTTTCCATATGGTGCTAAACCTGTAATTTGGTGGCCACTGTTGACATTATGTTGAAATACAGGAAAGTCCTCTGAAGGTATAATACAAATGATATTTTTGGATGCAATTCAAGGAAAGATTGCTTAAACACATGTTAATACTTGGGAAAATTTCTGAGGTTGCCTTTCCTATCTAACCCCATCCCTTAAAACATTTCATGCTCTAATAATATCTCCTGACTGCAGCATCCTACCTCAATATCTCGCTCTGGACAGTGCCCCATTTTCCAAATTTTTCTCAACTCCCTACTTCATTAAAACTAGGACCCTTCAGGGGTAACTAGTGACAATCCCACCTATTATAGGTAACTTTCCCAGTCATCCCCCACTCCCCTTACAGTGAATGCTTTCCTCAGAGATCATTTTCAAATCTCCTCTATAGATCTTGCATATACATAGACTGGTGGGGTTTTTTGGGTCTCCCCCATTTGTATGTGATCTTCCTAAGGGCAAGAACTAAGTTTTTGCTTGTTTTGTATACCCAAAACCACATAGTAACATGCCTGTACATATAAAGGCTTATTAACCAACCTATTGTTCAATCCTTTTTCAGTCATGTCCAACTCTTTATGATCCCATTTGGGGTTTTCTTGGCAAAGATACTGAACTGGTTTCCCATTTCCTTCTCCAGCTCATTTTACAGAGGAAGCTTGCTCAGGGACACACAACTAGTAAGTGTCTGAGAGCAGATTTGAAGTCAGTCTTCCAGACTCCAGGCTTGGCATTCTATCACTGAACCACCTAGCAGCCCACAAGAGAACTGCATCATCTGCCCATAGACTGGTTTACAGATTGTTTGACATATACAAGGCAATGGGGTTCTAGCTAGAACTGCTCCATTTCTATGGGGATCTGCTAGAAAAAAAGAACTAAAACAGGAGTGAATTTGATAGTGGACATTTCAGGGACAGGGACAGAAGAAGATCAAGGGGAAGAAGTGGGCTTTTTTGTAACTTTCAAAAATTTCACCACATAAAGACCCATCTAACCTACTCCATCTAGGTAGGTGAATGGTCAGTCTTGCTTATTACAACCTAACTCAGTCCACAGAGGAAAGGAAAAGCTCTGTAATCCTCCTTAGACCTACAATATTTCCTTAGATGTCTCCACTCACATCTCCTGAATTTAATTTTGATCCAAGAGTCAAGATAATCAGAGAGTGAAGAACGATTTTTTCAGAGTAGGTAGTTACAAGGCTGGGTGAGAGTCCCAGATTTGGGTTGTCCACATCTGAATACCTGTAAGTGCTTTTCTGGGGCAACCCTTTTGGAGAGGCTTTTGGTGTTGCTTAAACTATTTAAAGATGGTGGAGAAACAAATCAGGGAGCTTGCATTCTGGTCAGCAACAAAGTTGAAACAACGCATAGGAGTCAGGACTTGTCAGAATGATAAGCAAACATCTTGGGGCAACTTGGGGGGGTGGGGTAGAATGATTACTAAGCCATCTCACATCACATTCTCCAGCTCCATTCTCCTTTAACATCTTCCTTTCCAAGAAAAGGAAGGGAAAGGACTGATGACTCAACCCATGCTGACCTAAAGCATTGCATAATGTTTGGTTTACAGTTTTCTTATTGCTAACATTACCAAAAAGCAACCAAACGACAATGTGCTTTCTTTTTATACTGCACCAGACAGTAGGAGAATAACAGTAAACTGTTTTCCAGTAGTAGTGATAGGTTTGTATTATATTTATATTCTCAGCTAATCTCCCTTACCACGTAAAGGCATTTGTGACATCTGCCTGGGTCAGCACAGGGTCGGGGGAGGGAAGGTAGGATTGATTTTTAGCTCCAACGTTTCCATTTCAATCCCATAACTGTTCACTAAATAAACCATAACACAGACTCAGAGACAAAAGCAAAGTTTAAAATAAAAAAATATTGAGAATGTTGGAAACACCCACTTGAGTCAGAGAAGCTTCATGCTCTATTTAGCCCAGAATCTTGTCTCTAGCACAGTGCTTTGCATATAGCAGCACCACTATATGCAAATATCACTATATTTGGTGAGAAGAATTATAGTATTGTCTTCCATAATATCATCCCTAGAAGAGAAGAGGTGACCTTTGTAAAAAAAGATTATTAATAACCATTATCTTGGAGATTCAGAGCTTCCTCCAGACCATTTCTTCCACAGTCAGGGCTTTTAAGTTCTATTTTTCTTCAGAAGGACATTACCGATAATGAGATTGTATCTAGGTCAGCCCTCAATGAAGCTTGCAAGTAATTTAATCTAAGGTAGGGAAGCCCAAGGTGTTCTACCCAAATTTGGGTAGAGACAGATTCTTTTGTCTAGACAGCCCAAGGCTGGGAGGGGTCTGGTATGGCTGGAACTGGTCTGATAAAGAAATATTTTCTCTGTCCAGGGGTAAGATGATGATAGAGTGATATCAGTCCCTGTTGAAAGCGCACATAAACTGTGCAACTGTGCACCCTCACCCCAAAGGGAGCTAAAGTCAAAACTGCAGCTCCCATGCATGGACACATGCATGTTGCCTGTTTGAAAGAAACATGGATGCAACCTAATTCTGTTTGCCTTTCTTAGGCCGACCCATTAAACACCCTTAAATTCTATTACTAATGATTATGGATTTCCTATAAAGAGCAGCGTGACATAATGATGAGAGAGCTAGCCTCTAACTCTGGAATCACAGGGTTCAATTCCTATTTCTTCCACATGGGGGCCCTGTGACCACAGGCAAGTGACTAACCTCAGTACACAACCCTTTCCTCCATCCTATCTCCCAGCAAGTCTCAAGACTTATTACAGCGATCCCTTTCACAGTGTGACTTTTCTATCCCAGTTTCAATATACTGCAGATCAGCATAAGAAATTAAACAGGAATCATTTTGGAGTTTTGTGGAAGCTGCAGATGACATATGGAGGCTAGTAGATAAAAAAAAAGTTTAGAAACTCAGAAATGTATAAAATATATGCATATAAAAACAACATATTTTATCCTTTAATACCATAATAATTCAAACTTCTAGTCCAAAGGGAGGGCCCAAAAATTCCACGTAGATTTCCCATATTGCAGGGTGCTGTGCCCCTAACCCAGTTTTAGGGAAGGTATATGTTCAAGAGATAATTTTCAGACCCAGAGCTTTCTCTGCCAATAAAATCACAGAAATAATTTTTTTAACAGGTCAATCATCCTAAAATATATCTAAACTTAAAAATTACGGACATAATCTACAAGTGGGAGCTGGGTGCAGGGTATAGGTAGGAGGAGGGTGAATCGTCATCAGATAGGCTTGGGCTCATGTTCTGCCTCTGCCACAGTCTACTTGCATGGCCACTAGTGCCGTAGGTACGCTCTAAGCTGATTAAGTTACAGACTAGTCAGTGATCTGACTCAGTGAATAGAGAGCTGGTGATGGGTTAGGGTTGAGATTCAAATTCATCCTCAGATACTTCAATCAATCAATCAATATTTATTAAGCAGCTACTATATGCAACGCTCTGTGCTAAATGCTGGGGCAAAATACAGCTCCAACCCTCAAGACACTTAGTAGCAATGCAACTTTGGTCAAGTCACTTAACTTCTGTTTGCCTCAGTTTCCTCATCTGAAAATGTGGATAGTAACAGCACCTACCTCCCAGGGTTGTTGTGAGTCAAATGAGATAATATTTGTAAGGCACCTAGCAAAGTGTCTACCACAAAGTAAGTACTATATAAATGTTAATTATTAAGTGTTATTGTTCTTATTACACTGAGAGTAGGAATTTCCCCCACAGGGAATTCCTTACTAATGAAATCACAGCTCTGTATGAAAATTAGAAATATATGTCATGGATGTGCGTACTTATGTTTATGCAACAACAATTAATAAATATCTACTATGCACCTATTGTATGCTAGGCACTGTGCTAAATGCTGAATATTTGTGTGTATGTATATGTATTTATGTATATGTACACATATGTATATATAAAAACATATTTATATCCTATGTAGGATATATATTTATATATATATATATCCATAAATATTATATATATATATATATTTACAGACACAAAAACATTTGTGTAACTTAGACATTTATGTATAAATGCTATGGAAAGTAAATTTTCTAAAACTAAAGATTAAAACATCTTCAGCATACTGTCTCATCTGCATCCCAACAAATGTATGAATACACACAATGCTTTGCAAACCCCAAAATGGCAGAACTAACAACAAAAGTAGCATTGGTCCTGAGCCACTTCAGAATTTAGTAGCTGTTCAGTGGGTTCCCATAGAGCTTCCAGGAGAGACTGGTCTTGTCATGCTGCCTCTTATGAGGCAGGATCATTAAGTGTGAATCACTCAAACCTCCAAGTCAGAAGTTACCATATAAGGAAGGAAGGAGTCTAATATGATTCAGGACAAGTTACTGATTGTCATCTGCTCTTTCCTACTGTGTCTACCTTGCCAGCAGGTGAGGGGTGGTGATGGTAGGTCAGGGTGGTAACTAACCCACAAGGTTGCCTCTCTTCTCCTAGTGAACCAAGCTCCCTAAAATAAATGATTTCTTTAAAAAGTTGATCACCATGATGCTCAAGAGGGAAACCCGGTGGCACCTTAAAATGTTTTCCCACTGCTGTTCATAAAAATACCTTAAGTGAACAGGGACTAGGTTGGTCTATAGGGGTTGCAGAACCTGCAGCCTGGAGGCCACATGTGGCCTTTTAGGTCCTTGGGTGCAGCCTTCTGACTGAGTCCAAGTTTTACAGAACAAATCATTTTATAAAAGGGATTTGTTCTATGAAATTTGGATTCAGTCAAAGCAGGTTCCCCAACCCTGGACTGAATGCTCTACTTAAAATTATTGTGAGCAGGGCCCCAGGAAACTAAGTTACAGAGGAATCACAGCTCTATATATGTGGAAAGAATTTCCACACTGGAATTCCCTACACTTTTTATGTCAGTGGATCAGGAATACAGTACCTTGAAATCAGAATGTAAGAGACAGAAATTTATTTTGCATGACTATACATATTTGTAGAAGGCTTCATTTTTCTTGTTTTCTCAATGGATAAGAGAAGGAGAAAATTTGGAACTAGCAGAAAAAAGAAATAATTAAGTCTTGGTACTTAAAAGTTTTTAAGAAAGAATGTAAAAGACATTCAACTCTTGATTCTTCAGACTAGTATCAATAACTCTCATTTCTATATAGTACTTTGTTTACAAAGTGCAACCTTCTACCAACAGGAGCCATTATATCCTGGCCCTGCTTCCAACCTGGTCCCTATAGCCATCATCCAAGTTATCAGGTCCTGTGGAAAAGGCAGCAGTCACCTCCACCAACTGAAAACCAAATGCCACCTGTAGGCATTTGAGCCTTTAAAAAAATAAAAAACTGGAAGGCACCCTGGAGAGGAGACAGCATGTGCCAGGCAAGTCAAACCACAATCGCCACTTCAAAAAGCATCTCCCCTCCATCCCCAAAGAAGTCAGCTCAGGACCCTATATCCAAAAAACTTGGGAATATCAGTGCCCCCAAGTTTACTGGCCCTATTTCCAGTGCAGGTCCCCCAGCCATCACTGAGAAGAGCAATCTGTGGAAAAGGGGCTCACCATAATAACAGTGGTAATATAGACCCTACTATGTAGCAAGTACTGTGCTAAGTGCTTTACAAATACTATCTCATCTGATCCTCACGACAGCCCTGGGAGGTAGGTACTAGAGTAGGAGGCCACATTTTAACCCAGGTCTTTTTGACGTAAGACCTATCAGGCCACATTACACTCTGAGCCACCTATCTGCCAACACCAACTATTGACTAACTGCCTACCAACAGGTAGATTAGCCCAAGGGTCCAGGCAGAGGCAACACCAGACATGGCGGTCTGCCTCTAGCCTAGCCCACAAAGCCGTCACCCCAGGACCCCTGTGCAATTGATTCTGTAAAAGATGGCTATAGAAAACCCCCAAAAACCTGTTCTGGACACCAAACATCTTGCCAGTGTCAAACGGTTTAATGTCAGAAATGAATATGATGTTTTCAGTAGAGATGATACCAAAGAAAATGCTGCCATACCCAAGGGACCACAAAACCTTCTCATCTGACTTGAAAATGAAACATCCATAATGTCTTTTTATTAGAAGGCGAGCCCCTTGAGAGTAAGGACTGTCTTGTGAGTAAGGACTACTTGTATCCTCAATGCTTCACAAATAGTAGTGACTTTATAAATTCTTCTTTACTCGTTCATGAATTCACTGCTTACAATAATAGTGTGAGATAGGTAGTACAAATATTATCTCCATTTACATATTGAGACAAAAAGATTAAAATGATTTGCCCAAGAACAGCCAAATGAGAATGCACCGATTATGTAGCGATAGAGTCAAGATTTGAATCCAGAACTAAAAACCCCGAAGTTCAACCCTTTCAACCACACCTTTTTGTCTCTAACAGAAGGAAGAAGTGGTCTAGAGAACTTTTAAAAATCTACAAAACAAGGATAGCCATTACAATTAAGGATTTTGGTAACACACTTGGCTGTGCTCTGTTTTCCTCCTTAGATCAAATCTTTGAAGTCTGAGTTCCCTTATTGATGATACTGGAAAGATAGAGGAAAGAGCACAGAAATTTTCTAGATGACAAAGAAAACCAGTTTAAGATTTCATTTATTTTTAACCAGACCTGTGATTTCATCCGTGCTGAGAGCTTCCAATGAGCTATTTCCTCTGCCAATGCAGATTGTCACATATTCTTCAATTTGCTGCCTTAGAGAACTGCCCCGTCCCCCAGCTAGGGGGACCGAACCCTAGGTCTTCCTTCAAATGTCAGCTCTCTCTCCACTAAAGCACTGCCTCTCAAGATTTAAAATATTTGCCTCTAATAAACCACAGCATGAAAAATCAGTTGATTGTTTTCTGCGGTGAGGGACAAAATTGAGAGGCATCATACATAGTACAATGGAATTAATTAATAGACAAACATTTATTAAATGTTTACTATGTGCCAGGCATTGAGAAAGCAAAAAAAAAGCTTAAAGAGTCCCAGCTCTAGAAAAGTTTGCACTAGATCAAGTCAGGACACCTTGGCTCCAACTTTGGCTCTGACATATGTGACTCAGCAACTTACCTCATGTCTCCAGGCCTCAGTTTCCTCATCTGTAAAATGGGGATAACACTTGCACAATCTACTTTACAGGGTCATTGTGAAGGAAGATCCTTGAAAACTTCCAAGCTATATATGTTGATTGTTGTTGCGCAAAACAATAGAGATTGTACACATGAAAATGAGGTGAAATCAGTTATGTTTTTCTGCAGTTCAGAGAGTTTTATGAAACTCTAAAAAATGCCCTTGGGAAACAGATTGCTCCTGGATGTTTAGGGGACATGCCCATCTGGGTACTCTCACTTTCCACCCTGGATTCAAACCATCAACAGAGGCCCAGCTTGGCAAAGAATTATCCAGATCAAATACCTGTTGCCTGACAAATTCCACTGTGTGTATATTGGCAAACGTAGCAAAACCCCAACCCCATTGCTCTGAATTTTGGGCTGCTGAAAACTGGGTAGAAAATGTCAAGTGACCAATATTTACAAATTGTTCCTTTTTTGGTTTATCTCTTTACCAAAAAGACATGCTTTTGCAAGAGGTAAGTTTTTTCTTAGTAGAGCAGAGATAGGGACTATGTTTCGTTGGGGAGCTACTGGAGGAGGAAGGCAGCTAGGTGGTGCCATAGTGCATACAGTGCCAAGCCTAGAGTCAGGAAGATTCATGTTCCTGAGTTCAAATCTGAGCTCAGACACTTACTGTGTGACCCATGACAAGTCACTTAACCCTGTTTGCCTCAGTTTCCTCATTTGTAAAATGAGCTGGAGAAGGAAACCCCAAATTGGGTCATGAAGAGTTGGACACAACTGAAAATAATGAACAACAAAAATTGGATGAGGGAATTCCCTCTATCAAAGCAGATTAGCCCCTTTTCTGCAATTTATACTCCTAAAATGTTAGAGCATTGAGATGTTAAATGACCTGCCTGGTCCCAAAGCCAATATGTATCAGAGGCAGACCTTGAACCCAAGTCTTTTAAGCTCCAAGACCAGCTTTCTATCCATTACACTATCCACTGTCTCTACATTAAACTGAAGGACAACAATGGATAGACATTAAATCACACAACCACACTAGAGTTTCTAATAGGTCTGGTCCCTCATTTGGAAGGTGCTAACCTATTTACAAAGACCTACCCTATAAAATAAGAAAAAAAATTACAAGCCACATAGTTTCAAGAACACTAGATCTGAAATGAGAAAACTTGGGTTCAAATCTGGTACTATATTTGTTACTTCTCTGGGACTAAATGTTCTCATTTGTAAAGTGATGGGGTTGGATGAGATCAGCGGTTCCCATTTAGTGGTTTGCAAACCGCACTGGTGATTTGAGTCTATGGTCCAACAAGTTCATACTAAAAATTCTTTAATGCCTCCTGTGACAGTAAATAATTATAGAATATTATGAGTAACATATTAAAATTATCCTGGAGGAGTTTACAACAAACTTCTGTTGTTACTGTTGAAAAACATGAAACAAAAAACATTGGAAACCAGTGGTTTAGATGATGTACAAACACTCCTTCCCATTCTAAATCCCATGATAAAGGATCATGTTCTAGTCCTAGGCAGCCTGCAGATAATTCATACTCACCTCGGAGTTACTCTGGATGAAAGTGATCAAGGAAGTTAACATCTTCTGCAGCTCCTGCAAATCTTTGGATATAGAGGAAGCCTCCATTTTCACCATACTTCTTTCGTACCTGCTGAAGTTTCTTCAGGCAAACAAAATAACCCAACTTTGTATTTCACATGTCTCTGTTTACTTCTTGCTGGAAGCAAGGGAAAAAATGTAATTCTTAATCAATTAAGGATCTGTAACAAATTAGAACACAGCCCTGCAGCTGCTGAGCATAATCTACTTTCCTCCATGAAGAACCTATCTGACAATTCCCAATGAAATTGATCTTTCTTTCTAGACCTCCCCTATTATTTACAATACATACCACATACTTGAGAACTGTATTTATATTGTCTTGAATTTAGGTTCTAATTGCTGTATGTACCCAATCTTGTCAATATCTCTAAAAACTGACTGTGCCCACAGTACTATGCTAGCCTCACAGTAGGTATTCATGAAGAAATGAATTGACTTCAAACCCAAATGGTATAAAGGTGAACTGAGGCTACAACCATGTTCATCCTCTTTCTTCACTATCTCCAAGTCACCTGCTTAGTTTGTAATATCGACCTGAAAATTTATCTCAAGACTTTTTCTACTTGAGCAGTTCCCAAGTTTATTCAAGATTTATTTGATTTCTAAAGCCTTTTTGTATCAAAAAGTCAAATTCGGTAGTGGTTGTATCTAACATTACAAAGTAAATAAACTCCTAAGAGCTACTGATCAACAAGTATTTACTGAATTCCTGTCATATAAACCATTTCTACAAATCAAATTACATTCCATAAGTACTAGAGACATTCGGTACAGTAAATGAAAAATACAGCAAAAAATCATTACACAAAGCAAATATTCCCTTCTAACTGATCTTAACGCATCAAGTCTAGATTTTCAACTCAGGTCTGCTTAAAACAATTCTTCAACAATAGCTCCAGGTTTAGGGGCATCCTATTGATTCTGTTTACCTCATTTCTGTTATAGGCAGCCTTATCCTCCCCAGGCCACTTTCTTCAGAAGCTGAGAAATTGGAAAGATTACATCTATGAAGCTTTCCTCCCCACATCTGTCACCAAGCTCATCTGTACCAATACCCATTTGTATCAACACCAACTCCTGTTTCTAGGGTCCCTTATTACTCAACCTTTGATATCTATACAGTTATTTTTAACTTTTTTTTGTGTCAAGGACCCCTCTGGTAATCTAATAAAGCTTATAGACTCCTCGGAAGAATGTTCTTAAATGCATAAAGTAAAATACATAGGACCACAAAGGAAACTAATAGTGAAATAGTTTCATATATACACGTTTATATATTTGTAGATAATATAGAAATATATACATGCAACACAGGCATATGTGCATATGCTACATACAAGTGTGTTACATACATGCATGTATAGGTATAAAAATGTCATGAACTCCAGGTTAAGAAGGTCTGGCTAGGCCATTTTAGCCAAAAAGAAGGAATCAGCAGGTACCTCAGGCAACAACAACCCAACCCCCACAGGGTGAATACAAGGTCTTACCAATTTGTCTCTGGACGCATTTCACAAGTTCAAGAAGGGAAGCTAACATCCTACTCTCACTCCTGAGCCCCAAAGTAAATACTGCCTATTTCTCTCCCTCTATCTACCTGGGGTCCAAACTGTCACCCCACAACGTTCTAACGCAGAGCTCAGAGCTGAGCCTGGACTGGAGTCGGAATGGGATCTTCCCAATGGAGAAAGGAGAAGCAGGGCTCCCTGCTGTACTTCCTCCTCGTTGGATCCTCAAATACCATTATTTTCTCAAACCTAGCTCAGGCCTCTTACTGCCCAGAGCGCCCCGAAAGTTGGGGAGTGGAAAGACCCCAGGCTCCCTTTAGGGTCGGAGGGAGAGGGAAGGGGTCGGGGGAGTAGTCACCCTTTCCCTAAACCCAAGTGTGTTTTGTTTTGATCTGGGGTGGGGAAGGGGGTGGAGACAGCCAGCGCTTCGCAGCTCCCCGGGTTCCTCCCTTCCCAGATCAGACAGCCCGGTTTCTCACCTGATCTGGACTCCCTCCGCAGCTCCAGCTGTCCGAGACCCCGCTGCCCACCCGCCTCGGCCGGCGGAGCGGAGAACCGAGGGCCCCCGGCTGCGCGCGAGAGGAGGCGGGGAGACAGTACCGAAGGAGCGGACGTCAGGGGCGGGAGCTGGGTGACAGCCGGCCCCGCTTCCCTCCGGCCCCTATCCCGCCCAATCCTCCTCCCGCCTCCGGCACCGCCCCTTCTCCCCAGGGTCTTCTCCAGCGTGGCCAGGAAGGAGCTCCTCCCGAGCCCGGCTGCTGGCCGCTTGCCGGAGCTGTGGGCAGCCGGCGTCGGGGCGCATCGCGGGGCGGAGAGCGCCAGGAGAAGCCGGAGAGGTTTGGGGACAGCGAGAGCCGGCGGAGCGGCGGGGCTGGGACGGTCCGGGGGAGACAGGCAGGGAGTCTGCTTCTCGTTGTGCCCCTCCCGCTGGGCTCTGGTAGCGAAACCAGAGAACCAGGTAACTCCCTAACGTCTCACTGGGGGAGAACTGGGTGTCTTGAGAGGACAGGGGAGGACCCTAAAGGAAGTCCTCTCTGACGGAAGAAACCTGAGCCCTGAGATGCTCTTTCCGCACCTACTGTGGGAGGTGCGGACGAGGAAAGTAAAAAGACATCCCCTGCTTTCAAGGAGCCCACTGTCTAGTGGGGGAAAGTAGATACAGACAAGATAAAGACAAAAGACAGCCCCTGCTTTCAAGAGCCCACTGTCTAGTGGGGGAAAGTAGATACAGACAAGATAAAGACAAAAGACAGCCCCTGCTTTCAAGGAGCCCACTGTCTAGTGGGGGAAAGTAGATACAGACAAGATAAAGACAAAAGACAGCCCCTGCTTTCAAGCAGCCCACTGTCTCGTGGGGGAAAGTAGATACAGACAAGATAAAGACAAAAGACAGCCCCTGCTTTCAAGGAGCC
>CM053772.1:74561802-74688377 GCA_028658325.1 Potorous gilbertii | reverse complement strand
TGAAGGACTGGAAAACGCGTATTTCAGAAAGCGGGATTTTAGGTGAGAGTTGAACGAAACCTGGAAAACTAGGCCGGAGAGATGAGGGGGCAAGCGTTCCAGGTAGGGCAGACAGCTAGAGAAAGCGCTTGGAGTCTGAAGATTAATCAGTCATTATGGTTGAGAACAGCCCAGAGGCCAGTGTTCCTGAATACAGTACTTGGATCACAGTATGTGTAAGAAGACTGGAAAGATAAGAAGGGGTCACCCTGAAAGACAGACATGGGTAGGAGATGGCTGTTACCTGGGACACTTGTGTCTTGACCATGGATCCACAAAGCATCGATATGGAATAAAGGATTTAAACTTTAGGTCCAGCACCCTGTCACTTTGACACCATGCTGCTTCTCCAGATCCTAAACTCTTTCCACAACATCCTCCTGCTTCTCTATATATGAGCAGATGAGTTCAGTGTTGGTTTAGTGAGAAACGTCATCTTTTCATGGATTGAACACTAGATCTAAGAGCCAGGAGATCTGAGTTCCGCCACCTGTTAGCCATGTGACACTGGGCCAGTCCCTTAACCTCTCTAAGTTTCAATTTCTTTGTCTGTGAAACAATAATAATACTTGCACCTACTTCACCCATACATTGTCATGAGGACAAATCGAGATCATGAAGCCTGAGCGCTTTACAAACCTTATTTGATACTTGGTGGTAATAGAACTTAATTTATCTTTAAAAATATTAAAGACCACTTTATATTCATATAAATAAATATTCATATTTATTTCATATATAATTTTATTTAAGAATAATATAATTAATGTATTATTAAGAATATAATAAGAATTGAGAATACTTAAGAAACTTTTCTTTCTGTTATAATTTCCCTCTCTCCTATACTTCTGATTCTCCTGGACTTTATCCGTATGACCATGACTTAGTTGCCTCAGCCATTGAAAAGAGTGGAGCTTCTGATGGAGAAGTCCTTTGGGAGGTGGAGGAGAAAGGGGGTGTGTGTGTGTGTGTGTGTCTGTGTGTCTGTGTGTGTGTGTAAAATCTGTAGGAAGAGATCTCCATTTTAGGGATAGGCTCATTCCAGTTCCCTCCTGGAGAGAGTTCTTTCAAAATTGGCCACAATATCAGTACTTTCTCTCTCCCCTTCTCCCTTTGATATTTTACTTCCCTCCTACCGCCAACACCTTAGAATGTAAGATAGAAGGTACACTGGGACCAAAAGGATGATTATCTTACTCACACCTTTCTTAAGTGTTGAATCACACTGGACAAGTGTGTTGCCTTAGAAGAGAATACCAAGATTCTGAAGCCTAATCTGAGTAAAAGGGGTTATCTCTAAAGAAAAGTGACAAGATTTATCTAAAGCCAAAATATGCTGTGCTCTGGTTTCTCTGCCTAAATCTTTGTGAAGACAGAGAAGGTCAGTGATACACTCAAGGCCTTGGATATACTGATTACAGGAGAAGTAGGGGTCACACTTATAAACTACTAATGTTATATATCACAGAATCATAGCTCTAAAGCTAAAAGCAGGGTTATGCTGGAGCCAGCTGTAACATGAGAGCAGATTGTTAAAATTCTAGTGTGAAATGTCAGGCAATAGGGTGACATCCGCCTGGAATGAATTCACACACTCAAACCTTCTTCCAGTCAAATAACAATGTTGATGGTAAGGTAATGGGAGCAGGCAAGAATCTTAGAAACTCTGCAACTTCATAGAGGTAAGACTAGTGATTTTTATACAAAAAAGGCAGTTAAAGGATCTGGATGGAATTAAGGAGTGATAAGTGATCTGGGATGGGCCAGTTAGCAAATGTGAAAGGAACATTAGGTATTCTGGGGTGGTCCAAGAGAGATAGTGAAAGGACTGGACTGTTAAGTAAACTAATTAAGTGATCTAGGTGTGCTGGGGAACAGATCCCATGGGCAGAGGTGTCAGTGATCTGGCCTACTGAAATATATGGGAAAATTCAGGGACTGGGTTGTTTTCAAAGACATGGTCTTTTTCTTTTTAGGGGTCCAGTCCCATCACTCCATCATGAGCATTTACCCCCTCAAAAATCAGCAAATGCTACACATCAGGGATCAGTTTGTTGTTTTGTTTATTGTCATTTGAAACTTAAGAAAGTAATAGAAAAAAGTGATAATGTTAAGATTAAACTAAAAGTGTGTCCTACACACTTTTTTTTTTTTGAGAGCCAGTTATTAAACATTTACCAATACACCATTGGCTGAAGGGGAGCTCAGCAGTCATCTTGTCCAGCTTTGTCCCCAAAAAAGAATCCCCTGAACTGGATGCTCAATAAATGGCCTTCGGGGGAAGTGTGGTATAACCAAAAGAGCCCCAACTCTGGAGACACAGGATTTGGTTGAAATATTCCTTCTGCTCACTTGTGTAACTATAAGCAAATCACTTAATCTCCCTGGGTCACCATTTTCAGGTTGGACTAGATCAGGGGTTCTTAACCCTTTTTGTGTCATGGAGCCTTTTGACAATCCAGTTAAGCCTGTGTACCTCATGTTTTAAATGAATAAATTTTTAAAAAGATTATAAAGAAACTAATTATTTTGAAATAGAGTTGCATACAAAAAAGCAAATTCACCAACCCCAGGTTAAGAACCCTGGAAAAGATGGTCTCTGAAGTGCCTTCCATAGTTAAGTCAATAATTCCCATGGTCCAATGACTTCCCAAGGCAGTCATTTTTGGATCCTTCTAGGAAACTCTTCCAGAAACTGAACCTTAAGCTGCCTCTCTGCATTTCCCTGTGGGACCAAACCCACAGTCTAATTTAGCCTCTTCTGTAGGATCACTTTAATTAACATTCATAAGAATAACTGACACAGAGTACATTTGCATAATCATTTCATTTAATCCTTACAATAACTTTGTGTAGCAAACTAACTATTTCTCCTTCCCTCCCCCTGTTTTGTAGATATCAGGTTAGGATAAAACTGCCTGCCTCCTCTTCCTCATCTGCTCACAAGTCTGGTGTCCTCTGGCATCTTCAAGTGTCACTAAGACAAAAGCTAACATAATTTATACTATGGAACCAAAATAGAAGGTTGGAAAAACTTTTTTTATTGGTGGATCTACAAAAGAGCTGGGAATGAAGCCTTGAGTCTAAATATTCCCTCCACTTCCTCCATCCTTCCCAAGGAAACAATTGGGCATTATCTCAGTGGCTTGTAGACAGTGAGATCAATTTGAATTATAGGATCCCTTCATTGTTTCCAAACCACCCCTTCCCCAGACACTGTCACCTCCAAACTTTTAAAGCCTGATTTGGGTTCAATCTATTCAAATGAATGCTTATAATTCCCTAATCCCTTAATTTTCTTCCACAGAAGACTTTTACTATGAATTCCATACCCCACATCAAAACTTATTAAAATTAAGAAAATGAGGTAAGGAAAATGGTGTAAGAGAGTGATTCCATCCTAGCCTTCAACTACTTGAGGAGTCATAGAAAGCAAAGAATAAATGACAGATAATATAATAGTAATGTCTTAACTGCGTGTAATCCCTTTACAAAGTTTGAACAGCTCTCCAAATAAGACATAAGGGAACAATGTGATTGATTAAGCTAACAAATTCCCTGTCTAAGAGTTTGAGGGATATTTAAGGTAGTTTATCAATTCAAGTTAGGGGCAGCTAGGTGGTGCAGTGGATAGAATGCTAGCCCAGGAGTCCAGAAGACATGAATTCATATCTGACCTCAGACACTTACTACTACCTATGTGACTTTGGGGAAGTCATTTCACCCTATTTGTCTCAGTTTCCTCATCTGTAAAATGAACTGGAAAAGAAAATGGCAAACCACTCCAGTAACCACTATCAAGTATACTCTATCCAGTATACTACAGTATCCAAGAAAACCCCAAATGGCTCGTAAAGAGTCAGACATGACCCAAATAGGGTCATGAAAAGCTGAACGTGATTGAAAACATCAACCACACATGTTAATTAGAGTTAGCAATGGAAAGAGAATGCTGCCTCCAATAGGGATTTGCTGGGGAAGCTGGGAGATTTCTCTCTTTCCCATTAGTCACTTGGAAAGGGAGTGAAGCCTCAAGAACATTTTATGGGGAAAGATCCTTGGGTGGGTGAGATTTCTTTCTTTTCCCTTTGTTGTAATTATGGCATTTAGCAGCACATTGTCTAGAGTGAGACGCATTATCTAACATTTCAAGAGTTTGTGAAATTAAATATTTGAGGCATAGTTGAGAGGTAGATACATATTATACCCAGACACAGAGAGAGAAAGGTAGTTGGTCATTTGAAGAAGAAGCAGTCTAGAAGAACAGGATCCCTTATGGCAGAGAGCAGAGACAGCTTTGAACTGGGGAGCTAATCCTGGCAATTGAGAATCAAGGTATGGAGATGACTCTGGGCACACAGCTGAGCCACCCATCTAGGAGAGACACTGTACCAAAATGGGTTTGGTATGGACTCTACAAAGGGAGAAAAAACTCTGAGACTTGAAATATCAGGAGTTGTGAGTTATTTTTGTCATATGTGTATCCTACATGTGTGCCTCACTACCAATGTAGTGAACCATTCTTCCCAGGATGCTATGTGTATTTGTAGGAGAGTTTGGGGGTGGGGGAAGAGCTACTTTTTTTTAACTATAACATCCTAGTAAAATGCCTTTACTAAGATCTAGTTGTGTCTACAGGGGAAGCTAAGTGGCACAATGGATAGAGCACTGGACTTGGAATCAAGAAGGTTCAAATCTGACCTCAGACACTTACTAGCTGTGACCCTAGGAAAGTCAGTTAACCTCAGTTTGCCTCAGTTTCCTGATCTCTAAAATGAGTTGGAAAAGGAAATGACAAACTACTTCAGTATCTTTGCCAAGAAAACCCCAATGAGATCATGAACAGTCGGACAGGACTGAACAACAACAGTAACAGCTGTCTACCAGCTAACTGTTAATGGGAAGCTTACTGGTGAAGACTGTTATTGCCAGAACAGACTCACAGGATTATTTCTGGAGTGGTAGCCCAAAGGGGATGCTATGATAAAGTCACAGCAAACACTTCAATGCCTATGCTTCAATCCAAGATACCAATCTACACATACAGAAAGTTGCAAGTCTAGATGTGTTTCAGTCCCTTGACTCAGCTCCCACAGCTGGGGGTGGGGGACAGGATAATGTGAGTTAATAACATGATTCTCAATGAACATAGAAGGTGCTATATCATGATGTCTGGGTTGCCATGATAGATTTCTGGGTTGCCTCATGGATCACTGAGTAGTTTGGGAATTTGCTTCTCCTGTCATCTTCACAGATGAATGAAGTCTCTAGTCTAGGGACTTGAGTTCTAGCCAGGAAGAGAATAAAACTCATGTCTGGAAAGTGTTTCTGCCTCAAATGTCAAAAATTTGACTTAAAATTATGAGGACAAAGAAAGAAGGGAAACCTTCTTGTATTGGCAGATTGATATGGGAAGAGATACAACAATGAGGAAATTTCCTCAACCATCATCTGCCCCTTCTTCTCATCTCCCTCTGTTCTTTATAAAACTCCATCTCATACAAGAACTCTTACATCACGATGCCCTTACCTATCATCTCCTTGTACAAAGTCTCTATGACCTCAAAGATCTGAGATCAAACTAGAAGGATAAAATTAGAATGACTCTTGAGGTCATTCAACTAAGGTTCAACCTGCTGAATGAGTTAGACATTTCTTTTTAAATAAATGAGGTAACTGAGGCCCAGAAAGTAGTATGTGGCAGAGCCAGAATTTGAATCCAGGTCCTTTGACTTCAAATTCAGTATTCTTTTCTACTGTACCAAAGTATCTTTATATTAAATAAAAGATCCCATACTCCTTGTTAAATAAAGAATTGGCAGATCTCTAGGCTGAAAAATGTTTTGTTTCTTGTTTTCTTGCATTGATAGGGATGATACAGACAGGAAAACTAACTGATTTGCCCAAATTCCATCATGCATTTGGATGGATACCCCATAAAACTTGCCCATCAAGATGTATATATATATATATATATATATATATATACTGTATGTCCCATATATATGTGTATATATATATATATATATATATATATATATACACATATATATGGGACATACAGTACAGGTGGACAAAGAGTTGGGTCCAGAGTTGAAGAGGAGAAGAATAGATTGAATTGCCTTCAGGAAATCACAAAATGCTTTTACTGACCCCAGATTTCCCTTGAAAACAAAGGTCTATCTTTTGAAAACCACAGTCTACTAATACTACTATATGGCAACAGGTAGAGCACAACTGACTCCAAAGAGTTAAAAATGAATATCAAAGAGAGAACAACTGAAGTGCATGGTGAGTGTGAATAACTTGCAATACAAATTGATTGAACACCTCTGAATAACAGGATTAAAAGATATTGTCAAGGAATGCTAGGAAGAATTGATGACCCTGGTCATGTGGTTAGAGCAATCTAACAGTTAACCAGAGTGTACATAGGTAGCATTGCCAGGAAAGCTCCAGCATATTGGGTGGTGGATGTGATGTTATGTGATGTTATGAGACATGAGCCAAAGTGTAAGGGATGGGTAAACATGGTTGGCAGTCTATATTATTATTAATATGTAATACATTATTATATATCCCAAACTATGACATTACAGATACAATCAAATAAGTTATAACTCTGTTGAGGGTGGGCACTCCTAAAATTTGGTTGTTTTGTGAAAATTATCCCTCCTTTGTGGAGAAGGAAAGAGGAGACTATCATTTCTCTGCTTCTCAGGGTTTCTCTTTTCTCTTTTGCTTCCTTCCTTCTTCTCTCCCTTCCTTCCCTCCTCCTTCCTTCCTTCCTCCTCTCTTTTTCCTCTCTCTCTCCCCTCTCCTTTCCTTCTTTCCTGCTTCCTCCTTCCTTCCTTTTTTTCTTTATTTCTTTCTTCCTATAGCCAAATAATGTTTTAAAAGAGGTTACTCTTGGAAAATCTATAATAAATCCTCTCCTGATGTCTTATCTGAGGGCAATCTGGTTTGTTAATTGGTAGATTTTTGAGCTAAAGATAACTTTAGAGATATTTATCCCAACTCCTTAATTTACAGATGAGGAAGTTGATGGCAACACTTTCCCCTCTGAGATGGGGGTAGGTTGGGAATACGTATGACTTTAGAGCAACTGAACATGCTATGTACAAGGGACTCATGGTATAGTGGAAAGAACATTGAACTTGGAAGAAGGTCTGAATCTAAATTTCACCTGTCTCTTACTAGATGTGTGACTTTGGGGAATCATTCACTTCTGTAGTTTTCTCTCATCTGGAAAACAAAGGGGTTTGACTAGTTGACTTCTAACATCTGACCTCTCTGGTTGTAACATTTTATGATTCTATGAAATGAAATTCATATTTTTTTCCCACTAACTACATGCTTTGAGTCATTTTCTAGGTTTCCATGGAGACTGACCAGAAAAGATGAGAGCAAAATTGAGTTCTTAGTAAGGTAGAATGTTAAAGCTGAAAGGGACATTAGAGGACATCTAGCCCAGGCTCCTCATTTTAGACATGAATAAACAACACCCGAAGTATGACAGGAATTGTCCAAGGTCACATGGCTAATTAGTTGTAGAGCTTGGATTAATCCCTTGGATTCTGACCTTCCAGCTCTGATCTCTTGCCACTCTACCATGGCCTTGAAGATGACATTCCTTTTTTTTTTTTTTTGAATTTTGAGTTTCAGTTTCTCTCTCCTTCTAGTCTTTCCCCTATCCATTGAAAGGCAAGCAATGTGATTCCTATAGCACATGTAAAATCATGCTAAACATTTCCATAGAAGATGCCATTCTAACAGAGTGGGAATCTAGGGATCTACACCAAGGTGAGGGGAACAGATGGAGAAGCCTGGTCAGAGACAGGATTGACAACATTGTACTAGAGAAGCTAGCAGCACAAGTCTGATATAAAAAGTTAGGTTTTCCATGATAACCTAATTTTCTGATGTATTTATGTTTTGTTGGTAACCCGCTCTGATTCACAGATGTTTCCTACCAAAAAAGCAACTATGAAGATCATAAGCATCCTAGCCTTAGAACATAACTCATGATCTTCATTTATTCATTCAACAAACATTTATCAAACTATGTATATTTTACTATGTGCATTCCATTTGCTGGGTACTAATGGGAATACTTCAAAATTCCAGTCGCTCTTTAATTTCATCAATGTGTATATTAATTCAGTGGTACAGATTTCAACTCCTCCATGACTATCCTTCTTTGTCTTCCAATAAGGCATTAGAGACCTTGCTTGACTTCTCATTACATGGCTATCCATCGCTATCCCTTACCTCATTACTTAACCAGCCTGTTTTAGTTTTCTTTCTAGTCATACTTTTTTTTTTAATAACATCATCCCTTACACAACTCTTTATTTTTGATGTGTTATAGCCTGTTTACACCAAGCAGATTCCTCTTCATTGCCCTTCGGGAGATCCCTACCTTTTGTTCTTTGGATACCATTCCATAACTTGCAGCCATACAAAGATAAATTGGAATGTCCTTGTTCTCAAGAAGTTTGTAACCTATTAGAAGAGATAAACCATGCACACAGAGACACAGCGGCATGGTATAGTATAAAGAACAATGTATGGAGAGTCTGAACACCTGGTTTCAATCTCTGACACCTGCTAGCTATGTAACCATGGAAAAGTCACTCACTGTGAAATAAAGATAACAATACTTGCTTGAACTGTATCATAGGTTTATTGCAAGGAAAGCACGTTGTAAATCATGAAGTGCTATGAGTTTGTAATAATACCATTTAGAATATGACAAGTGAGGACCTGGATTACAAGGTACTATGAGCTCAGATAAGAGAGGATGGCTCCCTGAGTTGGGGGAGGAGATCAGAAAGGGCTTCATGGTGGAGGCGGCATTTGAACAGGAATATTGAAAGATGGGTAGGATATCAATAGACAGAAAGGAGGAGGGCAGGGGAGGATTCCAGATATAGGGAATTATATGAATAAAGAAATCAAGGCAGGCTATGAATGGCATGTAGTTGGGAATTAATGTGAGAAAAACAGAACAAAGTCAGATTGTGTATAGACTAAGGCATCTGGACTTGATTTGGTAGATAATGGAAAGCAATTGAAAGTGAAATAGTCTGGAGACATGATTAGATCTGTACATCAAGATCAGTCTGGCAATGAAAGGTATGGAGGACAAAAGACTGGAGCTGGAGAATGTTATTGCAGTAATCCAGGCAAGAGGTAATGAACTAAGGGAAGGATTTTTATAAGGAATAGTAAGAAAAGGACAAATGCAGGAAGACCTGACTGGTTTCCAATTTTTCACTTTGGGTCACAGGATTTGCCACCACAGGCATGGTGGGTGACAAATGGAATTCCTGAAGCAAGGTGATTGCTTTCCTTTTCAGAGCCAGTCAGGATTAAGTGACTTGCCCAGGGTCACAAAGCTAGTAAGGATGAGGTCAGATTTGAACTCAGGTTCTCCTGGTTCTAGGGCCAGTGCTTTATCCCTTGTACCACCTAGCTGTCCCAAGGTGATTGATTTTCTTTTGGAGAAGTGATCAGCAAGTGAGACTGCAAATCAAATCTCAATATAATTGAAACATGCTTGACTTTGGCTCTTCTCTAGTCAAGTCAAATCCCTGTTGGCTGCTTCCTCTCCATTTTAGGGACCAATAACTAGTATCCCAGTTCTTTTTGGCTCCTTAATATCAATTAGCTTTTACAAAGGAATATTTATTCACACATATAGCAAGAGCAAAGATACAAACATTTTCCCCTAATACCTCATGTTAATAGGGGGATGGGGTGGAGGATTAGGTTTACAATTTAGTTTAGTTCTACATAACATTGATCCAATCAAGTTCATGCCCAAAGGTAACATTGCTGAACTGGAGTCTCAGACTCATGCTCCCCAAGATGTTGATGATGGGCTGACTGCAGTGTCTGTCCTGGATTCCTGAACTCTCAGATCCCCATGACTGGAGCTCTTGACCTGTATTATAGACTACACTCTGAACCTAGAACAGAAAAGAATTATAAGATCAAAAAAGTAGGCCTGCTTCTCAGAAGCCATATGGCCTCACAAGGGGAAGGCTCCATGGCCCTCCCCTTTATAGCATGGTTCTCTCACTAGAGGTCATTGTCAAAGATGTCACCTGGCTTCCTTCAGGAACCTTTGCCCCCTGTGGCAACAGTCACAGGCCCTTCTGAAGATTTCATCAGTTACCCAGTACACAGTCAACGGAAAAAGATTTCTCCCAACCTTGTGGCAGGCCAGTTGGAACCAGTTAGTGAATATCCACTGATGTTACAGTCTTCACATGTATCCTGGAAGCAACTTCCTAGCTTCCTACTCTGGGATGATGCCATGTGAGCAAGCTGAAGGGAGTTTGCACATATGCCAGACACCATTACTTTTCTCCCCCACCAGATATGTCCAACCAAGGGGCTCCCAACTTCTGATCAGTGGTCTGCTTATTAACTAAGCTTTACTTCACACAATAGAAATTCCCTATAAGTATAGGAGTATAAACAAATGAAGATCCTAGAAGTTTGTTTCTGTTTTTTCTTTTTTGTTTAATTCATAGAATTTAAAGCTGGAAGGGGCCTTAAGGATGATGCAGACCAGGAGTTCCTATCTTTTTTATGTTATATTATGGATCTCTTTGACAATCTGGTGAAACCTATGGATGAACCCTTTCTCAGAATGATGTATTTAAATGGAGTAAAATACAAAGGAAATCGGTTATGCTAAAATACAATTATAAAAAAAAGTTTGTGGACTCTAGGCTAAGAACCCCTTATTTAGTCCAAACTCATTACTTTACAGAATAGGAAATTTAGACTCAGAAGAGTTAAGTGACTTTCCCAAGGCCACAAAGCTAGTTCTGAAGCTGACTTCAACTAGCTCTCAAGAGCTGATTGTTAAATTTTTATTGGGAACATTTGCGTCTGGGAAATAATCAAATGCTACAAATCAGGGCATGATTTACTGATTTCACTGATCATCTAGACCTAAGAAAGTTATGGAGACAATGTTAATAATGCAGATTAAGTTTAAAAGTGTGTTATATGTATATTTTCCTAAGAAAGCCAGTTTTTAAACATCTACTAAAACACCATGATCTAGAAGAAAGAAAAGAAAAAACCAAGAAACTGCAGGGTACATTTTGAATGTTACCCTTTGAAAGGTAACTGTTTTGAGATAGTACTCAGACATAAGGGAATCTCTCCTGGAAGGATGTAAGGCTCCACTATTAACTCTTGGAGCCCATGGAGGTAGCTAGGTGACTCAGTGGATAGAGCACTGGGCCTTGATTTAGGAAGAACTAAATTCAAATCTGACCTCAGATACTCACCAGCTGTGTGACTTTGTGTGACTTAACTGGTTTACCTAAATCCAATAGAGAAGGAGGTAGGAAACCACTCCAGTATCTTTGTCAAGAAAATCGCATACAGTCATAAACTCATAAACATGAAGTCTTACATGACTGAAAAATAACATTAACCCTTCCTTGCCTTCTTCAACTGGGTTCATAGTGTCATACTTAGCTAGTCAACAAGTTAAATTCTTGTCCAGGTACCCAGTTTGTCTAAGGAAAAGACCAAAGCAGGGAAAACAACCCCTTAATGAGTTTGAATACTGAGAATAAATACATAAAACAATTGGAGTCAGTTCAATGCAAAGGTTTATTGAACGGAAAAGAGGAGGCAGGGGAGAGAGAAAAAGGGACCCAACGTACAATTCAGTCATTCACACTAATAGAGCACAACTCAGGTAACAGAGCATAACTCGTGTAAGGGGAGTGTTACACTGGGAATCACAGAGATATGGGTCCTGTCAGCAGGGAGGGAGTGTTCCAAAGTGCCCCTCTGAGAGAGGGTCCTTATACTCTGATTTTGCATAGCCCTCCTGGAGCTGGTCAATTTGCATATTAGAGGTCAGGGCAAAAAGATATTTTGGGGGTTTGTTATCAGGGAGGAAAACAAGCTGGTGTTAGACAAAATGGGGGGCTGAGCTATACTAACCTTTGAAAAATGTTGTCAGTGTTTTCCCAGTATTTGTCCTATAAGCTTACAGCCTCTCTTAGGAGGAGAGTGTCATGATAGTCTCAAGACAATCAGATCTAATCTTATAACAATGGTTTCCATTCATAGATTCTGTAAGCTACAATCTCCCTTCAGGGGGCACTGTCTTGGCCTCAAGGCCACCAGTCCCAATCTCACACCAGTGACCCAATTAGTTTTTAAAATTTATATTTATCTTTAAATTTATATTTATTTATGTTTTCATTTATTTTACTAAATATTTCCCAATTACATGTAAAATTTTTATAACATTGTTTTTTAAAATTTTGAGTTAAATATTCTCTTCCTCTCTCCCTCCCGTCCCTGCCCCTCTGAGAAGGCAAACAATATGATGTTGATGATACATGTGAAGTCATGCAAAAGATATTTCCATATCAGCCATGTTGTAAAAGAAAAAACACACAAAACCAAGAAAAATAAGCAAGCTTCCATCAACACATGGAGTTCATCAATTCTCTCTCTGGAGGTAGATAGTATCATGAGTTCTTTGGAATTATCTTGGATTAATATCTTGATCAGAGTAGCTGTCTTTTACAGTTGATCATTGTACAATATTGTTGTTACTATGTACAATATTCTTCTGGTTCTACTCACTTCATTTTACATCAGTTCATGTAAGTTCTCCCAGGTTTTTCTGAAACCATCCTGCTTGTCATTTCTTATTGCATAATGGTGCTCCATCACAATCATATACCACAGCTTGTTCAGTCATTCCCCAATTATTGGGTATCCCCTCAAGATCCAATTCTTTGCTACCACTAAAAAAAGAGCTGCTATAAATATTTTTCCTATAAATAGGTCCTTTTTCCTTTTCTTTGGTATCTCTGGGATACTGACCTAGCAGTGATATTTCTGGGTCAAAGGGTATGCACAATTTTATAGCCCTTTGGATGTAGTTCCAAATTATTCTCTAGAATGGTTAGACTAATTCAGAACTCCAGCAACACTGCATTAGTATCCCAATTTTTCCAGATCCCCTCCAACATTTATCATTTTTCTATTCTGTCATGTTAACCATCAGTGATCCAATTACAATAAGCCTTGGTAACATTTAGGAAACAGTTGCTTTGGGCTAATTATGTATGCATGTATTTATATATTAATGCATATGCATATACATATATATGCATGTAGGTATAAATGTATATATAAAGCTCTATGTTTATAACTAGGTGGTATAGTGGATAGAGTGGCTGGCCTGGAGTCAGGAATACTCCTCTTCCTGAGTTCAAATCTGGCTTCAGATATTTACTAGATGTGTGATGATCCTGAGCAACTCACTTAACCCTGTATGCCTGAATTCCAAATCTGTAAAATGAACTGGAGAAGAAAATGGCAAACCACTCCAGTATCTTTGCCAAGAAACTGAAAAATAACTGAATAACCAAATTTACATATCAATGAGTCAAATGACCAGAGAGTCCTGGATTTTCTAAGGCAGTCTCAATATAAAATACATAACTGAAGTTTATACTTCCTTAACCCATGACTAAAATTCTATTTGTAACCTTGGGCAAGTCACTTAACTTTCTAATTCCAACAGATAGTGTCAAAAGCAGGATTTGAACTTAGCTCCTTTGACTCCAGAATCAGAACTTTTCCCATGGTACCACACTACAATAGAGGTGGTTTGTGAAATGAATAATTTATGTATGGTTTGTTTCATTTTTTTTGGCAAGATTATTCACTTAAATTCTAAGTAAAAAAAAAAGTCATTTGTCAAATCATAACCTGATTTTCAGTAAATGTAGTCACCATACAACATGTTAGTGGGTATATGAGCAAGTCTGTACTCATCTACTGGTGTGTGAATGTGTAAAACTTACAAAGTCCATTTCTTTTGCAAAATAGTAATATACTTTGTCATCATGTGTTCTCTATTTCTGGATAATGCCCTCAAATTTGACACCAAATATTATCCCCTCCTGGGGAGGTCCGTATAACAATGATGAGGCCTGGGATGTGTGCAGAGGTCAAGTTCTCCATTGTCCCTTAAGAAGAAGGGGAACAGCTTTTCCTTCCCTTAGTAACAGACGCTGTAGCCTTGGTTACCAGCCCTAAGACAAGGGAAAATGAAACTCTAGCTTTTAAAAAGCTGAGGGAGGAGAAGGGTGAGGAGGGAGGGAAGGGAGGCTGACTGAAGTGCCAGAGGAAACTGCTTCATACTTTTCCACCAAACTTGGGACTATACTGGATGTGGACCTACTAAGATAAGCTGAGGGGAAGGAAAAGAATTGTGGACATCAAGAAAAAGAAAGTTTGACGAATTCTTAATTTCTTTACTTTCTGTCTCAATTTTCCTAATTCTCCTCCTAAGGATTTATTCAACTTTCCAAGACCTATGACCTCCTTAATGGGGAGAATTTCCTGAAAAATCCATTATCTGTGATGTTTCCATTATGATGCATACACTGGGGCATTTTGGAGTTGTCTGCTGGATAATTGCCTTCAGATACTAAGGGTTGTCTGTTGACTCAGGATAGGTACCCCATTTCTTTAGACATCATGAATTTTTCAACTTGTAAAGATCCTTCGGCAAAGGTGAGTGGTGTGTGGATGTGAAGGGATGCTTAGTCATCCTGCCCTATGACCCTTAATTCTATTTCCTTTGGAACATTTTTCTTATGGCTTTGTCATAAACTGGCTACCATGTTGGAACTTTGATGACTGGCCTGATCTGATTGTTCCTGTTGAGCTATGACTACTATGCTTTGTTGCTGTCTTCTAGACTTGGGTTTTTAGATCCCTAGTACATAGCCAGATTTCTTTAGGGCTTACCATGAAAGATACAGGGATAGATTGAAAATTAATTGTTCTTTGAAAGCTTCCATTCTGAGGTGGCTAACTCACATTATGATGGTGCTATTAGCACAAGGTGCAATTGTTGGAAGTGAAGCAGATATTCTAATTGTGTGATATTTGTGAACCATTCTTTCAATCAGGATCTTTGAATTAGATTTAAATCTAGGCCAAGGGATAGCCTACTGTTGATAGAAAACTCTCACTAGAGTGGTGGGAGAAAGAAAGGGGAAGGAGGGAGACTCTTCTAACATATAACATCTAACAATAGATGCCTCACTTCTGAGATCCTGAAAGAAGTCACATGTGAGTTTAGGGCACTGAAGATGCATTTCAAAAATTTTCCTTGAATGGTTCAGTATCTGCTTTTGCTGCCTGTCTTTTGTTTTCCTGCAGCCACTATAGTAGTAGGGGCCTTTAGTTTAGCTGGGGACATTTCATGCCTCTTTATCTGAGAGGCATATTTATTTTCAGGAGAGAGAGAGAGAGAGAGAGAGAGAGAGAGAGAGAGAGAGAGAGAGAGAGAGAGACAGAGACAGACAGAGAGACTGTGAGATACTGTATACTCAGCTGACCTTGGGGAGAGTACCAGAGAAACAGGTTTTTAATACATCTCTGAGTCCCTACACTCAGAACGGAAAGAACTAGGCTGGATGAACAGTACCATTTCCATTTTGTTTGGAAAAACTCCAAGGCTCAAGAGCTTTTAAAACTGCAAAACATTTGCATGGTTTTGCTTAAGGAATTACAGGGTCAGCAATCTTTTAGAAGTGATATATCAACTTCATTACAGGGGTTTGGGAGGTTTTGGATCTATGACAGCATTGATGGTGAGCTTGAACCAACTCTTCTTGAGGAGTTAGGATAACAGTTGTCTATTCTCCTAGGCAACAAGGTGGCAAATGTCAGCTGGTCCATGTGTGGCATGCCAACCTGGCACATATGGCTTGGATGACTTGGTATAATTCATGAGGCCCTACCCCTCCAGACATATAAAGCAAAGTTAAAATGCCCTAAAGCAAAGGTATTCAAACTCAGAGATATTTTCCATGATTGTGCTACTCAGAATTCAAGGTGGTACAAAGGTGGTTCTGCATTCTCAAATGCTATGCCAGAATAGCATAAATCCTAAGAGATCCTACCAATATTTCCATTGGGTTTGGAACATTTTTCTTATAGTCTTGTCATAAACTAGCTATCATGTTGGAACCTCGATGACTGACCTGATCTGATTGTTCCTGTTGAGCTATGACTTCCAGATGGACCTGGAGAAAAGCTACATGCCTGTCATCTGATGACAATTCTATGAACAGGTTGACTGCAGGATGATGAATTTTTTTATTTCCAGGAAATCATAAATATATCCTATTAAGTCATACTTCGAGTGAAATCTAGCGAACCTACGATCCACATTGACAAAATGACAAAGCCAAATATTAGATCCATCCCATGGGTAAAACTCAATAATAGATTTAAAAACCAATCCATTTAGTCACATTTCAGATTAAGAGACAGAGATAGAGTCAGTCCCAATTAGAGTTTGATATAGAGGGAATTATTTGGGAGAGGTATGTTCAGCTCTCGCTAAATCAACAAACATTTGTAAATCACCTACTATATGCCATGTACTGTGCTAGGCACTGAGGATTAAAAGAAAAAGAAATTGTCTTTACTTTCAAAGAGCTTTCAATCTAACAGGGGAGAGAAGATATGCATATATAAGTAAATAACAAATATAATTGATACAGAATAAAGCCAACATAATGCAAACTAGCTGAAAAGGAGGAAATTGAATACTAGGGAGAAAAGAAAATACTTCATATAGAAGATAATATTTTAAGTGGGTCTTAAAAAAGGAGAGGAATTCTATAAAGAGCAAGTAGGTGTCTGAAATAAGAGATGACTAATGCAAAGGCATGGAGATGGGAGATGGAGTATGAAGAGAAAGCTAGTCTGGGTATACTGTAGAGTGCAGGAAAAATAGTAATGTAGAATTAAGCTAAAAAATAGGTCTTAGTTGTGAAAAAGCTTTAAAGGCCAAATTAAGGAATTTATATTTGGTACTACAAGTAATAGGGAACTATTCAAGTCTAATGAATAAGAGCGTGACATGGTCAGATTTATGTTTAAGGAAAAATCACTGCTGTTCAAGTGGAGGTTGAGTTGGAGTGGGGAGGAAATAAGTCAGAGAGATCAGTTAGGAGGACATTGGAGTGAGGTCTAAACTAAGATGATGGTTGGGTGAAGAGAGAGCATCAGATGCAAGAGATATTGTAGATAAATGGCAAGACTTGGCAGTTAATTAGGTATGTGGGGGAAAGGAGAATTAAAAGTTGAAAATAATGCCAAGTTTACAAATCTGAGAGACTGAAAGAATAATGGTGGATGCTGGAGTGTCCTCTCTCTTCATCTCCACCTACTGACTTCTCTGACTTCCTTCAAGTTACGAAGAAAAAGACATTTTTTATTCCTTTGCATAAGTTGAGGGGAGGGGGAAGGTGTCCATGAGTATGGAACAATGGACATAATGTCAGATTTTTTCCCCCTACACAGTGATTGGATTTTGCTGAATTTTCTCTTCTTTTTCTTAAAAATATTTAAGGGATAGGCTCTCTGGAAAGAGTAAGGGATACAGGGGAAATTGCAGGTGATGTACAAATAAAAGCTATAATTAAAAATCTATTTTTTAAAAAAAGGTATTGTTGAGTTTCAGTTGTATGATTAAGTCAGCAACCAGTTTTGTAAACAGTTGAGGAGAAAAGGAAATAGAAGCAATGAATATAGATAGATTTTTCTAAGAAGTTTGACTGAAAAGGGAAGTTGAGTCCTAAGATAATAGCTGGAGGAGATAATTGATTTTACCTTTTGCCCAGCGGGCATGAGCTTGGGAGGAATGAAATAAACAGGGTCAGCTCCAGATTTTGCTTTTCAAATCTGGAAGGTGCTTCTAAATTTAGGTTCTTTCTTGCAATAACTTCCTTTAACCAATATGACTATACAAACTAAATAGAGGTCGGAAAGATCTTCTAGGAAGAACCCTGAAAGAGGGGATTTAAAAATAAACATATATACTGAGTTGAATGTTTATAATTCCTAATGGTAATATGTCTGTGTGTTTTCCTCCTACTCCCCTGAACCCCCACCAGCCAGAGTGCTACAATCATATCCTAGTCCTTTAAAAGAATCTTTGTTCTTATTTTCTGCAGTCCACCAGAAATGACTCCGTACATCACATGAGCCACTCTAAGATGCGACCTGAGTTGCCACCTTTGCCTGCATCTGCCAATGAAGAGCCATCTGACCTCTACAAGGTCTGTTTGTAGAAATTCTGCTTTCGTCCCTCTCCTCCTCCCATGAGATGATGTCCTGGGACCTAGAAGTTGTTCTTATTTTACTTAGATGTCAAGCTAGACCCACTAGCAATGCAACAAGAGTTCACACGCATCACCAGTCACACTCGCTTATCAATGCTATTTTCAGAAATAATGATAGTTGTCTGAACAGCTTTATTGTCAATTCAGAAATGACATCTATGGATACTTGTCACATGGTCAAAGATTTCTATCCCATCCATTTGAATAAATATTTGTTAAATGCCTGAAATGGATAAGCTACTGTGCTAGGTATTGGACAGGAATAGAAAAGTAATAAACAATCCCTGCTCTAAGATAATTTATATTCTAATGAGGCTAACCATTCAACTCATAAATTCAACATTGATTAAGCATTGGGCTAGGCAAATGGGTACCAGAGACATTGGTCAATATATTTGTTTTGCTATATCTAATTAAGACCAGATCTAGTTCCAACTATAAAATATGCTACAGTAATAACTTTTATTTACATAGTTCTTGACTTTCCAAGCTCCTTCACAACTCATTTCCGTTTTATTTACACAGCATCCTTTCGATAAGTAGGTAATTTGTCACCGTAGGTAATGCTTCTGACTCCTAATCTACCACTCTTTCCCCCAACCCTACTAGAAAAGATGGAATTGATATTTCCTGTGAGCAAAATGATTCTTACAAGAGGTGTTTCATTTCAGTATTTGATACATTAAGACCTACAGTGTGGACCTTGTTAAACAGATTGGTTTGCAGTAGGAAAAGAAAGTCAAAGAAAGAACATGAATGGTTAGCAAAAGGATAACAGATGGACAGTCAGAGTGTTTAACAAATGAATGAATGAATGAAAAGAAGCATTTATTAAATGCTTTCTATGTGCAAAGCACTATGCTAAGCACTAGGGATTTAAAATAGAAAAATTAAACAGTCCCTGCTCTCAAGGATATCACATACTATATAAAGTGCTATGTAAATTTGAGTTGTTACTATTACGTTTTTTTCTGGCTTTCTCCAAATCTAGACAGTCATGTCCCACAGCTTTTATCCTCCCTTGATGCAAAGGACTTCATGGACTAAGGCTGTGCCATTCAAGGACCAAATGCACTATCGTGGTCCCAGTGATTCCATTGCTAACAACTACTCTATGACGGCTCGAGACCTGAAATTGAGGGACATACTGAAGATCTACCAGCCTGTCACAATCATCACCCCATTTGGAATGGAGTATCAGAAAACAAAAATGGGTACATTTTAGCTTCAGAATAAAATTGGTTGGTGCTAGTATTTTCATTAAAGGAGGGAGAGTACAGGGAGAAGGCATGAGTTATATCCTCTTTCCTTAGACTGGTCTTACCCAAAGAGACTTTGCTTCTTTTCTCCTCATTTCTACTCCTGAAAATGCACTATATGTTAGTCAGAAAGATCTGGATTCAGATCCTCTTTCTGAAACTATGTGACCATGGACAAATGACTGAGCCTCAGTTTCCCCATCTGTGAAATGAGAGGTTTGGGTTTGATGACCTCTAAAAATTCTTTGTAACTCTAAATCTTGGATCCTATGATTATACATGTGATCTAGCATTCACCATTAAGTGGGATTACTTCTCAAGGAGAAAGAAAGGAATCTAGCCTCTTAGTATTGGCAATTTCCAATTATTTGAGGAATTATCCAGTTTGTGGGTTATCTAGACCCTTTAGTTTTCTTACTGTTTTATTTCCCTTGACTATTTGTTGATTAGGGTTATGGAGAGGAGGAGAAAAGTACATCAGGATTTCAGAGCAGTTTTGATGAGAGATCAGGTAGAAGAAAAAACATTAAAATGTAGGCTAAAATACATTTTATTTTGAAAATTTCTAAGTTCCTGATTCTTTGGTCCTCATTGATATCTGATGATGGAAAGTCAGCTTTATTTACTTTTTAATGGTTACAAAACATACAGAGACATTTTTCAGTTAGTCTAGAAACGTGAAATCCATCTGTTGACTTTTGATCCTAAATGAATTTCATAATTTATCATTTGAATTTCATATGATTGTCCTCCAATGTGTTAGATTGCCTTTTTGTTGACTAGTTTGTACCTTTGGGAATTAATAAATATTTGTTTTAAAAAAAAATCCACACATTCAGCTAAAATTGGCCAGTGTTCTAGAAATAATGAGATTAGTATTATTTTGTAATGATGTGAGAAAAATCAGGGTTATTCATTTTGCTTTAAAATTTCAAACACTTAAAATACGTAGTGTAAAATTAATATAACGATATTTGTTGAGCATGTACGTACTCAGTACTTGCCTGGTGAAAGATACAAAAGAAATAGGAGAGCTAGCCCCCTCTCTCAAGTTACTGGGGAGGAAAAAAATGTACATTTAAAATAATAAGGTAACAATGCAAGATAGTTACAATTCAAAACAATAAAGAACTACATACACACACTCATAATTTATTGCAAGGAAAAAAGTATTCATGAGCTCTAGAGTAGTCAAAGATAGACTCTTGGCAGAGCTGGAACTTCGACTGGATTTTCAAAGTGTGGGTTCATCAATTAACCAACACGCATTTATTAAGTACCTACTATATGCTGGGCTCTATGATGGGTGCTGAGGATACAAGAACAGAGACTGAACCAATCCCTGCTCTCAAGGAATTTACATTCTCATGGTAGGAATAAGAGTATTTTGTATAACTCTGCTGGGTTCTCAGGGTCATGTTACCTTTCCTGAGGTGTCAAGCTTGTCCCCAGTATATCTTTTGACTTCTGATGCAAATACAGTATCAGACATTGCCACTACCTTCAGTGGATGCTGCTACAAATGAGACCTCCAGGCGTTCTAAACATTTGGAAGTAATGCAAAGTTATAACCTTATCAGTTCTATCTCTATATATTCAGGTGCTTTTTCATAAGAGATCTTTGACTGTGGCTCTCTAATCATGTGTCATCTCCTACTAGTCCAATCTCTCCCGCAGCAAGGATATTAGAGAAAGAGCAGCAATTCACTTTCAGGGGCTTGTAATCCTCAGCACTATATATGGAGTCCTCTCCCATTTGACTGACTAGGTCTAAATTAGGTTGCTATTTTTCCTATGTAACCCAAGATGCACGCCTTTATTTTCTACAGCCAATCACATCCAATTAAGGACTTAATCATACCTAGTTTACTTTTTTTAAAACCTACTTTACTTTTCCTTAGTTAATTTAATCAAGATGTCTGCACCTTCTGTGATTCATTGGAGTTAAGGTGGATCTTTACCTTTACACAAGGAAATGTATAAAAGTTGTAATTCTTAAAGGTAAACAGAAAGATTTATATTGTACACTAAAGGCATTAGGGTAATTGAGCTTATTGAGTAGAGGAATGATACAGTCAGATCTGCTTTTAAGGGAAATCACTTCAGCAGCAGAGTGAAGGATGAGGATGTGTTGGAGTGGAAAATGAATTGAGACTTCGCATTCTAGGAAGTGAGAGGTAAAAAAAAATAATGTATTAAGTTGTTATCCTTAATGTTTCTGGACAGAGTTAAGGGTTTCCCTTTTTTCTCTGCTGTAGCGAAAGTTAACTGTGGACTTAAGGACATCAGAATGTTAGAGTTATGTCCTGGCCAAAGTTTGAGACAAGGTAAAATCAGCTTTGGGAGAAGTGGAAGTAAAGGTTCAGGCTCAAATTTAGAGACTGCAATAAAGTATGAGTGTGTGTTAGAATACTAGGAAAGTGCAGCTCAGGCCCATACAAAAGGCAATATATACAGCTTTAAATTCTCCTAAATCCAGTCCTGCTTCAGTCAGTTTACTAACATTTATTAATTGCCAGACATTTAATGAAGTACCAGGTACTGTGCCAAACAGCAGGCAAATAAGTTTTGCCAATCAAGTTTTCCAAATAAAGGCAAAAAACAATACTTAAGGACTCACAGCTTAATGGGAGAGACAAAATACAACTTTATACAATCAAGACATATGCAGATAAACCAGAGGTACTTTCAAAGGGAAGTCACTAAGGTAAAGGAGAACTGGGAAAGGTCTTTTGCAGGAAGTGGGACCTTAGCGGAGACTTGAAGGAAGATAGGAAGGCAAGAGATACAGATGAGGGAGGGAATTCTAGGCACTAGGAATAGCAATGGAGTGTCTGTTTGAGAAACAGTGTGGAGACAAGTGTCACTGGATAGCAGAGTAAATGGAAAAGAGGTGAGTGTAAGAAGCCTGGAGAAAGTGGGAAGGGACCGGGTTATAAAGGACTGAAGAAACCATACAGAGGATTTTATATAACTTGATCCAGGCAGTAATGCAAACCACTGGAGTTTATTGAATGGGAGATTTGGGGGTAGGAGAGGAGACGTTAGTGACATGATCAGACCTGAACTTTAGGGAAATCAGTCTGATAACAAAATAGGGGATGGATTGGCGTGATTAGTAGTTCATTATAATTTCTCTTATTTATTGCGTATTTTGTACTTTGCCAGTTTGTAATATACATATCATCTGATTCCCTCAGTACGCCAGCGAGGTAGTCATGGTAGGTATTATAGTCCCTGGGTTACTGAGCAGGAAACTGTGATCTGGGGGAGTTGGGTAATGTGTTCAGTCAGGAAAATGGTGGGCTTGGCTCTAGTACTCCCTTCTGCTGATTCTGAGTTTGGCTTCCTCACATCCCACCATACCTTCTGGTTAATCCTCAAGTATTCTGTCTATCCTCCAGGACAGACTATGGACATCATCTCACATCATGCTATCTTTCTTGTGATTTTTCTCCTGACCTATGATGTCATTGTTGTAAGAAACTTGAAGAAATTCCCTTTAGTGGAGCATATCAACACTAGGTGAAGTAGATTATCCAAGTTTACTCAGTAGGTATCAGCGGTTAGGTATGATAGCTGTCATCTCATTGGTGAAGGGAATTCTGGGATTGAGGAACTACAACTTAAGAGTTGCCTCTATCCAAGACAATTCCAAAGGACTCATGATGAAGATGCTATCCACCTCAGATGGTGGCATCTGAATATAGAATGAAGCATGTTATTTTTCACTTTCATTTTTTTTTGGTTTCACTAATGACTAATTGATTAATGACTAATATGGAAATATATTCTACATGATTGCATGCGTATAACCTATATCAGAGTGTTTATTGTCTCAGGGAGAAAGGAAGGGATAAAGGAAAGGATATAATTTGGAACTCAAAATTTTAAAAAGTAAATATTTAAATTTTTTTCCATTTGATTGAAGGGAAAAGATAAAATATTATTTTTAAAAAGACAAATCATTTTAAAAAGTTGCCTTGAGCACTGAGAAGTTTATTTACTTGCTAAGGTTCCAGTCACTATGTATCAAAGATGGGACTGAAACACAGGCCTTCCTGATTCCCAGGACAGCTCTTTATTCCCTCAATCATGCTGCACCTTCAAATTCCTGGACATTGTATTGTTTGTGGATCTGAAAATTCAGAAGAGAGGGAGAAAGTGATATGGCCCCAAGTCACTTCATTGTCACATTGCTTTGTCATTTCTACTTTCAGCTTCAAGAGATGGGCCCCATGCTAAGAGACTCAAGTTTTCACCCAGAAGCAAAATTGATAATTTCAGGTAATCTACCACATTGGGCATTCCAGATTGAGACAGAATTGATCTCAGGTTCAATCGTAAAACAGGTGAAGCTTACCTTCCCACCTCACCTTTCAGGAGGTCTCTTTCTCCTTCATCAGTCTCATTATAGCCATCATTATAGATATTAGTGATGTAGTTATAAATGTAGATACAAATTGGGTTGGCTTTCATTGTGATTTCATTGGTATGGGGAATGCTCAATGAGGAAACTTGCTCTATCGTGCATATTGGCATCTTCTCTGCAATTTATAGTTTTAGAGATTTTCCTAGGCCACCAAAAAGCTAAATGACTTTTCCCCAGCATCCCACAGTTAGTATATATCAGAGATGGGACTTGATCTCAGGTCTTTCAGACTCAGAATATAACTGTCCACTAAACCATACCCTGGTGGTGATGCAGGGTAGAATATGGCAGTAATGGGAAAAGTGATAGACTTAGGGTCAGAAGAGGATGGAGTTGGATCCTGATTCTGATATTTCCTAATTAGTGGATCTTATTCCCCAGAGGGGTGAACATTCTCTGAACCCCAGTTTGTAACATGATAATATTACTCATGCTCCATACTTCATAAGGTTGTGAGTACAGCACTAAGAAAATGTTAGAAAGCTAAATAAATATGAACTTCTCTCTGCATATGATATATTCTTACTAGTGTTTCAAAGTAGTAGTTCTCAGACTTTTTGGTCTCAGGAACCACTGACACTTGCAAATAATTTTGAGGACCCTCTTCCCAAAAGAACTAATGTGGGTCATATCTCTGGATACTCTATTAGAAATTAAAACAGTATTACTAGGAAAACGAGAATGACCTCTCAAATCCACTGAGAGGATATGGGGACTCCTCAAACCACAGTTTGATAACTGCTATTTTAAATTATTGAAATAAGTACAACTCACCCTCTAGAGCTAGCCTCAAATATCCAACACTTCACATACTTCCAATTTTTCTTTTGTCATTATTTCTGATAGTAGGAAGGAACTGATATGCTCATGCACATTAAGGCATATAAATTACTAACAAATGCCTTGATGTGTTACCTTTCCTACAGTTCTTTGCATTATTTTATCAGATTATAACATAAGAGAAATCCCATCATAGTGGGATTTTAGTCCTCAATGACAGACAGGAAGAGGGAATTTGGGGGAAAGTCAAGGCAGGAGGAATAGTGCCTCAGATCATGCTGGTGGCTGCTTATTCCTCCCAACCATAAGGTTAACCTTGGCGAGGGTCCCTGGGTTTCAGATATTAGGCCACCTAGAAACCAGAGGTGAAATATTCCTTATATCGTCCACTCAAATAATTTATTTCCTTTTTCTATTTTTCTAGGAAGGCACCAGAATCCTCAGATAGAGAGAATGAGGCACCTTTTCCAGCCAGGTAATTATCATTCTCTATTACACCCTAAGTGGTGGAGCAAATGAGTTTCTTGGACAATAGTGGAAAGGATATAGATTAGACATAATAAATGATGTTTTCATAGCCTCAACATCATTGCACTTTCCCAAGCCTGGCCTGATGTGGCTTTATGTAGGCGGCATGTATTTCTTTTCACGTAGAAAGGTGATGGTAGCTAACCGAAGTACATTCTTTATTATTTTCTATTAGTAGAGACTGATTTGCACTAACTCATCTACACTTTCTCCTTATGATCAACTGTATTACATGCATTTGGGAGATGGATAAGCTAGAATTAGGAGTTGATTTCTATTGATAAAGTGTAGAGGGAAATGAGCTGGCTTAGTCTTATGTCCTCAGTTTTGTTAGTACATAACCTATGCAACTGAGCTAACAAGCCATTGACATGGATACCTAATAGACATTCAATAATAATCTATTATACAGGAATATACAACATAGGGAATAAATGTGAACAGAAATATTCTGCAGAAGCAACTTGCATAGCAATTTTTAAAAGAATTACCCTAGTCAGTCTGCAGAAGTTAGGATGTGATAACATAATATCTTGGTGTAAATAAGATCACTTATGATGGATTACTATTGTACTATAAGAAATGATGAGCAGGATGCTCTCAGAAAATCCTGGAAAGACTTTGATGGGCTCATGCAAAATGAAATGTGTTGTGTACAAACTAACAGCAACATTTTAACACAATCACCTATGAATGACTTAGCTATTCTCAGCAATGCAATGATCCAAGACAACTCTGAAGGACTTTTGATGAAAAATGCTATCCATCCCCAGACAAAGAGTAGATAGTGTCTGAATATGGATTGAAGCGCACTTTTTTGCTTTCTTCATTTTTCTTGTTTTTTTTTGTCTTTGTTTTCTTTCACAACATGACTGTTATGGACATGTTTTGCCTGACTACACATGTATAACCTTTATCGAATTCTCAATAGCGGGTAGGGATGGGAAAGGAGGAAGGGAGAGAATTTGGAGTTCGAAGTTTTAAAAATAAAAGTTAAAAATTTTTTTAGATGTAACTGGGGAAAAATAAAATACTCAATTAAAAAAAAAACAGATCACTAAGAGAGGATGTGTTTATTTCAGAGGCATACTACCCGTTAAGACTTTGACTCCCATCTGCTCAAATACCATGGTCTCAAAAATGGATATTTCTGATTTGCCTGGGAGCCGGCCAATGAGTCCAGAAGAACAGATTGAAGTGATGAAACAAGAAGAAAAGGAAATGGCAAAAAAAGAATCTGAGCCCTCAAAGTTAGACTTGGAGGTGGGCTCCACTTTGTTCCCATTCCCTTCATTCATTATCATCCCCCATTGTCCAAGAACTGTTTCTTCGAATCTAACCAAAAGCTTCTTTGCTTTTGTTTAAGACCCTTGACTTTTAGTTGATCTGCAGACAAGGCTGGTCAGCCTCTTTCTCAAAACAGTAAGAAATAGCTGCTCCCTTGACCCTTGACTGGGCAGCTAGGTGACATCACAGGGCTGGACCTGGAGTCAGGAAAACTCATCTTCCTGACTTCAAATCTGGCCTCAGACACTTACTAGCTGTGTGACCCTGGAGAAGGAAAGGAGAGTCATAAAAGGGGAATAAGCTAAAAGCTATGGAGTTCCAAGTCTAAGGGCAAATGTCCCTAGAAAGATCCTCAAGGGTTTCAGTTAAGCTATGCAGTACAATTACAATAAATCTTCCCCATCACTTGTTTCCTTTTTAAAGCTGTTTTTCGTGTTTCTGTTTGGTTTTGTTCTTTTGTCTTTGGCAGAGATACTATTATTATGTGGCTCATGGAATTCGGAAAGACATGATTGCCCAACAGGATGAGGATGTACTTGAACGAATTCTAAAACTTATTCCATCCCACTTGATAAGGAATCCCAACCTGGAGACCTTGTTAAGAAGTCTTGTGGAGGAGAATGACCTGGACTACTATTATAGTCTCATGAAGAGTATTGGTAAATCATAGCACAAATAGGGTCATAGCTACTAAGCTGTATTCAATAGGAAGGAAATGAGCATTTATTAAGTGTTTACAGTGTGCCAGGAACTGTGCTAATCACTTGACAAATATTATCTCATTTGGTCCTCACGGCAGCCCTTCTAGATAGTATTGTTACCATTTACAGGTGAGGTATCTGAGGCCATCAGAGGTTAAGTGACTTGCCCAGAGTCACACACATTTTGATTAAAGGGTGCATCCCTTGAGTAACTACTTAAAGAGGTCTATTCATTGAATGAGTGCATCTCACTCAAAGTGAGCGTGAGAAGACCTTAGGCAAAAATAGCCTGGGTCTCCCATTGCATCCTGGGCCATCTCCAATTATCCTGATGAACACCTGGCCGCTGGACCCAGATGGCTCTAAGGCCGGTGATCTTGCACAGCCTTCCCTCACGCAAATGAAAGTCATTTCATCATCTTGACGTCATGGTCCTCTTCGAGAATGAAGGACAAACACAACAATGACTTTTTTTTATCTACTTCTCTGTGTATGTGTTACTTCTACTGAGTAAACTATAAACTCCTTAACAGCAGGGACTGATTTTCTTTCATTCCTTTGTGTTGATAGTGGCTAGGTACAATGCTTAGCACATAATAAATGCTTGTCAACCTGAAGAGCATAACTTATTGTAAAATGAATAAATACATAGATCATGGATTTAGGGTTGGAAAGGAACTTTAAAGAGCATGTAGTGTGGCATCCTTTCTTTTTTAGATGAGAAAACTGTGGTTCTGTAACATAAAATAACCTGCCCAAGGTTACAAAGGTAACAAGAGACAGAGATAGGATTTGATCCCAGGTTGTCTGACTCTAGAACAGGGGTTCTTAATAGCCTTTTGTATGAGGGACCCCTTTGGCAATCTAGCAAAGTCTATGAATCCCTCCTCAAAATAATGCTTTGAAAATCATAAACCAAAATACATTGTATTACAGAGATTACCTAGGGTGAATAAGCTAGTGAGCAGATATTTTCTATCAAGCCTACTATGTACCAGGCACTGTCATAAGTGCTTTTAACAAATAGTATCTCATTTAATCTTGCAATGACCTTTTGAAGTAAGTGTATCACTATGCCCATTATAGCTTAAGCTATAAAATATAGGTTGTCCCAAAAGTTTCAGTACAATTCTAAGCCTTTAGGCTTGAAACTGAACCAAGACTTTTGAGGTATTTTGTATTGAAATACGGTAATAAAGACATATATTTTTCAGAGTTCATGGAACCCAGATTAAGAAGCCCCCACTCTAAAGTCAGTATCTTTCCATTCTACTATATTATTTCATGTAAACTTTCGCCACCCTTTTAAGATAGACAAAATAGTAGCCATCCAGCTTATTCCATGAAAAATTTTACTCTTTTTATAAAATATTCATCTAATTGATTCCAAGGGTTCTACTCAGTCAACAGATTTTTTTTCATCCCCAATGGGTAATTTTTTATCCCTAATATATTTCATCCTCCTGTATTTAAGATATTGTATTCCAGGTTCTATAATATGGTTCAGCCTTAGGTTCACTCTACTGTAAGCCCTAAAGATCTGCTCCTGCTTGTTCTGAGCTCCCTCTGGAAAGAAAAAAAGTACCCAAGATGAATGTCTCAACTTAGCCAATACCAGGGGATATAAGCCAATAAATCAATTATGGAGGAAGAAAAGGAAGAAATTTTTAGCAGCGAAGAGGGCAACCAATGAGAATTTCTTGTTGAAGACAGCGATGTGGACTTGCATGTTTCTGACAGTGTTGTATTTATTCTCTTGGTTATAGTTGATTATATCCTGATGGATCCACTAGAGAAAGAAAGACTCTTTATTGCCAGCATCCCTCGCATGTTTCCTCAAAGAATAATTCGAGCACCAGTGCCATGGAACAAAGAATATAAGGCTGCAAAAATGTGGAATGAAGAGCATCTATTTATAGTGAATCCTATGATGTTGATCCTGAACGAGCTATGGTTTTCAGAGTAAGACACCCATTCATTGTATACTTATTATGTGTCTACCAAGTGATAAGCACAGGAATAGTAGTGATGGGAGTCAGATTATAAGAGGTTTAGGAAGCAATGGACAAAGGGTGAAGAGGAAGTAGCAAGTATAAACATTATTTGATATCATCTTCATAACTGATATGAGATTGGTTTAGGGAATTCTATCATTACAGATCACCTCTTGCTCTACAATTTATATATCTTGAAGATCTTTTTGGGCCACTAAGGGATTAAGAGACTTACCAAGGGTCACACAGCCAACATGTAGGAAGGGACAGACAGGACTTGAACCCAGATCTTCCTAACTCCCAGGTGGTCTTTCTATTATACTGCTGTACGGGACATGTATTAACACCATAAAGTTTTCAAATCAGTTTACATTTGTATCTTACGAGGGAATTAAGACAAGTCTTGTAATGTCCATTTTATAGATGAGGAATATGAAGCTCAGAGAGGGAGAGAAATAGGATCATAGTTTGAGGGAGTAAGGGGGTCATCAAAGATCGAGAGTGGAAGACCCAAGCATGTTTGAAGGCAAGGAAGGAAGATCCAATGGGAGGACCAAGGTTGAAAAGAGAGGGAACATTATAATGATGATGAAGATAATGAAAGTTGGCGTTTGTAGTGTGCCTACTATGGGTAAGGCACTGTGCTCAGCACTTTGCAATTATTAACCTATTTGATAACAACCCTAAGAGGTAGGTGCTCTCATCATCCACGTTCTACAGATGAGGAAGTTGAAGCAAACAGACATTAAATGGCTTGCCCAGGTCACATAAGTAGTAAGAATCTGAAGTCATATTTGAACTTGGGTTTTCCTGACTCAAGGTCCAACACTCTATCCACTGTACCACCTAGGTGCCTAGGGTATATGTGTTTGAGAAAGATCCCTCAGAAGCCAGGAGGGCATGGGACCTGGAGAGCTGGTATTATGATTAACTTTAGAGAGAAGAAGCAATAGCCTTTCCTTGGGGACCAGAGAGAAGAATGAATAGATAGGAATATGTTGGGATATATGACATAATGGACGGTAATTTGTTGAGATGATTGGGGGGAGGGGAGGAATGAGGAAAATCAAGCTGAGTAGCTTCAATCTGTACTAGACATTGAGTATATAAAGACAAAAATTAATCCCTGCCCTCAAGGAGCTTACATTCTATCAAAGGAGAAAATATACATATATGTAAATATACACTACAAGGTAATACAAATAATTCTCAGATGATAAGTCTCTCTGAACTCAGCAAGGCTGATCCTTGGACAAAAGATATATGAACTGAAAAGAGATATGAACTAAACCTGAGCTCAAAGCCTTTTCAACTTAGTAAGACCTACCAGAGCCCATAGTCCATTGGCATAGCCTCTGAGAAACTAGTATCATCTCCATGCCATAATATGGTATCAAAATAGAATTTTAGTGGAGGATATAAAATATATAAGTAAGAGGCAGAGCCAAGATGGTGGACTAATAGTAACAACACAACCAGTCTCTCCTCCACAAAAATTCTTCCAAACCTAGAAAATAAGCCAGATGGAATCCTGATGGGAAATTCAGGAGGAAAAATATCACAGAGAATCATTTGTCCAGTCCAGCTTGGTACAGGTTGATGGAGTAAAAGGTTTTCTGACACTAAAGATTGTATTGGCCTAAGTGGAGCACACTAGCATCCAGAGAGAGGGCAAGAAGAGGACCCAGATGCATACCTTGAAAGACCTGATCCATACTGGAGCACTGATTTGGGGACAGGAGCCCCTTGGCAGCTTTGTTGCTACTACCCAGTTCTGGTTCGTAGATCCAGAGTAAACTGAGATAGGGACTTGTCCGTGGTGGGTAGCATCCCTGGTAGGGAAGCCTATATCACCAAGGTGATACCCACAGAGGCAGCTATGAATATGCTGGTGTATTTCCAGGTTTGAATCACAAGATATAACAGACTCTCTTCATTGAGAACAGAATCAAGGCCTTTATTCAAACACCAAAAAGCCAAATCCATCATAGTGACTAAGAAGTCTATACATATTATCAGACCTTCCGACAAACCAGCTCCCTCAAGCAAAATCACTCCCTCTCCCACTCACAGAGTCCTTCCTTACTTCCTCTCTCTTTCCCAGCTCTGCTCCACCCTTCCTGCTCCATATGACTTAGACTCATGTCACTCAGGCTTCCATGTGACTTAAGCAGTTCACATAGGCCTATTAATGGATGGGAAAGATCTTCCCATTCCATTAACAATATATTAACAATACAAGGCCCTAGACTACATATCAAGAAAGGAGGACATTCAGAAGTAAACAGCTAAGATCCCAGGAGTGGGTTGGAGTTTCATTTATAGCATATAGCCCAGTCCCTGGAGTAATAATCGAGGCAAGAATCCCGGACTTTAGGGAAACCTACAGTTTCATCACACTAAACCCACAGAGGTTTCCAACTTGCTTATAGGGGCTGAGTCTAGAAGTATTCTGCTTCTGATCAGACCCAAACCCAGTTTTGGAACTTGAAGCGTTCAGACCACAGGGTCAGCTATTAGACTTTGACCCTCTTGGGGAGTGATGAAAGCTTGTGGGTTCCCAGTTGTCCTTGAGATGCTGAAATAACACAATAGTCAATAGATGCCTTGAGAAAACAGCAATAGGAGAAACCCAAACCTCTCCAAAAGTGTGGTGGAGCCAAATCCTAACATCAAGTCTGAAGTCAGGAGGTAGATTGAATTAATGAGCAAATAAAAAAAGAATCCCTCCATAAAGAGCTATTATGGGGGCAGGGAAGCTCAAAACACAAATCCAGAAGAGAATGATTCCAAAACACCTACAAGCAGAGTCTCAGAGAAAAATACAGCCTAGGCAAAAATTCAACTATATTTCTTAAAAGAGATTAAGCAAAAATTTAAAAGAGAGTTTAAAAAAAATTTTTGAATCAAAGGAGAATATTTGAGGAAAGAAATGGAGAAGAAATGGGAGCTATGAAAGAAAGAATTGGAAAGGGAATTAACAGCTTGGCATAAGAGGTGCAAAACTTTATCCAAATAAAAAAACTCCTCAAAAATTAGGGTGAATTAAATAGAAACCAATGATTTCATGAGGTAAAAAAAATATTACAACAAAGTCAAAAGCTTGAAAAGAAATTTAGAAGAAAATTTCATAGCAAAAATAACTTACTTGAAAAACAGATTAAGGAGAAAAAAAATAAGAAACACAGGAATCATTGGACTATCTGAATACCATGAGATCTTATTTCAAGAAATCTTAAAAGAAAATTGTGTAGATCTCTTGGAACAAGAGGGCAAAGTGGATTCACCAGTCACTTTCTGAAAGAAGTTCTCAAATTATAATTCCCAGGAACATCTTAGCCAAAATCCAGAGTTTCAAGGTTAAATTAAAAGAACATCAAGCAGTCAGAAAGAATTCAAATATTGGGGAACCACGGCTAGGAACACACAAGATTTAGGAAAGAAAAAGAAAGAAAAGGGAAGGAAAGTTAACTTCCTTTATTTTCCATAATAAGGGTGTACAAGTAGATATCAATAGAAACAAAGGATAGAGGATGGGGGGGATGGCTAACACTTAAGCCTCACTCTCATCTGAATTGATGAAAAGAAGGATAGATAGAAACACAGACACACAGTTGAGTACAGAAATACATTTCACTTAACAGGGAAATAGTAGGGAAAGGGGGAAAAGGAAGAGGAGAAATTACAAGGATAATAGATTAAGGTATTGATTAGTCCTAAGCAAAACAAATTCTAAGAATGTACAGAAATGTTTATAGATTTTTTTTGAGATAAGAAAAAAATGGAAATCTGAAGGAGTATCCATAAATTTGGGGAATTGATGAACCATTTGTGATATGTAAGTATGATGAATTGCTATTGTGCTATAAGAAATGAAAGAAGGGGTGGTTTCAGGGAAACCTAGAAAGATTTGTATGAAGTTAAACAGAGTGAAATGAGCAGACCCAAGAGAACATTATACAATGACAACAGTATAATGAAGACAAAAATTGTAAAAGAATTAAGAACTCAGATCAGCATACAATTACAATTCCAGAGGGCTAATGATTAAATATGCTCCCTACCTTTTGATAGAGAGATCAAAGATTGAGTGCAGACCAAGAAAGATTTCTTGTGACATGACTGATGTAGTAAATTTTTGAATCACTATACCTTGTGCGATGAGTTCTGTTTTTCTATTTTTCTCACCTGTGAGGAGAGGTTGGTGCAAGAAAGTGAAAAAAAAGCAGATTTTTTTTGCTAATTAAAACAAAATATTTTTAAAATAAGACACATAGCCATCATTAATATCAAAGTTCCATTAAGTCCCATTTAATGAAAAACCGGGAAAAACGCATTTCATTAGTGATTTATAAATTTGATTATAAAATATAATTTAATTTACACAGGTTTTCCAAAAACCTCTTTCTTGTAGATTTTCTAGCATCAGATTTGTGCGAACAGCAGAATTGCTTGCAGGGCCATTGCCACTATTACCCAGTGAGTTTTTCAATGTCATTCAACAGCACTGCATTGAAGCTCGTAAAATTCTTCTTGACAGGTCAGTATTATTAATGAGACAGAAGCAATTGGTATTAAAATTGAGATTCAGTCAAAGTTTACACTGGTCCAGCAAAATCCTAGTCTCTATTTGTACTTAGATTGACTGACTCTCACATGTATCATCCATATCCTTGCACTTCTCACTGCTTCCCCTCCTCTTGTATTTTTCCTTCCAACTATTCCTTTGCTTTCACAAAAGTTCTTTCTCCTGGAACCTTTCCTACCATTTGTTCCCTATTGTAGTACCCACTTCCCATCACTGACTTTCAAACTTTTGAGTTCTTGGTGACACAGAAGATTCAACATTCTTGTATTTTGGTCACTCAGTTAATTAACCTCAGAATCCTAAGGAGAGGGAGACTTCCAATGTTTAGGACAATTCATTTTTAGTCATTATAAGAATATGTATGTAGCTGCATTCAGAACCAAGAAAAATACTATCTACTGAATGGCAGGAAGAGCTTAGGTTAGTGATTTCCCTGGAAAATTAGCACTGGAGGCATGTTGGCATGGGGGCAAGAGCTTGAAGTAAAGAAGGGCAGTGCTTCACCTTTAATTCTGCTTTCTCCCTTTCTGAGTGGGGAGCCCTACTTTAATTCTCTCTTTTTCAGTCAATCATTAAATATTTATTAAGCACCTAGTATATATCAGGTACTATATGCTAAGCATGGGGGATATTAAGAAGGGTAAAAGATAGTCCCAGCTCTCTAGAAGCTCACAGTCTAATGAGAGGAACAGTATGGGAATAATTATACAAACAAGTTATATACAGGATACAGTAGATGTAATCAATGGAGGGAAGACACTAGAATTAAGAGAAATCGGAAAAGTCTTCCTGTAGGATGTGGGATTTTAGCCGGAATTTGAAGGAAACTAGGAAAGTGAGGAGATAGAAAGGATGGAGGACAGCCAGAGAGAATGTCCTGAGCCAAGAGGTGAAGTATCTTGTTTGAAGAACAGCCAGGTCAGAGTCACTGGATCAAAGAGTGAAAGGGAAGTGAGGTGGTATAACATATCTGATGATTAGGAAAAAAAGAAAATTACATTTCTTATTCAGTGTACTTTACCCAATAGTCCTGACCATGTGGGTGATACTGTAGGACAAGTATCTTTTCAATACTTATCTCATTTATTTTCTTGGGAAAGGGGAAATAGATAAAGTTGGTCAGAAGGTTCAATTCAAAAACATTTCTCATGCATCCGCTATGCGCCAGAGAGAGGTAGCATGATGAGGTGGATAGAAAGCTGATAATAAATAAATAGAAAGCTGACTATAAAGCAGATCCCTGCAGATTACATATTTACTTTGAAAACCACATATTAACATTATGTTCTACTGTATTTTTATTTATTTTATTAAATATTTCCCAATTATGTTTTGAGTTCCCTTGCACTTGGGAGCATTGAAGTCTGCAAAAAAAAATGCAGGTGCAAGCAGTTTATTTGTTCCAGGTTACTCTCTAAGGAGATGAGAGAAGGTCCTCGAATTAAGAGCCATCTGGAAATTCCCTATGCCAATGAAATCAGAGGCCCACTGCCTATCCATGGGTACATGCAAGGCACTAGGAATTACAAAGATGAGAACGAAATAGAGTCTCCGTCCTTTAAAGAACTTTACATTCTATTGGAAGGAGGCAGCATATATACAAATAAGCAAATCTTTCCAACAAGGTTATAAGCTCCTGGAGGTCCTTGAGATTTATTCACATCTTCTGCATCTGTTGTATTCTCCACAGTACTTACCATTAACAATGGTAATATTCATTAAACTGCTGATTTCAAGAAGGAAAGCTTAACAACTAGAGGGGCAGGAATTGAGGAAGGGTCTCCTGTAGGAGATAGCACCTGAGCCACATGTTGAAGAAACTTGGAGATAACTGATTGCTGAAGCTATTTTAGTGGGAAAGGGGCCCACCTGCTCTAATTGATTCTCTAGGATCCTCTCCACCATCTTCCTTGGCAGAAGGGTCAGCAGAGAATAAGGAAGGTCCCCAGAGCTCAAATATCTATCTGACCCCAGGCTGCCTATTTCCTTGCAGGTGGATTCCTATCTGTGCCCAGCATTTTATCTCACATAAGGATCATTGGCTTCGTTTTGCCCCCAAGAGTGACTATGAATCCTCTCGGATCATTGAGGAGTATTTTGCTTCAGTGGCTTCCTTCATGTCCCTACAGCTCCGGGAGTCAGTGATTAATTCCCTGAAGGACCTTGTCAAGTTTTTTATGATTCACAAGGTACAAGTGTACAGTGAGCTGATCTTTTGGCTATGGTAAAAGTAGCAAGAACATCATTTAATGAGAGGTGTACAATTTCTGGATTTAGAAAATTTAATTTGTGCCTCTGGTTTGGGGGATTTTTGCCCTCCTCACCCTCCCCTCCAATCCTCCCTTGTAATAAAGATTTAAAGAATAATTAAGCAAAACCGGCCTGGCAGGGTATGCAGCATTTTGTGCCCGTAATTACCTTCCTTCCTCTTCCCTCTTCCCTCCTGTCTCCCCACATTGCTCTTTTGAGAGGAGGAAGGTATTCTGTTCTCTGAATCCAAGATTTCTCATTTCAATGACTCTGTCGTTTAGTAAATTTTAATTTTTGTTATTATGGCCATAATGGAACTCTTTCTTTTGCTTCAGCTTTCTTTACCCTGAATCAGTTCCTTACTACAAATCTTTCCAATGTGTCTCTGAATTCCTCGTATTCGGCATATATGTATATGTACATATATACATACATGTATATTTATATATTAGTGGGGGAGGCTGGATCTCTGATTTCATTATTGTGTGAGAATCCTAGACACTAACTCCACTAATGCACACCAGTCACTCCTTTACAATGTACAGTTTTAAAGAGATGTTCAGGATATTGAGCAGTCAAGTGATTTGCTGATGGCCATACAATCAATTTTTTTCAGAGGCAGGATGTGAACTCAGGTCTTTCTGAGTCCCAGGCTAGCCCTCTGACCACTGTAATTTGCTGTGTCTTTTTCTTTTTTATTGCACAAAATGTTCTATTATATTTACACATTTCAACTTGCTTAAAAGTGTTTTCTTTTATGTGTAGCTAATACATGAAGATCTGGGTCTAAACAAAAGGCAAATTTAAAACTATTCATTTTCAAAAGCATTTCACAGTAGGAATTTTTTAAATGGCAAGCATTCTTGCTACATTTAAAATAATTATTTTATTTATAATAATCCAGTTTATACATACAACCTTTTAGGAAGCATTGCAGAAAGCAAAATAAGTCTCTACAACATAGTAACCCTCATCAATTCTGATTATAATTGGTTGTGTGTGACTAGAGTTTTAAATTGGACCTTGAAGTATCTAACTAGTGCTGATATATTGTTACTAATATAATGGGCCTCCTGGCCTGGGCCCCTGACTGGGACTCAAGTCAGGAAGACCTGAGTTCAAATCTTGCCTTAGACACTTATTAGCCAGATGAGCAGGAGCAAATCACTTAACTACTATTGGCTTTAGTTTCCTCAACTCCAAAATGAACATACCTTCTAGGGTGATTGTGAGGATAAAATAAATAATTTTTGTAAAATGTTTTGCAAATCTTAGCATGCTGTATGTTAGCTATTATTATTTAAATTAAAAATCACAGAGGTCATCAAGAAATTAATAAAACAATCAGTAAGCATTTACTCATCCTCAATATGTGTTAAGCATTATGCTAGGTACAAGAGGTAAAAAGAAAAAAAAAAAAAAAAGGAAACAGCCCACAAAGGATGAGCATTGTTGGTCCAAGTTCAAATCCCATCCCTAATGCTTACTACTTGTGTGACTAGGGGCAACTTAATCTCCTTGATTCTCAGTTTCTTCATCTATAAAATGAAGGGATTGGCATAGATGGTTCTGGAATCACTTCCAACTCTAGATCTGTGACTCTGAGGCCCAAATATTATCACAGGTGGTTAATTAATACTTTAGAGAAGGCTGTAGAAACCAGCATTTCTGATCCTTACCTAAGTAAGACCAAGGCTACTGAAACTCAGTTGCAGTCCATTGACTCATTCAAAATGCCCTTTAAAGAGCCTCTGAAAATTTTTTCCTGAACCAAATATACATGGATTGGATTATTAGAATTGGTTACAGGTAATTCTGAAAAGAATGGAGGCAAGTGGAAATTCCCTGTTAACATAAGAGACTTGAAGATGCAGATACAGAGGTTTCTCTAAATCTATTTCATAAATACTTTCTAACTGCGACATAGAAATATGGCGGGCATACTTTAATATAGTAGTTCATTGATAAGTATAACTTTTAAGTGGAATATAGGAGTAATTGGCAGCCTTCTTCCCCTTTCCTCCAAAAAAAATCATTTGCAAAGTTTTTAGTTTTTACTGTACAGTGTCTTGAGATTAGTCACAAGTATTCCTTATAACTTGCCATTGCCAATGTGAATTTCCTACCTAAACTGAGGTGATCACCTCCTTATTGGGTTCTCATGCCAAGTTCAAGAAGCATAAGCCAATAGTTACTATTCTCTTAGCCTTAATTCCAGGATGCCTGACTTTCTAATTATTATTCCTTTTTTTTTTCTCCTTTGAGGATGGGAATGATTTTGAACCCCCTTATCAAGAGATGGAGTTTTTTACCCCTCAGGTAATTCTCATAAAACTCGAAGTGGAAGAACCAAAGATTACCTTTGATCCACCTTTTGAGGAATGCTGGGAGTTAATATACAGCTGCTTCATGGAAATCATTAAGAGCTCTGAAAATATTCCTAAGGTACAGTGTGACTCTTAGAGAGGGGACTGGGACATATTCCACCTAAAGTGAAAGACTTCTTGGAACATAAGAGAAACTAAGAAATAAACATTGTAATGGCAACAATGGATGTCTAGGGGGGTACATAGTTGCCCTATGCACCTAAAGCCCAAGGCTGATCTAAGGAAATTAGAAAGGAAGTTAGAAATGATCTGAGAAACAACCTTTCAGAGGATTAATTTCCTTTAATTATCCACTATGGATATAGACTTCATGAATTAAAGTCTTTCTTAAACTAATATATTTGGTCTAATACTTTTGTTCTATGCTAAATCTCTTAAATTAAGAATGTATAGATTATAGGTCTAAAGCTAGAAGGGGCCATAATAGACCATCTAGTCCAACATTCTCATTTTACAGATTAGGAAACTGAGGCTCAGAGAGGTTAGGTGTCTTGTCAGAGTACTAAGTGTCAGAAGAGGCACTTGATTCCAGGTCTTCCTGACTCCAATTCCAACATTCTCTCCACTACTTCACGCTTACCTGCTTTATTTTGTGAAGTGGTAGAGGAAATTCTTTGCTTTCCCGAACCATACACTCTGAACTTCCTCCTTTTAGAAAATTCTATGACTACTGTTGCCCTCATTATCTTGATCTTTCCTGTTAGAAGCAGGCTCAGATGATGTGACCAGATGGTGAGAATCCTGGAAACCATGCCAATGAGGATTAAATGGAGGAGCAAGGGGTGTTTAATCTGAGAAAGAGAGATTTAGGAGAGATGTGAAAAATTGTCTTTAAATATGTTTTCACCTAGTCACTTTTCTTATGACCAGAGTTAATAAAGACTGATTTGTAGTAGAATATATCTCAGCTATGAGGAATGGGTACCATATAGGTCCTCTGGAGGGAGACATCGGTTTCACCATTGACCAGAGCTCTTACATCTTACAAAGTTTGGCTTATTGTTGTTCTTATATAAACTCTTTTCCTGGTTCTCTGTTCACTTCATTCTACCTTAACTCATATTACCCAGGATTCTTTGAAATTGTCTCAATTTATCAAATAGTGCAATAATTTTCCATTGCATTCATCTAGAATATTGTTCAGTCATTTTCCACTAGATTGGAATTCTTAGACTTTACTCCTTTTCTTTTTTCCCTTTTCAATTCCTTAATCCCCTTAGATTCTACTTATTTTCTTCTTTTCCTTTTTATCTCACCTTCAATAGATACTAACTACTCCTTTTCCCCCCATTAAATCTTACTCTTTTCAGGAAAAGGACATTTGTCTTGCTTACAAATATTTTCCTTCTCTTAAAAGCTCATCTCTGCTTGTTTTCCTGTTGAGTTGCGCCAGATCATTTATTTGTGCATGTATTCATTCCTACCTTATCTGTTTCAGAGACAAAGGGTAAGGTTTGTCTGATGTCCACTCCTTTTACCTCTTCCTCCATGTTTATTAGATGAGATCATCATTTTATGTACCTCAGTTATGAAAAATAGCAAGTTTTATCCCTTCTTGCTACCAGTGTATTCCTTTTATCTTCCATTTTCTTTCCCCTCTTAAAGCCCTCAAAACAGAACCTATCCTTCTTTAGGTTCTCTATTTTTCTTATTTATCTCCCCTAATACCTTTTCAATATATCAAGAATCCAAAAAGTCACTTTTTTTCTTCTGGCCTTATTTAAATATTAGCACCACAACTCATGATTCTTAGATTAACTCTCAGTCTGTTTTTTCAGGGTAATTTTTTTTAATGTCAGATAATGTACATTTTCTTCAACTTTTTCAGTCTTTGATTTTGTTCTATTTTGTGCTGTTTTGTGTAGTCATTGATTTCTATTTGGTCTATTCTTGTTTTCAAGGAGTCTATTAAAGTTTACTATTTTTCCTTCTGTTCTATATATTCTCCTTCCAATTCTTTCTCTAGAATATTTTACTTTTAACTATTTCAGTTCTTCTAGCTATTCGTGTTGTCCTTGTTTTAAAAAAATCCATTTCCCCCCCTAGTCTCTGCTTACCATAGTTATGGAATTACATCTGTACTTTTTGTACTGGATTTTGGAGCATCTCTAGACCTAATAGTAACACTGGTTACGATTTTCTTTGGTTTACTCATCTCTCTAGCTTTAGTTCCTGAATGACAGCTTTGTCCTAGGGCTGGGCTCCACTCCAACTTTTAGGTCTCACCGTGGATCACATGGATTCTTTCACTGACTCCTACCTCTGGAGGTCAGACCCATCTGATGCTTGAAGTTCAGAATACTAGGTTTTCAAATCTCTCTATGGCATCTCAGGATAAAGTGTTGAGAATTTGTTTGCCCTAGGTACCTGGGTTATCTTGTATGATTGCTGCCATGCTGCACTGGTCAATGATGCTCTCAGGGACATCTAGCTTCCCCTACACCCTCTTCCCAAAGGATTTTCAATACCACCACCCACATTTTCTCTTAAAAGTCTCTGTTTCCCTGCCTCCTGAACAGAGCCCCACTGGGCATTTCAACCTGGATATCCTATAAGAGCATGTCAAACTCAGCATAACTGAAATAAAATTCATTATCTATTAACTTGACTATAAGCATCTCCATTCATCTCTGGTCATATTGCTAGACTACTGGCCTATTTGTCTGTGATGACTTTGTGAGGGACCCCCTTTCCTATTGCCCTGGGTTTCTGGTTTACTTTTTATGCAACTCCAAGGTGTAAGTAGTTACTTCCTATAGTTTCTCATTGTATTTCTTTGTTCTTCATGAAGTCAGTCTAGAAATAGTGATGAAGTGGGAAGGGCTTTAAATTCCAAACAAAAGAGTTCATATTTTATCCTAAGGAAACATTGAAGTTTTCCAATCAGGGAAATGACATAGTTGGATATAGGTTCTGGTAATATCAATTTGACATCTGGTTGGAAGATGGATCAGGGAGGGGAGATACTGAAGGCAGAGAGACCAATTAGAAGACCATTGCAGTTGTTACTGACCATAATTTCAGAGGACTAATGAGGATAGATCTTCTTGCCTTCAGACAGAGAGGAGATAGACTTGAGATGCAGAAAGAGACACACATTTTTTCACATGACCAATGTGGGAATTTGTTTTCTTTGACTATGCATATTTGTTACAAAGATTTTGTTTTAATTTTCTTTTTCCCCTCATGGTAGAAGTAGGGAAAGAAAATAAATTGTTTATTTGTTTATCAATTAAATAATTAATTGATAAACAATTAAAAAATTGTTAATTTGCTTGTTAATTAAAAAAATAAAATAAATATTTTGTTTTTTAAAAAGAAGTCTACTAGTGTAGTTCAAGAAAGAAGTAAAAAGAACCTGGGCCAGAATGTTATCTATATGAATAGAAAGAAGAGGGTAGAAGCAAGAGATGTTATGGAGACAGAATTGACAATATTTCACAACTGACTGGATTGGATAAAGAGAGTAAGGGAGGTTAAAGATTGGATACTGACTCTAAGGTTGTGCATCTAAAGGACAAGAAGAATAGTGATGCCCTTAACAGATATAGTGAAGCCAGGAAAAGGAGTGGCTTCAGGGATAATGAATTCTGTTTCAGACATATTGAGTTTGAAATGTTTATGGGATGTCTGCATTATGATGTCTAGCAGGCAAGTAGTTGGACCTCAAAAGAAAAATGATGGCTTCATAGATTCAGAAGTCAACTGCTGAAGTTCATAATTGAATCCATGGGAGGTAATCATCAAGCAAAAGTTTAGAAAAAACATAGAGAACCCTGGATGTGATATACAAATACAGAGAGAGAGAGAGAGAGAGAGAGAGAGAGAGAGAGAGAGAGAGAGAGAGAGAGAGAGAGAGAGAGAGATCATTTATTTCTATTAAATCTTGTCTTGTTAGATTTGTCCAAAAGGTCTAGCTTTTTGAAATCTTTTTTGAATACTGATTCTTTATCCATAATAATTTTTCCACTTTGTGTCATCTGCAAATATAAGACTTTCATTTATGCCTTTAAGTTTTTGACAAAAGTGTTGCACATCATAGTATCAAAAACAGATCCCTAGATCATTCCAGGTTGACACTGGACCATTATATGACCCCTCTTTAGGTCCACTCATTCAACCAGTTCTTAATTCACCAAACTCTACTATCGTCTAACACAGTTCTTTCCATTTTGTCCAAAAGAATATCATGAGGTAACTTTGCCAAATGTTCTTCTGCATTCAGAGGTACTGTGTTCATGGCATTCCTTTGACATACAAGCCAAATAACCCTGTCAAAAAAGGAAATTGCATTACTCAGGCATGAAATGTTTTTGATGGAGCTAGACTGCTATTAGTGATTGCCTCTTTCTTTTCTAAATGCTCACAAGTCATTCCTTTCACAATATATTCCATATTTTTTCCAGGAATTAAAGCAAAGCCTTCTGATCTATAATCTAAAGGTTCTGTCTTCTTTCCTTTTTTGTAAATTAAGTCAATATTTACTCTTTAGGATTTCCTTCTGTCTCTTCAAATTCTTTCTTTCTTTTCCTTCAAAATATTTCCAGTCTTTTAAGAAGTACTACTTTCTTCCTGATAACATAGTATAAGGTCTGGAATTCCTCTGGTTGGGGAACCCTGTACCTCCCCTATAACTGTGGGGTATTCTTTTTGATACCAAAGGAACAGGCCAAAGAGCTCCAGATTGATTATAAGTAGTGGTTTAATCAATCATTAGGAATACTTTCAAAACAGGGACAATCTGGGGCAGCTGCCAGACAGTTCAGTGGATCCCCCCTAACAAAGCCCCGAATATCCCTATGGTAATTATAGAAAACAGACAAAGGAAGGAGGAGTGCCTCATTACTGATTGGTGGATATTTTTGGTTTTCTGCTTAGTAATTAACTTGGGAGTTAAGCCAATGTTATGCCCAAATGTAAGTTGATCATAATATCATAAGTTATTATTCAGTTATTATTCAGTATCTAGTATATGATTTTTAACAGGTTATCATGTCTGGGCTTCCACCTTTCACAGAGTTTAAGTTTTTATGACTTTTCATTCATTACTGTATTTTTTGGCTTTTCCCCAATCAGGACCCCACACATGGAGAGTAGGGAGATACTTCTCTAACCATTTTACCTCCTTCTCTATTAGGGAGGGCAACTTGTATTTTGTTCATTCATAGAAGTTACTAGGCACTGGAATAAATGCAAACCTAATGTTCTCATTGCATGTTATTGCAAAATTCCCTTTTCTCTTTATACTTACTTAGAAGCAATACTCTGAGTTCTGGCATTCTTATTGGTGGAAACCAAAGTGGTGACCTGCCATTGCAAGCAACCTGTTTGACCTTTAGTGGCAACTAAATGAGGATTTATTTTTTAGGAGGCTTCCAGTCATTTTATGGGGTTTTCTCAGCCAGTTCTTTCAATATGGTGATAGTTTGCTCAGCTAAAGCTGTTCTATAATTAACAGATTTATGCCAAAGCACGGATGTGACTCCAACCCACACATTCCTGGACTGTCTTTGGAGTTATTTTAAGGGGTCTATAAATTTACCAAGCATTGCCATTTTCATCTTTATGTAACCTGTATCCTAGAACACAATCTCTAGGTTTTCATGGATCAGGTCCAATCTTGGAGGGTTGCCATTCAAATGAATGGCTTGTTTTGCCCCCAACAAGAATTTCCCCTGGGAAACTCAGAATATGACTCACGTTTATGTTTCCCTTATATAAATAAACAGCCCCATGGTCCTGTGCAGACACTAAAGATAACTAACTATGTACATCAGATTCAGGATAACTTTTATTTTATTGCACTGAAAAAGCAAAAAATCCCAAAGAACTCATAGTAGTACATAAAATTCCCTTCCTCTTTCTGAGAAATTTCATCTTCTACCTCGAGACCTAGACAGACAGTCAGATTACATTAGATTAGATAGAACCTCTATTAAATACTTACTGCGTGCTAAGGACTGTGCTAAACTCAAGGCATACAACAAACAAAAAAGACAGTCCCTACCCTCAAGGACCTTGAATTCTAATGGAGGAAGATGATACATGAAAGGGAACTAGAAGCAGGGGAGGGGAAGGATGTCCTTATAGAGTCAAGAAGGTAAAAAAAGTCCAGAGAGTCAAGAGTAGATTTGGAAGAGAAGTAAACGTGGGTTGGCCTGGCCACCTGTGGAAATAGTGGACTTACTCCTTAGAGGAGAGGACCACAGGGTTGGAAGTATCTGGACAGAGCTGCTAGACAGGAGGTAGAAAAGTCTGAAAAGTCAAGAGTGAAAGTCTCCAGTCTTATTACTATAAGTAATACTATAATATTACTCTACATGAAAATACACACACACACACACACACACACACATATATATATACACACACACTATGCTACACTATATACGTGTGTGTATGCATGTATGTATATACATATATATATATATATATATATATATATATATATATATATATACACACATCATAGTAATTACTGTAAGTAATACCTACTATAACTACCACTAGGAAATGGTAGTTCCCTGGTATTATTTTCACTGGAGGAAAATAAACTTGAAGTTACTATGGAGTCAACTCTGTTTCCCAAATAGCTTATGGAAGTTGTAGAGGAGAAAGTCCAGATCTTTGCTTCTTCAAAGTATAGCTCAGTTCCTAGTTTTCTCCAACTCCAGGGCAATATTGTCATTCTATTATCTCTATGAGGCTGACCAGGACCAGACTTAGTGAAATATAAATGTGTGACAAATTTCTAAGCCTAGATGTCCTTAAGCCTAACAACAATGACCCTATCTGTCCTTACAAGAGAAATGCAAAGTCCCAAATAATGGTTTCCTTCTTTGTAATCTAATTAGGACCAGGTTCTTCTGATCATCCTTTAAGTTCATTTAGCTACAGTAAAATATGCAATATGAATAAGGGATTTTGTGTCCAGGTTGTCTTATTTGTTCCTTTCAATAAGAATTTATTTTCTTGCCTTTCAGGGATAAAATATGTCCTTTCTTTTACTGTCATAACTAATATATAAATTCATTTAAAATATTAGTTGCTTTTTGTCATTATGGATTTTCTCAATCGATATTTATTAATATCATAACCACAGTCATTTTGGGGAGGTGGGGCTCTGCCAAAGGAGATCTTTAAAAGCCTTCTTAAATGTTTGGAAACTGTTGCAGAAATACAAATAGAAGCTTTCTCCAGTTGTTGTCTGTGGGAAAATCTTAAGTAGAAGTACAACTTTTAGAAACTTCTCACCTCTTTCTCTTCTCTGTTTTCTCTGCTGATCAGATAATATATCTATTATTTCACTTCTTGTGGACATTGCTATTTCCTGATACAATATGAACTCCTCAACCTGATGTTCAAGGCTCCCTATGATCTGCCTCCAAGCTACCTCTCCAGCCTTAGACCATACTATTTCTTTCACACACCAGGGTTTGGTTTTTTTCTGGGCAAACTAGAAATTCAGATATTAACTCTCCCAGGGAGTCTGTCTGGTTTATCCTCTCTCTAAGCAAAATTCGAAGTGGTCTCTCCCTCTCTGCACCTTATTTGGATTTCTCCCATGCATTTTTATCACATTCTAATTTTTAGTGATTATTTGTATAATCAATAGTAGATCATAAATTTTTCAAGGGTAGGGTCTTCATTTTATTCATCCTCGTCTAACCTGCAAAGTAGACCTTCTGTTGAGTGAATGTTTATTGGATTAATGTTATCTAAGGTAAGCCATTCCTTCCATGTAAGCAACCCTTCTCAGTTACTTATCAATCACAATTTGACTAAGTTTGGTTCTCGGATTACACACAAATAACAGGAATGTTATTTTCCCGTTGAATCAAAAAAGGTTTAATAACCTCTTTTTTACTATACCATAAAACATAATGACCTTTTTATTTCAAAGCTCAGATTCTCCTCAAACAATATCTCCCAAAATAAAGGCCAGCCTGATAAAATCTGCATAAATAAGTTCTAACACGGTCTTTGGTCCTGTCTCTGAGCATGATCCCATATGAAGTGATTTCATATTTTTAGATTGTAATCATTTCCTGGAACATATGTTTTCCTAGAATATATCTTCCAGATGTTAAACTGTTGCCTCCCATGTCCACCCTCTGACACTTCCTAGTCTTATGACCCCCAGAGAAGTCAATTCATCTCTGCCTGCCTCAGTTTCCTCAAATCTACCTCCCAAGGTTTCTGTGAGGATCAAAAGAGGTGATATTTGTAAACTGCTTAGCCCTATTATTACATCCCAAGGTTACTATGAGGATCAAATGAGGCATGTGTAATGTGAGTATTCAGTAGGCACTTAATAAATGCTCATTCCCTTCTTCCCTTCCCCTTTGTCCACGGTCAGCTGCTGGGTTGGACCTAATTTTCTTTTGGGAAGATTTCCTTCAAGGAAGGTTGGTGGTCTGGACATTTCCAAAGAGGGTTAAATGATCAAAAATCAAAAAAAAAAAAAAGAGATCGTTCCTAGCAAGGCAGTGCATTATAGGAGATAACATATCAAAGTAAGGATTACTTCCCTTTCTCTGTGAAAACACAGTCTCATTTATGTTCTTTAGGTAGAATTAAACCTTTTCCCAGAGCTCCAAGGAGATAATCTAACTCTTGCCACCGTCGGTCCGGATGAAATGTTAGTTTCAGATTTTGTGAAACAAACAGAAGAGGTTTTCAAAAAGAACCAAATAGGCCCCCAAAAGTAAGTTGTCTTGGCCCTGAATCCTGTCACCTAGTTTGGATCCATCAGTTCTACTTATCAAAGCATTTCTTTTTGCTTGTTTTTGTTGGTTTCTTTCTTTTCTTGAGGGTGGATAGTTTGGGTTGGGAAGAAATCCCTGCTAACCTTGAGGTGTGCGTGTTGATAGTGTGCTTGTTTCTTTCTTACTCAACCTGGAAGATACTTAGATGTGTACGAAAAATACAACAATCTATTAGATGGCACTGCAAAACAAGATGTCGATTCTTTTCTCTCAAAAACCCATGACCTTGATGATTTCGTGGAGGTAAGAACCTTACTTTTACCTTGAGCATTTTCATGGCACCAACCCCAATTGACCCAGTAATAAATACTTCTGTAGTGCCTGCCAAACGACCAGCACTTTGTTTGTAATTCCTGGAGGCCCTGCTAAGCTTTGGAATGCTTCTCTTCCCCACAGTACATTGACAGAATGAAGAAATTGAAAGAAGAAATTGCATCCATGCACATCACGGTGCCTTTGGCCCTGTTCTGTCTTGATGCTTTAGCACTAAATGAGAATCTCTGTGATCGGACTCAAGTGCTTAAAGATCAGCTGATTCAGTTCCAAGTTGATGAAAACCGAGAGCAGAATACCAGGTACAGTTTTTATTCTTTGAAGAGAAATTATTGTGAAGAGTTGTACAGATGGAATTAATTAGGTGTGAGGGGCAGGGGGAATGATGTGACCAGGGCAGCTCAGGAGCTCAGTGACTAAAGTGCTGGCCTTGCAGTCACGATGACCTCAGTTCAAATCCAATCTCAGGTACTTTTGTGACCCTAGACCAGTCACTTCAACTTTATTTGCCCTCAGTTTCCTCATCTGTAAAATAGGGATAAATAATAGAACTCCCAGAGTTTTCAAGAGGATACAGTGCTTGGCACATAGTAAGCATCATATAAATGTTAATTATTATAATTCATATTGGACTTAGAATTCTTATGGTTTCTGCCTCCATGATAAAATAGCAGGGAAACTCAAAGATCCAGGATAAAACTTACATGTAGGGGAAGAATGTGATGAGATTTTCTATTTTGAATAGGGATAGGGAGAAGGAAAGATAGTAAGAATTCCATATTAGCTAGATGGTACAATGAATAAAATTCTGGGCTTGGAGTCAGAAAGACCCAAGTTCAAATCCTTCCTCAGATACTGGCTACCTGTAGGACTCTGGGAAAGTCATTTAACTTCTCTGTGATTTAGTATCCTCATCTATAAAATGAGAAAACTTATTTCAGTGACTTCTAGGGTCCCTTCTAAGCCTATAGTCCTTTTCTTAACTCAAATTGCCCACTTTGGTGTCAATCTGTATTTTTTTAGGCAATCAGGGTTAAGTGACTTGTCTAAGGTCATACAGCTAATAAGTTTCTGAGGACAGATTTGAAGACAGGTCCCCTGCTCCCCCGACTGCAAGGCTGTCACTCTATCTATTGTGTCCCCTAGCTTCCTCTGGCAGTGCTTTGAAAGGAAGCCCAAGTGATCTTTTGGGTTGAAATTTCCCTGGATAAAGACTTTTCAATGCATAGCATTTAGGAAGCTGGGTTCTCACATGTGTTTTTCTCCTGTGCCACCTACTAGGATTCAAGAACTAACCAGGAGAGTGATGTCATACAATCTGTCTGGCATATCTATTTTTAGTGGAGAATAATCCAAATTTAACTAGCCATTGTATATTTGTGATTCACTTCATTTAGGCTCAGAGAACAGGCTCAGATTTTCACCTCACATAACCCTGCCAAAACTCTTGCAGACTGGTCTTCACCTTACTGGTTTGGGCCATTTTCGAGGTCTTCACTAGAAGCGTTAAAATGCCATCTTCTTGTTCTCTGTTAGGGTTGTAAATGCCTCTGAGGATTGTGTGTGTGTGTGTGTGTGTGTGTGTGTGTGTGTGTGTGTGTGTGTGTGTATATGTGTGTGTGAGTGTGTGGGTGTGGGTGTGTGGTTTTTGTTATCTCCACTCAATATCTAACAATCCATGGTGCTAATCATAGATCTCAATTATTTGGAAAAGGCTGGGCTTTGGAATTTTCCTTTTCTTACTGGTTGGGTTGTAAATACATTCCTGATGGCTGCTGTTTGCATAAAGGGAGGCCTTATGGAAGTTGAGCTCACAGTGTACTCCACCGAGGAAACAAGGGAAGGGAATCTGACTGAATGCATTGTTTGTAAGATTTAAATGCAAAGCAGTTAAGGGATGCAACTTCATAGTATCAGAGACCTCAAGGAAGGCACACTATCAGCACTGAAAATGCTTAATGATTTCTGTTGGGCTCAGTCAATCGCATTTATGAAAAGTCTCCTTTCAGTAGCATATTTAATATGTATTTATAAACATTTTATATATATATATATACACACATATATATATGTGTGTATATATATACTGACTGGACTTTGGACAAGTCACTTGCTTTCCTGGTGATCAGATGAGATTGTATTTATAAAGGGCTTAGCACAGAGCAAGAGGTGATTAATAAAAGCTCGTTCCTTTCCCTCTCTCCCTCCTCCTCCCCCTTCTCCCCAGTGCCTCAGGAAGCTAACTGTATTTTCTGTAGAACAGGTATTGATATGATTTGGTGGAGAGATTTTTTTTGTTAATCATGAATTCCCTAACCCAACAAAACCACCTGGGGAGGGGGGTAGAATTGAGAAATAAATCCTCTAAAGAAATGGAGCCAGAACAGTATATTTATTCCCCAGAAAAGTAAATAGATCTTCAGTAGCACTTTTAGGAGCTACTGCCGCCAGTGACATCCCTCTCTGCCTTCTCCTTTCCAGCCTCTGCAACCAGTACAACATGATCGCAGACAAAGTCAGCGAGATTCCTGCCAACACCGAGGAGCTGGTGTTTCTCACCGCGTTCTTAAAGAAGGCCAGTGAGGTCACGGTATTCAGGCTCAGGAGGCAGATCTCCGATGCTGCTTGGAGGCTGGAGTTCCTAATGAACTATGCTGATCTTCCCAGTAGGTCCAAGCAATGCTCAACACGTTTTTTTTAAGGGATAGAGAGCCCATGGCAGAATCATAGCAGAGATGCCTTTTGTCTGACCTGTACTGGGTAGTCTAACTCAACCCATACCATCCCAAGAGAGCTGAGACCCACTGAAATCAAAGGGAAATCTCAGGGAACAGTAGAAGAGCGATCCTTTGGGAGTCAAGAGACTGTGCAACCAGTGATCACTGATAGAATCGAAGGCTGTGATGTGATATCATGATATGATGTCATCTCTATATAACGGGCTCCATAGAACTAATTCTCTGTTCCTTTATCTTTCAATTGACTCCTCATTGTTCAGTCATTTTCCGGACTCTTTGTGACCCTATCTGGGATTTTCTTGGCAAAGATACTGGAATGTTTTCCTATTTCTTTCTCTGTCTCATTTTACAGATGAGGAAACTGAGGCAAACAGGCAAAAAGTGACTTGCCCAGGGTCACAAAGCTAGGAAGTGCCTGAGGCTATATTTGGACTCAGGAAAATGAGTCTTCTTGACTTCAGGCCCAGCACTCTACCCACCTAGCAGCAGTTAAGAAACATCAATTAAGCACCTTTTATGGGTCAGGCACTGTGCCCATTAATGGGAATTCAAAGAAAGGTTTAAAAAAAAACAATAGTCCTTGCTCTCAAGGAGCTTATAGTCTAATGGAAGAGACAACATGCAAGCAGCTATGTACAAAGAAGATATGTACAGGATAAATTGGAGATAATCACCAAATGAAAGCCAGTAGCATTAAGGACAAACAGGAAAGATTTCTGAAAGAAAGTGGAATTTTAGATGGGATCTGAAGGAATACAGAGTAACCATTCTCAGTTTTTTTGGTTTGGAGGACCTCTTGACACTCTTAAAAATTAGTGAGGACCTCAAAAAGTTTTTGTTTATGTGGATTATATGTATTGATGTTTGCTATGTTAGATATTAAAATGGATTAGATTTTAAATTTTAATGTATCCATTGAAAAATAATAAATCCATTTGGGATTACCTTAAATATTTTTATGAAAAATAACTACCTCCCCAAACAAAAAAATTAGTGAGAAGAGTGACATTGTTTTATACATTTTTGCAAATCTCTTTAATAGATTTACTAGGCATAATATTAGACAGCTGGATACTCAATCTGCTTCTGTATTCATTCTGTTGCAATATGTTGTTTTGGTTGAACTCTATGAAGAGAATCCAGCCCCATACAGATATGTAGTTGGAAAAGGAGAAAGTATTTTATCAGGCAAATAATGTCTTAATATTTTTACGAAAATAGTTTTGACCTCTCAGTAATCTGGGAAAAAGGGTCTGGGGACCACCAGTACACCACACTAACCAGTGCTATAGGGCTGGTCAAATCCTGACCAACATCTGTATTTATACAGCAAGCTAGAATGTTTGTTTTTTATATTTTTAAATAAAGTTTATTAAAATAAAGTATTTTAGATTATAAACAAAAAAATTTTAAAAAACCAAACAGGTCTAGCTGTCAGGACATACACAAACAAGCAGGTGCCCAGAAGGCTAAGAAACTAGACAAGTCTCTTATCTTTTGGTGCTTCAGGTATGTACGTTTGTATGCATGCATGTATATGTGTCTATGTATCTATGTGCACACACTTGTATATGCACATATGTACATATTTGCATGCTTGTGCCTGTGTTCTGTATATACGTGTTGTACATATACATATGTTTACTGTGTACTGTTTCTGACATGTAGGTATGTGTGTCTATGTCAGAGACAAGACTTGAACTTATTTCTTCCAGATGCCAGGGCTAGCGCTTTATTCACTGTATTATATGGCCTTTCACAAATGTCATTAATCAACACTATCACCATCATCCTAAGCCTCATATTCTATAACTCTTAGCTATCAAACCAAAAAGGAAGAAAACTGAAGATTCAAATGAATATTTTTCTCTTCTTTGAAACTGACTACACTACTTGGGACCAGAGCAGAGGGGAGGCAGAGAAGTCACTTCCAAAGCAGGAGTTCTTTATGCAATGGAATAGGTTATTTTTACAACAGATCACATAATCAAGGGTCTGCTTAATCTTCTCCAAGTCATATACAGACACACATACACAATTATATATAAACACACACGTGTATGTATGTATATATTGTACATATGTATATGCATGTGTGTATATGTGCATATATAAATGCATGCATATATATACCTATATATAAAATATTGCTGTTCAGTTGTTTCTGACTCTTCTGAGGTTTGCCTGGCAAAGATACTAGAGTGGTTTTGCCATTTCCTTGTCCAGTTCATTTTTACAGATGAAGAATTGTGGCAAACCAGGTTAAATGACTTGCCCAGAGTCACATAGCTACTAAGTGTCTGAAGTCAAATTTGAACTCAGGTCTCTCTGACTCCAGGGCCGGCACTCTATCCATTGCATTACCTAGCTGCCCCAGAAAGGACTATAGATATCATCTTGGCAATCAGTCATTGAGCATTTAATAATTCTAGGTAATATCTGTCTACCCAGAGGCAGGGGTTTTTTCGTATGCCACCAGGTTTCATAGCAATGACTATGGGAAAGGGTATGTCCCGGGTTTCACATGCATATGAACACACATCAACCTTCCTCCCTAATCTTTCCCCCTCATCATCACTTCTATTTCTCCCACTTAGTTCGAAATTGGAAATGGTCAGCGAAGGAACCCAGGACATTGTAACTAATGTCTCTCTATCTTTGTAATGTGTGAACACATGGTGGCCTACTATTTGAGAAGCAAGGTCCTCAGGAATATTTCTTGTCTATGAAATTATGCAGCTTGTACTGCAAAAGCAGTGGTGTTGAACTCAAATAGAAACAGATCCCTGTGGGTCTCATATTGACTTAGAAAATCACAAGTTAACATTATCTATATTGTACTGTATTTTTGTTTATTTTGTTAAATATTTACATTTTTACATTTTTATCTGGTTCAGGCCACATTCCAGAGTTGTGCTGGCTCTTTACACTGGCTATGTGAGGCCTCTGTTCTAAGGAATCTCTAAGAAAAGTGGTCTGCATTTGGGGTTAGAGGAGCAATGTCCTTGGACAAGTCACTTCAGCTCTGGGCCTCATTTTCCTCACCTATAAAATGAGGGTTAGATTATATCATCTCAAAAGTCCTTGACATTCTTAATTCAGTAATTCTAGGTTCTGCTTTTCTCACCTGTTAAATAGAATATGGCCCAGGAGCTTTATGTGATGATCTTTGTTGAAATGAGAGCAACGAGTACACCCTCATGAGTTTGTTCTGAAATGCTAACCCACAACATCATTGCTTCATTAGTTCCTTGCAATGACCTCATATTCTATCACATTTATTATCTATAGTTCTATCGAGGGGCAGAATAGTGCAATGGATGAAGAGTTTGGCCTTAGTGTCAAGAAATTTTGGCTTCAAGTCTCAACTCTGATATATAGTGGCCGTGTGACCCTGGACCTTTCAGTGCTCTCAAATAGGAACGTATCCCTATGGAGGGGAAAATTGACTTGGAAAAGCTCAAATGAACATTATCTGTGTTGCATTATATTTTTCGGGAAGTTAGGTGGTGCAGTAACTAGAGCACCTGGCCTGCAGTCAGGAAGACTCATCTGTCGTAGTTCAAATGTGGCCTCAAGACAATTACTAGTTGTATGATGCTAGGCAAGACACTTAACCCTATTTGCCTTAGTTTCCTTATCTATAAAATGAGCTGGAGTATAAAATGGCAAAGCATTCCAGTAGCTTTGCCAAGAAAATTCCAAATGGGGTCATGAAGAATCCAATACAATTGGAAAAACAATTCAACAATAAAATTGTATTTTTATTTTGTTAAATATTACCCAAGCACGTTTTAATCTAGGTTGGACCACACTGATGAGTTTTGCTGTTGGCTTGCAGTCCCCCCACACTGAGTTTGATACCTAAGTTCATAAGACCATAAGTTGTCCACCCACCCCCCCACCCCCCACACACCCTATTAAAGTTTAAAACTATACCAAGACTTTGGAGTATTGTGTATGTTTGCAGTGTGTGTGTGTGTGTGTGTGTGTGTGTGTGTGTGTGTGTATGTGTGTGTGTGTGTGTGTGTGTGTGTGTGTGTGTGTGTGTATTCAGTTTCTGACTTTGTGGGACCTAAATTTTTAGAGTTTATATACTTATATCTTTGTTTTTGTGTTTTACAGTGGAGGATATAAAGTTGAACAGTACATTGTTCCTCTGGCCTGATCAGATTGAGGATATCTTTGACAATAGCCGAAATCTGCTATACACCAAGAGGGAACAGGCGGAGATGAACCTAATTAAAAGGTACTTGTATGGCCCAAGGAGATGTCTGGGAAATTGCAAACTTCCTGGTTCTTGCTTGCTGATGTCAGGAAGAGGCTCTGTTCTCCCTACTCCTAACCTCCCCAGGGGCTTAGCTCTCCATTTCATTTTACTCTCTCAATTTTATTTTCCTGTCTCATGGAGTTTTGAGATACCAAGCACTGGAGACAACGAACAGAGAGAGAATTTCTTTTTTCTCTAAAAGAGGGAAAAGATGTCAATTCACTATAAATCAATTAACTCCTATTTATTAATTAAACCCCTACTATGTGTGAGGTGCTGGGAATACAAAGATGACAAAAATGAAAAAAAGTCCCTGCCTTGTAGGAGTTTACAATCCAAAGGGAGACAAGATACCTCTCCAGAGTCTGTGGTGTGCTGGAGCCAGCTGGAACAGGTCCCCTTGGAGCTGATAAATTTCCACCTCAGAAACTGACAAATGGTACAAATCAGGGATAGATTTTTTGTTGTTGTTGATTGCCTAGAGAAAGTGATAAAAAGAATGTTGATAATGCATATTAAACTTAAAAGTGTGTTCTGGAAAGCCAGTTATTAAACATTAATAGCACACTATTGTATATGGGTATGTTGGTCATGTACAGTGGGCTACCATGTCAATGCTTTTTCTCATAGCCTTAAAAAAGAAACATCTGGTTGTATGTAGGAAGAAATATAGTTCTATGAACAATAATTAAATCATTTACTTCAGGAAGAAGTATCCTTCTCTCCTTCCCACCCCCCCGCCCCAGCCCCGCCATCTAGATACCAGGGTAGGAAGACAGTGTGGTATGGTATGAAAATAGAACAGATGGGAATGAAAACAGGACTGATTATGGAAAGCTGGGTTAAGAGTTCTTAATCTGAGGTCTATGCACTTAAAAGAATATATTTTTATAACTGTATTGTAGTATAATTGGGTTTTTTATTATTCCATCTATTTTATGCATTTAAAAACATCATTCTGAGGAGTCCATAAGCTCCAAAGGGATTCAGGATATAAAAGAGTTAAGTGCTCCTGTTCTATAGCTTCCTAGTAATCTGTGAGACTTTAGGTAAGTCATTTACCTTCCCTGGTCGCTACTTTCATCTATAAAATAAGGGGGTTAGACTGGATGGCCACCAAAATCTCTTCCAGCTCTAAATCTGTGTTCTGAATGTGGAGAAAACCTTGGAAGACATAACACACATAAATCAAAGCAATTGCCTGATTCTGCAGTGGGTTCAGAAAGTTTTGCCAAAATTGGTCATATTCATTCAACAAGTAGTTATTAAGGACCTTTAGACAGCTAGGTGGCACAATGGAGAAAACACCAACCCTGGAGTCAGGAGGAACTAAGTTCAAATCATACTTTAGATATTTCTTAGCTGTGTGACCCTGGGCAAATTGCTTAACCCTGTTTGCCTAAGTTTTCTCATCTGTAAAAGTGAGCTGGAGAAGGAAATGGCAAAACCACTCTAGTATCTTTGCTATGAAAGCTCCAAATGGGGTCACACAGTCGTGACAACTGAAAAAGCTATGGAACAACTATTAAAGATTTTTAATGTTCCCAATACTGCTCTAGGAACAGTGATGCTAAAAGAACTTAACAATTGAGGAGATTATGATAGATACAGGTGAAAAATTAAATACCCCCATTATATATATATATATATATATATATATATATATATGTGTGTGTGTGTGTGTGTGTGTGTGTGTGTGTATACCCCTAGTATACCACCATCTCATGAGAATGGTTGTCTTTAATTTACAATCACTAGACTAAGGAAAAGATTCTTCTATAGAAAGGCTGGCTTCCCAACAAGTTAGCTGAAATTACCCAGCACCAAGGAGAGGAATAGACCCACCTATTAGGGACTTAGGGCAGCAAGAAGCAGTAATAGGCTATGTAATGAAAGGGATCCTGGGAGATAGGAGAGTACCAAAGATAAACTTCGCCTTTTCCAGAATTTCATTCACCAGCTTCTTTTGTGTACAATCATTGCTTTGTCAAGCTGTGTGTCCTGAAGAAGGAGGAAATTATCTTGTCTTTCCTCCATCTCCAACTCCTCCTCCACTCCTGTATGGAGTCCTGTTTCCAGAGCCCAACAGCTCTTCAGACATCAGTGATGTTGATGGGGATCAGTGATGCCTGGTAAGGTGTGGTCCTTTGGATTTTACTTTACTTAACTTCATCCTTCAGGCTATGTTAGCTTCTGTACAGTAGAGGTCAGTAGAGGACTAGGTGTTGCTAAGGCTTGGAGGGAGGCAAGACCATACATGCATGCCTTGGCTGCAGAGTTGGACAAATGCCTTAACCCACCATGAAAGCAACCGATAGGGACTGGACCTGTAATGTCATGAGTATATGGAATTCTTCAGTGAGGAAATAACGGCAAAATAATTATAGCTAATATTGACGTGGGGCAGTCAGGCAGCACGATGGAAAGACAGGAGTTGAAATCCAACCTCAGACACTTGCTACCTGTGGGACCTGGACAAGTCACCTAACTGCTCTCTGTCTCATTTTCCTCATCTGTAATGGATATAATAATAAGAGAGATATTACCACTTCACAGGGTGGTTGTGAGGGTCAAATGAAGTAGTGGTTAGCACAGTGCCTACCACAGAGTAAGCATAATATAAATAATGGTGTTCACATAATAAGCTCACATACTAATGTGAGCTTGGGGAAAATCATCCTAGTTATTCTAGGCTGCTGTACAACTGCCTGATTTTACAACCGGTCTTGACCAGTAGTACTGAAATAGTTTTGTTTGTCCAATGAGTATTTATTCAGGAACTTTACTGTGTGCCCAAAGTTATATCAGGCACTTCAAGAAGTATACAAGAGAACTTATAGAGGTAGGTGTATGTTTGGCGTGTGAAAAAGTGAATACAATTACCAGGTCATAGTATACGAATGTCTTACATGAGTGGTGCAATGGAACTCATACATATAATTTAATGACTATTTTGATATTTAATGAGTATCCATATGTGAATTGATAATTGATTTAGGAATTGATTTAGAAAATTATAAAATTATGGAATGGAGCAGGCATTCCCAGTTCTTTGGGTAAGACCAAGATGGTAGTGGGAAATGAGACTGTAATCATACTTTAATAAGGCACAGTAGGGGCAAATAGTCCATAAAGTATGGAGACAGGTAAACAGAGGCAGATGGCATGTGGATAGGAGGTGGAGTGGTGAAGGAAGGCTGCCTGGGGTAGGGGCAAGGAGAGGTACAGAGTAATACTCACATAACCATGGATTAGAGTTGGGAGCAATCCAAGAAGGAAGAGGGTTGGGGAGAGGCAGGAGTTTGAGGTCTCATTTTTAAAAATGGGATTTTAGAAGTAACAGACTAAATCTAATCTGTGTCACCTTGGTGTTAGTTCATTAACATAATCTAAATTATCTCAAAGCTGTCATAAAGCTTTCAAATTAACATGTCCACATCATCTCACAATTACCAGCACCTTTTTGTATTCTGCAGATATCTGGAACTTGTCTGAGATTTACATATCATAGGATCAAAAACCTCAACAACAGAGTCTAGATATTTTTCCCTCATCCCCCATTTATTATCAAGATGTGATTTTTGGTTAATAATAATGTATAATAATAATATAATATATTTTTGGTTAATATATGATACAATTTGGGGCAGCTAGGTGGTGCAATGAATCTCTGGAGTCAGGAGAAACTGAGTTCAGATGTAATCTCAGACACTTGTCACTTACTACCTGTTTGACCCTGGGCAAGTCACTTATGTATATGTATATATACATATATGTATATATATGTGTGTGTATATGTTTATATTTATACACACACATATAAATACACAGACATATACACATACACACAAAATCCAATTTGTAAATTATGTTTCTTTGATCTTTGTGATAGTTTATGTATGACTTCCTCTTTGCAATCTTATTTCCTACTGTTGCCCCCATTATACCATCTACTTATAAACTTGGTGGTGGTCAGGAGTAACTAAAGCAAGTTACAATTTTAACACAACATATGTGAAAGCTAACTCCACAACAACAGACATCTAGCTAAGATCAGTCAGTACTGACAGGAGGAGAAAAATAAGAAGCACTCACAAATATGTGATGACTTGAAATAGGAAAAATAGTCTATTTCTTCTCTTCTTTGGTCTCTGGAAGGGGTATGTAGATGGAGGAGCTATAATCCATACAAGTGACTCTGAGAATCTTAGAAGAGAGTTATTTGACCTGGAGTGGGGTATACTCTGAACATTCTCATTACTTGCTATTTTGCCAATAGCCTAAATCTACCCTTTCTCTACAAACCTTGGAGAGGGGGTAAAGGTTAATGATTCTCAGGATCTTAACAATTTTTAATTAGATCCTGATGGTCAATTGTATCTACAAACTTCACTGAGCCTGGTATGTCAATGGCTCACAGATGCTTACCTCTAGCTTCCCTGATCCCTGTGATTCATTTGCCTTCTGCCCAGATGCAAAGCCCTTTCCCCTGCTTACTCTTGCACTGTCACGTGGATCCAAGTCAGCCCTACCCTTTCTCAGTCTTTATTCTCTTCTGCCCTCCTCTTTCACTGTATTTTCTGGAACACTTGCTATGCTGCTGTTAAGTTCACCTACATCCTTTTTCTAACAATCTTTCTCATTTCTGTCACCCATAACCTGACCTTTTCCTGAAGACAACTTGTTAAGCCCAAAGAATACTCCTCCCCCCATCATTCACCACTTTCTCCTACTTGGAAGTTTATTCCAAGCGTGTATATTACCTTGTCTGAATTCTCGTTATTACCATTCTCTCATCTCTACCTTATTTTCCTTCCTTCAGTAAGCAGCTTAAAGTCTTCCTCTCTGTTCCAGTCCCCTTCCCTCTGTGATGCCTCCAATAGGTATATTGATGTCTCTTTGAATATCTTCCCAGTTCACCAGATCTCTTCATTCCAGTTGACTTACATCTCCACTGTATCTCAGGCATACCTTAAATCTTACCTAAATGGTTTCCACTTGATGATCTTGAACTTAGAAATTCTCCCCTCTGATCATCTCTTGATCTTTTGTCTCTCTCTGCCTCATTCTTCCTAAACTTAGGTTCCATTTTCACTTCCAATTCCTTCATTCCTTTCTGCTATTCTAGCCTGTCACTCAAGGTTTGGTCTTATTTTCTTCCCATCACGGTCTTCACCCCATACTGAACCCCTTCACCAAAGCACCATGGTTCATCTTTGAGTCCTTTTCTCTTTCCACTGTTCTGTCTTCCATAGTCCTTCCAGGGTTCACACCCTACTTTTGTTCAACCTCAAGTTATCCCTGTTACCTTCCTTCTTCCTTCCTACTCCTATGCCTCTGAAGAAAGAGAAAGTCATACAATGACAATGTTGGACTTCATAACAAATTCAGGGTCTCAGGGACCTTAAATAGGTCCTCAGTGATGCACTGTAATCCTTTTACTCATCCTTGATTCTCTATCACTCCCTGAAGAAATTGTTCCAGACTTTTCTCAAGTCACTGATTCCACTTTTCTCAGGAAATGACTTAACTCTCTGCTTTTTGGAGAAAATCAAATCTATCCATTGTTAGCTTCATCATCCCCAATACTTCACCTCTCAAAACTGCTCTACATCATTTGTTCTCTCCTTATCAAAGCTAAATTTACTTATACTTTCCAGTATTCTTTAGGTATTCTCTCTCTCTGTCTCTGTCTCTCTCTCTCTGTCTCTCTCTCTCTCTCTCTCTCTCTCATCTACTGCCTCCTTTCAGATGCCTTCCTTCTATCTTTAAAATATCTGCTTTTGACCCTCCCATCCCATTAAGCTGTCATCCTATATTTCTCCTCCCTTTTATAGCAGAGGTAATCAGGAAGGCCTTGCTGAAATGACATAGAGAATTCCTGGCTGGTCTCCACAGTCACTGGAGTTCCCTTTAAGATGATTGATAACTGTGAATTAAAGGAGATGGTCTTTGCTTAAATAACTTCCTATCTCTCTATAATCTCTATGAGTGAGGTTCCACCCTTTTTCTCTCTTTCTCATGGGTTCCTAGACTAGAATTCATCAAAGATGGGGTGGAAGGGATTTCTCTCATTCTTTGGAGTCTGGGACATTCCCAGTCTTAGAAGTTATCTGGAGAGCAAGTGTTGGCCACACAGGCAGAGAGGATTTCCTTAACAACATACTTCTCATTGGAAGTCAGTTCTATGCCTGAAAGACTAAAGAAAGTCTTATACTATCTGGGTGGGAGATTTAAAATTAGCCAAAGTTTTGTAGTAGCTGTTATGACTTACTTAGACAATGCAGGCTCGAAGTGAATGTGAAACATCTATTTGCCAATTCTACAGAGGGACTTTGCCTTCCAGGAGGAATATAATGAGTATAATTAGCTAATTGAGCATTTTACATTTCCTGTATTTGTTCATGCATGCCTTTAAGTATCTTGAAACTTGTGAATTTTGTGTGGAATACAATTAAAGCTGTCCCATATTTCATGCCCGTATTGTACATTGAATACTTTTGCGGGAGGGTCCTTGTTTCCAGCTTTTGGGGAAACCCTAGACAAGATCCATACCTATCCTTTGTGTTAAAAGTTTTCCTGGAAAAATCATTAGATTGTGAGCTCCTTTAAGACAAGGACTGTCTTTTATCTCTTTTTGGATTCTTAGCACATAACGCAGTGCCTAGCATATATAGTAGATCCTTAATTATTGACTGACAGAAATCCAGGTAGAGGTACAGCCAGAGAGAGAACTTTACCAACTCTTTGGGGTCAAATGCCCCTGGGATGGATCTAGTCCCCAAACCTTCCTCATTGGGATCCCCTGAGTCATGGGCTACACTTTCAATACTCAATTCCTCAACAGAATCATTCTATATCCTCTACTTACTCACCCCCTACTCATTCCTCAGCTTTTAGTAATCTTTCAAGAGTTGAGAAGCTCCTTTAATCACTGGTTTTCTGGAGTCGTGGTTGGTCATTTCATAATTCTATTTTCTTTACATCATCATAGTCTTCCTGCAGGAAGATCTGAGCTCAGATCCAGCCTTGGATATTTACTAGCTACATGAATGAATTTGGGCAAATCACTTAACCTCTGTTTGCTTCCATTTCTTCTATAAAATTGGCCGGGGAGGGGTGGGGTGCTGGGGGGGAGCAACGGTCATAATAGCGCTACCTTAAAGGGTGGTTGTAAGAATCAGCTGAGATAATATTTGTAAAGCACTTAGCACAGTGTCTGTAGAAGGCTCTACAAAAATGTTACCTTTTAAGATTAATACAAATCTTCTCAAGTTTTGTCCAAATGTATCCCTTTCATTGTTTCTTACAGACTGATGTTACTCCATTGTATTCATATGAGGCAGGTAGGTGACACCATGGATAGAGCAACAGATCTGAAGTCAGGAAGAACTGAATTCAAACACTACTAGCAACGTGACCTTGGGAAAGACACTTATCCCATCTGTTTCAGTTTCTGCGTCTGTAAAATTGAGACAGTAATTGCGCCTACCTGACAGGGTAGCTGGAGTATCAAACGAGATAATATTTGTAAAGCTTTGTGCAAACTCTAAAGTATTATATAAATGCCAGCTGTCATTAGGGTTACTATAATTACCCTGAGCTATTGTCTTTTAATAGTCTAGACTCCCTCCTGAATATTTATACGCTTTAGCTTCCATGACACCGTTCTCGCAGGATTTTCCTATTTGCTTGGATATTTCTTCTCATTCTCTTTTCCCATATCATCACCATCTGTCTCTCAGTCTCAAGTAGAAGAGGTTCTGTCCTCACTTTTACCTTTCAGGTTTTCATCTTCCCCTCAGGTTCCTTCTCCAGGATTCAAATATTCCTGAAATATTTTGGATTTTTCTTTTGTCCTTATCATTCGCTGTTGCTGCTATTTAGTCATTCTTTTCAGTCGTGTCTGGCTCTTCATGACCCCATTTGGTGTTTCCTTGGCAGAGATACTATGATGGTTTGTCATTTCCTTCTCCAGTTCATTTTGCAGATGAAGAAACTGAGGCAAATAAGGTGAAGTGTCTTAACCAGGGTCACACAGCTAGTAAGTATCTGAAGTCAGATTTGAGCTCAGAAAGATGAGTTTTCTTGACTCCAGGTCTGAAATTCTATCCACTGTGCCACCTAGCTGCCTATCATTCCCTTCTTCTCCCCCCCCCCCAACCTATGTTTATCTGTGTTCTGACTGTATGCCTCACCCCACCCCACCCCCATCTCATAGAACATGAACTCCTTGAGAACAGAACTTGGAGGGAGCCCCAGAGTCAAAGAACCCAGCTCTCTCAATTAAACCTTCATGGCCTGGGGAAAATCCTGTAAGCTCTCTAGTCTTCCGTTTCCTCATCTCTCAAAGGAGAGGGGTTCTAGTTCTAGGCTCTGAGGGCCTTCTAGCTCAGGATCTATGAAGGAATGTGTTCCTTTCTTTTCTTTAAATCCCCAAGGCCTAACACAATGCCTTGCTCATTATAGACATGTATATATTTATACTGAATTGAATTGAATTTTGAAAAGCACTCAGAAGAAAGTGTCTCCCAGCTAGGTGGGTATTAAAAGTAGCAGCCATGTTTCTGAGGAGACCAAAGTCTGCATAATAACACCACTCCCTGCATGGTACTCAATCGTCTGTGGGTTTTGTTGTACTTGGGATCTAAGCATACCTGTCAGGGGTGTTGTCCGTAAAGACTGGAACCTACTTGTCAGAATCTGAAGGTGAAGTCTGGCATCTTGGAGATGGACCTAGCCCTTTTGCCATAGGGCTCTAGGCATAAATCCCTGTGGTGTGCTCTGGTCCTAGAAGTACAATAAGAAGTTCTAGAATTATTTTTCACCTAAGATAATCAGGATGAATGCAGTGAATAGGAGAATCAGGAGGTACAGGATAGTGCCTGGCACATACTCAATTCTTAATAAATGTTTGTTGATTGACAATAAATATATCGTTCAGTCATGTTGGACTCTGTGAACTCCATTTGGGGTTTTCTTGGTAAAGATACTGGAGTGGTTTGCCATTTCCTCCTCCAGCTCATTTTAAAAATGAGGAAACTGAGGCAAACAGGGTTAAGTGCCTTGCCCAGGGTCACACAGCTAATAAGTGTCGAAGGCTAGATTGAACTCAGGTATTCTTGACTCCAGGCCTGGCACTCTATCCACTGCACCACTAACTACCCACAATAAAACACAGATAATGTTATTAAGTGATTTTTTAAGTCTGTCCAAGCAGTCTGCAGTCTACAGGGATCTTTATATAAGATTTAGTGACCCTGTTTCTATCTGAGTCTGACATTACTGGCTTAGGTCACCCAACCTGGATGTGCCAGAGGTAGCTGCTGAACCCTGGTGGTCCTCAATTCAAGGATGACTCTCTATCCATCATGTCACATTTTCTCTCTACATTTCTATATCACTTTATATTTTTCACTTAGATTAAACACCCCATTTTATCTTCCCAATAATAGTGGGAGAGAATTAAGACACATTTTAAATTCCACATTTACTGATTGAGAAACTGAAACACATTAAGTCACTTGCCAGAAGACACAACAATCAGTGGTGGACCTCTTGATACCCTTCCCTTCCCTTCCCTCCCCTCCCTTATCTCTTTAAATTATGCACCTTTGCAGTTATCTCTTTCCAAATATCAGGGGGCTCCCCAGAGGAAAATTCTCACCAGTCCCAACTGTGGGAAGACTCCCTCAATTGCAGATGGACCCAACTGAAACTCATTAAATGACTGGAACTGTCTGATTTAGGTGTGCCGAATTTGAGGGGAGACTTGAGAACTACTTCAAAGAAGTGGAGAGCTTTAGAAAGAAAGAAGTGGTAAACATGGAGGAAATGAAGAACAATGTTGAAAAACTCACTGAGTTGACTAAAAACCTGGAAGCAGCCCTGATGGAATTTGAGGTTTGTGATTCTGGGATGTGGGAGGGAAAGGCACTGGGTGAAAGTGACCAGAGTCTCTTTGTTCCTTGCAACTAAGAACCAGTTAAATGACTTCTTGTATTTTCTGATACCTGTGCATGTCATGACTAAAAGTTGAACTGTGACTCTTGCCTCAAGGAGGGTTGGAGAGTACATAAAATGCGTACTGCCTTTGTGACTTTAGATAAGTAACTTAACCTCTCTGGACCTCAGTTTCCCCATCTGTAACAGGAGGGAATTGAATGAGATAACCTTAGTTACCTCTTCCAACTCTAGATCTAGGCTCTCTATGATTGTGTCTTGATGGGAGGGGGGAAAGTGAGAGACTGGGGATTTAAATGTAGCAGAATTTCAGCACTTCCAGTCACTAGACAACCTCTGGGCTGAGTCTGGACCAGGTGGTTTAGTAGTCTGGGCAGAGGGCATCCATGGTCAGATGGCTGATACTGCTATTTGCTTTTCACAGGCAATCAACAAAGAGGAGGAGCTGTTAGAAAAAGAAAAGAGTAAGTTCCCCCTTCTGCAAGTGGTGATGACCAACAAGGCACCGTTTGAACAGCTCTGGATGACAGCTTACGATTTCTTCACCAAATCAGAAGAGTGGATGAATGGTGAGGAGGATGGGCTAGGGCAAGTGCTGCTGAACTGGGCAGATCTGGAAGATGAAGATAGAGAGAGGGGAGAGAATAGGGCAGGGGAGTCAGAGACACAGACAGAGAGAAAGACACACAAAGAGACAGACTGAGAAAGATAAAGAGACAGAGACATACACAGCGAGAGACAGAGAGAGACAAAGAAATGTATACACACACATGCAGATTGAGAGAGAGATTGCCTGAGACAGAGAATAATAAGAAATAGAGACTGAGACTGAGGGGCTAGGGTGGGAAGAGCAGGACTGTTCTCAGGGTATCACAAATTAGGGTAACTTCCTCAGCCTGATCCTTCAGAAAGGAGAGAGGTTCCATCAACTCTTGCTATAAAATACAGACACATATTCACACAAACCTTCAATAATATTAGAGAGGTCTTAGACATCATCTATTATAACCCACTCATTTCTATAGATGAGAAAATGGAGTATCAAAGACGTGACATGAATTCCCCAAGATCATACAGGTAGCAGGCAGTAGAGCCTCGGATCTCTGGCTCCAAATTCCACATTCGTTCCATAATAATCCCTTTTTTTATATAACTTTAAAATCTGAGAGTACTTTACATATATATTATCTCAGGTGATCCTCACAACTACCCAATTATGTAAGTGCTGTTACTAGTCTCATTTTAGAGATGAGGACACAGAAGCTGAGAGATATTAAGTAACTTGCTCAAGGTCACATGGCTACTAAGTGTCTGAACTTGGGTCTTTCTGACCTCAAGTTCAATATTCTATTTCTATCCACTATGCCATCAATTTCCCTATTGTATTGTACAAATGAAGAAATTGAGATTTAAGTGACTTGACGAGGGTCTGAGTTAGAATCTGAACCTAAGGCTTAGTCTAATGTTCTCTCCACTATATCACACTCCATTATGCTAAACTATGATACATAGAGTCATCCTGTAAACCACCCACATCCCAGGGAAACATATTTCCCCAACCAAAACCACCACCTTAAGGCCAGCATTTCTGGTAAGAAGTATAAATGGGATTGTTTGTGAGTCAACCTTACTCTAACCAAGAGTCCTATTAGGTCTATTCAAACCTATTGGCATTACGGGAAAAGCCTTCAAAGATTCCTATCAGACAGATATGATTAAAGGTTTATGAATATCCCCCTAGCCTGACCCACCTTCCTTCTCTTCCTTTTTGGGGGAACCTTGGAGATCATCTAATCTGGGGATTCTGAGCCTGGGGGGGTGTCTTTGGATAGATTTGGAGGGGCCTATATCTTTATTTTTATTCACCTCTAACTGAAATTTAGCATTTTCTCCAATTATTTAAAAACATTCCCCTGAGAAGGGGCCCAAGGGCTTTGCTAGACTGTCAAAGGGGTCCCTGACAATGAGAAGTCAAGAACCACTGCTTTAATAGAACCCTTCATTTAGTTATAGACGGAATTGGTTATGTTTTGGCACAGCTCTTATTTGAGCTCCTTTATGAGCAAACTCTGGTTTCCAGAATGGGGTCATTATTGCTCTGGCAGAGATGGCAGACAGACAGAATGAAGTGAACACACTTTTACTTGGCAACCACCATTCTGGGCATCACTATTTCTCTCTCTAAAGGACATCATTTCATAGCTCTTGTTAACACCTCCCAACCTCAAATGGTGGTTCTACAGCCAGCATAAAGAGCCTGGGACTAAGAGGCAGAGGGTTTCTTCCTTGCCTATTCATTCACTTGGATTCACTGTATGACCTGGGGCAGATCTCTTTACTTGTTGGTATCTCAGTCTCCGTATCTATAGAGTTGAGATAATGAAGCTTGAGGGAATCTCTATGTGCTGACTGAGTCAGATTCTTCCTGGTTGGAAGGTAATTTCTTGTGACTGAGGTGCCTTTTGGAATCTGCATTAACCATTGGCAGCACTGGAAATCATCAGCTGCTCAATAATACTGTTCCCTTAAAACTTGAAAGGATTTATTTACCTTTTCCATTGGATCGTAGGCTCTTTGTGGGCTAGGATTGTCTTTTGTCTCTTTTTGCATCCCTGACACTTAGCACAATGCCTAGATAAGAATGAATGCTTAACAAATGTTTATTAATTGATGGATTGATTTTTTTGTGCCACTAAAGAATAGCGAAAGCACAGGGAGAATATGGCTGAACAGAAAATTCAAATACTTTAGTAGATAGAACCCTGGAATTGGAGTCAGACAGATCTGGTTTCAAATTCTGACTGATATTTACTAGCTGTATGATCTGTAAAATGAGAATAGTATCTGTAACAGCTACATCACAAGATTGTTGTGGGACTCAAATGACAAGGTTTATGGTGCTTTGTAAACATTGAAGTGCCACATAATGTGAGATAGTGATGGAGAAACAATGAGAGGCAAGTTCTGCCTGTGATGCAAAATGACTTTGTGGACCTGGTGCAGGTTTTCTTAACTTCTCAATACTCTAAATAACTGAGACTTTTAAGCTACAGAGAAGGGGACTGACCTGCATTGATAGAGGGAATTCTGTATTCCAACTAAATCATAGGTCCAGCCCCTCTGTTAATTATTAATTATTATTAATTAATTAATTATTAATTAATAATGTTAATTATGATTGTTTCTTTCTGAGGTAGGCATTGGTCAAAGAATTTGGGATTACAACATGTGACTTGTGTCTCTACAATCTGAAATTCTCCTTCCTTATATCTCTATATTTATATATCTATAACCTGAAACTCCCCATCTCTACCCTTGTAGGGCCTCTGTACACTCTAAATGCAGAAGAAATCACTGAGGAAGTGAGCAACATGTGGAGGACAATGTACAAACTGACCAAGACTTTGAGTGACCTTCCAGGACCCAAGCGTGTAGCTGAAAATGTCAAATTCAAGATTGACAAATTCAAGAGTCATCTCCCTATCCTGGCTGTTGCCTGCAATAAAGGGATGAAGGAGAGGCACTGGATGCAGGTCCATTTTACAATCCTCCTAAGCATTCAGTAGCCTCCCTTCCCTCAACCTAAAACTAATTTCTAAAGTTTTTGTAGCCTTATGGAAAAGAGGTCCCCAGACTTTTTAGAAAGGAGTGCCTTTTTCTCTTACTGAGGCTTTGAGATCATGGGATAGGAGTAGATTAGGTTGAAGGGGATCACAAAGCAGGTGATGAGAAATGGTATTTTCCATAACCCATGCCATCCTTGCCCCTGCTATCATTTCCCAGTGATCCCAGAGAAAACAGAGAGCAATGGTAACAGCTGCCATCATATAATCAACCAGACTGGGCTTCATAAATTTGCCAACTAGGAAGGCTTCTCATGGTTTGGGGATGCTTGGGTGTTTCCAAAACCCTCTCAAGGAGTCCACAGAGATTAGATTCTTTTCATAATAATAGCAAACTGTTTTCGCGTTGATCAATATAATCCATATAAACAAAAACTCTTTGGGGTCTTTAATAATATTTAAGATGTGAAGAGCTCCTGAAACAAAGGTTTAAGAACCACTCTGCTGGACCAGAACTATGGCTTAGTCTGATAGGTGATCTTGTCACCTTTTCCAAATAGATAACAATAGGTACCACATAGTGTACTTTAAGATTTTCCAAGTATATTACTTATATATTATCTCATTTGCTCCTCACAGCAATTTTGTGGGATGGATTCTATTAGTATCCTCATTTTCCTCACAAGGAAACTGTGGAGGTGGAAGGATCGACTTAGACAGGGTCATCCTGCTAATGTTTCTCAAGATCTGAACACATATCTTTCTAACTCCATATTCCACACTCAGTCCACTATACCAAGGTGCCTCTCAGATGAAAGCTATATAGAGAATGTCCAAAATGGAAATGAGAGACTTAAATAACAGAAAGTGATTAGGTTAGATGCAGAGGAAAATATCTCCATGAAAGGGAATAAATACCCCTAGCTCCCTAGACTCAGGACACCTGCCCAGGTTTTTATAAAGGAGTGCAGATAACCACATTTTTGAGTTGGCGTAAGTACAGTCCTCCACTGGAAAACTTCTTTTGATTTTCCTTCCAACCTTTAGATACTATAAATACAAATAACAAATATTCTACCTAAAAATAGTTGAGATTTTTATATATGCTGAAGTGTGAGGGTGATGAGTGGTGTGAAAACAGACTGAAATAAATCACTGTTTGGCTACTGGAATCACAGATCCTAAGAGTTAGAGAGAAAAGTCCTTTGAAAGATCATTCTGAAGGACTGACCCTATGTGTTGATAGTGCTGTGATGTGAGGGTCTTGAAAAGGATCCTAATAGACCACCACGACTTACCCTCTGTTCTCATCTGACCTGGGATCACCACAATAGAAATCAGTAATGGGCTGTACTTCAAATATAGGGATGGTATTTGGATCTGAAGGCTATGTCAGAATGTACATATATTACATATTATCTGGGAAGAAAGGAAGGAAGGAAGGAGAGGGTGAGAGGGAGGGAGGCAGGCAGGCAGGCTGGCCCATGTCTCTCCTTTGCCACTGTTTTCCAAGTATATCAACGTTTTAGTTCCTTGATTAGCTAAATATTCCTCCATAAGGCACAGAGAGTCTAGCACTGAGGGGATGAGTTACAGTCAGGGAAATATTGTTCTAGAAAGTGAAAGAACATAAGATCAACAAGCCCTGGGTCATTAACTGAAATGTTAGTGACAATGTAGTGCTCCTTCAAGGGGTACTTATATTGTGAAAGAGGGATCCAGAGAGAAAAATACTTAAGCCATCAGAATGAACCAGAATGGTGGAATGTCTGGCACTGAGGAACATGGGGGAGGAGAGAACTGATATTCTCCCTGATAGGCCACCTGGATGCCTGGAGGATGGGATGAGCAGGCAGTGAAAAAGTCACTGAAAGGAGGGCATCATAGACAAATTCTGCATACTTTAGGATTTTGCCCAGAGCAAATGCTATATTTAATCCATCCATCTTATAGGTGGGGTTGTAATCACAACACTATCTATACTTTCTCCCTCTCTCTTTCCCTTTCTATCTCTCTCACGTACAGAATATGCATATATAGATGTAGTATATGTACATATGCATAGATAGATAGATAAATTCTATCTATACTGCAGATATATTCTCTGTACTGCAGCGAAATGGTTGGTTTTAGCTGCATAGTTCAGGAGAACAATATTCCAGAACAATCTTCCTTAGAAATTGGCACCTTGGTTTTTTCAGGGGTGAAAATGCTACAGGGTGCCAGTACAAAAGGTGAAAATTTCATCTGAAACTCAGTTCAAGTGTCATTTACTAACTGAGTCCTTCTCTGATCTCCTGTCCATCCCTACCATTTTCCTCTGATTACTTTGTATATATTTTACTTGGCACAATCAGCACAGTGTCTGGCACATAGTACATGCTACATAAGTCTTAGTTATGGTGATGGTGATGATGTGGTATAGGGTGTCACAAAAGTCTTATTGCAAGTTTTAAGTTTTTAAGTTTTAAAGAGTTTTAACTCTTTGGTGACCCCACTTGGGGTTTTCTTGGCAAAGATACTGAAATGGTTTGCTATTTTCTTCTCCAGTTCAATTTACAGGTGAGGAAATTGAAGCAAACAGAGTTAAATGACTTGCTCAAGGTCACACAGCTAGTAAGTGTTTAGTTTAAGGCCAATTTTGAACTCAGGTCTTCCTGACCACAGCCTGGTGCTCTTTGCACTATGGCACCACTTAGCCACCCTTCTGGTAGGCATACTAGTCAATAAATGTTTGTTGACAAGTGAAAAAAGCATTGACTGGTATCAGAGTGCATAGATTCAAATCCCACATCTGGTGCTTACTACCTGTATGACCTTAAGTCACTTAATTTCTCTATGTCTCTCTTTTTATCTGTAAAATAAAGGGGTTGGACTACATGACCTCTTGAGGTCTCGTTCCACTACAGATCCTTTCTGATGATTGGCTACCTCCTATAATAACTATCTTGAATCCATGCCTGGTGCAGACCCTAGCTAATGTGGGAAGTGCTTGGGGATTTCCATGGCATCATCATCTGGTCATCAAAAGAGCAAGGACATGCTGAGGTTGTGAGGGGGTGGGTTCTATTAATTTCCTCTTTGTTCCAGGAAGGAATTTGGTCTGGGAGTGCAGCAGAGCAGAGGAAAACTTCATATGTGACTAACGGAAGTCACTATATTGTTTCCACCTTACTCCGGTTTCAGAAACAGAAAAGATATAGTGCAGGGTAGGGAACCCATGGCCTCAAGGCCACATGTGGTCCTCTAGTTCCTCAAGTGTGGCATTTTGACGGAATCCAAACTTCACAGAAAAAAATCTCCTTAATGAAAGAATTTGTTCTGTAAAACTTGGTTTCAGTCAAAAGGTTGCACCCAAGGACTTAGAAGGCCACATGTGGTTGCCCATGCCAGTATAGTGGATAGAGTTCTGGACTTGGAGCCAATAACCAAACAAGCCTGCTTTGGACATTTATTAGATGTGTGACCAATTCACTTAATCCCTCTGAGTTTCAGTTTCCTTATTTGTAAAATGGGAATAAGAGTATTTATCTTACACAGTTATTATAAGGATCAAATCAGTAATGTGAAAAAATCCCGTTGCCAATCTTAAAGTTCCTTATACATTTTAATTAACATTCCTGGAGATAGTTAACATGAGACACAGGGAATGAGAAATTCTAAGGCAACCTGATTTCATGTTCTCAAGTGCTTCAAAAATATTTTGACATTTGGTACTAGGTAATTTGGGGCAAGTCAAGTCTTTCTAGGCCCCAGTTTTCTTATAAAATGAGGAAGGTACAGAAAGAGGTTTCTTTGGTTCTACCATATCTAACCAGGAGGCAAAATTATGAAGTGCTGATGTGTGTCTTTGGTGATTACCTTGCTATGGTCTTTCACCCTGTCCCCTCTTTCATCATGCTGTGACGTACATCCTTTCCCTCCTTTCCTACCTGTTACAAGTCATGTTTCTCCAAGTCCCTACTCTCACTGAACTTTGACTCCTCCGGTGACTCCTGTCACTGTATAAGTGACAGTATGGCAGAACTTACCTTGTAAAAGAAGGTCCTGAAGAAGACAGTACTTAAACCACCATTGCAAACCTCTAATAGCAGGATTCCATGCTGTGGAACTTGGAGGAGTGTTGGTGTAACTCCCATATGGGCAACCTTCTGGCATGAAAAAATCCTGTTGTTGTATGGAGAATAGTACTGGACTTAGGATCAGGAAAGAAATGGGTTTGAATTTTGTCTCTAACACTTACTAAATACACAGTCATGGTCATGTTGACCCCAAGGTTTTCATCTGCAAAATAGGAATAATAATACTTGTAGGACCAACCTACGGTTGCCATGATGGTCAGATGAGATAATTTAGACAACTTCCCAAACCTTAAACATACGTTTTGATGGGGAAAAAATTCTGTTACAGGAAAAGAAGATTTCCACTCCTCCTAAATTTAGATAAGTTTTAAAGAGCTTCCAGAGACACAGAGAAGTTAATTGATTAATCCAAAATTATAGAGCTAATTAGCCTCAGAGGTGAGATTTGAATCTAGGTCTTCATGCTGCAAGGTAGGTAGATGGCACGGTGGATAGCGTAACAGTTCTGGCATCAGTAAGTCTCATCTTCCTGAGTTCAAATGTGACCTCAGGTACTTACGTGCAAATTTAGAGACATCTCCACTCCAAGAGTCCACATGGGCTATATGTGCCTGACCTGTGGTAGAGCCTTCTGAGCTCATATTTTTCTGATTAGCCACCGTCAAACACACTACCTTGGTCCCAATATAGTGACGTTATTTTCGTCCTCTTCAAGCATGAAGGACAACAACCAACCAACTAGCTGTGTGACCCTGGGCACTTAACCCTGTTGGTCTCAGTTTCCTCATGTGGAAAATGAGCTGGAGAAGGAAATGGCAAACCACTCCGGTATCTTTGCCAAGAAAACCTTGAATAGGGTCCTGAAAAGTCAGACATGACTACGTTTCATGCTGCAAACCTTAAAAGTATTATAAGGAGTGTTCACTCTTGTCACTATAATTTAATCTATTTTCTTCCTTTGTTTTAGATCAGTGAAATAGTGGGAACTGAAATAAAGCCAGATGAAACAACTTGTCTTTTAAACATGCTGGAATTTGGAATTGGCAAGTTTATTGATAAGTAAGCAACTGAACTCTTCCTTTAGATGATTTTTTCATGAATCAAAGAGAATAGTGAAATGTCATTTATTTGTACATTTCCCTGCCTTTTTCTTTTCTTTCTTTCATTTAAAGTTCCATCATATTTCTTAATAAGGCTCACATTGTATCATCGACTCTTAACAAAGTATTAATTCCCAGCTGCATATGTATGATTGAAATTAGGAAATTCAGATGAGACAAATGGATAACAATCACCCCTCCCCCCAAAAAAACAATTAAAATGGAAATCCCTTAAAATGATATTACTGAGTTTCCCTTCTTCCTTCAAATACCCCATGCCATTTGTTTCAGAGAATGAAATAATAAATCATAGAATTTAGAGTTGAAAAGAACTTTCTAGATTATTTGATTCCACCAAATTCACTGTGCAAATAAGGAAACTGTAGGCAAGGGAGGAAAAATGTCTTTGAATTTACCTATCCCTGAAATGTTTTCTTGAGTTCCAATGTAGTACCAGGGAGTTTAGGAAGTATTTTTCTTACAACAAAACTGTAAGGTAGGGTAGCCTATGCATGATTATTCCATTATATAAATTATGAAACTGAGACTCAAAGGAGAGTCAAGGTCATAAGCGACTAATTAACTTGGTACCCTATCTTCTGACTCCCAAATTCAGAGTCCTTTTGTACTTTGTAATTAGGGAACATTGTCCAGAATCCTTTTTTATCTTTAACATTTTTCTTTAAAGTTTTGAGTTCAAAATTTTTTTCCTCTCTCCTTTACATCCTCTTTGAGATAGTAAGCTATCAGATTTAGGTTACACATGTGCACTCATATAAAACATTTCTATATGAGTAATTTTGTACAAGAAGACAAAAGAAAAAAATACGAGTGAAAAATAGCATACTTCGTCTGTAGTCAATCAATGTCAGTTCTTTCTCTGGAGTTGGATAGTACACTTCATCACTTGTCCTTTGAATTGTCTTGGATCCTTGTATTGCTGAGAAGATCTAAGTCATTCGTGGTTCTTCATCACACAATATTGCTGTTACTGTGTACAGTGTTCTCCTCATTCTGTTCACTTCACTATGCATCAGTTCGTGTAAGTCTTTCTAGGTATCCAGAATCCTACTGATCACCACAACAACCCTATGAGTTAAATAGTTATTATGTATTAGTTTATTATATTATGTATTATATATAATACATATAATATTGTTATATTATATATAATATAATATTATTATATTATTTTAAAGAGGAAGTTATTCAGAACAGTTGGTTGACTTGGGACCTGAAAATCATTTTTCTAACTCTTAAGTCCAATATTCTTCCCAATGCACCTGATATTTTTAAATATTGACTTTTCTCCATAATTTTTGTTATTCCCTTGGTTTTTCTACTATGTACTACTCAAGGGTATGAATGGCAGAAAATTTAGGAAGTGAATTGTAGACAGTGGTCCTAGGGGTCAGATTCAGGGTTTGCCACATACTTCTCCAGAGTATTACTCAAAACTATCTGCCCCTTCTGAGTTTTCCCTTACTCCCCTATGCTCTTTGTCTATCATAGAATTTGAAATTCACATCCTTAATAATCTTTAAAAGTATATAGGATAATCAACTCCTTTGGAAAGACAGTGAGTAAAAGAACTTTGCTAACTGGGAGGGATAAGACTTTAGCACAATTTGTGTTACTTGACTTTTACCCAGTAAACAGGTCCTGACGGAATGGGACACCAAGCTGTTAGGTTTGGATGCTGAGTCACCCTGGTAGTTTAGGCCTTCAACATAGGGAGAGGCCTAGGGCAAAATGAGGAGTTGGACACTTGAAGAAAAAGGGTGTGGTAGAAAGTTTGATCATGAGTACACAAATTTAGCTTGCCAGGTCTGGTAAGTGTGTGGTCTCAGAATCAGGTAAAGTAGCAAGAATGCCAGACTTGTTTTCAGGAAGACCTAAATTCACATCTTGAACTTGGGCAGGTCAAATAACAGCTCCTAATTTCTGATTCCTTGTCTGTAAAATGAGGCTCTGGTAGCTAGGTGCCCTAGTAGATAAGGTGCTGGATCTGAAGTCAGGAAGACCCGAGTTCAAATCCAGTCTCAGACACTTACTTATGTGACCCTGGGCAAGTCACTTAATCCAAATTACCTCAATTCCTCATCTGTAATATGAGCTAGAGGAAGAAATGGCAACCCACACCAGTATCTTTGCCAAGAAACTCCCTAATGGGGTCACAAAGTGTCAGACACAACTGAAAAAAATCACTGAACAAAAACAAAAAATAAGACTTCATAATTACACCTACCCTCAGGATTGTTGTGAAGGCCAAATAGTCTATGCAAAATACTTTGCAAACTTTCAAGTGCCATATAAATGCTAGCTATAACTATTATTGTTTATAAGTCTTCCTGTAAGTCAGGAAACATTAAACATCTACCATGTGCAAAGATTGGGAAAGCCATGAACTCCGAGCCTTCTCTTTCTCCTTTAATAAAAAGGCAATGATAGTATTTCTGCCCTCCCCATAAGATTTCTTTTGTTCATTTGTATGTAATTAATTCAGTTATCTGTTTGGGAAACATCTGCCTTATTAATTCTTTGTGGTGACAATTTTTATACCAAACTAACTTGCTCTGGCTTTTCTCCTGGGCCGGTTACCACCCTCTCTTAATCCAAGTGTGCTTAGGGAATGAAAACTCATTTTGGTATTGTCCTTACTAAGTCATAATTAGAAAAGGAAATCTGATGATGTCTTTTGGATTAACAACTGTTTGAGGTTCTCTGCACCTCTGATTCCATTTATTAGTATGATGGATCATTGAGAATTTATACTTCTATTTTTGGACATAAAACAGTTTTAATCGTTTTAACATAAAACAGTTGTCCCAAGTCCCACCCTAGAACCTTGGTGCCTGTCATTCGTAATTCCATTGTAAGCTACAGAAACAGTAATGATATTTTCCCCAGCAAAGTTTGGAAATGCAAAGTAAAATAAAAGAAAGAGCAATGGTTGGATTTAGGATGTGTGGGATTTGGTTCTAGGTCTACCATTAATTAGCTTTTGGAGCTTGACCAAGTTACTTCTCTTACCATCCTAATGCCTCTATTCCCTCATCTGTAAAGTGACGGTCTTGTGCTCTCTCTCTCTCTCTCTCTCTCTCTCTCTCTCTCTCTCTCTCTTTCTCTCTCTCTCTCTCTCTCTCTCTCGATATATAGATATAGATAGATAAATAGATATAGATACATTTATCTATATAGATTTATGGGCTGAATAGGCCCATAGGATATATATAGATAGATAGATAGATAGATAGATATAGATATAGATATATGTATATATCCTATGGGCCTATTTAGCGCCAATTCTCCATAGTATATAATCTATTTGGCCTTATAAAAACAGATAATTAAATTACCAAAACAAAAAATATCAAAATGCCCCCTTCTTTTACCCTTCCCTAGGCATTCCCTCACACCTGTAATCCCAGGTAATGGGGCCGTTGAGACTAGTGGCTCTCTTGAGTTCACTAGTTCTGAGCTGCCATAGAGCTAAAGCTGATCCTGACTAAATGAAGAATTTCATGGGGTGAATCCCTAGAAGCAGAGGGCTACCAGGTTGCCTAAGGAGGGTAGAATTAGCCCAAGGTGGAGACAGAACAACTCAAAGCTCTCTTGATGAACAGTAATAGGGCCAGTCTCGTGAGTAGCTTCTGCACTTCCTGGGTAAGATAGGGAGACCCAGTCTTAAATATATATTTTTTTAGCTCAGCCTTTGTGTCTCCATTTTTGGTCACAAAGAGTTCATTTCCATAGCTCAAGACCTAGGCCTGGTTCTGTTCTCACTTCTTTTTATAAAATGAAAGATTCCAAAAGATTAAATCATTTGTTCTTAATAATGTGGATGGAAGAAAAAAAATAACAACTTTTAAAAATTCTATTATTTATTTATAAACATTCATTTAAAATTCTTTTGACTTCTGAATTCTTTCTCCTTCTAACTCCTCTCCCACCCATGGAGAAGGCAAGAAATATGATATCAATTAAAGTAAAATCATGCAAAACATATTTCCACATTAGCCATGTTGTACCAAAAAAACCCAAGAAAAATAAAGAAAGTAAAAATCTCTACTAAGACAGCATCAGCTCTTTCTCTGGAGGTAGATAGCATTTTGAAATGTGTAAGTGACAAGGGGGTGAGGGGAAAGAAGGAGTAGCCAGGTGGTGCAGTGGATAGAGTGCCAGCCCTGGAATCAGGATGCACTGAGTTCTAACCTGGTCTCAAGTACTTATCAGTTGTGTGACCCTGGACAAGTTACTTAACCCTGTTTGCCTCAGTTTCCTTATCTGTAAAATGAGCTGGAGAAGGAAACAGCAAACCAGTAGTATTTTTGCCAGGAAAATCCCAAATGGGGTGATGAAGAGTCAGACACAACTGAAAAAACTGAAAGGCAACAAATGAATAAGGGGTATTGGATATGGTTAAAGCAATAGAGAATAAACATAGGCCTTCTGGCTGAATTCAATCTGACTAAATATTATCTATACCCTGTGTGCAGAACACACTGATAGGCCAGAAGGGGCAGCCACAAAGGCTCCCTGACTTCACAGAGTTTAGAATTTTGTGGAGAATGTCAATTCTAGGCACATATGAGGGTAATAAAAGATAAATGATAAGAATAGTAGAGAGGGGACAGAATAAGGTTGTTTGTAGCAAATTAGACAGACCCTAAAAGAAACCAGGTCATGGGTAACTGGGCAGGAAATAAAAATGGAAAATGGTCCCAAGACCTGTTATTTCTTTAGAACCTGATATTTTCTCTGCCAGGAGATGCATCATTTTAATGACCCTGATAGATCCTGTACAAGACTTGTGTTCCCTGGCAGGTCAAAAAAAGGTGTTAATAAGGCCAAGGGCTTTCTGAATTTCTTCAAAACTGTGTTAAAACACCTCTCCTCAGTTGTTTTCCTTTTCTTGTTTCCATTTAGACTTGAACCTATTAGCGCAGCAGCCAGTAAGGAATATTCCCTGGAGAGAAACATGGATAAAATGAAATCCGAGTGGGCCAACATGGTTTTTAACTTTTCAAAATACAGGGATACGGTGAGCTAGTCAGACATTCTGACCATAATGTTTTTATAGAGATGTTGGGGGAGGCAAAGAAGGGAGAGGGAAATCCACAATCACTCCATTACTATGTTTTGAATATCAATGCCCATCTTATTTCATATTCTGACCATCCAACTGTCAAGGGATGAATTGCTAAAAGCCTAAAAGTTTGTAGAAAAAAAGCCAATAAACCTATCGGATATAAGGGGTGAACTGCTAAAACAGAAGCTTTGTAGAAAAAGAATAGGAAACTTATTGGATATAGGAAACCAGAGGGAGCATGGTGCAAACAATGGATCAACAAGTATCTATCAAGTACCCACCAACTACGTGCCAGGCATTGTTCTAGGATTATAAAAAACAAAATTGAAAAAAAAATTCCTATTCTGAGGGACCTCACAGCTGAAAGAGCTCTAGATGTAGAGTCAGTGGACTTGAGTTCTAATCTTTGATCTACTACTTGATAATTATATGACCTTGGGCAAGTCACTTACCTATAAAATAAGTAGTTGGATTAACTTTCTTCTGGGCCACCTCTGTTCCGTGTCTAGATTGACATATCTGAAATCTTTAATCTTCTAGTATTTAGGTTTATCCAAGGTCCATCTCATAATATTTATAAATTGGCACAGTGCCTGGAACATAGTAGGTACTATTTAAGTAAATATTAGCTATCATCATTATCGTTTCATTTAAAGGTAAATATATATATTCTAGACATTCAGGGTCATCACTAGTTTGTGGCAGATGAGGACTGGTTATCACCATTGGGGAACTTCATTATAAGCTGAGGTTCATGTATTTATGTTTGTGTGTGCGTGTCCACATGTAATTGACCGCTGAATTTTCCATCCTTACCAAGGCAAAGTTGTAGGGGAGGGGTGAGAAAGACAGGGAGGGAGAATTCTCCCCTCCCCTTCAAAAATACCCCCAAATGCCTTTTTGTGCTATGTTTTCTACTTTTGAAATACTCTTGATGTTTATTTGAACTTTATTACTAGAATGTAAGTTTCCTGAAGGCAATGTCTTTTTTTTGGTCTGCGTATCTCCCCAAGGCCTATCCAAAGTACTCAGTATACAGGAAGTGCTGAATAAATGTTTGTGGAATTTAATTGAGTTGATTTTACCTGCAAACAAGTATTGGGAGGAAAGTAGGGTGGGGAAAATAGTTGATTTTTCCTGGCTTCCCACCTAAGGATGTTCCTGTGTCTGCATGGTCATCTTTTAAAATTCTCATTTGTTGAGTGCTAGAACAGAAGATTAATGATGGTAGTGATAATCCCTTATATTTTTATAGCACTTGTATTTTTCCAAGTGCTTTCAGATGCATTATATCTCATCGGATTAGTCGTGACCTCTGTGCTATTTATGCTATGATCATAGTGGGGGTAGGGGTGGAAAAATTAATCATTTAAAATCTATTTTCTAGTAGAATAAAAATTCCATTATACCTGGAAATACTGATTACATGCAACAGAAATAGGTTCTTATCCCACTGATAGAGAAACAAGGCCAGAGTACTTATCAGCTGGGTGACACAGTAAATAAAGCACCAGGCCCTATCAGGAAAAACTAAGTTCAAAATCTACCTTGGTTGCTTCCTTAGCTGTATGACCCTGGGCAAGTCATCTCATAGCTCTCTGCCTCAGTTTCCTCATCTGTAAAATGGAATAATAATAGCACCAACCTTGCCTGATTGTTGTGAGGAAAAAGTGAGAGAACTGTAAAGTGCTAAGCATGGTGCCTAGTACATAGTAAGCACTATATAAATGTTAGCCATTATTATTGTTGCAAAAATTTTCAGCCCTTACTTGTCACTGCATGAATAAAGCCAGTGCAGGTTACAGAAAACCAGGCACACTGCAGTTTATTTATCCACTCAAGAGTGTGACATACCACATCAGTAGGTGATAGGTGTGTCTCATAATTCTACAAATGATATATAGAGTCTCGGAGAGTTTTGGGTAAGACCAGATAGGACATCTAGTTGGGGACAAGGTATATTTTTAGCAAAAGAAAAAAGCATGCTTAAATTTTTGTAAGTCCTTTAGCATAGCCATTTACACCAGAAAAAAGAAAAACTGTATCTTCTTTTTTTTCCTCCCATTTAATCGTGTTTTATTTTTTCTAATTACATGTAAAGATAGTTTTCGATACTCACTTTTGTAAAATGTTGAAAAACTATCTTCTTTATCAGTAAGTTGTTTGCATTTGTTGAGTAAACTCCTATACTGCCAGCTTGAGTGGGTGTGTGCCTTCATGTGTCTTATGAGATAGGATTAATAAAAATGAGTGATTTTCTGGGAACTCTTCAAAATCCTATGAGTTTTCTTTTGAAATATGAAAGTGATTAGGGGAAGGGAGATACCAAGAATTTATACAATACGGCAAATATAGCACAAAACGGAGTCAATTATGTTCTGCCCAAAATACTTTTGACATCATTTTTGTGTTTATTGTTATCACGAATGACCATGTTGAACATTTTGTTCTTGCAATTTTCTTAATTAGAATTGGGGTGGGTGGGGGGAATCTCTGTATTTGCAGGACATGAATATCCTGTGCGCAATTGATGACATTCAGCTGTTACTTGATGATCACGTGATAAAGACACAGACCATGTGTGGATCACCTTTCATCAAGCCAATAGAAGCTGAAGCTCGGGTAAGAAGATGTAGGTTGGATTTTTTTTTAGGTAATCTGAGTTCTTCCTTCAAGGTACAAAATTCCCGTAGACTCAACTGTTTGAGTTGAACTATCTTCCTGCTCTCTATCCCTTCCAAGAATTATGGTTTCCTATGAAAAGCAGGCTAACCAATCATTGTGGGAGAAATAATCTCCTTTTTGAATTTATGTAGTAGTTGCTGCTCCCAAATAAATCTACCACAACACACAAATTATCGAGGTAAAAATCTAGGTTATGCTTAAGCGCAAATTCAGGCTTCAGGAAAATTAACCCTGAACAAAGATTCTAAAGAGGCTTTTTATAAACAAAATCATGGCAGACAGATAATTCTTTTACATGTTGTAACACTGTATATTTTTTAGTCTATAAGTTTTTTTAAAGAATCACAATTCACAAAAAATTCATTAAAAATTCATAATTCCATGCTTCCTTCAGTCATAAAAGTTGAAAAAATATATAGTTAAGCAGAATCATAATCTCACACATTCCCTAAAGAAACAAATCTAGTTAAATAGACTCTATAGGTAAACTAAGTTAAGGTTTCAGATTAAACACTAAGCTTGCAAAATCCTATATTACCAGGCTACATTTTTCAAAAGTTACAGTGGGCTAATTGAGAGAAAGAGATTTATATTTCACAAAGACTTGGAGTCAAGGAAATTTTCCACAAACAAAAATCTTTTTGGGTCGGCTTTAAAGATGCTGTATTCCATTATTCCTCTCATTTGGTTCCTTATCTCTGGAGGGCAAAAGCTTTCTCCTAAAACTATTATTCCATGAGTCAGATGAGGTTAATATTAACAGAAAATAGGCTTTCAGTGAACCAAAAGTTGCGGGAGAAATGGTACTGAATCCTGAATACTAAAAATTAATAAAAGGAAAGAAAAAAATTCCCATCATACAATCAGTAGCTAAACAGTTAAGTACCTACAATGTGTCAGGCATTATGCTAAATTAATATGATGGTTCCAGAACTCCCCAAAACTACTGGAAAGCAGGATATGGTGTCTCTTTCCATCCTCTTCCTTTTTTCCCCCCAAACCAAGGCATAAAATACATATATATGCACACAGAAGGAAAAGTTAGAGGTGGGGAGACTCATCTAGTACTGACCAAAATCTTTGCTTGTCTTTAGGGGGAAACTTGAAATTAATCATAAATAGAAAGTAGTATGGTATTGATGTGGTTGGAGGGGTTCAGGGACCCCTTAAAGACCAGAGTACCAAAGAGGGTTGTCTGGAATGAATTCAATGGACTCTAAGAATTCTTCAAGTCAAGTTGGCAAAGGTTTATTGTAATGCCAATATGGTGGGCAGAATTCCTTAAGGAACTTGCATTCCTTAAGGAACTTGCAACTTAGCAGGAGTAATGCTAAAGCTTATATAGGAAAAGTAGTGGATTATCTGGCAGATATTCTAATTAGGTGATAACTTACAACCTTGGTCACAGGCATCATTCACTACTGGAAACCAGGAGTGTATTTTTGGTCTGTTAACGTCTGTAGCAAGACACCTTTGAGGGTTGATATCTACAGCTTGATCTCTGGATTGACTAATGATAACTTTAGGAATCAATGCATGATAATTCTCTGGTTGCAAGATAGTACAGTTTTTACAAGAGAATTTCTTCAGAGGTCAGCTTGTTCTTGTGATGAGGGACAGTTTATTTTACTGGGGCCCACTCATGATTTATTGCTAGGTATAGGGTCCTTGGGCTGGGGAGAAAACTGTCAGGGATAGTGTTTTAAAGCTAGGGAGAAATGTGATCTTGGAAATGGGGTCCAAGCACAAGTACCCAAGCACCCTAGCAGTATAATGGAATAGTCAAGAAGACTTGATGACTTTTAAGTTTTGTCTCTTATACATAACTGTGGGATCATGGTTGAGTTATTTAAGATCTCAGTGTCCCCAGGCAACTCTCTAAGGCTAGCATCAATTATAGAACAGCTATAGATTTGTATTTATAGGGGGAAATCACAATGTTGCCCCCTCCCAGGAATAACAATAGTTAACTTTTATTTATTAAGGTTTTTTTCCCTAAGGTTTTTAATTTTATCTATTAAGGTGTGCAAAGCATTTTACATTGTACCACAACTAGATGGTGCACTGGAGAGAGTACCAGGCCTGGGGTCAGAAAGACTCCTTTCTCATCCTGAGTTCAAATCTGGCTTTAGACCCTTACTAGCTGTGTGACACCTTACAAGTCACTTAACCCTGCTTGCCTCAGTTTCCTCATCTGTAAAATGAGCTAAAAGATATTTTAGCATCTTTGCCAAGAAAACCTAAGTGGGGCCATGAAGAGTTGGACATGACAGAACAACAAAATTACAGTTTATTTCATTTGATCCTACCCTTAGAGTCTTTGAATCTGAGGATAAAGGTTAAAGTTCAGCCTTTGACTCACACTAGTTTGGTGATGGTGTCAAAGTCATTTAACCTAACAAGGCCTCAAGAAACTCTTTTAAATTTAAGTTACAGATAAATTGCTAAGCTGCATCTATATAGGGAGTTTCCACAGTATCACATAATTTAGGAGTTGGAAGAGACCCTCCAGTCTAACCTACACAGAAGAAAATCTCCAGGAAATTTTTCCTGACCTTGAGCCTAAATTTTCCTCTTGGCAACTTTCATTCATTTCTGTCTCTGCCCTCTGTAGCCAAAAAGAACAAAACAATTCTGAGTCTTTCTCCTCCGGATAACCAGATAACCTCCTACAGATAACCCTTCAAATACTTAAGAACAACTGTCATACTCCACTTCCTCACTGTCGTCACTCCCCCACTTTTCTCTTCCTTAGAGTAAATATCTTTACTTCCCCCAACTGATTATCATATAGCATAATTCTGAGGCCTTTGGTCATCTAGGTTTCCCTTTCTTTGGACATTCTCGGGATTATTAATGTCCTTCAAAGCTCCGATCCCCAGAACTGAATATGAAGGAGGAGTTTTTTTTATGAGGGCAAGGTTCAATGGGACTATCACTTCCCTATTCCTGGAAGCTGTGTTTTTTTAATGCAGCCCAAAATTTTTTGGTTGCCACATAATACTACTGACTCACATGCACCTTGAAGTATATGAAAACCCCCAGATATTTACACAAGCAATTGCTGTCTAACCATTGCTTCTCTTATCTTGTCACTTATCCCCACTACATTTTTTCTCATCAGATTCAACCTGTCAAAGTCTTTTTGGATTCTAGCGTCATTATCCAGGTTCCCAGCTTAGTGTCATCTACAAAAATGATGAACAAGCTGTCTTGGTCTGAGCCACTAATAAAAGTGTTGAACAGAACAGGGTCAAGTACAGACTCCTACTGGAGACCTCCTGACACGTTTATATAGAACCCTTAACAATGACACTTAGAATTCATTCATTCAATCAATTCTGAAACCATCTAAATATATTATCAACGTTTCTTCATTTTCTCCCAAAGAATAGTATGAGACACTTTAAAAGCTTTGCCAAAATCTAGAGTAAATGATATCCACAGCCTTCCCTTCATCTGCTAGTTTAGTAATCCTGCCAAAAAAAAAGGAAATAAATTTGGTCTACCATGACCTATTATTGATGAAGCTGTGCTATCTCTTTATAATCCCTGATTCCCTTTCTAATGATTTGCCAATCATCTCTTTATGGATCTGTTCTGAATTTTTCCTGGAATCAAAGTCAAGTCTATAATTTGCAGAATTGTTTTCTCCCCCACTCCCCAGCCCCCTTCCAATCTTGTCATTCCTTTCCTACTTTACCTTTCCATGACCTTTATAATATCCCTGATAGGGGCTCAGTGGGTCATATCTGCTAGTTCTTTCACTACCAAGGATGTGGCTTACATGGGCTAGGTTACTTCTCAAAGGCAACTAGCTGACCTCTTTCTATCTCCATACTTATCTTGAATCTCAACTCTCTGTTAGTCATTGTTGTTGAGTCATTTTTCAGAGCAACTGTCTTTCCCTTTGGCAGAGAAAACAGAAGCAAAATTAGAAATGAGCAGCTCTGCCTTCTCTCTGTTGTCACGTGTCAGCCCATCCACCCCAGAGCAAAGGTCCTATCCCTTCTTTGCTCTTCCATTTCCTCCTAATGAACTTAAAAAAAACCAACAACCACTTCGTGTCCTTCAACAGTCTCAGCTCATTGCCAGCATTGGTACTCCTGACATTATTTTTACAGAATTTTACGACATTATTATGTTTATCTGTAGTTATGCATCTAGTTTCTATAATTTTTTAAAAAAATCTAATTCGATGGGTGCTCTCTCTGTCCACTGTTTGCATGTTGTCTCCTTCATCAGATTGTGAGCTCCCTGAGGGCAGCAACTGGACTGTCTTTTGCCCTTTTCTGTATCTCTAGCACTTAGCACAGTGCCTACACATAGTAAGCACTTAATAAATGTTTATTGACTGATTGACCAATCCCTTTTTTCTCCTCCTTATTGGAACTGTTTCCATTTTTGTCTTCAAAACTTGATCCTTGAGCAAATTCCTCAGCTGATTTCTGAAGCACTTTAGAAGTCCAGGGAGTACTGCCTATTCTTTCCCTGAATTCTGCTTTCCGAAAAAATCTTGAATATCCATCAGACTATGCCTGGAAATTCTCTCCTTTTATAAACTCTAGGAGAGAGTGACCATTCTCTCCTACCCCACCTCAGGTCTCATCATTTCACATCTGCAACTAATTCTTCTCTGTTAGGGACATATCCTTAATAGGATTTCCTGCTTATTGGTTCTCATACCTTTTGGAGATGAAATGATCACTGAGGCAAGAGAGAAAGTTTCTGTACCAGGCTTGTGACTTATTTCCTAAACTCTTTTCTATTTCCTCCTTCTTTTTAGATGGTCAATAGTTTAATCTAATAACAAAAATCACATCTCTTTATTCCTCCATGGATATTTACTAAAATACTTTCTTTCCATCATGCTTCAGCAAGTATACCTTCTTAATAGAAGCAGCTAAGTGATGTCATAAATAGGATGCACTTTACTTACTTCCTTCCTTTCTTCCTTCCTTCCTTCTTTCCTTCCTTCCTTCCACTACTCCTGCACCTTTTTTACTTAAACTGTTTCTTTTGGTTCAGATGTACCCATTTAGAGACAGGTTCCATGAGTTTCATCCCACCAAGTCTCAGTAATTCCTGTGAAGTCAAATTTACCTCCTTGGGCTAGAATCTTACATTCTCTTTTTTTTTAGTCTGAACTTCCAATATTGGCGTATAGATATTTGATGGATTTTACTGCTAGCTTCTTCAGAGTGTCTCTGTGAACTTTTGTATAGCTCAGCTGCTATTTTTCCTTCTTTGTAGCAATTCTCTATAGTATCTAACTTGGAAAAAGATACATAGTTAGTTCATCCCATTTTTTAAATTTAAAGCCCTTTTACTTAGATTTGTAAATACAAACCCAGTAAATACATTTGTATCAGCCTTTGTTAGGTGTACTTCTCACTCCTGTATTTTAAGCCGTGGTTCAGAAACCCAAATCTCATTCACAGATATCACCACCTCAGTCAGCTGTTAATTTTCCAGAATAAATTTTTCTTCTTCCTTTGCTTTCATTGGGTAACAGCAAGGAAGATTTAACCTGTGCCCCATGGTCTTCAGTTTCTTGCCTAAGACTTCACAATCATTGACACTACTCTTTAAATGCCTTCTGGAAGTATAATCCCAATAGCTCTTTATACTGTTGGAGACACAGACCAAAGACAGGGGGAGGGAAGTAGAAGGGACTGCCTACTTGTACCTGGCAAGCCTCAATGAGAGATGAGTTGGAAAGAAACAGTAATGTGTGTGTGTGTGTGTGTGTGTGTGTGTGTGTGTGTGTGTGTGTGTGTATGGAAACTGCACTGTTCAGGACAGGCTTGTTTTTTTCTGTTCTATCAGATTTTTTTTGTATGTTTATGTTCCCATAAAACAAGTAATACCAGAAATAGCATTAAAGTCATACCCACACAGATATTTTAATCAATGTAATTTGTTTCCATAGGGAATACTTTGTAAATACTAGCTAATTTCACATGCTCTGGCAGAACTGGGGACCAGACTATAAATCTTTTACCATAATAGCATAATCCTATTGATGAAATGGAAAGAAGAATGCTGTGGAAAGATTGTTGGATTCCGAGTTAGGGGACCTGAGTTGCAATTCAAGTTTTACCATTCCTTACCTTGAACAAATTACTTAATTTTTCTGGGTCTCAGGTTCCTTACTGATAAAATAAGAGAGTTAGAAAGATGAATTTAACATCCCTTCCAACTCTAAACAGGAGACCCTATGATCTCAGAGGACTAAAAAAAGCTCTATTTAATTCCTGCCTCTGGGATTTGTCAGGGTAAATCATTTATTTTCCTCTGCTATAAAATAGTGGTAACATTTATACGATGTACCTCATGGCATTTTTTAAACTGTAAAGTGCTGAGGAAGTTAGATGCACAGTAAATAGAGCACAAGACCTGAGTTCAAATGTGGCTTCAGATACTTACTAGCTATATGACCCCGGACAAGTCACTTACCTTCTGTTTCTGTTTCCTCAATGTAAAATGGGAATGATAATAAGAGAAGGTAATCCCCAGGTTTGTTGTGAGAACCAATGGGGTAATATTTGTCAAGTGCTTAACACATAATAGGGGCAGCTAGGGGATACCATGGACAAAGTTCAAGGCGGAAGCCAGAAAGACTCATCTTCCTTGGTACCCTTATTGGCTGTGTGACCCTGGGCAAGTCACTTAACCCTGTTTGCATCACTTCTTTCATTTGTAAAATGAGCTGGAGAAGAAAATGATAAACCACTTGGGTATCTTTGCTAAGAAAACCCCAAATGGGGTCACAAAGAATTAGACACGACTGATGTGACTCAATAACAACAAATAGCACATGAAAGTACTGTATAAATGCTAGTTAAAAGAATATAACTTATTGTCATCACTACTGGTTCAAGCTAAGTCTGTCTGTCTAGGGGACTCCTGGTATGGAGCTAAATCTCTATAACACTTCTGTAACTTGCAGCCTTACAGGAATTTTCATGGGGGCACTAAGAAGTCGTGACCTGTATATGCTCCTATAGTGTGTATGTATCAGAAGAAGCACATGAACCCAGGTCTCCCCAACCCTAAGAACTGTCTTCTTTCTGCTTGTGCCTTGCTTTCTCTCATAAGTTCATGTTATCAGTACCTGCACGTTCATGGAAAGTTCATCACATTTTCAAGACCTCCACGATCTGTTTTAAAATTATTCCATTCCATTAAAATATATTCTGGAAAATTCAGAAAGGGGAAGGGCAAAAACCCCTTAAAAAGTTTAGCACGAAATCTAAGCCTTGTATTTGTACACATGGAGTAGTATATGGAGAATTATATACAATAATGATGAGGCATATTAAAATTTTAATGAGTTTGAATTTCCAAAGTCAGGAGAAGTCAATCTGATTCAGATCTCAATTCTGTCATTTAATATCTATTTGGTCTTAGGTGAGTCACTTCTGGATGAGTTACTTCAGTTCCCTCGCCTGAGAGGCAATAGAATGTTCGGAAGGAGTGAAGGACTTGAAGTCAGGAGAAACTTCCATCCAACTCTTGGCTCTTTCATTTACTGGTTATATAACTTTAGGGAAGTCATTGCAGCTCTCAAACACAATGTCCTTATCTGTGAAATGTAGATAATGATACTTGTAAGTTTGCCTGTGGTTGTGAGGAAAGTACTTTACAAATCTCCAGGTGCTAGAAATGTGAAGGAAAGGGTTGGACGGGACAATCTCTGAGGTCCCTTCTAGTTTCGTGAAATTCCTACGAAGATAGGAAATTAATACTTCTGGATGCTTACCCCTGCAGAGAGACCATGCAGGGGATGGAGAAACAACTTTAAATGCACCAAAAGAAAAATGTGCTGTTGTGTTTTTTTAAGTATACTTCCTGGTATAGTAAAGTATCTGAACATGGTCACTTCTTGGACACTTGTTTGGTCTGCTTCTGGGTTCATGACTCAGAATGGCTATTGTATTCACAGAAATGGGAAGAGAAGCTGGTCCAAATGCAGGACATTTTAGATGCCTGGTTGAAGTGCCAGGCTACATGGTTGTACCTGGAGCCTATCTTCAGTTCTGAGGACATCATAGCACAAATGCCAGAAGAGGGAAGGAAATTTGGAATTGTCGATGGTTATTGGAAAGGCATTATGGTCCAAGCGGTAAGCACTTGCCCTTCAGCAGGTTTGTTAATAGCAATTTGTCCCTGAAATGTTGTAAATTGACTGAATTTCTGTAAACCCAGTTTTATAAACATATTTGATAAGTTTAGACAGGAAAAATGTGGGCAAAAATAATGTGGTAAATCCTGTTGTAATGTGGAAAGCTCTCTCCCCTACCCTGCCATCAATATTTTATCAAGTACAGATATTAAAAATTAGGCTTTCTTAAATTGGGTATGCACGTGTATGGGATTAGCCCCAAGGGAGCTTACCTACCCAGTTTGCTGACACAAGATAAATTATCTGGGAAGTTATATTCTGGATTGGAAGACCTCTGTTCAACAGTTGAAATAAATTTCCCTGGGTTAGCAGGCCAGTTGGATCCATATATTGAGTGAGACTTCCTGACCAGCTTTGGAAACTAAAGATACTGAATAGTTATGGTAACTTTGATGTCAGGCTGGGAGGTGGCATTTCTTTGATTCTTAATTTTTGGGGGGCCCTTCTTTCTAGGTGAAAGATGCCAGAGTCCTTGTAGCAACAGATCAGCCACAGATGTTAGAAAAACTGAGAGAAGCCAACCTTCTGTTGGAGGACATTCAGAAGGGACTGAATGAGTATTTGGAGAAGAAAAGGTTGTTTTTCCCCAGGTATACCATGTGGTCCAGCCGATAGGAAGCCCATGCTCCCATTCACTGTTAGTAAAGAGGTCACTACCTTTGAATCATAATTTCCAGGAAAGAGGAAGGTTTATACTACAACATTCATATGCACTTTCTCAGTTTCCCTTGTAGTTCATGGAACACACACTTGTTGAGTATGTTGCCATGTTCTCTGATAAACTTAGAGTCTTAGGTACTTGCTTGGGACACCAAGAAGTGAAACGACCTTCCCTTACCCCAAGCATTTATCTGAGGTGAGAACTTGAACTCAAGTTTATCTAACTCTGAAAGCTGGCTCTCTATTCACTATTTTTCTCCAATTATTATTATATTTACATCACACATGATGATTCAATACATGATTTAGAAGTTGGGGTTATAAACCTAACTTTTCTCATCTTTATATGGAGGTGGGAAAATTGGTCTCTCCGTGATCACTGTGCCCATTGGACAAGTCTCCCATGAGCTGCTTTAAGGCTACATTATAGGTTCTTGCAGAGCTCAATAAATGAATCAGGCAGTCTTGTGGGCCATTTTATAAGATGGCAAGCTCATCTCTGTTCAAATGAATATTTAACTATGTTGTTTCTCAACATTGTTCAGTTATTAGAATATCCATAAATATCCATACACTTGATTTCTCTTTCACCTTCCACACAGTTATCTCTCAATCCACAACAAGCACCCCAATCATGTTACTCATGGTTACCATTTTGGGCAATGCCATGTCCATATTTGATACCCATCTAAAAATTGACAAAGGAAAGGAGTGAGGAAACGCAGGTTGCCACTATATACTCAAGATGTCTTTGTGATGCACCAAAGTACCACCCCCTGTTTGGGGAGTAGAATCTCTGTGGAACTTCTGGCCCTGAAGGGAGATTTCACTTTTCATTTTTTTCTTTGGAAACAGGTTCTTTTTCCTATCAAATGATGAGCTGCTAGAGATCTTATCAGAAACAAAGGATCCCCTCCGAGTCCAGCCACATTTAAAGAAGTGTTTTGAGGGAATTGCAAGACTTGAGTTTAATGAAGAACTAGAAATTTTGGGCATGATCAGCTCCGAGAAGGAAATAGTTCCTTTCATTGACAAAATCTACCCACTTCAAGCCAAGGTAATATTTCCCCCTCCCTAGGCTATAGGAGGAAGGAAAAGAGCTTATAAACAGTTGCACTTTCATAATAACCATCAAAAACCACAAGTGAGGAGTCAATAGTAATTGAGGAGTCAGTCAGTCAGAAAAAAAATTGTTTTTGTACAATTTGTGTTACAATTGTGTATTATATAAATGTACTATTGGTACATCTGTATTATATGTACTGTAAGTCAGGCACTTTGCTAAGCCCTGGGGATACAAAAAGAGGCAAAAGACAATCCCTGACCTTAAGGAGTTTACTATCCAACGGGGGAAACAACAAGCAGATATAAACAATGAACTACATACAGAATAAATAGTAAATTAGCAGAGGGAAGGCACTAGAATTCAAAGTTGGGAAAGGTTTCCTCTAGAAGATAGGATTTTAGCTGGGACTTGAAGGAAGGTAGGGAAGCCAAGAGCCAGAGAGGAGGAGGGAGAGTATTCCAGACATGGGAGATAAGAGAAAATGTCAATCACCAAGGATTTTTATTATTTTTTTGTCTGTAATATAGGATGGAGCTCAGACTCATGAATGAACTGGGAAACTTTAGGTCCTTAAGTACAAGGCTGTTATAAAAAAAAAATTCCAAACTCCTAGGTCAGATATCAAATTTGGGAAAGAGTTTTAACGCTTTGTGAGTTAAGGATCAATATCATCTCAGATCCTCTAACCTCTCGGCCACAATCTCTCCCTACTCAACAGACTGTTACACTGAAACTGGGAAGTTGGGGGTGGGGGAAAGGAGGAGGTACTCAGATTCTAGGTTGAGTCTATATTGATGAAGTTCAAAGTTTTGGTTCTGCAATAGGACAATAGCATCTCAGGCAGTTTTTTTCTTTCCCTATCTCTAGTTTGGCCCCTGAACTAGATAAGAAAGCCCTGACAAAAGCCAGAGCTAGGGACAACTGTTTATATATTTTTGTATTCAGATTGCATCAGTCAGATAACAAAAATAATGACCCACCAAAAACAAAATAAAAACCACTAGTTTTGTTCTCTAAGAAGGAAGTGGTGGAAAAGAGGTTTTGCCCTTTCCTTCTTCCATTGCACAAATCAACTTTTCTTAAATTGGAGGATTTGGGGGTTTCTTAAATGGCACAATATCTTTGCATGCAATTAAACCTTATAAATCCAGATAATTTGGAAGGTGGCATTTATCTTATCAATTACTTTTCATGATTAACCAACAAGAAGCCCAAAAGGATCTTATATTCTCTATGATCTTTCAGTCCACTACTGAGTATCACTTGTGAAAGTTTTTTTTACTAATAACCTGATCAAAGATACCTTTGATTCATATACAGATGACTCTAATAAAGGTTTTATATAGGCAGGAAACTCAGCATCTGTCAATAGTGATTGGTATTTTCTTGGTCACTTTTTTCAGTATTTTTTTCCACTCCTTTTTCATCTTTTCCCTGATGTAGGCATCTTTATGAGATGACTCTCATTTTGTAAAGACAGGAGAGTAGGGACGTAGGTCAGAGGTTTCTCTGTCACCTTTTTTGGTATCAATAGGGTCCAGCATTTTTCTACACCTTTTGTTATCTCTCTTTCAGATATTATCTTTCAGTTCCCTCATAATTGTGTTGCCTCCAATGCAAATTTCTTTTATATCCACTTGATTCAGTCCTGCTGCTTTTCTCCTCTTTATTTTCTTTGGATCATTTCCCCCTCCTCTACAAGCAGAACAGTAGAATTAGGATCCATTGGTGGTTCCATTGCCTTTGATGGAGAAAATATTATAGCATATTTTGTCATAATGAATTTTGCAAATTTTTTTCCATTTTTCTTCTGTTTATGATTCTCCCTCCATTTTTGTCCTTAAATGCCCTTGAGATGATGTCATGTCATTGGGATATTTTACCACACTTTCTTTAGACTCATTTTGCCCTCTACTGCCTCTCTCTGCTTTATAGGCAAAACCATTGATAATCATTTTAAAATTTTAAAAAAATTTAAAAAATAAGTTAGTACAGATGACTTTACATTCTAACCCATTATTGCCTTTGGCAGCCATTTCTCTATATCTGGCAAATTAATTGATTGTTTGCTAAGAAGTTTTTTGAGCTCTTTTTGTCTCTTTATTGTGGCAATTAATTTACATTAGTTAAGCTTCTGGGGGAAAACATACTCTATTTGGTGTCAGTGGCATTTCTTGTGTTCATTTCCCATTTTAAAATTTTCAGTTGGTTATTTAAATCACTCAGCATTAAGTTGTTTCAATTGTACACCATATCTTTTCCCTCACTGTTTTTTCTTGCTTTTTACTAGTTCAGATCTTAGCTTCGATAGCTGATTCAGGAATAATGCCCACATAAAAAGCAAGTCTTTTCCTTTCTGTTAAAATGGAATCTCCTCTATTCTTTAACATGTGTACTACTTCAGGTATCTACGAATCCTTTTCTTTATTAAAGTATTCATGATATAGAGCCATAAAGTTCCCATATAATCTTCAAGTCTCATTCCTTCCTCCTGAATCTTCCTTTCCCATTATTTCTCTTCATATTTTTCAACTCCACAAAATCCTGCCCTAATGTCTCATCATGGCATACAGGCTCTCAAAGGCTATGCAGAAGCAGAGTGTAAGCTGAATGGAAAGGCTTTGAGTAGGACCCCAGAAACAGTCTGTTATGCGAGGCGTCAAGCTAGCTAACTAGGCTGGCCACATAGTGATCAATTACTCCAGCCATGACAACCCATGAAACAGGGAAAAATAAAAACTTGCCTTTAGTCTTATGTGGCCCCCTTCCATTTCTGCACTGATGATGACAGAGTATTAGAAAGTGGAGCAGAGGGTATTACAAATCACAGCAATATCATATCAACAAACTTTAATTTGACTACATGTCCTCTAAATGTGAGGTCCTTGTCCAATGACTAACAAGTGGACCTCCTACTGGACGAGAAAAGAATTACAGTCCTCTTGATGTTCTTGTGAAAAATGGCACCAGAGGAAAGAAGCTAAATAGAAGGGGTGTCTCACAGGTACATCTAAGAAAGGAAAAAAGAAAGAAAGAAAAAGGTGGGCATTAGAATTGACTTTATTATATACCCAGAGCAGTAAGAAACATTATTTTATAGGACATCTCATCATCATGTTGTTTAGTACTAATGATAAGTACTACTACTGCTATTAATTAATAAAAGCATTTATATTTTGCTTTAAGGTTTACACAATGCTTTGTATCTGTCGTATCATTTAATCTTCACAATAGCCCCAGGAGGTAGGTAATATTATTGTCCCATTTTACAGATTAGGAAATGGAGGCTTCAAGAGCTTAAGTGACTTTTCTAGGGTCATACACTATTAAGTATCCGAAGCAGAATTCAAACTTGGGTCTTTCTGTCTCCATATCCCTTACCCCTTACCCTCTGACCCAACCAGCTGCCTAAAGGATTTGTAAGGTCACCATGAAAATAATTGCAGCTTATATATGATCACAGAAGATGAATTGATAGAGATATTCGACAAAGAACAACCACCCCCTTGGAATCAAGACAATGTAGATTTCATTTTCCCATTACCAGAGGTATAACCTACTGGTTAGATCAGAGACCTCTTCCCTACACTGTTAAGAAGACACTCAGAAGAGCCAAACCAGTGAAATAAGCCTCCTCCTATCACAGAGCAGAATTTTTTCTGCTGCTTGTTTTCCATATGTACTTGGCTAGTAATTGATACCTAATACCTCATTTTTGTCACAACAACACTGTGAGGCTGTTTCAATACTTAACATATTCATTTTCCAGATGAGGAAACTGAGTCTGCAAGACATCAAATGAACTTGCCTAGGGATCATGGTGGTAAAAACTATTTGAGGCAGGGTCCAAACTCAGCTTTTTCTGATCCTAGTTCATCACTCTATTTTCTCCATTACCTGACTCCTCTAATCCCAGGGACAGAAGCACCTCTGGAATATAGACCTCATCTGCCCTTGAGTTAACAAGGAGACAATGTGTTGTTCAGTCATTTCGGTTTTGTCTGATTCTTCCCGAGTCCATTTAGGGTTTTCTTGGCAAAGATACTGGAGTGGTTTGCTGTTTTCTTTTCCAGCTCATTGTGCGGATGTAAAAAAGTTAGCTGCAAAAAAGGATTAAGTGGCTTACAAATATAGTCACACAGCTAATAAGTATCTGAGGCTAGATTTGAACTCAGGAACTCCAGACCGAGTGCTGTATCCACTGTACCACTTAGCTGCCCCTACACAATGGTCTAGGTCTAAAAGCATCCACCTGTCACAAAAATGAATATGTGTTGCTAGGTCAGTCTTATAGTTTCACTTTAGGATTACAGTCATGCTGAAGAAAGGAAGATAACGAGGACTTTGAAAATGTCAAGGGAACCAATAACAAGTAGTTCCAGTTAATAGGAAGGGAAGAGCTGGTTTGGGTTTAATATGTAGTTCCAGTTAGTAGGAAGGGAAGAGCTGGTTTGGGTTTAATATCTGATGTTCTAAAGTTAAGTTCATTTCCAAAGTCTTTCCTGGAATCTCTGCTGATTATGCTGTGTTCACTGCCCATTTCTGTTTGTGTTTCCTCTCTTACAGGGGATGGTCGAAAAATGGCTTCTTCAGGTGGAACAGATGATGCTCTTCAGTATCCGAGATGTACTTAAAAAAGGGATCGATGCTTATGCCGAGGTAGAGTCCAGTCCAGCGCCTGCCTCAAGGCTGGTGGCATTAAGCTTTCAGTGGGATCTGTAGATTTAGAAACGGAAGGAACTTCAAAGGTCATCTAATCTGGCCCACTCATTTTACAGTCAAGGAAAGGGAAGTCTAATTAAGAAATTCAGTGACTGACCCAGTTACCCAGGATTGGGTGGCACAGCCAGGACTCTAAGTCATATTCTCTAACTCCAAACATGGTGCTCTTTCCATCTCACATCATTGAGAATTGACAAGGGCTCAGAGAAGGGATTTGGTATTAATTCTATTTTCTCCTGTTTTGTCATGCGACTTAGGACAGGTCATCTAGTCTTTCTTGCCTTGCTTTCCTTTCCCATGAATCCTGGGGTTCATGGGAGGGTTAGCCAATGAAGTTGATAGTGAAATCTTTATTGGCTGTTATCCATTGTTCTTGAAGAGGACTCAACTGACATCACTATGATAAAGTCAAGTTTCAATGTCCGACTGTGACTGATCAGACCAATATGAGCTCAGAATTCTCTACACAGATTAGGCACAAATAGTCCATATGAACATTTGGGGTGGATTCTCTAAATCTGTACATCCTGCGTTTCCTTTCAGCTGTCTCAATTTTGCTTTGCTCATAGAGCACAGCATCTTCTCTGATGTGGGCAAACCATGCTGAGCAGTCCTGTGCTTGACACAATCAATCCTAAAGTTCTTAAGAGAGACCTGGAGAGTGTCCTTGTATTGTTTCTTCTGACCACCATGCGATCACTTGCCCTGTATGAGTTCTCCATAAAATATTTTTTGGCAAATTTTTTTTTTGCTTGCGTGTGAACCAACCAGTATAAGTATTAAGGAAGACAAAACTGACAAGATGTCTCTCAATAACTATTAGGATTGTTATGTCTCTCAGGTCATCTAGATTTCAGCTGGATATTGGAATGACTACGGTCTCTTTTGGAGTTCCCTGTTCTTATTTCTATATTGTCCAAGATCAAAATAGATTATTGAGGAGTATTCTCCTGCCAATGAGAAATTCACCCTAAGATATTGAGGATATGATGGGTCACCCCTCCAGGATATTTGATCTATGAAAAAGGAAACTAGAGTGCACAACTTATAATCCAAATAAATTAATCACTAATGGTAGAATTTCAGACCTCCTACAATAATGTCTGAGTGAGATGAAAAACAATTGCTATAAAGCCTCTTTTGTACTTTCTTCAGAGAGATTACACCCTTTTAGGGACCTCTTACTTTCCCTAGGAATAAGGTCAGTGTGACTTCTATTGTGTGAAAGGACAAGGGATTAACTCTCCTTTTCATAAAGACGGAAGAGGTCCTAGTGACCTTTATAATACATATAATTAAAGTACTTCAATTTACTCTGTGGCATCCTCTCATGTTTGAGTTTTTGTTTGTTTAGTTGTTGTTATTTGTTTTTTGGAGGGGGCATTAAGGGGAGTCAGCTGAGTGGTAGAATGATAGAGAGCTGAACTTGAAGTCAAAAAGACCTGAGTTCAAATCCTATGACAGATTTTGTTCAACCATGGTTCTCCTCTTCCCTCATCTGTAAAATGAGGGGTTAGGATTCAGTGGCCTCTAAGATGTCTCCTCCAGCTCTAAACCTATTTGATCTTTGAGTTTTTATAGGTTCCTCGAAAGCAGTGGGTTCTGGAGTGGCCTGGCCAAGTCGTAATCTGTGTCTCATCTATCTACTGGACAATGGAGATGACTGAAGCTATAGTAAATAAAACCTTACTGGTAAGCCCAGCATGAATCACTTCTGCCCTTTCCAGGTGCACTATAGCCCCTAGTGGTAAACCTAAGACTCATGGGTTCCCAGAGACCCATGGAATTTCCTGACAGTCTTCTCTACTTCCCAGGCGGCTCCAAAAAACTTGCACTGATATTCCTCTTCTCCCATCTTACCTATCCCATAATCCTCCTTCTTTTCCTCTACATCAGCAGTCAAGCTCATTCAGAGTAATGGGACAGAGAAGTGGAATTTACCTAATTCATTTTATTTCCCCTACCTGATATTCTCTTCAGCTCTGGATGAATGTGTGGTACCACAATTCATTTGCACAGCCAGCTAAAGCAGCAGGGAAGTTGTTCTCACTAATAGACAGGACTCAGGAGAGCTGAGTCCTGTAATTTTGTCTCTCTTTTCCTCTTTGCTCCATATCTAATGGGCTAAAACACTCTTGATCTGGCTGATTTCATGGACAGGGCTTATTTCATTGAAGATACAAGCCCAAGGCAACTGTTTCTAAATCACAGAATGTTAAGGTTTGAAAGGGACTTTAGTGACCATCAGTTCAACCTTGGACGGCTAGGTGGTGCAATGGATAGGGCACTGGACTTAGAACCAAAAAGATTCATCTTCATGAGTTCAAATCTAACTTACTAGCTATGCTGTCCTTGTTTGCCTCATCTATAAAGTGATCTGGGTAAGGAAATGGCAAACCACTCCAGCATCTTTGCCAAGAAAGCCCCAAATGGAATCATGAAGAGATGACTGCAAAATGACTCAACAACTTCCTCATTGTGAAGAGGAAGTAACTGAGGCCTGGAGATGTTGTGTTTTGCCTAAGGTCACACAGAACCTGACTTTCTCATGTTTCTTTCTCTCACACCTGTGCTATGCTTCTGCTGTATAAGTGAAAAAAGGGGGGTGGGGAGGTTAACTCATAGCAAATGCATTTTTTTTTTTACAAAGGGGCATAGAAATATTCTTACACTAGGATTTGTAAAATGGATTTGAAGAGAACAGTGGTGGGGTGACCACTTTTGTAATTCATGCAATGTTATTGTTTGTATTCAATAGATTTTCTTTTCTCTTTTCTATTTATACTAGTAGAAGTTCTGAAGTAGTTGGGAAGGAAGGAAGGAAGGAAGGAATTAATTTGAATTTCCACTCAGGTCTTCCCAACTCTAGGCCCACGGCACCACTAGCTTTCCCTGTAGGGTATTTCACAAGTAGATTGGTGGTTTTAGACCTTTTTCAGAATGTGATAAAATTAGCACATTTTGAAAATATTTCCTTTATGTGAAAACATATTCGTTCTGAATTCAGTCGACTATTCTTCTTTTGTCATGGCTGGCAAGCATTTATTAAGTGCAGCTTCTGTGCTTGGCCCTGGAGAGACTTTCATCTGCACATCTAGAGATGAAGCACTTCTTCTACCACAACCAAGGACAGTACCAGAGAGTAAATTGTACAAACACACACAGATCATCTTTATAGAGCTGCAAGGAATATGAAAAGTCCCAGTAGGACTTAGAGGTCATCTAGTCTAACCCTCTCATTTGATAGATGAGGAAATAGAGTCCTAGAGAGGGGAAGTGACTTGCCCTTGGCAAATTATTACAACATAGGTAGTAAGTAGCAGCACTGAGATTCTAATACTGGTCCTTGGACACCAAATACAGCATATTTTATAGAAAGAAAACATATTACTTTTATTTTAGCATGACATAGATGAAATATGTAAAAAGAAAAGAGAGAAATTTGATTATAATTTCAAACCTTACTTCTCTGATATTTATATCTGATCAAGGGTATGATGGAAACTCTTTGAACTGGCTCAGGAAAACTTAAATTTTCAGTATAGGCATTTATATCCCATAAATTGGCAAGAATTACAAATTAGGGCTTGATTTATTGTTTGTTTTTAAGATTTTTTTAGACTTAGAAAAGTATAGAGAAAATGTTAATGATATAGATTAAACTTAAAAATGTGATGACTAAATTTTTTTCCCCAAGAGCCAATTGTTAAACCTTTACCAGCACACTGATGATCTCAGACTCTATCTCCTGTTAACATGGCTTGCAGGTCAAAATCTGGTATACATTTTGCTTAATAGTAATAATTATTAGTCATTAAATTAATTACTAATTAATATGCTATGGTACAAAAGAGCCCTAAATTTGGAGTTATATAGTCATAGATTTGGAATTAGATGAACGTTAGAGGTCATCATATTCCACCTCTCTCATTTTATAAATGAAGAATGAAGGCTAGAAGTCTTCCCGATTGAGGTCTTCCTGACTCCAAGTCCAACACTATCTACTATGCCATCCTGTCTCTAAGAGGACCTCAGATTGAATCCTAGCTTTCCTCTTTGTTAACTGTATGACACTGGGGCAAGACATTTCACCAGCTCTCTAAGGCTCAGATTTCTTAGCTGTAAAATGAAGGGTTAGACTAGGTGACTCTAAGGTCCCCTCCAGTTTTGGATGCTATGACATTTGTTTTATTTGTATCATTACAATTTTAATGCTTGACCATGGTTCTGTAATTTAAAAAAAAATAAACATTCTGTAACTTTAAGAAGTTGTCCCCAAATACCCTACTTACCCAGACTCCCCATGATTCATTTTACCCTCCTGTGAAGTCAGTCACACATATATTCTCCTGCCCCTCTTCTTCTCATAGTCCAGGGGTGCTTGGTATGTGTCTCTTAGGTCACAGAGAAAGAAGCCAGGAAAATATGAAAAAGAATAAATAGCTCTTCCCATATGTTCCCTTCATAGGAATTTCTGGAAAAAAATAACATGCAGATTGCGGAGATTGTTGAGCTGGTTCGGGGTAAATTAAGCAGTGGAGCTCGGCTGACACTGGGAGCCCTCACAGTCATTGATGTCCATGGTAAGCATGGAGTTCTCTTCTAGTCTGGCCAGTCATTGTGCCTTCCCCCAAAGCTCAACAGGAGAGGCTCCTACAGTCCACAAACCTGAGTTTATATGGGTCAAAAGAAGTTGTGTTTGTCTTTCGTTCTTGAAGAGGACCATGACATCAAGATGATGACATGACTTGCAGTTGACTTTGATTTGAATAAGGGAGGGCTGTGCAAGGTCACCAGCCTCATTTTCTCCTCCAGAGCCATCTGGGTCCAATGATCTGATATTCTTCAGGACAACTGGAGATGGCCCACGATGCAATGTGGGACCCTGGTCATTTTAGGCTAAGTTCTTATCAGCTTCTCACTTTAAGTGAGATATACCCATTCAATGAATGGACCACAAATCTGAGTTACTATGGGCCAAAAGGAGACCAGCAGCCTGAAGTTCCCTTCCAGAGGGGAGGAAGGCATCTCCCAGAGAACAATCTGTATCCTTGTGTATTTGTTTTGTGGTCTAAGTCTCTACACCACCTCTAATTCCCTGCTCCCCTCCCCACAAAGGTCCTGCCCATGGGAACTTGAAACAAAAACCTGGATTGTCCCTAACAGTGAGCTCTCCTGAGTCCTGATCTTCAGAGACAACTCAGGAAGGCAATAGGCAACAAGCATTTGTAAAGCACTTACTATGTGTATGGGCACTGTGCTAAGTGCTGGAGATAAAAAGAAAGGCAAAAAATAAAAATAGTTCATACCCTCATGAAACTCACATTCTGTTGGGGAGATGACATGCAAATAATTAATGTACATACAAGATATATACAATATTAATAGAACTTATGTGAAGGGTGGGGCCTGAGAAAGGCCATGGGATTTATGCCATGTCTTGAAGTAAGGCAGGGAAACCAGGAGGCAGAAGTGAAAAAGGAGAGTATTATAGTAATGTGGGATTGTCTCTTTTTCCACTCTGAAAGTGGAGTTTTGTATTTGAGGCACAGTGAAAAGGGACTTATCATTGGATCGTTAAAGTAAATGGACAGGTAAGATGACCAGAAAGATAGAAAGGAGTCAGATTGTGAAGGCTTTAAAAGCCAAACAAGAAAATATTATATTTAGTCCTGAAGGTAATAGGGAGCCAATGGAGTTTGTTGAACAGGGGAGTGATATGGTCAGACTACATTGGGAGAAAATATTCTAATGTGTTCACATACAATCAGTACAAACTGTCCCCTCATACCTAAACATCTCTAATTCTGAATCAACAACCACTGCCTTCCCTCTTATACATACTTCCTTCAGATTATACTTTACCCTTTAGTGATATCTCCTCCTTTTCCCCTCCAAAGTTACTCTTGGTGTTCATATAAATCCTCTTTTACCTGCATAAAATGTTAACAGGTTGGCAGACGAAAGAATGAGTGGGACCCATCCAACCCTTCTGTATCTCTTTGGTGATATCTCTTATGATGACCATAGACAGAGATGGACCTACTGTCTAGCAGCCAATTTCAGAAATTGTCCTGACCCAAAGCATATAGTAAAGCCTTGAGGGAGAGCTATTTTGCAAAACCTTGCTCACAGGCCAAATAATTTGAATTTTTTGGCACCACTCCTGATGTCTCATACCAATTCTATGAACTTTCTGGAGAAGATTAATGACCAAAGGTCATGTGACTCTTTCCTGCCCCCCCCCCCAAAAAAAAACAACCACTACCTCTGAAAGGAAAGAGTAAATTTAATTAAAAAGCCTACTACTTACAAGAAGTATAGCTTTCAGCTGGTTTTTTTTTTGTTTAGGATTCCCAAATTTGAAAATAAGAGTGAACTCTATGCCTAAAGATCCATTTTATGATGAATTTCATTAAACCTATCCACTCAGGCAAGAGTCTCATCATCTGTCCCATTGTCATGCAATTGTGAGGAAAGACTGAGGTTTTCTCATTTTCTGGGGAGCAAAAAGGAAGGTTGGAGGAAGGGAGAAAGAGTGTTTGGAGGTTGGTGTGGAATTTGAATCATAAAATTACTATGGTCTGATTCCATAATGGACTGTGTAAAATCTCCCTTACCCATGTAAGGAGTAAACCTTGAAAGCATGGGACCTAGTCATCACCCCAAAAGGGCTAGCACCACTTTAAAAGATACAGCGAGACCATCAGAGCTCTTTATGAGATTAGTCATTTGAATGAATTAGAAAAGAAGCAATAATTGTGAAGAATGATAGACCATGCCTCACTCACTCAAGGTGAACTTTTAAAAAGTCAGTTCATGAGTCCAGGAGACGGATCAGATTGGGGATGGGTAGAAGACACATGAAGCTGGGAAACCTATAAAAAGTAACTTAGTGCTGAGAGAGTGAAAGTATAGGGAAAGGCTGCCACCATAAAAAAAAGTAGCCCGATCTTTAGAAGAGAGGCTACTTAGGGGCCAGATCTGAGGTGTGTGGGGATAGAAGCTATGTTGCTGGACCACCCTCTTCTCCCCTACCCCCCCCCAACAAACACAACAATGGACCAAGACAACACTTTGTATCTTCTCTTTCCCCTTGAGCATCTTTATGGGATTCTGAAGCCTTTTCCTCTGGGTACAGAGGAAGGCTATTTACCCCCTTCAAGCCAAGTCAAAAAGCATTTATTATGCACACAATATGTGTCAGTCACTCTGCTAAGCACCGACAATACCATAAAATGTAAAAAATAGACCCTGCCTTCAAGTAACACACAGTCTAATGGGAACAACATGCAAGCAGCTATGTGCATATACAGGATAAACTAGAGGTAATCTCAGAGGGATTTCTTTGTTTTAAATGTTGATTTTGTCTTTATGATCATTGGTAGTCATCTGCCTTTATTAGTCTGGGTATACTAATTAGAAAGATAGTTTCGATAGTTTTGACTGAGAGGTGGATCATTCCCAGGGAAGATTTTACACTTTTCAGTGTAAGAAGAGGGGGAGAGAGGGGTGGGGAGGGGCAGGGGGAGGGAGAGAAGAGGAGAGGAGAGGGAGAGCGGGGGGGGGGAGAGAGAGAGAGAGACAGAGAGAGAGAGAGAGAGAGAGAGAGAGAGAGAGAGAGAGAGAAACAGAAACACTGTTTATCCTTATATGTGTATTTTCATATCTGGACAGCTCGTGATGTGGTTGCCAAATTAGCCAGTGACAAAGTCAGTGATCTGAATGACTTTCAGTGGATCTCCCAGCTTCGCTATACTTGGGAAAATGGGGATGTGATTGTGAGAATGATCACTACAGAAGCTTTGTATGGCTATGAATACCTGGGCAACTCCCTACGGCTGGTGATTACCCCCCTCACTGACCGATGTTACAGGTAAACTTGGTTAATCCCTATGGCATGGTTTCACCTTTCAAAATGAGATCTAAAACCTCCCATTTGCTGCCTCTTCCTCTGCTGTACATTCCTCATAGGACTCTTCTAGAGAAGAAGTTGACTACAACTGGAATTTGATATGGGCCCAGTGGCATGTGGGAGAATCCCACAGTTTAGTTCTGGGTATCACATTTCATGAAGGACATTGTCACTGTTCAGTTAGTCAAGATAGTGAAGAGATTCAAAACCACGCCATATGATGATCAGTTGAATTGAATGAAAGCTCAAGTACTGAGTGGGACAGTAAATAGACTTGACTTACTCTGTTTGGCCTCAGGAGGCAGAACTAGGCAGTACATGGAGATTATAAAGAAAAAAATTTCAACTTGATGAAAAAAAAAAACAACAACAACAAAACTTCCAAACAATCAAAGCTTTCCAAAAGCAGAATAAGTGAAATCAGTAGATATTGAGTCCCCCATTTCTAGGAAGCTGCAAGTGGAAACTTTAAGTAGGGAAGTTCTAGATATTCCTGTTCAAGTTTGAGTTGGACCAAATCAGAAGTGTTTGGCCCAACACTCCCAAGTGTGACCTGAATCAGATTAAAATGTAATTGGGAAATATGTAATAAAATAAATAAAAATATAATGGAACATAGACAATGTTAATATGATTCCCTAAGTCAATATGAGGCCCTCAGGGATTCTTCTTCTGTGTGGTTTTATGACTCCATTTCTATCTGAGTTTGACAGCACCGGACCAGATAGCCACTGAAGTCCCTCCCAGTTCTGAGATTCTATAATTCTATGTACTTTCCTCTTTCATGATATTTTGATTGGGAGCAGCTTTAGACTTAGAGACATTTAGTGAGAGGAAATATGCTTTTTCCAAAGTCAGCTCATTCTAATTTTAGACTATTTTGATTAAGTTTTTTGTTTGTTTGTTTTTCCTTACATCAAGCTTAAATCTTTCTTTTTAAAACTTTCATCCACTGTTTTTAGTTTGGTCCTCTGCGGCCAACCAAAACAGGATTCATTCCGTCTTCCACATGACAGCCTTCAAACAGCTAGAAGACAGCTATCATGTATTCTTTAACTTTTCTCTTCTTCAGGATAATTGTCCCCAGCCCTTTCCACTGAGCTCACACGGCATAATTTTAAGGCCTAACCATGCTGGACATAACTCTTCTGAATGCCCTATGATCCATAATGTCCTCCCTACAATAAGATATCTAAAATGGAACAAAATATTCAAGATTTTATCCAACTAGAACAGACACAGTAGAGTTATGAGTCCTCCTTGTCCCAGCTACCTTGCTTCTCAATGCACTCTAAGCTTTCTTCACTCATCCCATGTGAGAGGACAAAAATGAATCCAAGAGATACTGTTCAGGTGTTTTCCATTTCGTGACTCTGCCCACCCTTCCCAATCTACTCTTATAAAGTCATTCTGATCCAAGACCATTGGAGGAAATGGATGCAACAGCACCTTAGACCTACCTTGTTTCTGTAAGTGTATTAATTTGACACTTTTTGAGAAAGGGCATCATTTCATGGCAGCAAAAGAAAGCACCTGGTGTATTAACCAATTCTAATTCCACATCTGTGCAAAATGGAGAGGTATGATGCTGAGAACCATTGCTACTATCTATTCTCTCAAGAGCAGGGGATATAAAGCTTGAAAGGACCTTAGAGATCAACTAGTCCAACAAATGAAGAAACTGAAACCCATGGTGAGTTTCTTGCCCAGGATCATAAGGTGCACAGTAGGGAGACAGTTAAATATTTTGTCTAGATAGTACAAACTTATTTCTCTCCATATGATATTTCTCATTCCTGAAAATAGAGGAAGGGAAGAACTACATTGTATAGAGGGGAAACAAAGGCACAAAGAAGTCATTTAATGTAAGAAAGCTGAGGCTAAGGTCCAGGAGCATACCATAATTACCTTTGTTTTGAAAAATTTGAAGTAGCTAGGTGGTGCAGTAGATAGAGTGCAGGACTCTAGAAGTCAGGAAGACCCAAGGTCAAGTCCTGCCTCAGACACTCACTGGTTGTGTGACTGGTCAAGTTAACCTCTTTCAGTCTCAATTTCCTAATCTGTAAAATGGGAATAATGGCATCTACTTTCATAGGGTTGTTGTGAAGATCAAATGAGTTAACATATATACAGTGCTTTGTGATCCTTAAAGGCTATTAAATGCTAGTTGCTATTAGTATTATCATTATTCTATAATATTAATAACAATATTATTTTAGACTATTAATATAATATATTATATTGTAATATATTTATTTGTAATTATACTATATGATTATACTAATATAATATAATAATATTGTGCTATAATAGTAATAAGGGCCCACTTAATGCCCTTCAATGTTGAACAAGGATAGCTTAGCTCAGCAAGTGTTCTCCTAGCCAGTGTCTACTTTCTGTCCCATCTTCTTGGCGTCTGTAATCATCTGAAAGATGGCTGTGTCCAAATTTGAACAGGATGCGGTGTGGGGCAGTGACAACATCTTTGGATATTGATAAAAGCTAGGGAACTCTATTGACCCCAACACACAGTGAGCCATTTGGTCCAGTTAATGGCCCATAATATCCCTAGAGAAAATCATTATGTAGAATAGGGAAGGTCTATTATTGAATAACGTAACAGCTTCATTGGAAACTCTCTCTGTCCTGTAAACTCTAGGACTCAGTGAATGACGTAGGGTCTTGTTCTCTCCTCTTTAGGACTTTAATGGGAGCTTTGAAACTGAATCTTGGGGGTGCCCCAGAGGGCCCTGCTGGGACAGGCAAAACAGAAACTACAAAAGATCTGGCCAAGGCCTTGGCTAAGCAGGTAATTAAAACAATATTGCCCTGACCCTAAAGGTCACTTCCTGTCCCTTTGAGGAGCTCTGTATAGAATTAGACTCAAGATGACAACAGAATTGTAAGGGGGAGAAGGGTTGGAAATCATACACTGCATAGAAGGTTGAAGTAGAAAGCATCATGCAATAGGGAAAAGAGCATATTGATTCAGGAGCCAAAGCTCTGGGTTCAAATTTTCTGATGTTTAACTAACTATGTGACTTTGGGCAAATCACGTGAACTTTCTGGACCACCATTTCCTCCATTTTAAAGTAAAGACATTAGCCCATGTGACCTCTTAGATCTGTTCCAGATCTAAATCTGCAATCCTATGAACCTTACACTTACGATATTCTAGCATTTTGAGGGAAGAATGGAGAGCCAACATTGACTTGGGAAGTGGTAACATTTGTGGCACTTTTTCTCTCTTGTCTTTAGTGTGTGGTCTTCAATTGCTCTGATGGTCTGGATTACAAAGCCATGGGAAAGTTCTTCAAGGGCTTGGCCCAAGCTGGAGCATGGGCCTGCTTTGATGAATTCAACAGGATTGAGGTAACTCTTGGTGCCAAGACATGGGAGTGCAGGAAAAAAGGGGAAGAGGAGTTAGAGAATCTGAGCTCTATTACTAGAGAGAGCCTTATATTTTTAATATATCCTTCAAAGCAACCAGGATATAATAAGTAATAATAAGAATTTATTGATCTGAGTTAATTTCAAAACAAAACTACCACTGAAGAAACCATGTTGAACTCTCATCATATTTTCTCTCTCCCCATCTCATAAATGCACATATACAAAGTATGTATCCAAATACAAACAGTAACATGTACACAAATATGAGCACATGTACCTATACACACACATGGACAAGCCACCTCTCTCTGGGTCTTGAGTAGTTGGATCTCCAGGGTCCCTTCCTGTGTTAAATCCTATCATCCTATCACATATATCTTCTCTTATTCTCTACTAATGGCCAAGTCACCCTTCTAGTTTTCTTCATGGAAAATTTGACAGCTTAATTTTGGCATTCCTTAATAACTTTGAGATCCAGTTCTCAATGAACAATATTTCTTAAGTGACTAAAGTGTTGCTTTAGATATCTAAATAATCCTACCTGGAAAAGACTTTGTCATATTGTGATGGGAGTGAGAGGTTCTGGCCTCTGTAGCAAGAAATTCTTCTCACCCTAGGTGGAGGTGCTGTCTGTGGTGGCCCAGCAGATCCTCAGCATTCAACAGGCTATCATCCGAAAGCTGAAGACTTTCATATTTGAAGGTACTGAAATCTCTCTGAATCCAACCTGCGCTGTCTTCATTACCATGAATCCTGGGTATGCTGGCCGGGCAGAGCTTCCTGATAACCTCAAAGTAAGTACTAAGCGGTACAAAATTGGGGCATCCCAGAGACAGCTATTCATAGTATCAGGTGGCATTATCAAACAGTGACTATAGAAGGGAAGTTTTAATATTTGATACCAGGTGTAAGTTGTATCACTGTCCATTGTTTATTTTTTGTTGCTTACAATTACACTTGCCTGAGCATCTCTGTGAGGCAGTGTAATATAGTAGGTAGAACCTGGGCTTAGGAGACAGACAACCAGGGTTCTTAGTCAAACTTTTCCACTAACTAGATCTGTGAAAGTCTCTTCATCTGTAAAAGAATGATAGTAACAAATGTCCTTCTCACCTCCCAGACATGCCTTCTGAGAACCAAAGGAGACCATAGATGTGAAAGTACTTTGGGAAGTTTAAAATACAGTACAATTATAAAATATTATTTTCATATTTTGGAACTCCTGTCATCCCTTGAATAATATTGATACTCTTCCTTGACCTGTCAGTATTTCTGGGAAGCTTCTGTGATTATTACCTTGTTTTTCTTTAATTCAATTTTATTTAATTTCAGGTCCTCGTTTTCTCCTTCTCTCTTAAGTCTCCCTACACACCACACACACACACACACACACACACACACACACACACACACACACCTGTTACAAACAGGTATAGTCAATAAAAACAAACTCTTGCATTGGCCAAGTTCCCCTTCCCTTTTAAATATGTCTCAGTCTGCACTCTGAGCACATCACATCTTTGTCAGGAGATGGATAGCATGTTTCATTATGAGTCCAGTGAAATCATGGTTGGTCATTGTGCTGATCAGAGTTCTGAAGTCTTTCTATTTCTATAATAGTGTTGTCATTTAATTTTCCTCCTGGTTCTTCTCATTACTTTGCATCAGTTCACACAAATCTTCTAAGGTTTCTCTTAAACCTTCTCCTTCATTGTCTCTTACACATTATATCCCATCACATTCATAAATCATAACTTGTTCGTCTATTCCCCAATTAACAGGTATCTCCTCAGTTTCCAATTTTTTGCCACCACAAAAAGAGCTCCTATAACTGTATTTTAATTAATGGAATGGTACGTGACTGGATAGTAATGACAATTCACTTTTATGTAATATTTTAAAGAGGTATAAGATTGACTACCGATATCATAAACATTTTATGATTTAAACAACTATGAGATTGACGACTGATATTAAAAGCATTTTATGATTTAAACAACTATGTCTGACTAATATGAAAATGTTTTGCATGATTGCACATGTATAACATATCAAACTGCTGATCTTCTTACAGAAGGGGAGGGAGATGGAGATATTTGGCACTCATAATTTTTAAAAAGTGAATGTTGAAGACTATCTTTAAAATAATGCCTCAAATCAAAATTGGAGGAGCCAACAAAAATATTTTTCTGGCCTAAGAAAACTTAAAATGTCAGTAGGAGAACTTTGTGACACCATGGTAGAGGCCTATCTGGGACCCACACACAAGACAGTAGCAACAATAACTGTGGTTACAGGAGGTCTCAGCCTAAAAATGGTAAAGGAGTCAGACAACTGATAAGAAAGAGATTACAGGAGACCCTTTGTCGACACTAGGGACAGCTGGCACTGAATGGCAACACTGATTCCCATAATCAATTACAGAGTGAAGCTAGAATCCAGTCATAAGAGAATAGGGACTCTTATAATTCCAAGGCAAGGAGGAGTGATAGCCCTTGTGGCTGCAGGGGACCAGGAGCCCTTTCTGGGTAAAGATCAGAGCACAACCCAGGAAAGCAGTGACCACACCTCTCCCCACATCATACCACCTTGGAAATGCCAAAACCATGCAGATCCCTAGAACTAGCTCTGAAAATAGCAGCACAAAAAAAAAAACCTGAAGCTTGGCATGATGTCTTCCCACACCCAGGTAAGCAGAACAAAATTCATCTGGAAGAACAAAAGGTGCAAAATATCAAGGGAATTCAAGAATAGAAATGCTAAGGGAGGTATCCTAGCCATACCAGATCTTAAATTGTATTATAAAGCAGCAATCACTGGCTAAGAAATACAGGGGTAGATCGGTGGAACAAGTTAGGTACTCAAGACACAATAGTCAATGACTAGAGTAATCTACTGTTTGATAAACTCAAAGACCCCAGCTTCTGGGATAAGAATACACTATTTTGATAAAAACTTCAGGGAAAACTGGAAAATAGTATGGCAAAAACTGGGCATAGACCAACATCTGATGCCATATACTAAAATAAAGTCTAAATGGTTACACATTTAGATATGAAAGCACACACTATAAGCAAATTAGGGGAGCAAGGAATAGTTTATCTGTCAGATTTATGGAGAATGGAGGAATTTATGACCAAACAATAGATAGAGAACATTATGAAATGCAAAATGCATAATTTTGATTACATTAAATTGAAAAGTCTTTGAGCAAAACAAAGCCAATGCAACCAAGATTAGGAGAGAAGCAGATGGGAAAGAATTTTTACAATTAGTGTCTCTAATAAAGGCCTCATTTCTAAAATATATAGAGAACTGAGTTAAATTTGTAAGAATACAAGTCATTTCCCAATTGATAAGTGGCCAAAGGATATAAACAAGCAGTTTTCTGAGGAAGAAATGAAAATTATCTATAGTCATATAAAAAAATGCTCTGAATCACTATTGATTAGAGAAATGCAAATCAAAATAACTCTGAGGTACCACATCACACCTATCAGATTGGCTAACATGACAAAACAGGAAAATGAAAATGTTGGAGAAGATGTGGGAAAGTTGGAACACTAATGCATTGTTGATAGAGTTGTGAACTGATCCAGTCATTCTGGAGAGCAATTTGGAACTATGCCTAAAGGACTATAAAAATGTGCATACCCTTTGACCCAATAATACCATTTCTGGGGCTGTATTCTAAAGAGATCCTAAAAATAGGATCTTGTGGTAGCCAAGAACTGAAAATTGAGGGGGATGCCCATCAATTAGGGAATGGCTAAACAAGTTATGGAATACTATTGTGCTATAAGAAATGATGAGCAGGAAGAGTTTAGAAAAATCTAGAAAGACTTAGATTAACTGATGCTGGATGAAGTGAGCAGAACTAGGAGAACATTGTACACAGTAACAGCCATAGTGTGTGATGACAGACTTTGATAGCCCTTCTCAGAAATGTAAGGACCTAAAACAATTCCAAAGGACTCATGATGGAAAATGCCATCCACATTCAGAGAACTATGGAGTCTGAATGCAGAGCAAAGCAGCCTATTTTCTTTGTTTGTTTTGTTTTGTTTTTTTCTTTCCCATGGTTCCTTCCATTCATTCTAATTCTTCTGTGCAATATGGTTTAGTAGGGGGGTATGTGTGGAGTCTCTATCAGATTGCATGCCATCTTCGGGAGGGGCAGAGGTGGGAAAGGGAGAGGGTCTAAAACTTATGGAGGTGAATGTTGAGAACTAAAAATGAATGAATTAACTTAAAAAAAGAGTGATGCAAGAAAATTACGAAAAGATTTTTGAGGAGGGACAGGCTAAAAAGAGAGAGAGAAGAAATAGAAGAAAAGAGGATGGAGGGAAAAAAAACACAGCTAATAACCATAACTGTGAATGTGAATCACATGAGCTTACCCTTAGAATCAAATTAAAATAAAAGAATTGAGTCAAATTTGTAAAAATAAGAGCCATTCCCCAATTGAAAAATGATCAAAGGATATAGTCAATTTTCAGAAAAAGAAATTAAGGCTAGCAATAGTCACATGAAAGTGTTCTAAATTATTATTGATTAAATAAATGAACATTACAATAACTCTGAGGTACCACTTCATCCCTATTAGAAATAACAAGTGCTGGAGGGGATGTCAGGGAAATAGGTATATTAATGAATTGTTGATGGAGTAGTAGTTTTCTTGTTCTAGAAAACTGTGCATACCTTTTGCCCCAGCAAGACCACCACTAGGACTGTATCCCAAAGAGATAAAAGAAAAAGGAAAAAGACCTATATATACAAAAATATTTATAGCAACTCTTTCCAAAGAATTAGAAATTGAGGAGATGCTCATCATTTAGGGAATGACTGCACAAGTTGTGGCATATGATTGTGACGGAATACTGTTGTTGCTGTGGAAAATTACAATTTCCTTTGGGGAGGACTTTCAGCAAAACATGACAAGACCCATATGAAATGATGCCAAGTATAGTGAAAACAACTGAGAGATCATTGTGCATAATAACAGCAAAGTTGTAATGTTGATCAGCTGTGAAAGACTTGGCTACTCTGATCAATACAATGATCCAGCACAATTCTGAAAGGATTCATAAGGAAAAAGATGTTATCCACCACTGGAGAGAAAACTGATGAACTCTGAGTGCAAACTGAAGTATAATTTTCTCACTTTCTCTGTTTGTCTTGATCTTTTGAAATATGGCTAATATGGAAATATATTTTCTATAAAAAATAAGATTTGCATTACTCTGGATTGAATTCCAGACAGCTCAGTGTCTCAGTAGATGGAGTACCAGGCCTGAACTCAGGAAGACTTCTCTTTGTGAGTTCAAATCCAGCCTCACTAGCTGTGTGAGCTAAGTCACTAAACCCTGTTTGCCTCAGGTTCCTCATTTGTAAAATGAGGAAATGGTTACCACTTCAGTATCTTTGCCTAGAAAAGCCCAAATGAGGTCAAAAAGTGTCAGACATGACTAACAACAATAACATAGGTTCAATTCCAAGTTCCACTATTTCCTATATATCTCTTTGACCAAGTTACTTAGATTTTTTCAAGCCTCGGTTTCCTCGTATGTAAAGTGAGGACAATACAACTCAAACTACATATTTCAGAGGACTGACATAAGTATCAAATGAGACAGTATTTGTATAAAAGCCCTGACCAATCAAAGTCTTTCCACATTGATATAGGGGACTCCCAGTGAGGAGCTGCTATCTACAAATACAGTCTGGCAACATAAGAGTCTTCCTGATTCCAAAGTCCATTTTCTATCTACTTTGCCATCTTACCTCTTTATAGGAACATATGTTTTTATTATTATTTTTGCTTTGCCAATATAGACACAGTCTTTATATGCATATTTCTGTTAATCTTCTGATTAACTGGTTTTTTTTTTCTTCCCTAGGCCTTGTTCCGAACAGTTGCCATGATGGTACCTGATTATGCATTAATTGGAGAAATCTCCTTATATTCCATGGGGTTTCTGGACTCCCGTAGGTAAGTTGCTTTGGATTTTTCACTTTCTGATCGATTCTAAAAGGTCCATAATGACTGGCAAAGTTTACCAGGAGAAGTTAGTTTAGGGTTCAGGATTTAGTCTACACTACCTGGATTCCATGTGGCAGATTAGAAAATTAGGATCATACAATCATAGACAGCTGGAATGGACCTCAGAGATTATCTAGTCTGATCCTAAGAGAAGTTAAATGACTTCCCTGAGGTCAGATAGGTACTGTCAGAAGTAGGATTTAAACCCAGTTCCTCTGACTCTAGATTTAGTGCTCAATCATATTGAGTCTTTCCTTACAAACAAACCAATCTAAGGCTCTTCAGTTTTTATCATTTATTGAGAGATGTTGTAGGGAAGCTTATATTCCAAGCATGTGGCTACTTCTCTCCCAGAAGCCTAGGCCTACGGTAGATTTGTTGTTGTTGAACAGCTATGTGAGCCAATGGATAGAATGCCAGATCTAGATTCAGGAAGACTCATCTTCCTGAGTTCAAATCCAGCTTCAGACACTTACTAACTTTGTGACTCTGGGCAAGTCCCTTAGCCTTATTTGCCTCAGTTTCAGGCAAACCATTCCAGTATCTTTGCCAAGATAACCCTAAATAAGGTCACATAAAGCTAGACAGGACCAAACAACAATAACAAATTCCTTAGCAGGGAAGGGCTACTCTGAGTCATGCACACTCTTTTATTGGTACCCTTTGGGATCAATGACCCATATTTAAGATATCTGGAGAAATTTAGGGATGATGTCTTTTTGGGTTGTTGTTTTTTATGGAGTTAAGTGGGTCATGTGGGGATGAAAGTCTAGAAGCCAACTTCATTAACATTATGTTCTAAAAAGCTTAGCCAGGCAATCACAATTGTGGACTAGAAGACTTTCTTTGGCACATGGCTGATTTTGATTAAATTGAAATGTGATAAGGCAGCCAAGACGGTCAATTCAATTTTAGGCTATAATTACAAGAGGTCTAGCATCCAGGGATAAGGAAAGGCCAAATCTACTATTCCCTGGTCAATTTATAACTAGAATGTCACAATCAGCTCTGAGTGCAACATTTTAGGAAGCATCTTGATGAGCTGGAGAGCATCCAAAGTAACTAGGATGGGGAAGGGTCTCAAGTTCATGCCACACAAAAATCAATTAAGAGAACCAGGGCTTGTTAGCCTAGAGAGGAGAAGGAATAAAATAGTTGTCTGCAAGAATTTAAAGGGATGTTATGTGGCAGAGGGACTCAGCTTATTCTACTTAACTCCAGAAAGCAGAACAAAAGAACAATGGTGGGGGGGCAGAAGATGTAGAGAGGCAAATTTAAGCTTCACATAAAGAAAACCTGCCTAAGAAGGAGAGCTTTCCAAAAGTGGAATAAGACCATGAGGTTGGGAAAGATTGAAGACAAAAGGAGAAAGGGATGGTAAAGATGAGATAGACAGATAGTGTCACGGAAGCCAGGAACACGAGCTTGGACAGACTTCAGGAGATAATGGAAGAAAGAAGGCCTGGCACGCCATGGTCTATGAAGTCTGAAGTTCAGACAGGACTGAACAACAAAAAAGTGGAACAGACTGCTAAGGGAAGTCATGAATTCTACCTCACTGGAGGAAGAAACAAAGACTGGATTAGATGGCCTTCAAAATCTCTTCTGACTCTTAGATTCTCTGAAAAATGACATTTGAGTGTTAATCGTTACTGACGTATACAATTATATTATAAAAGTACAGTACACTCGAAGTATACAATTATATTACCAGAAGTCCTATAATTCATAGTAAGGTATCATTTGGCAAACAATTAAGCAGCACAATGGATAGAGCACCAGGTCAAGAGTCAGGAATATGTGAATTCAAATCCAGCCTCAGACACTGACCAGTAGTGTGACCTTGGACCAATCACTTAAACTCTGTTGGTCTCAGTTTCCTTATCTGTAAGATGAAGATAATAAGAGTCCCTGTCTCTCAGAATTGTGAAGATCCAATAAGTTAAATAATTGTCAAGCACCTAACACAGTGCCTGGCACGTTGTATCATATTAATGTTAACTGTTGTTAAATTCTGTGAAAAATGACATCTGAGTGTTAATCACTACTGAAGCATTCAGATATGTTATGAGAAAGCTTGTAATTCATAAGAAGGTATCATTTGGCAGGTAGCTACGTGGTACAATGGATAGAACACTGAACCTGGAGTCAGAAAGACCTGGGTCCAAATTACGTCCTCAGACAATTCCTAGCTATGCGACCCTGGGCAAGCCTTTTAACTTCTGCCTCAGTTTCATCAACTGTAAAATTCGGACAATTATAGTAACATCTCCCTCCTAGTGTTACTTTGAGAATCAGGTGAGCTTGTATTTGTAAAAGCACTTTGCCAACCTTAAAACACTAAATAAATTCTGACTATTATTATTTGGGAGAATCTAACTATACGAGTGTGTTAGAGCCCTATTTAGGGACTGTTGAACTAAACCAGATTCTTCAGATATCACTTTTTGAGTGAACTTTCAAGTGATTTGACTCATAATTGTCAAGAAAACCAGACTAACAGATGGAGAGGAGAAAACAGTCGTTTGATGCCTCTTTGTCTAATGAATAGGATCTTAAAGTTTAAAGGTCTCCAGAGGTCATTTAGTCTAGCCCAGGGTGGGGAACCTGCAGCCTCAAAGACACCTGTGGCCCTCTAGGTCCTCAAGTGTGGCCCTTTGAATCCAAACTTCACAGAACAAATCACCTTAATAAAACTTGGTAAAGTTCTTAGTAAAACTTGGACTCAATCAAAAGGTCGCATCCAGGCTCCTAGAAGGCTGCATGTCACCTTGAGGCTGCAGATTCCCCACCCCTGGTAAGTGTCTACAACATCCTAGACAAGTAGAGGATCTAACACAATGCTTGAAGAGGGCACTCTGCTTAAAAACCTTCAACTAGCCATAGAGAACTCACTACTCCTCAAGTCAGCTCATTTCGCAAGAAGCCTGAAATCTAACCCAGTGGTCTACACACGCTTTTTTCTTTGTTGCTTTCACAGTCTTGCCCAGAAAATTGTTGCTACCTACCGTTTATGCTCTGAGCAGCTATCATCTCAGCATCACTATGACTATGGGATGCGGGCAGTGAAGTCTGTCCTTACAGCTGCTGGGAACCTGAAGTTGAAATATCCAGAGGAAAACGAGAGTGTCCTGTTGCTCCGGGCCTTATTGGATGTCAACTTGGCCAAGTTCTTGGCCCAGGATGTGCCTCTGTTTCAGGTAAGCAGCAGATCATAACAGACCTGAGCTCCTGGATTCATCCCTACTGGGTAGATATGAAGCTGATGGGTTAAAGGCAGCCCAGCTTAGACGTCTTTTAATTGACAAGAGATTAGAGTTCTGTGGGGCACCTGGACTCCCATTTAGGTTTCCCATTAAGTTCATTTCAAATATATTTCTTTCAGATAGTGAAGAAAGTACACTGACCCAGCTGCGGGGTCAAGGTTAGGCAACATTGTGAAATATACAAAATCCTTAATTCTCCTCTCTAGCTTTCTATTTCAGAACTTTTCTTCCTGGTACACTGCTCTTCTATAGCTTCTATATACTTAGGCTTTTGTCCCCTGTCCCATTCTCATGGAATTATTCTTTTTCTTTAAGCTTTTATTTGGCATTTTACTTTTCCCTAGTTACATGTAAAAATAATTTTAAACATTCAGTTTTAAAACTTTGAGTTCAAAATTCTTTCCCTTTCCCCTCTTCTTCCCACTGTGAGAACATAAGCAGTTCCATATAGGTTATACATGTGTAGTCATGCAAAATATACTCATAATAGTCATGCTGTGAAAGAAAACATGGACAAGAAAACAACTCAAGAAAAAAAAAGTAAAAAAGTCGGCTTCAATCTGTATTCAGATACAAACACTTGTTTCCCTAGGGATAGATAGCATTTTTCATTGTAAGTCCTTCAGAGTTGTCTTGGATCCTTGTGTTGTTGAGAACAGCTAAGTCATTGATGGCTGATCGTCATACAATATGATTGTTTCTTTGTACCCAGTACATTTCACTTTGCATCAGCTCATGCGAGTCTTTCCAGGTTTTTCTGAGAGCCTCCTGCTCATCATCGCTTATAATACAACAATATTCCATCATAACCACACACCACAACTTGTTCAGCCATTGCCCAATTGATGGGCATCCCTTCAACTTCTAATTCTTTATCTTCAGAAAAGAGCTGCTATAAATATGTTTGTAAAAATAGGTCCTTTTCCTTTTTGTTTTTTTTAGATCTCTTTTGAGATACAGACTTATCTAGTAGTGGTATTGTTAGGTCAATGGATATGCATGGTTTTATAGTCCTTTGGGTATAGTTCTAAATTGCTCCATCAATTCACAACTCCACCAAGAGTGCATTAAAGTCTCATTTTTTCCCACATTCCCTCCAACATTTGTCATTTACCTTTCCTGTCCTATTAGACAATCTAATAGGTATGAGGTGATACCTCAGAATTGTTTTAATTTGCATTTCTTGAGTCAGTAGTGAGAACATTTTTTCATATGGCTATTAGAGGGCTTTGATAACTTCATCTGCAAACTGATCATATCTTTTGATCATTTATCAATTGGGGAATGGTAGAGCTTTATTCTGACATAGTCAATACTAACCACGCAAACAATGGGCAAGTCATTTAATTTCTTTAAGTCTCAGTTTCCTCATTTGTAAAGAGGGATAATAGTATCTGCACTGCCAGAATGCCCTCTCATAATGTGGCAAGGAAAGTGCTCTGTAAAAATCACCGTATAAATCTAAAATGTTATGATGGTTACAAGTGTGGTCATAATCACTCCATAAAATAGTTGCTTAATATGTAATTTGAAGGTGTATTTAAATTTTAATAGAGCATTTTGGAAATCTGGAAAAGCTCTCAAGGTCTTAAGAACTACATCTTTAATTGTGGAATTTCAGGTACCATTGACCATAGGTACTACAGGGAAGATAATTATGAGCAGAAAGTCTAAGGGGCTCCCTGCTTACTAGTAAAATCAGCCCTTGCTAATGGGTCTTCCGAGTTCTAGGTAGTCGGAGGAGCTAGAAAAGGAAAACTGCACACCTCTTATTCTCTTTACTAACTGTATTAGCATGCATGTTCAGGGTAAGCTCCTTGAAACAGATACTATTTTGTCTTTCTTTCCCTAGCATCAAACTCTGTGCTGACATTTTTTTTAAAGTCAGATCTATGATTTCAGTGGTACAGGGAATTCCCAGCAAGGAAACTCCCTCTACTAAAGCACATTGGCTATTTAGATTTAGAGTTCTCTTAGCTAGCTTTAGAATTCTCTCTCACTTAGGCGGTGTCACATAGTGGATAAAGAACTGACCTTGGAATCAAGGGGACACGGGCTCAAGTCTGACTTCTATCAAAATCCTGGCTGTTTGATCTTTGAATATGACTTAGCCTTCTAGTGCCCTAGGGAACTCTCAAAGGCAGGCGTTCTTACACTTGTTTATGTTATGGATTCCCTGGACAGTTCCATAAAACCAGAGGTCTACTGGTAAATTTTAACAACTAGCTCTCTGAAAAAAAAAATAATCTGCATTATTAACATTTTCTTTGTTGCTTTCTTAAGACTAGACTATCAGCAAAACAATAAATCAAACCCTGATTTTTAGCATTTGCCAAATTCTGAAATGTAAATGTTTCCTCTGAAAAGTTCACAATTTGCTAGAGTCCAGTTGGAGTTGGCTCTAGCACCCGTGAATGCAGCCTACAGGCCTCTTCTCAGAAATTATTTTTTCATTATTTTTTATTAATTTATTCGTTTTCAGTTTTCAACAATCACTTCCATATATTTTCAATTTTCTCCCCCTCTCTCCCCACTCCCTCCCCAAGACAGCATGAAATCCTATATGGGTTCTACACTTATTAAACACATTTTCACATTAGTTATGTTGCATGGAAGAATTAAAATGAATGGGAGAAACTATGAGAAAAACCAAAACAAAACATAACAAAAGAGAATATAGTCTGCCTTATTCTGTGTTCTGATTGTATAGTTCTTTCTCTGGATGTGGATGGCATTTTTCCTCAAGTCTTTTGGGAATGTTTTAGGTCCTTGCATTGCTGTGAAGGGCTACATCTATCAGAAACTGTCCTTGCACACTGTGGCTGTTACCATGTACAATGTTCTCCTGGTTCTCCTCATGTCACTTAGCATCAGTTTATATGTCTTTCCAGGTTTTCAGAAGAATGTATTTAAATGCATAAAATAAAATACATTACAAAGAAAACCAATTATGTCAAAATACAGTTATAAAATTTTTTTTAAGTTCAAGGACCCCAGGTAAAGAAATCTTGCTCTAAGGCCTGGTACTTATTAGATTCTTGATAAATGCTTGTTGAATTGTAAACTTGAGAGCGGGGACTGTGTCATTTTTTTCTCTTTGAATCCCCAGCTCAATGCCTTGCACTTAGATGCTTAATAAATGTGTATCGAATTGGATTCCTCCAAGCTCTCAATATTCTTCTCTATTTTATGTTAACAGGGGATCATATCAGATTTGTTCCCAGGAGTCATTCTTCCTAAGCCAGACTATGAGCTTTTCATTGCAGCATTAAATGAAAACATTAAAAAAATGAAACTCCAATCAGTACCATGGTTTATCGGAAAGATCATCCAGGTTGGTTTGTCATATGCCCATGGGAAGGTAGCTGTCTTTGTGAATCTCAGTCATTATCTTCTTTCATTCAATATCATCTCAAAATACTTTAAATTACTAAGCTAAGGTTAGAGATTCAGAAAGATTTCATGAGGCATCTTGAAAAGCACCACAATTAGAGGCGCCTACACTGACAGAAATGAAAAAAAAGAAATCATTCAGCAACCCTGGATGCCATCCAAATTTGTTACCAAGAGTCCAAATTTAAGCTCTCCTTCAGTTTCTTTATGAAGGCCTCCCATGAGTTATGTTTCTAATGTGAGAGCTAAAAATCTATCTTGAGGATTGGATGCAAGAATTTGGCAGGCCAAGGGTGGCTATGTGGCACAGTGGATAGAGCATTGGGTTTGGAATCAGGAAGACCCAGATTCATGAGTTCAAATCTGGTCTCAAACACTAGCTGTGTGACCCTGGACAAGTTACTGAACCCCGTTTGTCTTAGTTTATCATCTGCAAAATGAACTGGAGAAGGAAATGGCAAACTACTCTAGTGTCTTTGTCAAGAAAACCTCAAAAATGGGGTCACAGAGAGTCAGACACAACTGAACAACAAGATGAATTAGTTGATACATTCATGTTTTATGATCCTGTTTTTCTCTAAACCCATGATACAGCATTAAGTTATTGGATTATTGATTTAAAGCTGAAACTCCCTCATTTTATTAAGACTTAGAGAAATTAAGTGACATGGCCAGAGTTACAAAGCTAATAAATGTCAGAAACAGGATATGAACCCACGTCTTCCTGACTCTAAGTTCTGTGCACTATCTGTTGAGCTATGCTACTTCAAAGATGAAACTATGTCTTCTAGGTGAAACTACAGTCTTTTGGATACTCTGGTGAGATAGGTCTAAGATGAACCCACCTCAAAAAATCATAGAGTTTTAGAGCAGAAAGAGACTTTATCTAGTCCAGTCCCTTGACTTTACAGATGAGAAAATCAAGGTTAAAACAATTTGTCCAAAGCCACGTAATCAATTATTGGCAAGCAGAGACAAAAGTAAAACCTGGATTTCCTGACTCTTTATCGTCACATCTAAAAATAAACACCATTTATAGCAAATAATGTTAGGGAAGCTCCTAAGTTTTCAGTCATTGCTGTAGCAATGAATCCTATACAATACTATGAAGTATGGCAAAAACTCCCTTGAAGAACATGAGTGATACTTGGAAAGCTACTGACACATGCATGACATTTCTCACTCAGCCAACTGATTTGGTAGAGCTCTGGACCTGGAGTTAGGAAGACCTGAGTTTGAATCCCATTTCAAACATTTATTAAGATTTTGGGCAAGTCACTTAACCTCTCAGGTTCAGTTTTCTGATCTGTAAAGTGGGGAAAATGGTAACGTTTAGCTCCCAGGGTTGCAACAGGGATCAAATGAGCTAATAATATATAAAGTGCTTGGTAAACTGTACAGTAATATATAAATGCTTGCTATCATCATCATCGTTATTGTCATTTTTGGGCTCCTTCCCAACTGGTAACCAAAATAATCCATGTACAGACAATAGCACAGAAATCTAGAAATGTGGAATGTCATTCATTCCTGATCATCTCCCTTGGGGCAGGCTGGTGGATTGCTACTGGCTGTGTTCCTCTGCTCTGATGACAGTGTCATTGATTGAATAGTCATTATACTGGTTGTCCCAAAAGTCCTAGTGTAATTTTATTGCACTTGGACTTTTGGAACACCCTATATAAACGAAAACCCTGAGGTTTATGTGTGTTTCTCTGTATGTATAGTTGTGTGTGTGTGTGCGAGAGGGGGGGAGAGAGAGAGAGAGAGAGAGAGAGAGAGAGAGAGAGAGAGAGAGAGAGAGAGAGAGGAGAGAGTACTGTTTCTGAGAAATTCAAAATCTAAAAGGAAAGAAAATTCACAAGATTGAACAAAGCCTAAATGACAAAACCATTAAAAATATACATCCCACCACAAGAGACCAAACATGGATTAATGTATTCAGTGAAAGAACAAGTGGAAAATTCAAGAATTGTCTTTCTATTTAACCTTCTAGTTCCATAGTCAATTTGTTTAGGTGAAGATTTGTGCTTTGATTTTAGCCCCTATTATATTAAAATGCATTTGAATTGCATCATTAGGGAGCCATGCTCAATACTTTGCCTTTCCTGTCCTATAAGTACCAATCAAAGCAAAAGCCTATAACCCATTAGCCTTGGGAACAGAAGAGTGAGCATAAACACAGTTTGTGAATTTATATATTCATTCTAGACAGGTGGCTGAAGAATTTTTGATATATTTATAACAGCTGTAAATTGAAGTTAAAGATAGTTGAGAATCATAAATTGGGGTTCAGAGGTAGGTAAGTGTGCACATTCCCTTTTGACCCATGCTCCTAGACAAAGACTATGATGTAGTAAATGGTGTGATGGACCTAGAGTCTCAACTTAGATTAAATCTTGCCTCGCACACTTACTATCTCTGAGATTCCAGGCTAGTCACTTAAACTCTCCCAGCCTTATCAAGAAAATAGGAATAATAAAAATTCCTTGGGCATCTAACTCATAGTGTGTTATTAATCATATGCCCAAACTTGAGTTTTGAGGGAATCTGCTGTAATTCCTCATCTGGTGTTGCTTTCTTAGATTTATGAGATGATGCTGGTGAGGCACGGTTACATGATTGTTGGAGACCCCTTGGGCGGGAAGACCTGTGCTTACAAAGTCCTGGCTGCAGCTCTAGGTGATATGTATGCAGGTAAAGTTTAAAGCCCTACAGCTTTAAGAGGAAGAGTTCATTTCATTCCACGAACTGGCTTTGAAGAGACAGTGTTGGGTATTTTGCAGTCATTGGATTGCTGTGTAGTAACCAGAAATAGAACAGTGTGCAGGCTTCCCTCTGTGGGCAAAAAAAAACAACCCTGCTATCTTAAGTAGAATTCCATGATGGCACAGGGGAACTGCTTGTGGTGTCATTAAACCCAGGGTAGCTCACAGATGGAGAGAGAGTTTACAGGAAGCTTTGGAGTGTGGGGGTGGGAGAAACCACTTCAATTAAGCAATTGACCTAAATAGAAATGTTATAAAAGCAAATAGTAGGATTTTATTGGAAAAAAGGTCATTTTTATTTCCCCTTCTTCTTCCCCTCTCCTTCTCCCTCCCCCCTCGCCTCTCCTTTTCCATTTCTTCTCCCCCCTTCTTCCTCCCTTTCCTTTTTATTCTCCTGCCCTCCCTCCCTTCCCTTCCCCCACTCCTCCTCTCCCTCCCCTCTTTTTCTCTTCCTTGCTTCCTTTCTCTTCCCTTCTCTTTCCCTTCCCCCTCCTTTTACTTCTCCTTTCCCTTCCCTCTCATTTGAAGATACATTTAGTTTCAAGTCATAGACCTGTTGCTCTCCAGATGAGTGACAATTAGCAAGTCACTTGAGCCTCAGTTTCCTGCTTTGTAAATGGAGGAAGTTGGATTAGATGAATCCCTTTCAGCTCTAAATTGGGGGTGGTGGGGCGTATAATAACTCACATTTATACTATCTTTGTGTAAATAGTATACTGGAAAGTGTCTCTGAGACTGTTTCCTTAGCCTCAAAATGAAATACTATATTACTTGCACTACACCCTGAGAGCTTGGACTATTTGTATCTCCACTGCTTACCACAGTTCCTGATACATAGTAGGTGCTTTAATAAATGCTTGTTGATTGACTTGATAGACTTGCTATGAGGAGAGCATTTTCATTAGTCTTAAAGAGTCAATTTAGGACCACTAGGTGGCAGCAGTAGATAGAGTCAGGAAGACCTGAGTTCAAATCCTATTTTAGACACATTATGGGTGGGTGACCCTGGGCAAGTTATTTAACCTCTGTAAAATGAACTGGAGAAGAAAACGGCAATCCACTCCAGTCTTTATGCTAAGGAAAGCTCAAACTGGGCACAAAAAGTAGGACACAAGTGAACGACAAAGAGTTTATGTACACAAATGTGAACTGTTATTTTTATGTTACAGTTTAAAGTTTCCTCTCAATCACCCTAAAAAGTAGACATTGCAAGAATTATGAGCAAAGAGATAATGCGAGTACCTTTTAAATTTAAAGGATGATACAAATGCAAATGCTTACTGTTGAGTCACCCAACTAGTATTAAAATCATGACATTGTAAGCATGAAAGGACCAAAGACTCAAAGACTCAAGCCCTGGGTCCTATTTCTAATCTTTTTAAAGTTATTCTCCACTAAAGTTCTTCCTCATAAAGTTTGTTCTTGGTCCAGTGGGAAAAACGCTGATGCTGGACTCAGAAGATTTGGATTCAGATTTTGCCTGGGATGATTTCTACCTTTGTGACCTTGGGCAAGTACTTTTCTCCTCCTCTTCTGCCTCAAATTTCCCATCTGTAAAAATGAGGGGGATTGAACGGGATGATTTCTGAGGACCTTAAAAGCTCTAGTCCTATGATCCAAATGATCTTGACCCAGAGAAGACCCTGCATTGGAGAGCTCTATGAGAGTGGAGCACAAGTTCTGGCCTAGCTGGAAATTGCATTAAGCATGACTTGGTGATGGACCGTATGCCTGTCATCCAGCCCATTGGAAAAGGCCCGTCCTCATGCTGATTAGTTTGGAGGTTGCAACAACTCTCAAAGATCATCTATTAAGTTGTAGACAGGTCGTGATCTGCATTAGTGGAAGGTGTGGCCACCCTGGTGATTTCATCCCTGACATGTTGAAATGAATATGTTATTGGTTTTTTTTTGGGGGGGGAAGGTTCCTTCTGAACAATTTAGACTCATAGAGCTGAGAAATACTTTAGACATCATCTTTGTGTTCACCCTCACTTAGAAGTGGAGGAAATGGAAGCCCTCAGAAAGTGATTTGCCTAAGGTCACATAGCTGCAAAGTTATAGAGCTAATATTTGAACTCAGGTTTCCCAACTCTAAATCCAATATCTTTCAATTACACCATTTGACCCATTCTGGTTCCATAGATTTGGAGTTATAAACCCCTTGAGAGTTCATTTAATCTAACCCCCTCATTTTATAGATGAAGAAACTGAGGCCCAGAGAGAGAAAGGTAATAGGTAATAGACCTGGTATTTAAATCCTAATCCTCTGGTTCCTAATCTAGGGTATTCTTTCCATTGTAACATAAAGCTAACCATGCCCATAGATGTGTTATTCTGGTTATGTTAAGCCTTGAAGAAGAGAAAGCTTGGGGTCTAGACCAAGAGAATAGCTGGGATTCCTATTTAAGGTGCATCGCATCCTAAAGCCCTCATTTCTACATTCTGCCTTAAGTGAAAGAAGGCATGAATGGTACTTGTTTTTTCAGGGTGTTTGTGGAGATTTATCAGTGGGAATATATAAAGATCTAAGTAGATTCTGTATATAAAGTATTTTGTAAACAGCAGACCCTTAAGTAAATGTGGCAGATCTTGATGATGGAGCATAGTTTCATTGCCACTGTCCTAGTTTCAGTGATTTTGTAATTTCTCTACTTGGTTATTCTTGCCCAGCCAACCAGGGAGATGAATTTGCTGTTGAGTACAAAGTCATCAATCCCAAAGCCATCACTATGGGTCAGCTGTATGGTTACTTTGACCCAGTGAGTCATGAGTGGACTGATGGGGTCCTCGCCACCTCCTTTCGAGAACAAGCAGCATCAGTAACCGAAGACCGGAAGTGGATTATATTTGATGGTCCAGTGGATGCTGTTTGGATTGAAAATATGAACACTGTGCTGGATGACAACAAGAAGGTAATTCTTAGATCTGGTAACACCTTAATATTATTGGGAAATTAAATCTTGGTTGGTATGAATGATAAATACTTTTGCATATTACACACCTTGTCACATTCAGTTAATGCCCACCCTCCAAAAACAAAGAAAAAAGCTAACGCTCCCAAGGGCTAAAAGCAATAAGGAAATTAATGAATTATGCTTCTGTTTGATGTCTTTCCCCTAAGTTAACCATTTTAAAAGAGGCTTAATTATAGTTCATCTGTCTTTTATGCTATACACGTATGGATGGTAGCAGCTGTCTCAGGACTGTTGGACATGGTTTGGGGGGTTCATTAAGGTAGATGAGCTCAAAGCCAGGTACTTGTCATGAAAGGCAGTCTGTAGAAAAAAGGTAAGTGTGCTGACAGGAAAAGTCAAAGGCTCCAAGCCAAGTTTAGTCTGGGTTCCAAGGTATGTTTCAAGAGGGAGTGAGTAAAATAATTATTGCTCAATATTTTATTTATTTTCTACTCTTCTATGCATAGCCTGTCTAGGCTAGCCCCTACTTCTGGATATCTATGCTGCAGCTGTGGCTGCGTTGGGCCCATCTCCTTAAAGGTCGATGCTTGCCTCCCATGAATCAGACTCAGAAAATACATTCATGTGTGGAAACCTCTGATCAAAGCAGAAGGCTTTACTGTAACAAATGTCAGCTTATGATTGAGAGCAGAAGCGTAAGAGAACATTAGCCAAAAGACTGGAACAGTCGCATCTATTTTATTAGCCTGGATATCTGGAAATGACACAATAAAATTGATTTATTTGTGTTTGTTCAACAAGAGTTATGAATTATACCACAAGAGATATGCAGTGATGTGGAGAACTTTGGTATAAGGCATGTGATAGTGAATCATAGATTCACAGAATGTTTTAGCTCAAAAGGATCTCAGGTATACTGGTAATCCACGTGCCTCATTGTAAGAATGAGCAAACTGGCTCTGGAGTGTTCAGTGACACACTAAGAGCATTGGGACTAGGAATAGAAAACAGTTCTCTTAGCTCCCACGCCAGTGTTATTTCCACTACAGTTTAATTCAACTCAGTTCAACCAACACTTACTAAGCACCTACTGTGTTCAAAGCACTACATTAGGAGCTGAAGAAACAAAGACCAGAACAAAACAGTTCTTTTGTTTTTTTAAACTCTTTTTTTAATATAAATTTATTTATTTAACTTTTTTCATTCATTTTCACAAAATTTTGGGTTCCAAATTTTCTCCCCATTTG
>CM053772.1:74539087-74561302 GCA_028658325.1 Potorous gilbertii | reverse complement strand
AACCAAAAGAATGACAAAATGGAAGAGAATGTGAACTATCTCATTGGAAAAACAACTGACCTGGAAAATAGATCCAGGAGAGACAATTTAAAAATTATGGGACTACCTGAAAGCCATGATCAAAAAAAGAGCCTAGAAAATAACTATGAAGTAGAAAGAAAATAGCCATACTGCCACCCAGAAATTCACAGGAGACTAAACTCAAGAAAGAAGTCAACAATAAACCCATGTCCTCTAATGTTTACCCATAAATACCCAAAGTCTGAACAACAAGCAAAGTAAACTAGAGATGTCAGTGTAAGGAGGCTGATGTGACCTCATAGTTATACTTGATAGGGTAAGATTCATGACTGGAATATGATTATACAGAAAAACCTTGTTCAAAATAAAGCATAGGACCTGGAGTCAGGAAGGCCTGAGTTCAAATCCGGCCTCAGACACTTACTAGCTGTGTGACTGTTGGCAAGTCATTTTACCTTCACCAGCCTCAGTTTCCTCATCTGCAAAATAAGAATGATAATAGCATCTACCTCTCAAGGTTGTTGTGAAGATTAAGTGAGATAATATTTGTAAAGTGCTTTGTAAACTTTAGAGTGCTATATAAATGCTAACTGTATAGCTAGCTATATAAATTGCTGTATATAAATGGAAATGATATTCAGATGGCAGGTGAAGTGTCCTGAAAAACAGACAGACAAACAGACACATACACACACACACACACACACCTGCCTGTTGTTATTGCTATTTTAGGCAGAAATTTGATCAAATAGAGAAAAACATGGTGGAGAGTCCTTGAATTAAAAATAATGGAGGCAGAAACAAAATCCATACTATTATCAGAGAATACTACAGACCACCTGGGCATAAGGAAGAACTAGAGCTTGAGCAAGTTTGCAAACTTGTCATAGTAGTATAACATATGAGTTATCATACCCATAATTTTTTTGGTAGAAGAATTTTCTTCTACCAATGCAGAATGGAGCTCCTGCAACTTTAGAGAAGTGACTAGAGTCCTGAGGAGTAAAGGAGCTTGAAGAAGATCATGCCATCAGTATGTGTTAGAAGCAAGGCTTGAACCAAGGTCTTCCTACACTATTGCTGTAGTGGCTAAAGAGCTGGCCTCTGAGCCAGGAAGATCTGTGTCTTCTTAGCCTTAGACTTATGGTGTCTATGATCTTTGTCCTAGAAAGGACAGAACAAAATTAGCTTTTATATCCGAAATAAATTGGGAAATAGTAAGAGAACGCTGAGCTTCTTTTTTGTGACATGCTCAAGTCACAAACTAAATTACATCCTAGGATGCTAAAAGAATTTATGTGACTGATGAACTATTATCAGTGGCCTTTGGAAGATTATGGAGAATAGGAAAAGTATGGATTGGATGGAAGAAAATGCTGTCCAAATTTCCAAACAGGAAGCAAATGGAGTTTTTAAATTGAATAAGTGAGTTTTTAAAGTGAATAAGCTTTACTTCAATTCCTGCTCAAACTTTAAAGCATTTTAAAAGGATGGTTAGCGAACACCTGAAAAAGGAAATAATGGTTTTATCAAGAATAGGTCATGTAGTCTTTCCTCAATAGATTAGTAGTCAAAGGATATGAACAAACAATTCTCAAAAGAAGAATTGCAAACTATTAGTAACCATATGAAAGAATACTCCAAGTCACTAATAGCAACAGCACTGAGATTTTTATCTCACACCCAGTAACATACGGGCAAAAATGACAAAATGTGGGAATAGTCAGTATAGGAGAAGTTGTAGAAAGATGGACTCACAGTTGGTGGAGGGGTGAATTGGTCCAAACATTCTGGAAAACAATTTGGAACTATGCAAATAAGGTTACAGTGATGATCATACCTTTTGACATAGAGATTTTGTAGTGAGGGATATACCTCGAAGAGGTCAATAATAGAAAAGAAAGGGTCCTTATGTGTCAAGATATACATACATACATACATACTCACACACACACACACATATATACATATATATATATATATATATATATATATATATATATATATATCAGCATTTTTTTAATAGCAAAAACCTGGAAACCAAGTAGATGCCCATTGACCAGGAAATGGCTAAAAATGCCATGATCTGTGAATGCATTAGAATATTAAACTGTTGCAAGAAATGAATATGATGAAAATAGAAAAGCATAGAAAGAACTGATGGAAATGAAATGAGGACCAGAAAAACAATATACATCATAGTGACTGTAACAATGTAACTGGTAGGAACAGCAACAAAACAGTGGAAACTGAATGATACCAAAGTATGATGACTAAACTTGGTCCTAAAGAAAGAGATATCAGAGGGCAGCTTCATCGCTTCTGCAGCCAAGGACAAGTTTAAAATTCTTCCATGTGATATCCCTTCAAATATTCGAAAGCAGCTCTCCTGTCCTCCTCAGTAGTGTGAGGGCCATGGTGTGGAATACTCATATAATAGAATTTTCTAATTTCTTTTCCTCTTTTTTAATTCTCTGCTATAAGGGATGGCTCCCTGGAAAGGGAAAGGGCTACATTAATAAATAAGTGTAAAAACAAAAGAAATCAATACAATGAATTTTTTTAAAAGAATGAGTAATGTCAATTTAACTTGATTTCCTTTGTGACAAAGCTACTACACTGGTAGATCATGGGAATAGTTTATCAAGATTTTAGCAAAATGTTTCACAAAATTTATCATATTATTTTTATTGAAAAATGGAGAGATGTAGGATAGATGACAGTACAATTAGGTTCTTTTGGTTCTAGTTAGATTAAGAAATGATTGAATGAACACAAAGGGTAGTTATTAATGGTTCTATCTCAAATAGGAAAGAAGTCTTTAGTAGAGAGCTTCATAATCATGCTAAAAAGTTGAATTTTTCTTATGACTTAAAGACATAGGTGGCTTACCTATCAAAATTTCAGATGACCCAAATATGACAAAACAATCAGGAGCCAAAATTACCTTGATAAGCTAGAATGATGGGTTTAATTGAATAAGATGAAATTTATAGGGATATGAAGTCTTACATAGATTGAAATAAAGAAACCTGGGAAATACAAGGTAAGACATGTGTAGCTACTGAGCAATTTTTTTTTAACAAGAAGATAAGGACCACAAGTTGACTATGGTTCAATATGGTGATCCTGGAGCCAAAATACTAATGTGAGCATTACTAGAGGCACAGTGTTAGGTGACAATCCCACCATGCTCTGTGCTAGGTCAGACCCATGTGAGTATCATGTTCAGTTCTGAGTTACCACAGTTTAAGAAGGACATTGATCTAGAGAGTACCCAGAGGAGGACAACTATGATGTAAAGCTTCTTGAGATTGTTCCATATGAGGATTGATAGTAAGGATTAGAAATGTTTAGCTTGAAAAAGAGAATATTGGGGAAAGAGGAGGAGGAAGGAAGGAGAGCTGCTTTCAAGTATTTGAAGGGATACAACATGGAAAAAGATCAGACATTGCCAGAAGCAACGAGAGAAAATTGCAGAGGCAAGTTTAGGCTTCATGGAAGGAAATAATTTACAATTTGAGCTATACAGAAATAGAATGGGCCACTTATAGGAGATCATGGATTCCTTAGCACTAGAGGTCTTCTTGAAGAGGACCACTTGTCGAATTTGTAGTAGAGGGATTCCTATTCAAGTATAGATAACCTTTGGGGTTTCGTCTAAGGTTCTAAGGGATCAGGTCCAACTGCCTCTTGTTTCAAGTTTTCCTGGGTTGCCTATTCTAGTGTCCCATAAGTCTCTGTTGTGAAATTCTTCTTTACATCTAACCCAAATTCCTACCATTCCAGTTTGTTCTACCTTGGGTTAATATGGAAATAATTGTTCATGAGAGTCTTGTTGCTCTGCTAATGCTGAAACAATGGCTAGGTTTTTGTTTTTGTTTCTTTTCCCCTTTACATACCTGTAATGTTGTTCCTTCCCCCACCAGGAGGGCCCATAGCTGACACGAATAGTACATCCACTATGTCCAATCTGGATGTGTCCTTCTTGTCATACCAGTGGCCATGGTCGATCCACTGCCTCAGGAGTTCAATGGGAGGCTGAGCCCCATATATCTCTTTGGCTGGCATGTTGAGATCATCTGAGGAAAGCAGTTAAGTCATTAATGAGGGAGCTGGGAGCATGTTTGGGGACCTGATGCCTCCCTTCTGCCTTTGTGCTTCCTTTCCCTGTTGCTTAGCAGGGCAAAGAGACCCTCAGCCAAAGAATCCAATCTCAGGTGTTCCAGTTTCCATTTCAAATCCTGACCCAATTAGTTTACCCTCTGAATAGACTGGGGTAAGGGAATAGGCAATTTAGTTCCATGGTTATAAAAGCAGGATGGAAAGAAAAAGAGCTGGCATTTGTTGTTGATCCTCTCCCTTGGATCTCCATCTCCTACAATTTTTATTGTGATTATTCAGTGTTATTAAAGGGGTTCTCTCTCCCCCCAAAAGATATAAATAAATAATAATCAAAATGAATCAATTAGACCTCATACAGTACATTATTTCACACCTCTGTGATGCACTTATTCGGTAATACTTGGGTATTATAATGACCTGAGTTTGTGTTTTGCCCCATACAAGATTCCGTGTGGGAATCTTGTAACAACTGCAGTACCCCTAGTGTCTAGCACAGTGCCCTACATACAATGAACACCTAATATGTCTGTTGAATGAGTGCACAGAACTTTGCTAAGTGCTGTGGGAAAACCAAAAAAGTATTAGACATGACCGTCACCCTCAAGAAGATTATATTGAGGAATCAATTGGGGAAGACATATAGAACACGCAAAAAATTTATAACTTGGTCAGCATAAGGAACTCTGGTTCTAGGAACTCCCTTCGCCAGTTCTCCTAAATCTTGTAAATAAATCCTGGGAAGTTGTCTGAGGCACACAATGGGTAAATGACTTGTCCAAGGTCACACAGCAAATAAGTATTTGAGGCAGAATTTGAACTTGGATCTTCCAGACTCCAAACCCAGTACTTTAAGGCTATTGTGCCCGTAAGGAGGCATAAATGCATAGGATCACACACTAAGAGCTGGAAGAGATCATCTAGTCTGATCACCTCATTTTACACTTGATTTGCTCAAGATTCCACAGAAATTTTTCAATTCAAAATAAACTCAGTATGTGGAAGGTGAATACTATATTCCATCCTGTATGACATTTTTTAATGTAATTCATATCTCCCCTATTAGATTATGACGCTTTGACATGAGGGACCATGTTGTTTATACGCTTTTGTATCCCCAACATACTTACAGTGCCTTGTACATAGTAGGCACCTAAAAGTTTGTTCTAAAAGGATGGTGATATCCTGACCTCTGTATTTACTAAAGAACAAAAAACAGGTTTAAATTTCATTATGAATACAATGATTTTTTTCTTAGAAAACCCTGAGATATCACAAGACAGTAAATAATTAGTTGTTGAATGAGTACTACAGACAATGAGACTGTGCAAATGCGTGACATAAGTTCAGATGCAGTAGGAATGTACTAAATGGCATCATTTTCATTGACTAATTTTTTAGGTACTTACTGAGCACCACCTACATACAAGGTCACAGGATTATAGACCTAGAACTAACGAAACCTCAGAAACTTACCTAGTATGTCATCCTATAACAGTACGCACCCCAACATGCACAGGGGGGCCTGCTATCACTGCTTCCAGATCTGCATTCATAAAAGGAAAACAACTTTCAAGGGGTTAACATTCACTTTAATCAAACACATGTATCATTCCTTTAACCAAGTACATGTATATTTCGGTTAGCTCAGGGAGTCAGCACCTTGAATTTCAAAGAAAATACAGAGAAATCAAAAGATCAACAGACATGGCTTCCTCTGCCTGAATTCAATAGATAATTGGACCCCAATTGTCCAACCTGAATTACAAGAGAGGAAACACACATTTGGGTTCTCAAAGCTAAGAGGGGCTCCTTAGAAGATTCCCAGAGTCCTCATCTGGCACTCAAATCTTCTTGCAAAAACTAAGCCCCAAAGCAAAACCTCAACTAAGAGTATTTATGCCTCTTTTAGAGCCAGAGGGCATCACAACCCTTTGACCCAGTGCCTCAATAGAAAAAAACAAAAGGTACTTGGGACCCTCCTACAGAATAACTCCCCTAATCAAGCTTCCTGCAATGGGGAGGCCCATCAATGGATGGGAAAGATCTTTAATCACATTAAAATAATTAACAATACAAATAAATAAACCGTTTCTAGTTAAAGAAACTCTTGTTTCTATACTTTACTACTTGTTTAAGGAGTAAAGACTCTTGATTGATAGAAACAATTCAATCTGAGGCACTTGATGATACTAAAACAAAAAGCAGCAAAAGATGCTATTTTGATTGCCATCACACACTCCCATTCTACGGATTGGGAACTGAGACTCAGAACAGTTAATGTCACAGAGCTAGGAAATGTTTGAGGTAGGATCTGAACTTTTAAGTCTTTTAGTCAAGTTCTCTATTTACTGTGCCATGCTGCCTCCCTGAGAGCTTCCTAATTCAACTCCCTCAATTTACAGATGAGAAAAACAAAACCCAGAAAGGAAAAATGACCTGCCTGAAATCATAGAGGTAGAAAGAGTAGAGTTGAGGTTCTAAATGAGGTTCTCTGACTTTGTCTAATATTCTTTTCACTGTATTATACTGTCTCTTATCATTTCCTCCTAACATCATCTGTTCAACAAACAGAATGTAAAAAGTATCATCAAAATGGACAATTCATAATCCTTTTTAGGTGTATGTGATACAACTCTAAGCAGGCAAAAACCACAACTACTTTCATCAAGGAGGTGTCTTGGAGCAATCTCTTTTGATCGGGAAGATCTTTGCTCCTTTCCCACAGGGTTCCCTGTCCTGCTGTTGTTGAGAAATACTGAAATGGTAGCAGGGACAGTAACAACCTGAATCTGTCCCACGATCATAAGCTATTTACCCAGAGACTGCACTAATAATAAAATAAAATAAAAACGGTAACTAGCATTTACATAATGTTTTAAGGTTTGCAAAGCACTTAATGTATACTGACTTTTAATCTTCACAACAACATGAGTTAGGTGCTATGGCTATCCTCATTTTACAGATGAGGAAGCTGTGGTTGACAGACATTAAATGACTTGACCTGGGTCACACAGCTAGTTATTGTTTAAGGCTGGATTTGAACTCAGGTTTTCTTGACTCTCAGTCTTTAATTTTATTCACTATGTCATCTAGCTGGTTAGTTCTTTCAGAAAGAGAAGGAACCTTCTTCTTAGGACTCTTCTCTTTCTGAGAAAGCACTTCATTTTCAAAGAACCTGATGAAATAGTGGAATAAAAGAGAAGGGAGAGGAAGGGACAACTTACCCACAAATACCACAGCTTTTTTCCCCACAGGTGGGCCAAAGAGACCTTTCCTTCGCCGATCCAGCTTTGACATGATAATGTCCTGAGTCTGATTGGCTGAGGTTCTGGCAGAGAAGTTGATGCAGTTGGGCAAAAACAAGTTCTTGGGAAGGTGGACCAGGAAGTTGTTTGTGATAGCTGACTTGCCAGTTCCTGTAGGGCCCACAAAAAGCATAGGGATCCCATGGTTCAAGTAGACCCTCAGGAAGAAAGACTGCCGGGCTGTTTCCATGGTTGGGATAATGAGTTCAGAGACCTGTTCAGAATTCAGAGAAAAGGCAAATCTTAGGGCCAAACACAGAAAGGTTATATCTTCAGGCTCTGCCAAGGCCTGAGGTTATTGGCTTCAAAGTGGAAGTAGATTGCAAAGACAGGTATACGGAAAAGCAGACATCAGGAGGAGTCATGCTCAGGGTTTCTAGAATCGGAAAGTGAAGAAAACTACATGTTATGTATAATAATAGCTAGAATTCATATAATACTTTAATGTCGGCAAAAGTGTTTTAAAAATATTATTTTATTTCATCCTCCCAATAACCAGGTTGATACGCTTATTATCCCCATTTACAGATGAGGAAACTGAAACAGACAGAGGTCATACTTGCCCAGGGACATACAGCTACTAAGTGTATGGGGTTAGATTTGAATGCAAGTCTTTCCCAACTCCATATCTGTGCTCTATCAATGAATCACTTAGCTGCCTCAGGTCATCATCATTGCTGACACTCACTTTCCTCCTTATAGTGACTTTCTCCTAAAAGCTTCAGCACACTTTCACTGATGTTATCTCCTATAACCTCTCCACTATTTCTGAGAGTTAGTCATTTTATTCTGTCCATTTTGTAGAGCTGAAAACTGGAGAAGTCAATGAACCTCTCTGAAAACATGCAGTGAGCCAATGGCGGAGCCAAGAGAAGAAACCAGGTCTCCTTCCAGCCCACGGTAGACCTTGGTCTAAAGGAGCCAAGGTCTCCTATTGCATCCTGTGTCATCTCCAGTCATCCTGATGAATATCTGGTCACTGGATTCAGATGACTCTGGAGGAGAAGTAAAGCTGTGACCTTGCACAGCACTCCCTCACTCAAAACAAAGTCAAGTGCAAGTCATGCCATCATTTCTCTGATGGCATGGTCTTCTTCAGCAACAAAGCATGAACACCACTGGCTGTTTTATGGTGTGTTCACACAGGGCAAGGGTTCACATGGCAGTCAGAAGTCATACAAGGATGTTCTCAAGGTGCCTCTTTTTATTAATTAATTAATTTTTAGTTTTCAACTTCACTTCCACAAGATTTTGAGTTTCAGATTTTCTCCCCATCTCTCCCCTCCCCCATCCCCAAGATTGTGTGAGTTCTGATTACCCCTTCTCCCTTTTGTCCTCCCTTCTGTCACAACCCCCCACTTCTCTTCTCTCCTTCCCCTCCATTTTCTTGTAGGGCAAGATAGATTTCTATGTCCCATTGCCTATATGTTCAAGGTTTCTCTTAAGAACTTTGGAATTGATTGTTTGACATGGGAAACATTGGCACAGGACCATTCATCATGGTGTGCCTACATCAGAGAAGATTCTGTGTTCTCTGAGCAAAGCAGAATTGAGATAGCCCAAAGGAAACAAGGGACATGCAAGTTTAAAGTATCCACCCCATATGTGAGTACCTGACCTGTGGCAAAGCATTCCAAGTTCATATTGGTCTGATCAGTCACAGTCCATTACACTGAAGCCTGACTCTAGAGCATAGTGATATCATTTTGGTCCTCTGAGAATGAAGGATTGACTTTGGTTGTTCTTTGACAACAACCAACCAACCAACTTATTCTACTCTACAAGTGGCAATATGCCTTTCTCAGATCATAGATAAAATGAGAGAATTCCTTCTCTCACCTCCCCAACACCTAGTCTTTCAGTCACTATTTTAGGGAACTCATGACTTGTGACAGAAAAAATTATAGATTGAGAATCAAAAGATATTGGTTCCAATAATCTCAGTTCTGCTACTTACTACTTTTATGACCTTGGGCAAATAATTTCATTTCTATAGGCCTTAGTTTCCTCATCTGGAAAGCAAGGGAGTTTATCTCCCCATAAGGAATGGTGTGTGTGCTATTGCTTTTAATGAGGTCTTTATGAAGCAAAGTCTTTTAAAATCAACATCAAAGTAATTTTTAAAAATTTATTAAATTATTAAAAAATTTATTAAATTATTAAAATTTAAAAATTTATTTATTAAATTAAATAAATTATTATTTATTAAAATTTTAAAATTTATTAAATTTATTAAAAATTTGAAAGCCCCTACTATGTTCAAGGTATTATATTAAGCACAAACACAAACATGTGAGCATGTCTGGCCTCAAGAAGCTTACAATCTACGTTTTAGAATCCCTATCTCCATTCAAAGCTGGAAAGGGGATGGAGTTGTTCATTAAGGGCTTTGAGTATCAAACAGAGGGTTTTGTATTTGATTCTGGAAGTGATAAGAACCAATGAAATTGATTGAGTAGGAAGGTGACATGGCCAAACCTAAATTTAGGAATATCACTTTGGCAGCTGAATGGAGGATAGATTAGAGTGAGGAGAGACTTAAGGCAGTTTGGCTTACCATCAAGCTCTTGAAGTAGTTCTGCACCAATGGTATCACTGTCAGAGGAGAGAAGGGGGCATATTGGAAAGAGGTTGCAAAGGTAAAACCAACAGGCCATGGCAACAGCTTGGATGCGGGGAATGGGAGAGATAGTGAGTGAGTGAGAGTTCAGGATGACTCCTAGGTTGCAAACCTTGGGGACTAGGAAGATGGTGTTGACCTCAACAATTATAGGGAACTTTGGAAGGGGGAAGAGTTATGGGGAAGGATAATGCATTTCATTATGACATTTGATTTTTTTCATGAAAGACTAAATTAAGTTTATTATTTAAAAACTAATTTTAATTATATATTAACATATGGGTTAACATACCCCAACCCCCATTTTAAATGACTAAAATTGTTGAGTAGATCTACTAGGCACATATAATAAAGATCAAAAAAGAATTATCAATGATCAATTTTTAATTATAAATGATTAACTATCAAATATTATATCAATAATTATCAAAGAATTGTGTCTCAATGACATGTTGATTTAAGATGTCTACTGGACATTCAGTTCAAGATATCTGAAAAGCAGTAGGAGATGCGAGTGTGGAGGTCAGCACAGAATTTGGGGCTGCAAAGGTAGATTTGAGAATCTTCAGTGTAGAGATGGAAATTAAATCCATGGGAGCTGATGAGATCTCAAAGTGAAATGACATAAAGGGCCCAGGACAGAGCCCTTTGGGATATCTATGGTTATAGGGTATTACTTAGAAAAGGTTACCTCCCTCTCTCAAATTACCTTGCATTCATTTTCTTTATATTTTGCATTTTGCCACATGAAAGGAACTTAATGGCCCTCAAAACCTCTTCTTCAGTTGGAAGTTCAGCTAAGGAGGGGTTGATTTCAACCTGAGGTAAACAATCAAGAGCCTCAGCATTGATTAATAATGGTGTGTTAAGAACACTATGGAAGTGTTCAGCTCATCTCTCTAGAAATGTGTTCTTATCACTAATCAATGTGGCTCCATCAGCACTGAGTAGTTGTGATGCACCATAGGTTTTTGGTCTATAAATAGCTTTCAGGGAATCATAATAGTGCTTTGAATTGTTACTATCATAATAAAACTGAATTTCATCTGCCTTCTTACTGAGCCAGGCATCCTGCATCTCTAAGATTTGTTTGTACTTTGCTTTTGATGGAATTAAATGCTGCCTTCTTAGAGGTGGATGAACTACCCTGCTGATAAATCCTATGGAGTTCTCGTTTTTCATTTAGCAGCTTCTAAATTTCCCCATCTGCTAACCAACTAACCAGTACTAGCTAGCACTAATATCGTACTTTTAACATTTGTGAAGCACTTTATAAATATTATCTCACAACAATCCTAGGAGGTCAGTGCTATTATCCCCATTATACCAAAGAGGAAACTGAAGCACACAGAGGTAAAGTGACTTGCCCAAGATCATCCAGTAAATCCATTGTATGATGGATTTGAACTCAGGTCTTTCTGACTCCAGGTCCAGCACTCCATCCACTGTTCCATATGTTTGTAAGCTCCTTGAAGGCAGGGGCTATTTCACTTTTGTCTTGGTATTACTCAGGACCTAGCACAGTGCCTGGCACATGATAATGGCTCAGTAAACGTTTGTTGATTGCTTAAAGATATAACTCAATCACAGATAACATATAAATCATATTGAGAAGGAGAGAACAATAGCAGTCAAGGGGAGGGATATATAAGAAATGGCTCCCTGTCAGATGTGACATTTGTGATGAAGCCTTAGGAGGGGGAGATGGAGAAAAGAAGTAAGGTTCAGACCTGGGAGACAGTCTGTACAAAGGCACAGAGATAGATGTTATGTCAAGTTTGTGGAACAGCTAGCAGGCCAGTTAGCCTGGAAATGGTGAGTGATGTGAAATGAGTCTGGAAAGTTAGGTAAGTGCCAGATTATGGTGTGATTTAAATGGAGATTCTCATGTCATAGTATAAACCCTGATCCCCCAAAAAGCCAATGCATAGATCACATAGGGGATTCTTTTAGGTCCCTCTGAGGACTGGAACTCCAGAATGTGCCATCTGCTTACTGCGTCTGCTATGTGCCACGCTCCTGAGTGATTGGAATGACCAGCCTTGGTCCCTTAGAACAGATGATGCCTCCTTCTTGGTTGACTGGTTACCCTTCATTCTTGAAGAGGACCAAAATGACATCATTATGTTAGAGGCAAGTTACAGTGTATCTGACTCTGACTGATCAGAGCATTAGGAACTCAGAATGCTCTTGGGCACAAATTGTCTATAGGAACATTTGGGGTGTATTCTCTAATTTTGCACATCTCATGTTTCTTTTGAGCTACTTCATTTCTGTTTTGCTCATAGAGCACAGCACCTTCTCTGATGTGGGTGCACATGCTAGGTGATCCTGTGCCAAGTCTCCCATGTCACACAATCAATTCCAAAGTTCTTAAAAGAGACCTTGAGAGTGTCCTTGCTTGGTAGAGAGGAACATTGCATATGATGATTGTTGGATGTAGTCACTGTCATTTGGTTTTGCTTAACTGTTTTTCTTTATATGAGGGAGAGTTGGGTGGGGCCAGGGTGAGACTTGAGGTGTTATATCCAGGAATGACTGAATTAGAAAACAATTGAAGAACACTTTTAAAAATTACTGTCTTCCACAATAAGACCAAGGTGGTGATTTTATATTATGGAAACAAAGCTGTGGTTTGGGGGTCATGGGATTTGGCACAAGTAATACTAAGAATTAACAATGAACTTGGTTTTATGTAAATTCTGGATAAGATTAAAACAAATGTTCAAATGCTGCCCACACATATGGAGAAAACTAGTGGCAGTCTTCATCCAGAACAACTTCAGTATATAAATTCAACAAATACCTTGTAAGGACAAAAAGTGAAATCACAGGAAATAACCAATAGTAGGGTTATATTTAAAACATGGACCTGCTGGGACACACCTCTTCCCCCATAGCCAGAACTGGAGTGTATGCTAAGCAAAGAATGAATTCATCACAATCTCATGTCCCTTTCCCTATTGCCATTCACAGTTCTAGATATCAACATGGCACAGTGAAAAGAGCACTGGTCCTAGAGGCAGAGGATCTGGGTTCAAATCCTTTTTCTGATACTTTACTACCGGTGTGACCTTGGGCATCACTCTTTGGTCTCAGTTTCTTCATCTATAAAATGATGAGGTTAGACTAGATAGCCTCTGAGGTCCCTTCAAACTCTATATCTATGATCCAAAATGATGGTTCTGAAGCCCTTTAAGGTCCTCAATCATCCCATAAAGATTTGGCTATATTTATTTGACTCTGCTTACTAAGAAGGAAATAGACATTTTAGAAACATTTTCAAAAATGACTGAAACCAAACAAAATTAGAATATCCTATGAAACAAACCTCTTTCCTCCCTTTCCTTGAGTATTCTGCCTAATTAGGTCTTTACTAATTTCCATTAGGTAATAGGAAATAATGCTCTAGGTACCTTTTTGGCCGAATTGGTTTTAATACAGCCTTGCTGCAGGGATGTACCTCTTGAAGGTCCCTCCCAGCCCAACATGATCCTATGAGGTACAGAAAAAGTACTTAATCATGCTGATTTATAGCCCTGAGATTGCCACATGAGATTATCTGTTCATCTTGAAAGATTTTTCTGAAATCTCCAAGTTAAATGCCTGTGAAGGTTAACTCCACTCTTACCTTTGCAGTAGCTGGGATTGTCTGCTCTTCCTTGGTGATGTAGTCTGTCCACAAATTCCACTGTCCACCACCATGCTTAAGGAAATAAAAGTCATAGATGCTCCCTAGGCCAAGGGAGTAGAGAAGACTATTAGGATACATACAGATCAAAGAGTATATTCATCGCATCTAACTCCCTTGCTTAATACAAGTCATGGGAACTAATAAAAGAGTCCTGGCTCTGGAGTCAATAGGTCAGTGTTTGATTTCCAGTTCTACTATTACACGCATGATACCCTGAACGGTCACTACCTCTCAGGGCCTGCTTCTTCCTCTGTACAAGGGAGGAGACAGTCTAGACCAGCGATGTCAAACTCAAGTAGAAATAGGGAACGCTAAGCCATACATAAAGATGTCTTCATGCAGTACACTGAGCTAGAATATCACATATTTACATGTTTCTTTTTATTAATTTTATTTTGTTAAATATTTTCCAATTACATTTTAATCTGATTCAGGTTGCACTCAAGAGAGTTATGGGTGACAAGTGATTGACGCCTCTAGGCTAATTCCCCACAACGTCCCTTTCAGCTCTAGATTCTGTGATAAAAGCCAATGGGAGCTTAAAAACGGTTCATTCTCTTATATTTACTAACGAAGAAACAAATCCATTTGGGCCTTATTAGGGGATCCCCCAGGTCAGAAAGAACAGTACTGACTCTGTACAAGGTGGGTTGTGTGTGTGTGTGTGTTCTATTCTATGCCTGATCCATTAGGACTGCTATCATTCATCCCTCTTGGGTTGTATGTCTATCCCAGAACCTAGAGAAGAGGTGAGAGAGAGGTGGGGTCCAGGACCCTCAAGGATAGATTACTGGGGTTCTATGAATTTGAATGGTTAAGAAAAATACCTCATCTTTATTTCAATATAATTGGTTTATTTTGTAACCCTATGTATTTCATTTTACATGTGTAAAAACCATCTAAGAAAGGCTCTATAGGCTTCATCAGACTTCTAAGGGGTCCATGACAAGAGAAGATTAAGTACTTCTGGCCTAGATAATTTTTTTTTAAAGCAACACGATGTGCAACCTCAGGACCTAAAAGCATTGTTTACCCTTCCCCTGTAGAGAGAAGAAAGAATCATCAGAGGAGATAATAAATCAGTGGCCTAAGATCACAAGCAAATCATTGGCAGGTGAGAGGAACCAAGGTCAGCTCTTGTTCAACAAGTGGGTCTATGGACAATTCAAAGTCCCAAGCATAAGATGCCTCAGACCTCTGTAGAATGACTGCACATTTTGCCCCACCAAAATTCATCAGCACTCCACATCAGTGGACCCCAAATGGGGGGACCGTATGAGCTAATGATTATCTAACCTTGAAGGTATTCAGTTGTAGTTCCAGTGACATCTCTGCATGTTCAGTTCCCCACTATTTCACCTTGCATTTGGCAAAAGCATTTCATAAAGTAGCTCCTAAATCTGATCTCATGACAGATTCAGAAATCAACTTTGTTTGAGATCAGGTCAGATGTATCATTCTGAGAATATTTGTTGAAGGGATCTAGAAAAAGAGCCTGGAAGATTATCCTTGCTTTCCTTTTCATTTTGTCCCATCAGTTTCTTCCCCTGTAGAGCTGTCATACAGAGGAGACACCACCCATTAGCATAAAACCTTCTCTTCCACCTACTTTGTGATTGTTATACTTATTGTACCTTATTTTTTTATGTATCCTGGAAACTGCAACATTCCTCATTCTCTTGGATGCAGGGTCCAAACTAGTAGAAAGCAATAAACAAGTTACCTTTTTCTGGGAATATGTTGTTTTTGGTGATTTTGACGCTTTTGGGACGAGGGTTGGCGTTATCTGTGCCCATCAGCAGGTTGCGGAAAAAAACATCAAACTTCTTTCTGCTGTCCGCATTGATGGTCCCTGCCACTGACCACACCAGAGAAAAGAGGAAGAGGCCTTGAAGCCAGAGGAATATCTGCTGGCTTGTCAAGCTTTCTCCTTCATAGTCTGGGTCATTCACTTCTCTGATTTCATCTAAAAAAGAATAGCCCAGAATTTTAGACCCACAGTTGGTACCACAAACCTGTCTTTTCCCTAACATTTCTGAAAGTCATGAGAGTATTGAGAGCTGAAGAAAGTGGCCAAAACAATAAATCTGAGATACTGGGACCACAGGGTTTCTGGGAAAAGGAACAAGCTTAGTCAACATTGTGAAGTAGACAAAGTTCTTTTTCTTTACCCTCAATCTTCTTCCTCTTTTTTGCTGTTTTCCCCTTTGAAACTCTGAGCTCCTTCTCAGTTCTCTATCCCCTTTCCCCTCTCCACTTTTACTACATTCTCTAGATAAACAGCCCCTGCCAGGCACTTTGTCTGAAACCTTTGCTCTCCTACTTGTTATTGTCCATTTGGGCTCTGTACCAAATCAACTAATCTGATAAACAAATTTGTGCTGAGATGTTAATTACTGATAATGGCTTACTGCTTAATTTTTTTGTTTGTTTTGCTTTTGCCTTAAACATTATAGACCTGAATTGAATATTTGCTGAACTAAACTGACATTTTAATAAGGGTCTTCAGTGGCTGAAGTCAGAGGAGTAAGCAAATGGTAAGGTTTGGGGACTATGGGGAAGGAACTTTTGAATTCAGGAGAACAGGGTTTACCTCTGTCACACTTTCTTGGTGCCATCTTTGCCCAAACCTTTGGGCATTTATATCTATGGATTTGGGAAGGGAAGAGCTATTTCTCAGCATATTCTTCTCAAGGTGAAAAGTGGCATCAGAAAAAGCTTAGCTTAAGGAGTGATTACTTATATGTGGGTATCCCTTATTTTACACAAGGAGTGCATTCTTGAAAAGTAGTGTGCATACTGAGTTTTGAAAAATTGAATCACATTTGACTAAGTGAAATAAACTGCTTCAATTCAATAGCTCAGAATTTTGGATTTGTCAGTTTTCCTACTCAAAAATAGCTTGAAAAGTTGAGTAAGAAAATTTGGAAGACATTAACTGAAGTTTGATGTGTGCTCTGGTCTACCATCTTGTCACAAAGTGGCAGCCAATACAACTTTTCAAATGGATATATATCTTCTGTCCACTAAAGTCCTACTCTGATGCCTCCTCATGGAGTGATGACCCTGAGTTCTTGAAGGCTATGTCCATGGAATGCCAAATCTGGCAGGTCTTTTCAAGATAGAAAGATCTAGTAGACAATTCTAGCAACAGCCTGTCATCCAGAAGACCAGTGTAGCTAAACTCAGAGGGTCTCATTTGAAGATAGGTCACAGGGTGATGAATTTTTCCAACATAGCAATTCATGAAGACCATCAACTAAAACCTAGAGAAGTTTCAGTTTATCTTAGTGGATAAAATAAGATCAATAAATCACAGGTCCCTACAGAAGTGAAGTAACTGTCTTAGGTTACTTTTAACAAATTTCAGTGAACTGAATGAGGTTCACAGACTAATGAACCACTTGTTTAAATGCATTAGAAGGGTTCCTTACTTAAAAATTCCTAGGACTACTGTAATCCTCTTGTAATTCATTATTTATTTATTCTTTCCATGAATCTGGGCTTTTTTGAATAGCAGTAAGCTTTCATAAAATGAGCATGTCTATACTTCACATTTATCCAGTCTTTGTTTTTAAAGCTCTTTCATATTTAGCATTTCATTTCATCTCCTCAACATCCATTTGATCTAATGGTGTTCATGAGGAGAGTTGAGGTATGGCTGGACATTGTATGTCTTGCCCCAAATCACCTAGGATGTCAAAAACTGAACCAAGATTAAAACCACAGCACAATGATTGATTTATAACCTTCGTTAGAAAAGATGGCTTGCTAGCTGAGAGAGTAAGGAAGCATATATTCAGCAATAAAGGTGATATACTGAGAGTGATGTGGAGGGCCCCCATCAGAGGCTGTCTAGTCCAAGTCCTTTATTTTATAATTGAAGAAACTAAGGCTCGAAGAAGTTAAAATACTTGCCTAAGATCACTCAGGTAATAAGCTCAAGGTAAGACTTAAAGTCCTCTGACTCCACAGCCAATATTTTTCCTACTCTTTTGTTGTGACTGTTACTGTTCAGTCTCTTCAGTCATATCTCACTCTTCATGACTCCATTTGGGGTTTTCTTGGTAAAGATGCTGGAGTGGTTTGCCATTTACTTTTCCAGCTCATTTTTACAGGTAAAGAACTAAGGCAAACAGGGTTAAGTGACTTCCCCATGGTCACCCGGCTAGTAAGTGTCTAGGGCTGGATTTGAACTCAGAAAGATAAATCTTCCTGACTTAAGGACCTGCACCCTATGCTACAATTATCAATGGAATGAGGTTTTTTTTGTTTGTTTATTTAAAGAAAAACCCTAATATTATTTACTAGTATGAATTACATTGTCTATGATTTTGCTTTTTATCTGCAGTAATCTTATGGATCTCGAAGTTATTTCTCAGGAAAATGGTGAAAGGGGCGGGTTGGAGCAGAAATATCAGTCTACTCTTCATTTGCCTTAGAGAAAGAGACCAACATTTACCAAACAGACAGCTGTAGAGCTTCATCATAGAGTAGGCAAGATGGATGGGTGATGTCTGGACCACACATTTACAATGGAGACGGATAAATTCTAAGGAGGGCTGGACTAGCCACATGAACATGTCATTAACCTGAAATTTTAAATTCATATAATTAGAAGATGTTAACCAAGATAGGAGACTGGATCTTTCTGAAGATGGTCAAATCTCCTGAAATACTCTGCTCTTCCCTAGAAGGAGAAACCAGCAGTAATTCAGGAAGTTTTTGACTTATGAACTTTTCACTGGTGAAATACCCATAACTATGAATAGCTATACCCAGCTAGCACCTTACCATAAGACTTCCCCCATTCCGCAATGCTACAAAAACCTCCCAGGTCCTTAAGGCCTGCTTCCCACCTCCCCAACCCCCAAACTCTCTTTATAGCTCTATCTTCTCCTTCCAGTCTGAAAAGGATTTGGGACTCAGGTCTTAGAAGGCTTCTAGGCTCAAGACTCAGAGCTATTATTAATTCTGAAGTACAGCCATCTTATGAGCTAAACATATTTATGGGCTATCCTGAGAACCTAACCACTATTTATAGTAGAGGTTCTTAAATATTTTTGTGTGTCCTGGGTCCTTTGGCAGTCTGATAAAGTCTGTGGATCCCTTCTAAGAGAAATTTTTTAAATGTATAAAATAAAATATTAAGATTATGAAGTGAGTAAATCAATAATATTTTATTAAGTACCTACTATGTTCCAGGCATTGTGCTATGTGCTGGGGATACAAAAGAGGCAAGAAAACACTTATATTGAAATGTAATTAATTATCAAAATCTTTTTCTTTTTTGAAGTTCAAGACTCCCAGGATAAAAACCCCTGATTCTTAATATTGTGTTTATGGGAAAATCAATTAATCAATCAATAAGTATTTAAAATAAGCAATTGCTCTGTGCTACCCCCATGCCAAGAATTAGACTTGCAATTACAAAAGCAAAGCAATTCCTGCTCCGTGTTCCAAATTTCAGCAACCAATAAAAAATGAAGCCTTGAAACATAGCTTCTGTAGAAGGTGGGCTGCATGACACACAATGACATTAATGAGTCTGTTAGAATGAACCTGTCTTTACTTTTTCCACTTGTGGAAATGTACAACCTGTATGCTCTTCCCATTTAATGGTATTTCAAGTGAATTTTGGTTGGTTTGATGAAAATAGGGGAGTTTTTCCCCACTTGTTGTTGCTTCAGATGTCAAAGGCCTTCAACTTATGCTCTCCAGGCCTGCATAGGTACCACATGTTTGGACCATGGCCAGAGTCTAAATATCTGGAAGAGCAAAGGCTTAGTCCAGAGTGGGAAACTTTGGAAGAATGGAAACTAGCAGAGTGGAAGCACTGTGAGGGCAAGGACTGCCTTTGTTAGTTGGTTGGGTGCTTGCATTTTTTGTCTCTACATCTGGCACAATACCTTGTGATGATAGGTAGCATCCCAAAGTAAGACATATATGTGTGTGTATTATATATGTATATGTAGATATAACATATATATGTGTATATATAATTATATGTAACCTATACATATATGTATGTATATATACATACACATGTAAATATACATGCACATACATATATTCACATTTATCTATTTATTCATTCATTCATTTATTGATTTGTTTGCTTTCATTCAGTCCTCACAGTCTACCTCTATGATGTTGGTGCTGTTTTTATCTCGATTTTACAGATAAGGAAACTGAGGCTGACAGAGGTTAAGTGACTCATCCAAGGTCACATAGCTAGTAAGTATCTGAAACAGGATTTCAGATGTTCTTGTAGGGATTTTAGTGAAGAGGAACTAAAGCTCTCACCAGTTCAGTGTGCTCTTCAGTGAGGTTGGGGGGCAGTGTTTCCATGTATGAGTCCTTCAAAGGCTTCCAGCCCAGCTGGTGCGGTTCCATGTAGATCATCCCACATCTGCCAAGAATAAACAGAGGATCAGCTAGTCCAGGGGTGGGAAACCTGTAGCTTCAAGGCCACATGTGGCCCTCTAGGTCCTCAGTGCAGCCTTTTGACTGAATCCAAACTTCACAGAACAAATCATCTTAATAAAAGGATTTATTTCATAAAACTTGGACTCAGTCAAAAGACCATACCAAGGATCAAGAAGGCCTCATGTGGCCTTAAGGCTGCAAGCTCCTCACCCCTGACCTAGTCCATCATGTTCTATTTAATAGCCCTGGATCCCATTCCATTGGGAGCCCCAGAGGGTATGTGGGGGCAGGGTTAACTAGAGTGAGAAAAAGAAAGGATCAGTTCCAGAGGTTGGGGGTGGGCAGGGAGGAGTCAGTCCCTAGGTTTGGAAGGTCAGGTTAATGGCTCTTTCTGTAATTTTCTGTAGCAAGTTTTTAATCCTAGCACATCTGGCCTGCCTTCTCACCACCATTTGATGCTGTTCATTCTGGGAATACAGACTAATTTTAAGATTCACTAAAGCAAAATATAATTAGGAAAGCATCAGGAATAGGGAACATATCAGATAATTCACTCCAAGACCTTAATTTTGGGGTTATCTGCTATTGGAGATTAACCAATATCAAGGAAAAGTTATTTATGTACCCTAGGCCCTCTGCACATTGCTGTCTACCACAAGCTTATAGCTTTTGCTGTAATATATGCAATTTGACATAAAAAAATAAAAGGTATATACCTTGGAAAGGAGACCTTTCTGGCATGAAACACATGTGCATTTATATAAAAAATAACTTTTTAGCGTGAATATGAAAGGGTATCACTCAACCTTCCCCCTTCCTTCTGTTGTGCCCTTTGAGGCTACCTCACTTACCCATCCCTAGTCCCAGTTTTGGATTAATGCTCCATTAGTGGATCAACTACCTGCTGACGGTGGCTGGGGAGGCCTGCTCTAAATCTGCCGGCTCGAAGATCAGACTCATCTTGGTACTCATCTGGATGATCTCTCCACTCATTAAACACAGCTGGGATCACAAGGGATGGGAGGCAGAAGGGATGAAAGAAAATTTAACAAGAAGAAGGGGTTAAGTTCTGTTTTGCCATTTGTAGAGCTTCTGGGAAAAGCCAGTCAAAGCAATACAGCTTTGAAACACAGCCACTTGCAGGCTTGACAAAGACATCTGAATCACCATAATACAGACTTTAGCTACTCATGCCAACATTCCAACAGCTGGCCTTCTCTCTCTGCCCTGACTCAGCACTTTCTTGTATATTGGTTTGTTTTATTCAGATTATTTCAGGTGCATAGGTTTTACTTCTCTCTCAAAAGACTACACTATTCATTGATGGCAAGGAACATGTCATATACTCTTCTTGTAGCACTTTCAGCATTTAGTAAAACCCTGGACCTATCTCTTTCCTCTCATTTATTAATCTCCTACTGTGTGCCAGACTAGGCACTCTCATACAAAGACAAAAATGAAACAGCTGCTTACCTCAAGGAGCTTATATTTTATGGGGTTGGGATGGGGAGAGAACATAACTATAGTCAAGTATGGGGGTTCCAAAAGTCTTTTGGGTTGTTGTTTTATCATGTCTGACTATTCATGACCCTGTGGACCATACATTACATGGTGTTTTCTTAGTTAGGATACTGCAGTGGTTTGTCATCTCTTTCTCCACTGGATCAAGGCAAACAGAGTTAAGTGACTAGTCTTGAACTCAGGTCTTCCTGATTCCAAACCCAGGGCTCCATTCACCTTGCCACCTAATTGTAGCTTAAAAATTCATTAAAACTTTTGGGACAACTTATATAGATAAAGTCAGTCTGTACAAACAAAACATGTGCAAAATGAATGCATGGTAATTTTGGAGGGAAGTACTAATAGTTCAGAGGATCTGGAAAGGTCTTATGTAGGAGGGGATGTTTAAGCTGAGCTTTGAAGGAAACTCGGGATTTGTAGAGGGAGAACAGAAGAAAGATTGTGCTGTAGCCATGGAGCCTGGGGATAGAATGTCCCAGGTATAGGGAAACATCAAGGTA
>CM053772.1:74489833-74537822 GCA_028658325.1 Potorous gilbertii | reverse complement strand
TTCGCCCTAGTGCTTGGGGTCTGAGATTCAAATGCTGCTCCCCAGCCTCAGGGCTTTTGGCGGCAGGCCTGACTACTCTTCAATGGGAGCTTATCTGCTGGTTCTCAGGTGGGGGCAGGGCCGCCTCTCAGGCTCAGTTCCCTCAGGGGGTTTATACAGAGATCCTTTGTAGTGGAGCTGGGGTGGAACTCCAGCCCACTCTGGGAGTCTCTGGCTGAGCTGCCTCAGCCTCTGCCGCAGTGGCCGCTTCCCAGGGGGTCCGAGTCTGGAGATCCCCCACTCCCCTCTCAGCCCGTCTCTCTCACTGACCTGTGCGTCTGTGGGTGGAGGGACCTTCGCAGCCGCCGGAGATCCAGGTCCCAGACGCCTGCTGGGCTCTGCTCACTCCTCTCAGTGCCGAGTTGCCGGGGCGGGGGAGGGGAGCGTCGGCCGAGCAGGACTTCACTCCCGTCCGGGGCACCCCTGCGGTCGGTTCTTCAGGGCTCTCTGCAACGGAAATATCCTTCACTGTGTTGCTGCGCGGCTTCCACTGCTCCAGAATTTGTCAGGAGTTCTTTTTACAGGGAATCTATGGGCTGTGGGTTCGGACCTAGCATAGGTGAGTCTTTCTACTCCGCCATCTTGGCTCCGCCCTTCATAGTTATTTTCTATGGAATCTAGCTTAGTGGGTAAATATTAGTTGTTCCTCTCTCCTCCTCTTTCCCTTTTTATTGTAAGGTTCTTTTGATTATATTTTGTGAGGTCTTATACATAGAAATGTGTCAGTCCTCTTCCTACCACTGGTGAGGAGTCATTTCCAGGATCTTTTCTCTGTCTATATACATGAGAGTCTGACCTGACAGAAGTTGAAGTTTTGATATTTAGTGCTCATTCTAACTTTGAAATGCTCCAAACTTTTTAAGGAAAACTTTATTGATTTCTAGGAGATTGTCATTTCTGTATTTCATGCCATACTCCAGATATCCAGATCTTATTTGCAGACCAGCTGTTCATTTCTCAAATCTACCTTTTTCTTCAGATGTCCATGTTTTTGACCAGAAACAGAAAAAAAAATCACCACCTCTGACCAAAAAGTCTTCAGTTTCTTCCCCAAGGTTTTACAATCTTTAACAAAACTTTCTTTAAAAAAAGATTCCTTCTGGCAGTGTCATTTGCGTCCATGTTAATCATCACAAGTGGGCCAAAATTTTCTGGTTCAAAAAGTCTTGGGAGATTCTTGGTATTTGTCCTAATATATGTTTCTTGATTAATATGGTCCCTGAAAGATAACAGACTTCTCTATTGTCATCAGGTTAACAAATAATCATAGAAGTACATTGAACATGGACTGGATGTTCCCACATGCCTGGGTTATTCTCTACACGTGACCATTTTAAGTAGGTGCCTTGTTAACCTCAACTGGGAGACCCCAACCTCCACTACTTTTCTCTTCTTCTTCTCATCTATATTGGAAGGATTATCTCTCACCTGTGAATTACTATGATCATTCCTGTGTAGATCAAACATCTCCTTTCCACCTCTTCAGAAAAGAAAGAGTCTTATATCTGTTACTTGGCTTCAAATACAGTTATCCTTTCCACATCATGACTTTCCCCATCATGGTTGTGATATATCATGGGTTGGCATAAGAAATTAAAGGAAAATTTGGGGAGAATTTTGAAGAAGTTGCAATGACATACGAAGGAAAGGTCAACATATTTTACATGCTGTGCCCCTAGCCCCTTCAATGTGGAAGAGATAATGTGTATGGTTCCTCTTCCTTTTCTATGTCACATTCTTCTAGACCCCTCCACAACCTCTTGGTATTATTGGTTTAATAATCCCTTGCCTTGCCTCATCAACTTGTTTTTCCCAAATTTCTTTTCCTCCTCCTTACTTTTCATCATTCTCCTGGAGGACTTTTCCCCTTTTATTTCTCTTCCTCCTCTTTTTTTATTTCTCTTCTCTTCCTTAAGGTACTTCTCCTATGCTCTCTTTTTAGATTCTTCTACTAGTGTTCCTCTTCCTCAAATTCTCTTTTGACTTGATTTCTCCACCTTCTAGCATTTCCTTAGCCCTTCTTCTTTAGTTCATGTCCTTCACATCTTTCTCTTCTTCTCTTCAGAACCTTTCAAATTCCTGTTCCAATGCACCAAAAGCAATCTCTGGTCTTTTTTTTTTTCTGGAGAGGTTTAAGTTTCTTGTCCAGGGTTACATAGTTACATATGTATCTGAGGTCAGATTTGAACTCAGGTCCTCCTGGAACTCAGGTTCTCCAAGGCCAATGTTCTATCCACTGTACCACATAGCTACCACATTCACTGGTTTTTTTCACAGTTCAAGAAATCTTCTCTTTCTTTTTTAGATCAAGTCTTCTCTTGCTCTAATTTTCCCTCATTGATGTTGGAAGTAGATGGCTTTTAAATAATAGATGACTTGTAAGGTCCCTCCCAAATGTAAGATTCAATGTTCTATGCCTTAATGATAGTTTTTCTGTCATATTGCCTGAAGGCAAAGGTATGAAGGCATCAGATAACCTTTCAGGGCCTTTTCTAGACTTAGGTTAGCATACTATTACATACAGAGACAATAAGTAATATTTCAGAGTTTGTATGAGGTGGGACCCCAGATCTTCAGGCTCTATGGAGTCAGGGTCTCATGTATATACCCAGAGAAAAAATTCTGGAAATGATTCAGCACATAAGACCTCATTATTTTGACAGAAATCCCCATTTTCAACACATATCTTAGAAAGAAGTCAAATATCAGACCCTCCTTTGCATTTGGTGGGAGGGAATACTGGCTCTGTCATTAGGTCCAGAGGGTAAGTACGTGTGTGTGTGTGTGTGTCTGTCTGTCTGTCTGTCTGTCTGTTTTTCAGGACGCTTCACCCGCCATCTGAATATCATTTCCATCAATGCTTTTGACGATGAAATTTTGAGCCGGATTTTCAGCTCCATTGTTGACTGGCACTTTGGGAAAGGGTTTGATGTACAATTCTTAAGGTAAGAAAACCATGAACTGAAAGGGATGTGGTAGAAGGGATTTTGCTTTCCAAATTTTTCACAACATCCTTACTGGCTTTGCTGTTCTCCAAGGTTTGGAAAGATGTTGATTCAAGCAACAATGACCATTTACAAAGCTGCAGTGGAGAATTTCCTGCCCACTCCTTCCAAATCTCATTATGTCTTTAATTTACGAGATTTTTCACGGGTTATTCAAGGGGTATTGCTGTGTCCTCACACCCACTTGCAGGTTAGCTTTTGTTTTTATAAATATTGTCTTTAAAATAACTAAATACTACTGTTTATTATCTGGGATTGAGACATACCTTTTCTCTAAAGAGTACAATACTACGTAAATTAGGTGTATGGGTATATCAAGTTGACAGGATTATTTTTCTATGTGTTTTCTCTTTCCTAGTAAATTATAAGTGTTTTGAGGGCAGGAAACACGACTCTTTGAATAAATGAATAGATTTTCAGGATACTATTGATTATAATTTTATTTGAGATACAGAACATGTCTGATGTGTATATACTATATATACTATGTATATACTATACTACAAGCAAAATTGCCAGTAATTATCTACCATTTTCAATATCATTCCTCATCCATAACCCAGAATTGATGACATTTAAGTGACTTGACTGATGTTCAATTAGTATCAAATCTCACCTCTTCCAGGAATTAACCCCTACTATTTTGATCATTAGTTTCATGTATATATTTACTCAGAGCTTAATTTACATTTTTATTGTCCTATGTAGTTGACCTTTGACTATTTCTTCGTAAATGACATCTTTTGATATCAAATTTATCTGAGTTCCCTCATTAAACAGTAAGCTTCTTAAGGCATGAACTACGTCTCTTGCTCCATTTGAATCATGTCATTGTACTGGTTAGAGAGTCACCACAATTATTACTGGCTTGATGGAAGAAGAGGCTACTAACTTTGTAGGCCATGCCTCCCCATAATTCAGATACTCACTTCTGAATTTGCAGGATGGAGAAAAACTGATTCGACTCTGGATTCATGAAGTTTATCGAGTCTTCTATGATCGTTTAATTGATCATGTGGACAGACAGGTGTTCTTTGCTATGGTTAAAGAGACAACATCTAATTGTTTCAAACAGACTGTTGAAAAGGTATGCTAAATTTCATGTAGTCTAGCTGTGAGTTGTTTAATCTCAGTGTACCTCAGTCAATTTGTTACAAGCAGCCTTGATGTAGAAGAGTTCTTACACTTTGAATTTCCTAATGATATTTTATGACATATGATAATATGATATTTCATGATATATAATAATATTTCCTAATGAATTTCCTTATGATAATTGCAGCTCCTTTAAGAATACTCATAAAATCCCTAAAAGAATGCTCCATCTATGTCCTATGACACCTAGAGACTTTAAGCAGACTTATTGGTTTGATTCAGAGAATATTTTGGTGTTCTGGATCAATGAAAGAGTGAAAAGAACTCTGGACTTGGGTTCAAATTCCAGCTGTACTTCTTACCAGCCCATATGACCTTGGGCTAATCACCTTATCTATTTGGGCTTCAGTTTCTTCATGTGTATATAATACATGTGGCATTCCCTTCTCACACATGGGACTCCCAGAATAGCTATCCTAGGTTCCAGGTACTCTCTGAGTCTATACCTTTTGAAAATAATAACTTATAGACTTGAAGACATCTATCATGGCCTCACCCTGACTGGCCCCAGGCCTTCCCTTCTCCCATTAAACATTTCCATTTTTTACATAAAAAAATAGCTCATAAAAATCCCGTAAATGTGTTTGTTTCTCTTTAGTTAGCGAGATGACACAATTGGCTTTAAAAAAAAAAAGAGGCTTTTTAATGAAATAGTATCCCAAGATTTGTGATAAAATATTTCTTCCATAAAGTAAAGGTATCCTCTCCCACAAATAAACACCCCATCACTGAGGAGAATAAGCAAGCACAGTGCTTACATTTGAGAGATCCACAACTGGAGAATATGTATGAAGAGGTGATTCATACTTCCGATACTGCCAGGCCCCTAGTGTTTTTCTTTTGGGGGGGGGATGATATGCCTCACACTGCTCCACACCGGTCTCAGTGTTTCTACTGGGCATATAGCTCTGCTAAGTTCACTGGGTCTGGGCTATTAATGCTGGCACTGCCATGGAGTCCTCTGAGCTCATTTCTTCAGGACTAGTCAAATCATCTTACAGCCAGTCTGCTTGGGTATAGTGAGTGGCTAAACCCTTTACTCCTTAAAGGCTGTTCAGTCATGGCCACCACACCCAACTAACAAAGGCCAGGCAGAGCTCAAGAGTACGACACAGTACAATCAGACCAAGATTAGGTCCTTCCTTTTTGAATTCTGTGTCTGGGCAGAGGAAAAAACTTTCTGCTACAAATAGTTATCTAATTTAGGATTGAAATTCTTTCATAATCCCCATATTCTCTCTGGATTAGGTACAGATGAATTTGAGCCAGAAAAGACTTGGAGGCTAATGGAGGCATACTCACTGTTCCCCATTGAACTAACCCAAATTCCTATCTTTACTAGGCATATTTGTCAGCAGCAAATCCTTTATAAATGAAACTAAAATGCTTAGAATTCTCAGGAAAGGATAAAAACAGGGGACTTTGTATTATAGTATATGAATGATAAGCAGAAGTGGGGGTTATTGCTAAATTACTTTAAATTTGTGTGTACTTTGCATTTATTTATCTGTATACACATGACTTCCTCTGCCCCCACCCAATAAATGTAAGTTCCTTAAGTACAGAGACTTTTACTTTTTTTCTTTGTATCTGCAGTGCCCTTATATAAAATAACCCTAACCTTAAATGCTCATTAAATTGAATTTACTCCAGGTCCTCATTCATTTATCACCCACTGGGAAGATTGTGGATGATAACATCCGTAGTCTGTTCTTTGGAGACTTTTTTAAGCCTGAGGCTGATGTAAAAGTCTATGATGAGATTACAGACCTGAAAACTCTCACTTCAGTCATGGAATATTACCTAGAAGAGTTCAACAACATCAGCAAGGCCCCAATGTCATTGGTCATGTTCAGATTTGCCATTGAGCACATTTCTCGGATCTGCCGAGTTCTAAAGCAGGACAATGGTCATCTACTGCTAGTGGGCATTGGGGGAAGTGGGCGACAGAGTGCCTCCAAGCTGTCCACATTCATGAACTCATATGAGTTGTACCAGATTGAGATCACCAAGAACTACACCAACAACGACTGGCGGGATGATATAAAGAAGATTATGCTTCAGGTTGGAGTAGTCAGTAAGAGCACAGTATTCTTGTTTGCTGATAATCAAATCAAGGATGAATCATTTGTTGAGGACATCAATATGCTCCTGAACACAGGCGATGTGCCCAATATCTTTCCTGCTGATGAGAAGGCTGACATTGTGGAAAAGATGCAAACAGCAGCCAGGACTGAGGGCAGAAAAATTGATGCCACACCTCTTGCTATGTATACCTTCTTTATTGAGAGGGTGAAAAAAAATCTACATATTGTCCTAGGTAAGAAGAAACAAACTCATCCCCCACGTAGAGTCACAGATTTAGAACCAAAAGGAATTTTAGAGGTCAACCCCTCATTTTTCAAATAAGAGAACTGAGGCTCAGAGTGGTTAAGGGATATGTCCAAGATCAAGTAAGTAGTAAGATCTAGAACCAGGATTTTAATCCCAGTTCTTTGATCCCAAATCCAACACTCATTCCATTGTGTCATACACACACACACTTTCACAGGCACACACGCACACACACGCATGCATGCACACACTGCCTCTTAGCTATGTGAACTTTTGTATTTTGACATTTTAATGGAACTCAAAGGTCTCTGATAGGTGGGACAATTTCCAAAATTTTGGGTGGTCCCTTCCCATGATCACTCCTGAATTTCCAAGGGATTAGGTTGTTAATTGCTTCTGAACCTTTCCCAGAATGCCAAAGATAGGTATTACCCCGTGAATGCCTTCAAAATTCTAAATTAATCCCTAAGGAAATCAGTCCCATCCTGTCTGGAACTAGAAGGAAAGGAACTAACAAAATCTATTCTTTCTAAAAGCCATGAGTCCGATTGGAGATGCTTTCCGGAACCGCCTACGAATGTTCCCTTCTTTGATCAACTGCTGTACCATTGACTGGTTCCAAACTTGGCCAACAGATGCATTAGAAATGGTGGCCAACAAATTTTTAGAAGATGTGGAGCTCGATGATGAAGTTCGAATACAGTAGGTAGTGGGATGGTCATCTATGGAGAACTGGGAGTATGGCCAACGTTTCCCTCAATAGATGTCCTTTTGACTTGAGTTAACCAAAACCAGTGGAGTCAGTTAGAATTACAGATTCTAATAGTCACCATTATCATAATTATTTGGAGAAAGACAGACAGTATGACTGCCATTTATTCTCTGTAGGGTTGTATCCATGTGCAAATATTTCCAGGAAAGTGTGAGGCATCTCTCAGTGGAGTTTTATGGTACGCTACGAAGACACAACTATGTGACTCCAACATCTTATCTTGAATTAATTCTGACCTTCAAAACACTACTAAATAGCAAAAGACATGAAGTGGATAAGATGAGGAACCGTTACCTGGTGGGGCTTCAAAAACTTGACTTTGCATCATCACAGGTGAGTTGACACTGAAAAGAAATAAAAATAGGCTTTCAACATCTTAGTACATGTCTAGCCTTCAAACGTAAACAGCTGGCATATAATTGGTAAAAGCAAACAAACAAAAAACACAAACAACAATAACTTTCCCATGACTTAGAGCATATAGTATTTGCTATTTGGTTCTTACCAAATCAAATGAGATTAGTATTTGCTTTAAAAAATGCTAAGTACAGGGGCAGCCTGGTGGTACAGTGGATAGAAAACTAGCTCTGAAGTCAGGAGGTAAAATTCCAGACCAATCAATGGCTTTTCAGAATTGTTGAAAGTGGAGATATTGAAACCTGCTGTTTAAAAGATATAGGATGTGGCCATATATAGTTAATCTAAAAATAAGGATAGATTTAGGCATCTTTGATCAGAAAGACAAATATTCCTGAGCAATGCATTTATTTATAACTAGAGCCTTGCTGAAATTGAGAGCTGTTGTCTATTTTTTGTTCAAGCGGTAGGTAAACTGTCCTTTTAAGCCATATTTTTTGAACCATATTTGTTCAACCATATGTATCTCCGCAGCTTTCTGTTGAACAAGACTCCAGTTCTGAAAAATCAATCTGCTGCTTTCCCTTACTCGCTGTTTCTCTGCTAGGTGGCTGTAATGCAGGTAGAACTAACTGCCCTTCAGCCCGAGCTGATCAAGACCTCTGAGGAGACTGAGAAGATGATGGTAAAAATTGAAGCAGAGACAGTGGAAGCAGACGCTAAGAAGCTGTTGGTTCAGGCGGATGAACAAAAGGCTAACGCCGCTGCTGCCATTTCACAGGCTATTAAGGTACGCCTTTTCCATTGGATAACTGTGAAGACCAAAGCCCTCATGGAAGTCTCTGTTATGACACAAGACGTAGGCAGACAACAGGCTATCTTAGAGGTTGGGTTTCTCTCAGTCACATCCTTATATTGGGATCCTTGGATAGGTCTATGATTGATCTCCTTGATATAGGAGTATTTTCTCCCTCTGATACAGATCATGACCAATCTATACCTATGGAACTCTTGTCCCATGATCTTCCATAAATATGACAAAGGGAATCTACCTGACACACTAAGTCACCTTCCTCTAGAGAAGAGAGTCTTCATCTTGTGTGTGTGTATGTATTTGTCTGTGATGGATTCCACTGGTTGACTAGAGAAACCTATAGAAAAGGAGTATGCTACAGCCAGTTGGATCTATTATATTTTCATTGTGAGCATTTACATCTCAGGAATTAACAAATCAAAGCTGAATTTATTGTTCTGTTGGATGTCTATACTTAAGAAAGGGAGGGAGAAAATATTAATAATGCAGATAACATTTAAAAGTGTATAGTATACACACTTTCTTCAGAGAATCAGTTGTTAAACATTCACAAGCACACCATGGGAATCCCTGCCTTGCTGTGTAATGAGCCTATGTTTTCTTCTGGCCATCCATTTCTGTGATCATCTCCTTTATACTTCTCAAATAACAGAAAGCAAATGTTAGTTATGATAATATTTTGAAATTTATAATGCCTTACATATTCTTGAAACACTATTAAATATAGGCTATCCTCTAATTTCTGTAACAATCCTTTGAGGCAGTGTATTGTAATGAATGGAGAGTCTCATAGCCAGGAAGACCCAGGGTCAAGTTCCTCCTCGGACACATACTGACTTTGTCACCCTGGGCAAGTCACTTAACCCCTCAGTGTCTCAGTCAGTGGTGTCAAACTCAAGTAGAAATGGGGCCACCATATCATACATAAGGATCACTGTGGACCACATATTGACTTAGAAAAACACATACTAACATTATCTATGTTTTAGTGTATTTTTATTTACTTTGATAAATATTTCCCAATTAGATTTTAACCTGATGCAGGCAACATTAAGGAATACTGTGGGCCTCACACAGGCCTATGGACAATCAAGTTTGACATCTCTCTTCGAGACAATTTCCTAGGACTAAGACTAAAACTGTAGAGAATGTCCACATCTGGGAGTTCCCTATAGCAATGAAACCACAGGTCAAGTCCCTATCTTTCTTTACATGAAGAAACAGGCTCAAAAATAGAAAGGATTAACCTAGAGTCACACAGTTACTACAAGGGTGAAAAGCCTGGACTAGAATAGAGGTCTCCTAATATTCAGCTCAACGTTCCTTTCATTGTAATGAAAGAAGACTTGACTGATATCTTCAATGTGGAGGTCTTATAAAGGCAAAATGTGACAGGCATTTCATTTCATAAGTGAGGCAGCAATAGGAAATAATTGTGAAAATTATAGGCTGGAGTTAGATTATAGAAAAACACAAGTATATGACTAAAGAGTTTGCATTTTCTCTTGAATGGAATGTGCAAGATCTTTGAATATGAAAGGTGAAACTAATGGTTAGATCCTTGTTTTAGGAAGATAGATTATTTCTGCAAATTTGTGGAGGGCAGATTAGAGAAAGGAGAGATGAGAAGTAAAGAAATCAGTTAGGAAGCTATTACTGTAGTCTCTGTAATTTGTATTTTGTAATTTGGACAAACTGAAATTTTATTGATAAATTGAATTGATTGATAAATTTGATTTATTGATTGATAAATTGATTGATAAAATTGATAAACTGAAAAGGATTTGAATTGGGTGTGGCTAAGGGAATATAGAAAAGAGTGACCTCATCTGTTGTCGTTGCTATTGTTGACCTTATAGAGATAGTATAAATAAGATTTAACAATTGATTCAATATGGGGGCATGGAAGAGAGAAGTACCAAGGATGACACTACACTTATGGATTTGAGTAACTGGAAGGATGGTGATGATCTCAATCCTCTTTAGTATTTAACAGCATCTACTATGGGCCAGGCACTGTGATAAGCCATTTACAAATATTACCTTATTTGATGTTCACAACAACACTGCAAGGTTGTAGATGCTATTATTGCCCCCATTTTATAGTTGAGGAAACTGAGGCAGATAGAGGTTAAGTGATTTGCCCAGGATCAGAAAGCTAGGAAGTATCTAAGACTAAACCTGTACTCAGGTCTAACTGACTCCAGGCCCAGCTCTCTGTTATCCTATTTATCTGCTTAGATCTAGATAAGTTTGGGAAAGAAGATTATTTCTGCTTTTTAACATGTTGTAATTAAATTGCTAGTAGGAAAGACAACTAGAAATTTCTAGCAGACTGAAATTCAGGAGAGATATTGGGGCAAGATAGAGTCAACTATATAAAGAGAGATGATAATTGAGCCCAGATAAAAGCACCAAGGTAGAAAGTTTAGAAGGAGTCTAAAAGAGGATCTAGGACAGAACTTTGGAGGACACAACTTGATATTAGAGGGGTTTTATGCAAGATAAATATCCTTTCACAAAGCTAGGACATTTGTGGTGAATGGGGCAAAAAAGGACATACTAATTAAAGGGTGGAGCTGGCTCTCATAGTGGATTTGAACCATGGCACAAAGTATGCCTCTCTACTTCTCCCACTCCCTGTGCGTTCAACACAGGCTTTTAGTTTTCAGTACAAAGGATGAAATCGAAAACTACCGATATAAACGAGATTTGGGGAGTGACAATCAGTAAGCAAATTACATGTCTAGCAAAGAGTGATGGACTTTAAAGTCAGCTAAGAACTGGATTCAAATTCACCTCTGACACTAGCATACATCACAGGGTTGTTGCGATTCTATAATGAGATAGTTGCTACAAAGAGCATGTTGCAAAATTTAAAGCACTCTGTTAGTAGTCCATAATCATGATCTGAAATGGGCCTGGCATCACTTCTAGGAGTCAACCATTTTGAAAGAAACACTGGACCTTTTGGGTTTACCCTCATTGTTTTTTTGCATCTCTGGTTCAAAGAGAGGGTCCTTTTAAAATCATGTAGGAAGTAAGCCCAACATTTTTCTCTGCTCACACTCTTTGCAGAGGTAAGGCTCTTTGGGTGTGAAACACAGCATATAGTGTCATACTTTTTCCAATATGCTCTTAGTTCTGGTGAACTATTTTTCCTCCTCATTTGGATTTTTTATTAGAAGACATGGCTCTCAGGCATAGACCAATGCCTGACACTGTATACAGGAATAAAGTCCAAATGGGTATGTGATCTAAGTACAAAGATTGATACTATAAACAAATTAATGGAGCAAAGAGTAGTGTATTTGTCGGATTTATGGAGAATGGAGAAATTTTTGACTAAACAAGAGACATAAAACATTATGAAGTGCAAAATAGATGATTTTGATTATATTAAATTGAAAAGGTTTTGCACAATCAAACCTAATGCAACCAAAATTAGGAGGGAAGCAGAAAACTAGGAAGGAATTTTTGCAACTAGTATCTGTGATAAAGACATCATTTCTAAAATATATAGAGAACTGAGTCAAATTAACAAGAATACAAATCATTCCCCAATGGATAAATGGTCAAAGAATATGAATAGGCAATTTTCAGATGAAGAAATTAAAGCTATCTATAGTCATATGAAAAAATGCTCTAAATCACTATTGATTAGAGAGATGCAAGTGAAAACAACTTTGAGATACCACATCACACCTATCAGATTGACTAACATGGCAAAACAGGAAAATGATACATGTTAGAGAAGTGTGGGAGAATTGGAACACTAATTAATTGTTGGTGGAGTTGTGAGCTGCTCCAGTCATTCTGGAGAGCAATTTGGAACTTATGCCCAAGGGCTACAAAAATGTACATACCCTTTGATCCAGCAATACCACTTCTAGGGCTGTATCCCAAAGAGATCCTAAAAATGGGAAAGGGTCCCACATGTACAAAAATATTTATAGCAGCTCTCTTTGCGGTGGCTAAAAACTGGAAATCAAGGGGATGCCCATCAATTGAGAAATGGCTGAACAAGTTGTGGTATATGAATGTAATGGAATACTATTGTGCTATAATAAATGGTGAACAGGAAGACTTCAGAGAGTCCTGGAAAGACTTATATGAACTGATGCTGAGTGAAAGGAGCAGAACCAGGAGAACTTTGTACACAGCAACAACCACAGCGTGTGAGGAATTTTTCTGGTAGACTTAGTCCTTCATAGCAATGCAAGGACCCAAAAAATTCCCAATGGACTTTTGAGGCAAAATGCCTTTCACATGCAGAGAAAGAACTATGGAATTGGATGGCAGAATGAAGCAGACCATTTTCTTTTGTGTTATGTTTTGTTTTGTTTTATAATTTCTCCCATTCATTTTAATGCTTCTATTCAACATGACTATGGTGAAATTGTATTTGATAGAAATGTATGTGTAGAACCTATATAAGTTTGCAAGCCATCTTAGGGAGGGAGTGGAGAAGAAGGGGAAACAATCTAAGATATATAGAAGTGATTATAGAACCCTGAAAACAAATAAAATAATTATTTAAAAAAAGATATATGGAAGTGATCATAGAAAACTGAAAACAAAATAATTTAAAATTAAAAAAAAAGAAGAGATGACTCTCAGGAGGCAGAACATGGAAGGGCTAAGTTAGAAAACATAGATTATGTAAAAACTGACTGTATCAATAAAAGGGTTTTTAAAAAAGAAAGAAAAAGAAAGAAAGTGAAGTTGAACTGAGAATAGGATTGTCTCTAATCCTTTCCCTTTTAGAAATGGAGCAGAGGTTTAATCTGTGCAGTGGCTAGTATTTGCTTATTTTCAGAGGAAGATGGTACAGTCAGATTTTTGTTGTGTGTATGGAGGACTGGGACAAGTTAAGGCCACTGTAATCCAAAAGCTTTGCTGTAGCCAATAGTTTTGCCCTCCTCCCCTACCGAACACTTTGCCAGGGCTGCCCACAAGAGTAACATGATATCTACCTCTTCCTGCTGTTTACCTTCTGAAGGACATACTGAATGGTATTAGAATTCTCAAGGAAGGCAGAAAAAGAAGAGGAGTAGAAAAACTTGTACTATCTACCCACTGGATGATTAGCCCCGGAAATAATTGCAACTGCGTGGTACCCTTTCCATGACATATATTAACTGAACAAGCACTAGATGGCCTGTGCTCTGGCAGGAGTGTCCCTTGGCAGAGAAGATCTCTGGCTGATTTTCACCATGAATACCTAAACAGTAATCCCTTCTTATTGAGAATAGCATCACTGGAGTGATAACAACATCACTGTGTCCAATTCAAAGCTTTAATGATTGACTCACAGAGGTAGGCCAACAAATGGGTCAAAAATATGGAGAAATTCAATAAACTCAAGCTTTAATAAAATCAAGGTTTTTGATAGCAACTATGTGAGGGTACTCATTCCTACTGAGAGTACTTATAAGTTTTAACCTGGAGTCATTTTTTTAATGAACTTTTATTTTTTTTAATATTTTAATAACTGTATTTTGTTTCCTTTATAACCTCATTTGAGTTTCATGAATTTAAAGACATTATTCTGAAGAGGGATCCATAGGCTCCTTTGGATTGCTAAAAGTATACTGACATAGAAAGGTAAAGAACCTCTTGCTATGAGGATGGTACAGTTTGGCATCACTCCTTTAGAGATAACCGTTTCTAATCCTCTGCCTACAGGATGAGTGTGAGAGTGACCTGGCAGAGGCCATGCCAGCTCTAGAGGCTGCCCTCTCGGCACTGGATACCCTGAATGCCTCTGATATTACCATGGTTAAGTCAATGCAGAACCCTCCTGGCCCTGTCAAACTTGTCATGGAGAGTATCTGTGTCATGAAAGGACTGAAACCAGAGAGGAAACCTGACCCAAGTGGTAGTGGTAAGCTCCCTATTCTTCCTCCCCGTACCTCTGAAAAGACTTGTAGATTCTATAATCCATGTGGCATGAACACACAACAACCAAATCACCTCCAGGGAAGGACTTGTTTACCTGCACATTAATAGAGCCAGAAACTAAGGCTTTAATTGCATAGAAATAGAAAGGTTGATCTTGAAATCAGTTCTCCCTTTCAGTCACTCAGTCATTTAACTAATCAAAAAACATTCAATTTCTAAAAGCAAAAATTTTACCAAGGGAGATATAGCTTCCTGACTTTGAGGAGCCTAAAATTAAGACAGGGAGGATAAGTACAGACAGAAATAGTACTGCATGTAGACAACAGTACAAGCACAAAGATTAAAAAGTATGAGAGAGAACAGAGATAGACCACATCTGAATAGTTCTAGAAGCATAGCACTATTAAGGTCTTTATTTTCATTCTATTTAAAAACTAGATTAACTTTCAGTTTAAATTTTAAGACCAGTTTCTTGGAGTTGAGTACATACCTAAAGAACAGAACAGGTAACAGGTCCAACCAAAGCTAGTAATATCTCTTTTATATGGAATCTTTGAAAAGTAGCATCAAAAGTCTCTTGTCACCTCCATAGGAAATCTGAACAATTCCATTCTATTCACATAAGATCTAAGACTTTGATTACACTGAAATGTCATTTTATGGTCTCTCTTCAAACCTTTTTGAGATTTCTCCTCTTTGAGTTAATGAAGATTCAATACTATGAGAAATTTCTTTTGGCTGCAGGAACTTTCAGTGGTCATCTGCTATGTCACTGAAGGTTGAAATAATAGGACTTTACATAATAAAATGTTTTAAACTTTTTATTTTTAGCCAAACTTAAAAAGTATTTACATCACTGTGAATCAAACTGGCTCTTAACTTTTCACTGACAATGAATGACTTACTAATAGGTACTCAATAAATACTTCTTATATTAAACAGGTAAGATGATAGAAGACTACTGGGGTACATCTAGGAAGGTCCTTGGGGATCTGAAATTCTTAGATAGTTTGAAAACCTATGATAAAGATAACATCCCTGCCCTGATCATGAAGAGGATCCGAGAAAGATTCATTGACCACCCAGACTTCCAACCAGCAGTCATTAAGAATGTATCATCTGCTTGTGAAGGCTTGTGCAAGTGGGTGAGGGCCATGGAAGTATATGATCGAGTGGCCAAAGTAGTGGCCCCCAAGAAGGAAAGATTGAAAGAGGCAGAAGGGAAGCTGGATGAACAGATGGCAAAGTTGAATCAAAAACGGGGAGAGTTGAAACTGGTGGAAGATCGTCTCCAAGCCCTGAATGACGAATTTGAAGCCATGAATTTGAAAAAAAAGGCATTAGAAGACAATATTGAACTTTGCTCCCAAAAGTTAATCCGGGCAGAGAAACTGATCAGTGGTCTTGGGGGAGAAAAAGACCGATGGACAGAAGCTGCCAGGCTATTGGGAATTCGTTATAATAACCTAACAGGGGATGTGTTGCTGTCCTCAGGCACTGTGGCCTATCTGGGGGCCTTTACAGTAGATTATCGCACTTACTGCCAAAACCAATGGCTAGAGTATTGCAAGGCAAAACAGATCCCAGGTTCTAATGACTTCAGTCTTAGTAACACCTTAGGAGATCCTGTGAAAATCCGAGCCTGGCAGATTGCTGGACTGCCCATAGATTCTTTTTCCATTGATAATGGCATCATTGTGTCCAATTCAAGACGATGGGCTTTAATGATTGACCCACAGGGGCAGGCCAACAAGTGGGTCAAAAATATGGAGAAATCCAATAAACTCTCTGTAATCAAGCTTTCTGATAGCAACTATGTGAGGGTACTGGAAACTGCCATTCAATTTGGCACTCCAGTCTTACTAGAAAACATTGGAGAAGAACTGGATGCTTTCATTGAGCCCATCTTACTTAAGTCAACATTCAAACAGCAAGGAGTAGAGTATATGAGATTAGGTGAAAATATTATTGAATACTCAAAAGATTTTAAACTTTATATTACAACCCGTTTGAGAAATCCCCATTATCTCCCTGAAATAGCTGTGAAAGTCTGTCTCCTCAACTTTATGATCACTCCTCTGGGTCTCCAAGATCAACTTCTCGGTATTGTTGCTGCCAAGGAAAAGCCAGAGCTAGAAGAGAAGAAGAACAAGCTGATTGTTGAAAGTGCTGACAATAAGAAGCAGCTGAAAGAGATAGAGGACAAGATCTTAGAGGTCCTCTCCAAGTCTGAAGGCAACATTTTAGAGGACGAAACTGCCATTAAAATTCTGTCTTCTTCCAAAGTGCTATCTGAGGAAATTTCTGAGAAACAGAAAATTGCCTCCGTGACAGAAACACAGATTGATGAAACAAGGATGGGCTACAAGCCAGTGGCTGTTCATTCTTCCACTGTCTTCTTTTGTATTTCTGACTTGGCTAACATTGAACCAATGTACCAGTATTCTCTGATCTGGTTCATCAACTTGTATGTACACTCCCTGGCCCATAGCCGGAAGAGTGAGGACTTGGAACAGCGTATAGAGAACATCATTGACCACTTCACAATAAGTATTTACAACAATGTCTGTCGTTCCCTATTCGAGAAGGACAAGCTACTTTTCTCTCTCCTCCTAACTATTGGGATCATGAAAGGGAAAGGTGAAATTAATGATGAAGTCTGGCGCTTTCTTCTGACGGGAGGTGTAGCTCTTGATAACCCCTATCCCAATCCTGCTCCTGAATGGCTATCTGAAAAGTCATGGGCTGAGATCGTCCGTGCATCCCAGCTGCCCACTCTTGATGGTCTAAGAGAGGATGTGGAAAGCCATGTTTTGGATTGGAAAGAGATCTACGATTCTGCCAAACCCCATGAAGAAGCATTCCCTAGGGATTGGGAAGTTCTTTATGGATTAGATCGTTTGGTGGTTCTCCGATGTCTGAGACCTGACAAAATTGTTCCAGCTGCTCAGGACTTCATTGTTGATAACATGGGAAGGACATACATTGAACCACCTACATTTGACCTACAGGGATCCTACAGTGATTCTAACAGCTGTGCTCCATTGATTTTTGTGTTGTCTCCTGGTGCTGACCCAATGGCAGGTGAGGAAACCAACATTAAGTGGTAAAAAAAAACTGCATTCAAATTAATAACAAAAAACTAATTCATTTGCACATATCATTAGAAGAGAGTTCTAGATAGTTATGCTCTATTTTGAGGATATTTTGGTTTTCCTTTTATATCTCTAAATGAGATATTTAGGAAAGAAATTCAAGAGGAAAACCAAGGAATAATAAAGAGAATTAGGTCAGGGTCAGAGTATTCAATGTAATTATACAAATTATAGTCACAGAAGCTGGATTGAATTATTACAATTACACATGTGCTCTACTGAGCACTCAGAAGAGGAGAAACAAAATCTGAACATCTCTATGTATAGGAGGAGGAACAAAGGCTTTAGCATTAAATATAGGGTCCCTAATATAGTGCCGATATGTTGGCATGAAGGCTTATTATTAATTACTTTTAAATACTAGATAAATTATATATGTGTATATATATATATATATATATATATATATATATATATATCATTATATAGTACATAGTTATCAAAAGATAGAGGGAACTGTTGACTTTAGCCCTTGAGATGATCAGGCCAAGAGCAGCTTTCTCTGTGAGAGTTAGTTGAAACTACCAATCTTCTGAAGAACTTTTTATCTTGCTGACACCATGGGGAGAATTTTTTTGAACTCTTTTTACAAGGTTTTGAAATTTTAGTTTACCTCATTGCTTTCATGGGATCACTGTAAATTCAGTGGTCATCTTGGTCTCTTCTAAAAGCTCCATTGGCTCTGCTCACAGGTCTGCTCAAGTTTGCAGATGATCTTGGTATGGGAGGTAACAGCATTCAAACGATCTCCCTTGGCCAAGGCCAGGGTCCCATTGCTGCCAACATGATTAACAGAGCCATCAGTGAGGGGACCTGGGTGGTCTTACAGAACTGTCATCTAGCCACCAGCTGGATGCCTGCTTTGGAGAAGATATGTGAGGAAGTGATTATTCCTGAGAACACCAATCCAGCTTTCCGGTAAGAGGCTACCCAGATAGTTCCCTAATTCTTTGTTTAACCCTAATTTATGCAGGTCCCTTTTTGGTTTTAATTTTTGAAATGCCATGAAGTAAAAATGAAGGAAAATAAAACATGTTGATTCATATAAATAATCCAACTGGTCAGTTCCTATAATCATTTTTTGTCCACTTTCTTCATGATAGGATAATAGAATCTTAGAGTCCAGAGCTAGAAATACCTGTTTCCTCTTCTTTGAGATAAGTAGGTAGTACAGTAGCTCATGTTAGACTTGGAGTTAGGCAGACCTGAGCTTAAATCTCAGCTCAGACATTCGCTAATTTTATAATCCCAGGCAAGTCACTTAACCTTTACTGCCTCAGTTTCAATTAGAAAAATATGGATAATAACAGCCATTTATCTCACAGCATTGTTGTAACAAACAAATGAGATTATGCATATAAAACAAACCTTAAAGCATTATATAAATACTATCATCTACTATTATTATTTTTAAATTTATTTATCTTTAGTTTTCAACATTCATTTCCACAAGATTTTGAGTTCCAAATTTTCTCCCTATCTCTCCCTTTCCCCACCCCAAAACACTGTGTATTCTGATTACCCCTTCCCCCAATCTGCCTTCCCTTTTGTCACACTCTTCTTTTCCCTTATCTCCATCTTCTCTCTTTTCTTGTAGGGCAAGATAGATTTCTATAACTCATTGTCTGTATTTCTTATTTCCCAGTTGCATGCAAAAACAATTCTCAATACTCATTGCTAATATATTGAGTTCCAACTTCTCTCCCTTCCTCCCTCCCCACCCATCCCCACTGAGAGGGCAAGCAATTCAATATAAACTACATATGTGCAGTTTTGCAAAAGACTTCCATAATAGTCATGTTGTGAAAGACTAACTATATTTCCCTAGATCCTATCCTTCTCCCTATTTATTCTATTCTCTCTTTTGACCTTGTACTTTCTGAAAGTGTTTACTTTGAATTACTCCCTCCCCCCATTTGCCCTCCCTTCTATCATCCCCCCACCCCACTTACCCCCTTCTTCCCTACTTTCCTATAGTGTAAAATAGATTTTCATTTCAGATTGAATGTGCATGTTATTCCCTCCTTAAGACAGATGTGATGAGAGTAAGCTTCATTTTTTTCCTCTCACCTCTCCCCTTTCCCCTCCATTGAGAAAGCTTTTTCTTGCCTCTTTTATGAGAGATAATTTGCCTCATTCCATTTCTCCCTTTCTCCTTCCAATATATTCCTTTCTCACCCCTTAATTTTATTTCTTTAGATATCATGCCTTCCTATTGAACTCACCCTGTGTCTCCTATCTATGTGTGTGTGTGTGTGTGTGTGTGTGTGTGTGTGTGTGTGTGTGTGTGTAATTCCTCCAGCTACCCAAATACTTAGAAAAGTCTCAAGACTTACAAATGTAAGTCTTTTCATGTGGGAATGTGAACAGTTCAACTTTAGTAAGTCCATTATGATTTCTCTTTCCTGTTTATCTTTTCATGTTTCTCTTGATTCTTGTGTTTGAAAGTCAGATTTTCTATTCAGCTCTGGTCTTTTCATCAAGAATGCTTGAAAATCCTCTATTTCATTGAATGACCATTTTTTCCCCTATATTCAGTTTTGTTGAGTATGTGATTCTTGGCTTTAATCCTAGTTCCTTTGTCTTCCGGAATATCATATTCCAAGTCCTTCAATCCCTTAATGTAGAAGCTGCTAGATTTTGTATTATCCTGATTGTATTTCTACTGTACTTGAATTGTTTCATTCTGGCTTCTTGCAATATTTTCTCCTTGACCTAGAACTTTGGAATTTGGCTACAATATTCCTAGGAGTTTTTCTTTTCCGATCTCTTTCAGGAGGTGATCGGTGGATTCTTTCATTATTTATTTTGCCCTCTGCTTCTAGAATATCAGAGCAGTTTTCCTTGATAATTTCATGAAAGATGATGTCTAGGCTCTTTTTTGATCATGGCTTTCTACTATCTATTATTATTAAGGAACTTCTAATCTGGTGGTTTCTAACCTTTTCAAGTAAAAGGACCCATTTTTTGTGTCAAAAATTTTCATGAATCTCTATATGATACCAGTTGTACTATTAGTATCCATTAATTAAGAAACTGCATAATAATAAGCTCCTATGAGTTTAATTGTTGCATTTACATGAATTTATATTTTATCACAATAGTACCTATAGATTTGTGAGAAATAGTGGACAAATAAGTGAAGGACATCATTTGTTCAGTCTATAGAAAGTATGTATACTGTTTCTATGGAGTCCTGCTCCTATGCCTTAACAAAGCCTGGAGGTGAGCCTGGGTTCATAAAGGCTACACTACTGCACTCATAAATTCTATAAGGCTAGAAAGGCATTGAGTACAATCTTTAAGAATAAAACTGTTTTCTAAAGATAAACTGAGCTAAGGGCAGAGAAGTCCATGAACAGTAGGCCAGTCACTTAGCAGGTTAATTCTTCATTCATAAAAATTCATGTAATAATAAGTATCCCTACCCCACCTTTTGCTTCCCTCCACCAAAAAAAAAAACAGTCCAAGGCCCACAGATTGGAAAATATTGATCTAATCCAGTGCAAACCTGAAACACAAATTTCTTCTCTGATATCTCCAAGAAGTAATACTCTAGTCTCTCCCTGAGACCATCAATGATAAGGAGCTATCCCTACTGTCCATGAATTTGTTGTTGGGTATTTTTTTTAGTATTTTTATAATTGCATTCAATATAATTAACTTCATTTGTAATCCTATGTATTTCATTTTATACATTTAAAAACATTCTTCTAAAAAGGGATTCATAGAATTTACCAGACTGCCCAGTGGTTCTATGGCACAAAAAAAGGTTAAGAGCCCCTGTTTCCTGAGAGAGACCATTCTGATTTAGGATAGTTCTTTCTAATTGTAATAAAGCATTTCCTTATGTCACACAGAAATCAGTCTCTGCATCTATGTCAAATGTAGTATGTTCAGAGCAGCCTCAGAAAACGTTTCTTGTTCAGGTCTGGTTTTCAATGAATTTATGTTTGTAAAGACAAGTAACTTTCTTTCATCTATAAAATGAGGGCATTCAAATAAATATTCTCTTAGTCCTCACCTCAAAGAACTATTGGCTCTGAAGTAAAAAATTTAAAAAAGAAAGTAAATTCTATGCATTTTTGCTATTTACATACCTCTTGAGAATGGGAATCTATTGTTAAATTTACAAACTGTGTGACCCTGGGCAGGATAGAAGGTAGGCAGTCCAACAGTATGGCACCACATTTATTAGGAGCTTAATATGTGCAAGGTGCTGCTCTAAGCATGGGGAGACAAGCAAGTAAAAAGAAAGACAGTCCCTACCTTCAAATAGCCTACTTTCTAACGAGGGAAGATATCAAGAAGAAATGAACTGAAAAGCAGGGAGATAGGGTAAGTACCCACACAAAGTTTGGAGAGTCTGAAGCAGAGCTGGGAGGGGAATGAAGGGTGCCTGGTAAGAGTCCTTCCCCAAAATGGAGGCTCCCGGGAGAGACTCACCAATGGGAAGAAGAGGACTTGCACAGTGGAAGGATGTTGCAAGGTAAGACCTTAAGCAGGTCACTTGACCTCTTTCAGTCTCAGTTTCCTCACTGCAAAATGGATCTAATAATAGTGCCTACCTCACAAGATGGTGGTAAGGAGGAAAGGAGTAATTAACATATGAAAAGACTTTGCAACCCTTAAAGTGCTATCTAAATGCTAGCAATTACTATAATTATCAAACATCAATAGGTAATCAAGTCTAGTTTAGGCCATAAGTAATTTATAAGTAAGTATAAGTAAGATTATTTAAAAGAGATTTTTTTTTTTTGCAGAGGTCTGGGGATTTCTAGGAATATATATATTTGGCTTTAAGTGATAAACTGGTTTTCAGCTAAGCAAATGAACTGCATCTTTTTCCTTCCAGGCTGTGGCTAACTAGTTATCCATCAGAGAAGTTTCCAGTCAGCATCCTCCAGAATGGAATCAAAATGACCAATGAGCCTCCCAAAGGTGTCCGAGCCAACCTCTTGCGCTCTTACCTCAATGACCCTATCTCAGATCCCGCCTTCTTCAACAGTTGTGAGAAAGCCAAGATGTGGCACAAATTGCTATTTGGCCTCTGTTTCTTCCATGCCATTGTTCAAGAGAGAAGAAACTTCGGACCCCTAGGTAAATTCTGGGAGTCTTCATGAATTTCTTTTGAAAAGAGGATCTTTAAAATACATATACATACATGCATATATTATATTTATGTATGTTGGGACAACAGAAGATAAATAAAAAAGAGTGGCATGCTTCTATAAGAACAGTGTCAGAAGTGATAAAGCAATAAATGCTAAAGATCAGATGAGCACAGGATCTTTTAAAAAAAATTTTATTGACATTTTTCTTTTTATATTTCCTCAATTTTCCTTCCTCTTCTCCTCCCAGAGAGAGAGAACTATCAGTTATAACAAATACATTTTCATTGATATCTTTTGTTTTTACCCTGCCTAGATTACACTCTTTATCCCTCCCAACTACCATGACAAGCAACTCTTATTACAAAGGGTTTTTTAAAAGATAAACAAAAAGAGAAAATAAAGTTAGTAATACTGATCAATACACTGAGAAAAATCTACATTATAAGCAGCATTCCATAACCATAGAACATTCTCTTCCCTGCATTCTACATACGTCTTCTCATATTTCTTTGGGGCCAAGCTTTTTCTTTGAAATTTTGCAACATTAATTTTTTATTGTTTTGTGGTTTTGTTCTTCCCATTTATAATGTGCATATTGTTTTTCTGGCTCTGCTAGCTTTACTTTGTGTCAGTTCATGTACGTCTTTTCATGCTTCTCTGTATTGATCATGCTCCTTTTTTCTTACAACATAATGGGATTCCATTGCATCCACATACCACAATTTTTTGTCACTCTTCAATTAAACAGGAACATAGGATCTTTATGGAAAGGACCTTAGATATCTATTAGAGGATATTCCTCATTTTACAGATAAAGAAACTGAGGCCTAAGGTAATTTTGGTCACATAGATGGCAATAAATGAGGTTTTTAAAAAATTCTGTTGGGGTCAAGAAAGAACATATATTTACTTCTTGGGGTGGAAGGGATGGTGGTAATAGATGATATAGAAAAGATAGAAGAATTCAACTCTTATTTTGATTCTATGAGTGAGCTGCAAACTAAGGACAGAATGAAAATGGTATTTAACAGGAAACTGATATCAAATAGAAAGAAATAGAAAGCACCTGGCTGTTATCAATGAACTAATGACTTAGTGACTCAGAGTCACTAGTTCCAGATAAACTAAACTGCAAATTACTGTTAGTGGTCTCTTAAAAGTCATTAACATTATTATTTGAAAAAAATTTAAAGTCATAACAGGAGAGATGTCATAAGACAGAAGACAGCCAAATAAATCAGTTATCCCAAAATGGAAAAGGCCACACATTCTTCAAATTGTATACCAATGAACTGGACTTTGTTTCTTGGCAAAATGCTAGAAGGTATTATCTTAGGGATTGTTTGACAGCATTTTGGAAAGGGACTACTAGTGATCACTATGAGCCAGACTAACTTTATTTTAGGGATGAGTAGGAGGTGGGGGTTGGGAGGTATCACAGACTGCTCCATGAGGGAGATAGAGATCCTGGGACATCTTGGACAGAGACAGAGTATAGAGACAGAGACAGAGTACCACAAGAAAACTGCTGGAGGACACTCTAGGGGAGAACAGGCACTGTTCTTCCTATTTTAACAAATTACTCTCATTAACTTGGCATGAAGCTCAGTGTTTTTATTCATACATAGCATCCAAGAAGCCCAATTGCTTAAGGAAGGAGAGGGAGATGGGAAGGAAAGGAAGAAAATGGTAACAGCAAATAAATGGATGTTTTAGTGAAGGGGGCTGAAAGAGGTCTTGAAATCACAGACACACAGGCATGACTTGCTCAAGGTCATTCAACTCTTACTGAAAGTAAAGGTGAGGTAGAGTCAGATGGAGTACAAATCTTTTAAATTTGCATAATTTTGGAGCTGAAAGAAGCCCAAGAAATGGCCTTATCAGTTTTATAAAGGAGGGGGGAAATAAACAGCCCTGACTTCCAAGTATTGACAGGACATGAAGGTGGAGGGGAACGGTGGGTGTGCATACTATCTCACAGTCCTGTCTCCTACAGACTGGATCAGATTTGTGCCCCTGCTCTCAAACTCTCATGCCCCAAGTGACTGCTAGGCTACCTTCTCTGAGTTGGGTGAATTTGGAAACAAAAGAGCCCCTGGGAAGAGCTAAGAGCCTTACTCTAACTTTTTCATTGTACTAATTTTGGAGTTTTTTACTCTAAAAAGTACTACAACCAAGATAAATAATTTTCCCTTCACAAATTTCAGCTTTCTGACATCTACCACACTACTTGAAGGAATGGTAAAGAAATTAACTCAGAACCAATGTGGTCAAAGGTAGAATGATTTCCACACTGACTATAAACATCAGTGCAGATTTGATTTTTTTCCTCTGAAAGAAAGATGCTGATATACCCCATATATCCCATAGGGCTTCACTCTCCTGTATGTGATCACTGAATGGGAGCTCTAATGTCTATACTTTGCTGACTCTTGACAGGTTGGAATATCCCCTATGAATTCAATGAGTCTGACTTGAGAATCAGCATGCGGCAGATCCAGATGTTCCTGAATGAATATGAGGAAGTGCCATTTGAGGCTCTGACCTATCTAACAGGTATTGAACAGTTTAGCTGCTGTGGCAAAGATTTCTTTATCATACCACATCCACCTGTTCTCTCTTTTCCTTCAACCACCTAAAGAGGGAGCAAGCTTCTTTGTTACTTAATCAGTTAAGGAAGACATTTAAAAATATTTACTGCTTACCTGATTTGTGAGAAAATATTAGAAACTGAAAGACACATACGTTCCTGCTCTAAATAAACTTAACACATAATTAGGGAGATATGAAACTTTGTCTAGCAATACAAAGTACTGCATAAATGCTGGGTGAGTGATACTGATAGGACAGCATCTTTACTGGATCCTTGAAGAGGCAGGATACTGTTTCCTTGAAAACAAAGAAACAGCAGCATTTTCAAGAGGTCATTTCAAACTTACCTCTGCATTCCTTCTTAATGCCCATATGCCATTAGTTTTTCACCCTAGGAATGCAGTACTATCTGGAATAGCAAAACCTTCCCAATAAGACAAGCACATTCCTATGTCCTCCTGAGCTCCAGACTTCTCACATTCTATATTTCTACCTGTAGACTGGTTAGCTCTCCCTAGATATCCCACAAGTAACCTGAACTCAACTTGTCTTAAACCAGACTCATCCCCTTTCTTCTTAAATCTATTCCCCTTCCTGATTTTCTATGTTGCCATGGATATAAGGGCTCTCCTTAATCCTATGGGGCATGACATTTTTTTCAGTAGATGCCACAATTTAACTTGTTGGGCCTCCCAAACAGTTTTTCTTGCTGCTATCAACTTTCCTCTGTTTTCTGGGTCCCCTGCCTCTTCCCCATTACATAATTCATGTCAAGAGAATTTAAATGGCTTGCCTGGGGTACACAGCTAAGTGAGAATGGGGACCTGCACTCCGGTCTCCTAATTAATATAATACTTCAGCTACAGCTGAGCAGATGCTTTACTTTGCAAGGGAATAAATATTTGCATGCCTATCATTACTGAGAGTACCTTTCTTTACCTCCCATCCTCCTTCACCTTCTTTTTACATATTGTTTTCCCTCATTAGAACATGAACTCTTTGAGGGTAAGGACTTTTAATTTAAATTTGTTAATTAATTAAATTTTTAGTTTTCAACATTCACTTCCCTAAGTTTTAAATTTTCTCTCTCCCCCTCCCTCCCTCCTCCCTCATCAAGATGGTATACAATCTGATATGGGCTCTACACATACATTCCTATGAAAGTCATTTTCACATTAGTCATATTGCATAGAAGAATTAAATGGGAGAAACCATAAGAAAGAAAAACAAAGCAAAACAAAACAAAAAATAGTCTGTCCCATTATGCATTAGACTCCATAGTTCTTTTTATAATATATATTAATTTGTTTTCAGTTTTCAACAATCACTTCCATGTCTTAAATTTTCTCCCCCTCCCTTCCCAAGACATCATGCAATCTTATATGGATTCTACACATACATTCTTATTAAACACATTTTCGCATTATTCATGTTGCGTAGAAGAATTAAAATGAATGGAAGAAACCATGAGAAAAATCAAAACAAAACAAAATATAACATGAGAGAAAACAGTAGGCTTCATTCTGCATTCCAGTTCCATAGTTCTTTCTCTAGATGTGGATGGCATTTTGTCTCAAGAGTCCTTTGGGAATGTTTTAGGTCCTTGCATTGCTGTGAAGGGCTAAGTCTATCAGAAATAGTCCTTGCACACTGTGGCTATTACTGTGTACAGTGTTCTCCTGGTTCTGTTCATTTCAGTCAGCATCAGTTCATATAAGTCTTTCCAGGACTCTCTGAAGTCTTCCTGTTCATCGTTTCTTATACCCCAATAGTATTCCATTACATTGATACGTTACAACTTGTTCAGTCATTCCCCAACTGATGCTTATCCCCTCAATTTCCAGTTCTTGCCCACCACAAAGAGAGCTGCTATAAATATTTTTGCACATATGGGGCCTTTTCCCATTTTCATGATCTCCTTGAATCCAGTCCTAGAAGCGATATTGATATGTCAAAGGGTCAAGGCACATTTTTGTAGTCCTTTGGGCATAGTTCCAAATTGCTCTCCAGAATGATTGGAGTAGCTCACAGCTCCACCAGCAATGAATTAGTATTCCAACTCTCCCACATTTATCCTCTTCCTGTTTTGTCATGTTAGCCAATCTAATAGGTATAATATGGTACCTCAGAGTTGTTTTGATTTGCATCTCTCTAATCAATAGTGATTTAGAGCATTTTTTCATATGACTATAGATAGCTTTAATTTCTTCCTCTGAAAACTGCCTATTCATATCCTTTGACCATTTATCAATCGGGGAACGACTTGTATTCTTGTGAGGCCTTTATCAGAGACACTAGTAGTAAAAATTCTTTCTAAGTTTTCTGCTTCCTTCCTAATCTTGGTTGCATTGGGTTTTTTTGTGCAAAATCTTTTCAATTTAATGTAATCAAAATTATCCATTTGCACTTCATAATGTTTTCTATCTCTTATTTGGTCATATATTTCTCCATTCTCCATAAATCTGACAAATAACACTATTTCTTTCTCCTCTAATTTGTTTATAGTATCAGCCCTTATATCTAGATCATGTATCCATTTGGACTATATTATTATATATGGTGCCAGGCATTGGTCTATACCCAGTTTCCACCACACTATTATCCAGTTTTTCCAGCAGTTTTTGTCAAACAATGAGTTCCTATCCCAGAAGCTCCGGTCCTTGAGTTTATTAAACAGTAGACTGCTATATTCATTGACTACTGTTTCTTGAGTACCTAACTTCTTCCACTGATCTACCCCTCTATTTCTTATTACCAAGTGGTTTTAATGATTGCTGCTTTATAATACAATTTGAGATCTGGTGGGGCTAGATCACCTTCCCGAGCATTTATTTCATTAATTCCCTTGATATTCTGGACTTCTTGTTCCAGATGAATTTTAATATTATATTTTCTATCTCTAGAAAATAATTTTCTGGTAGTTTGGTATGGAACTGAATAAGTAAATTAATCTAGGTAGAATTGTCATTTTTATTATATTAGCTCTGCCTTACCCATGTGCAACTGATGTTTTTCCAATTACTTAGATCTGATTTTATTTGTGCGAAGTGTTTTGTAATTGTGTTCATATAGTCCCTGGATGTGTTTTGGTGAGTAGACTCCCAGATATTTTATAGTGTCTACTATAATTTAAATAGGATTTCTCTTTCTATGTTGTGCTGTTAGGTTTTGTTAGTAATATATAGAAATGCAGATGATTTATGTGGATTTATTTTGTAACCTACAGCTTTGCCAAAGTTGTTTATTATTTCCAGTAGTTTTTTACTTGATTCTCTAGGATTCTCTAAGTATATCAGAGTATCACCTACAACTTCTTTGTCTATTCTAATTCCTTCAATTTCTTTTTCTTCTCATTGCTAAAACTAACATTTCTAGTACCATATTGAATAAAGTGATGATAATGGATATCCTTGTTTCACTCCTAGCTTATCCCCATTGCATATAATGCTTGCTGATGGTTTTAGGTAGATATTGCTTATTATTTTAAGGAAGGATCCATTATTTCCTTGCTGTCCAGTGTTTTCAATAGGAATGGGTGTTGTATTTTGCCAAAAGTTTTTTCTGCATCTGTTGAAATAATAATAGGGTTTTTGTTAGTTTTGTTGTTGATATGATCAATAATGCTGATAGTTTTCCTAATATTGATCTAGCCCTACATTCTTGGTATGAACCCTACCTGACATAATGTATTATTCTCATGATAAGTTGCTGTATTCCTTTTGCTAGTATCTTATTTAAAATTTTTGTATCTCATTAGAGAAATTGGTCTATAATTCTCTTTCTCTATTTTGGCTTTTCCTGGTGTAGGTATTAGAACCATATTTGCATCATAAAAAGAATTTGGTAGAACTCCTTCACCAGTTTTCCCCAATAGTCTCTATAGTAATGGAATTAACTGTTCTTTAAATGTTTGATGGAATTCACTTGTAAATCCATCTGGCTCTAGAGATTTTTTCCTAGGGAGTTCATTGATGGCTTGTTCAATTTCTTTTGCGGAGATGAAGTTATTGAAGTATTTAACTTCCTCTTCTGTTAATCTAGGCAATTTGTATTTTTAAAATATTCATCCATTTCACTTAGATTGTCAAATTTATGGGCAGACAGTTGGGTAATTTTTAATTATTGTTTTAATTTTCTCCTTGTTGAATCTTGGTAATTTTTGATATTGATAATTTGGTTTTCTTCTTTCTTCTTTTTAAATCAAATTGACCAAGGGTTTATCAATTTTATGGTGTTTTTTTTTATAAAACCAACTCTTAGTTTTATTTTTTATTAATCTCTCTTTTGATTTTCAACATTTCTAATTTGATATTTACTTGAGGATTTTCAATCTGTTCTTTCTTTTTCAGCTGCATGCCCAACTCATTGATCTCCTCTTTCTCTGTTTTATTCATATAGGCATTGTCATTCTTTTGAATGAAGTTATTGATTGTTTCTATGATTTGTTGTTTAACCCACTCATTCTTTGTTTCCAATTAATTTTTGGTCTATCTTTTCATGTCCTTTTATTACATATAATTTTTATTGCATTATGATCTGAGGAGGATGCATTACCTATCTCTGCCTTTGTGAGGTTTTTATGCCCTTGTGCCATGTACCACTGAGAAAAAAGGTATATTCCTCTCTATCCCCATTCAATTTTCTCCAGGGATCTGTCATATCTACCTTATTCAGAGTTCTGTTCACCTCTTTAACTTATTTCTTGTTTATTTTGAAGTTAGATTTATCAAATTCAGAGAGGGGGAATGTGGGGTCCCCTACTAGTATAGTTTTGCTGTCTATTTCTTCCTGTAACTCCCTTAACTTCTCCTCTAAGAATTTGGATGCTATACCACTTGAAGCACATATGTTTAGTAATGATATTGCTTCATTGTCTATGGTGCTTTTCAGCAGGATATAGTTTCCTTATTTCTTTTGATTAGATCTATTTCTGCTTTTGCTTTGTCTGAGATTAGAGTTGCTACCCCTGCTTTCTTTACTTCAGCTAAAGCATAATACATTCTGCTCCAACTTTTTACCTTTACCCTGTGTGTATCTCCCTATTTCAAATGTGTTTCTTGTAAACAACATATTGTTGGATTGTGATTTTTTATCCATTCTGATGTCCACCTTTGTTTTATGGGGAGAGTTCATCCCATTCACATTCAGTTATGATTACTGTGTCTTTCTCTCCATCCTATTTCCCCCACCTATGCTTTTAATTCTCCCTTCTCCTCCATAATAGTTTTATTTTTGACCACTACCTCCCTCAGTCTTCCCTCCCTTCTATAAGCCCCCTTCTCTTTTTCCCCCTTTTCCCTTACTACTTCTTTCCTCCTTTTTAAGCTCCCCTCCCTTTTCTTTTCCCTTTCCCCTCTACCTATAGGGCAAGTTAGACTTCTTTACTTAACTGAGTATGTTGTTCCCTCCTTGAACCCAATCAAATAAGAGTAAATCTCAAACAGTGCTCATCTCCCTCCCCACTTTCCCTCTACTATAATATGTTTTTGTGCCTTTTCCTGTGATGCATTTTACCTTTTTTTGCTTCCTCCTTTTCTCATCTTCCATTACAATCCCTTTGCACCCTTAAATCACATTGTTTATTATCACATCAGTTAATTTATACCTGCTCCCTCTATGTATATCTCTTTTCAATATCATAATAAATATATAATTCTCAAGATTCACAAGTACCATCCTCCCTTATAGGGATCTAACAGTTTACACATATTGAATAACAAGTTTGTTTTATTTTTTTCCCCTGTTTACCTTTTTATGCCTCTTTTGAGACTTGTATTTGAAGATCAAATTTTCTATTGAACCCTGGCCTTTTCATATGGAAGGTCTGTAAATCCATTATTTCACTGAATGTCCATCTTCTTGCCTGAAGTATTATGCTCAATTTTGCTGGATAATTGATCCTTAGCTGTAATGCAAGTTCCTTTGTCTTACACAATATAATATTTCAATCCCTCTAGTCCTTTAATGTAGAAGCTAGAAGGTCTTATGTGATCCTTACTGTAGTTCCTCGATATTTGAATTATTTCTTTCTGGTTGCTTGCAGCATTTTCTACTCAATTTGATAGTTCTGGAATTTGGCAATAATATTCTTTGGCATTTTCAGTTTGGGACTTCTTTTGGGAGGTGATTGGTGGATTCTTTTGGTTTCTGGATCTAGTACTTTAGGGTAGTTTTCTTTGATGACTTCTTGGAAGATATTGTCCAGTCTCTTTTCTTCATCATGGTTTTCTGGTAGACCAATAATTCTTAGATTTTCTCTCATGGATCTATTTTCCAGGTCAGTTGTTTTTCCAATGAGATATTTTGCATTTTCTTTTATTTTTTTTTTCATTCTTTAGATTCTCTTTGACTGAATCTTGATGTCTCATATGGTCATTAGCTTCCATTTGCCCAATTCTGATTTTTAATACATTGTTTTCTTTAGTTAACTTTTGCATCTCTTTTTCCATTTGTCCAGCTGTCCCAGACAGGTTTTGTATGTCCTTATCCATTTGCCCAATTTTCTTTTTCTTTTTAAATTCTTCAATGAATTCTTTTTTCATATTTTTTTAAATCATTGGCCAATTTTTCTTGTTTAGTCATTTCCCAGTTCTTTGTCACCACAAAAAGAACTGCTAGAAATATTTTTGTACATATGGGGTCCTTTTCCCATTTTTATGATCTTTGGGGCTACAGTCCTAGAACTGATATTGCTGGGTCAAAGGGTATACACACTTTTATAGCCCTTTGGGCATAATTTAAGGACTGTCTTTTGTTTTAAGTATATTAATTATAAATATGTATATTTGTTATAATTATATTTGTATTCTCAGTACTTACCACAATACTTGGTATGTATTGTCTTAATAAATGCTAGTTGACTGACTGTAGTTATCTTAGAGATGGATGGCAGGAGTTACTATGGGCCACCATGAAATCTCACTCCATCATTTCTCTACAATTGAGTGCTAATCATAAAAGAAACATTATACTTGAGGTTTGCTACCAAAATCCATTAAAGATAGAGAATTTTTCAAAATACATAAATGCAAGAGACACTGTCCTGCAATTCAACCTATATGAAGTTGTGGGATTAATTTTTCTTAAGCATGACTCTGATAATGTCACCTCTTGTTCAAAAAACTTTGATGGCTTCCCATTGCCAACAAAATAAAGTTCAAACTTGATATTCAAGACCCTCCATAATCTGGCATCAATATACAATTCCAACCTTATTTCCTACTACTCTTTAGATCCTATGATTTGATCATACTAGGCAAGTTGCTGTTCTTCAAACTTTCCCCTGGGTTTCTCACCCCTGTTCCTTAGCTTATGTTATATCCTTTTTCTGGGACACCTGCCTTCTCTAGTTCCATCTAATTTTTATCTAATCCTTGAACACCCAACTTAAATACCATTTCTCCTATGAAGCTTTCCCTGACCTCTCAACCCCTCCTACTTCTGATTTCTGCTGCTATCCTATATCACTTTATTTATTCCTGTCCTAAGCATTTATTACATTCTAATTTGTTATAATAATTTGCATATATTTCTCATCCCCTCTACAAGACTATAAGTTGTTTTCAAGAGCAGAAATTGTCTTTATTCATTTTTGTATCTCCTACAATACCTAACACAATATCTGTGATGCTCAATAAATCCTTTTGAATGAATGATAACCAAACTAAAGTTCCCTTTTCTGCCCAGTTTCTGTTGACTTTCCCCAGGTGAATGTAATTACGGTGGCAGAGTGACTGATGACAAAGACAGACGCCTTCTCCTATCCCTTCTTTCCATATTCTACAATAAGGATATAGAAACTGACTATTACAGCTTGGCTCCTGGGGGGATCTACTTTGTTCCACCGGATAGTACATACACGGTAAGACATTGCTCCAAGATTTTATCCCACATTTCTCATTACTTTCTTAGTCTACTTTAAGACAAAGTTCAGTGACTCCCTTTAGCTCTGAAGCACGCAAAGTGATGAGTATTCTCACGTCTGATCCTGTGAAGCCTGAATATATAGGCATGGGAGAAGGGAGAAAGGGAGAAAACAAAATGATGTAGGAAATAAGGAAGTAAGGTAGGAGGGAGGGAGAGAAAAGGATGTGGTAGAGGGCTCCCAACAATTATCTCGGCTCTTCCTCCCTGGCACCCATGTCATCAGCTATCCCCCATCATTCTCACTTTCAAAGTTTGGTTTTATTTTCTTCACAGAGGCTTGGTATATGGATTTGACTGTGTGAGTAGTCCAAGGTTAACAGCAGACTAAGAATAGGTAGCAATGTCTGGGGTTTATCGCCACAGCTTTTCTACAAAATTACAAATGTGGGTATTAGACAGTTGCAAATGACTTTATAGTCAATCAATGGAAATATACTATAGCTAGAGCTTTGGTTTACCATGTTTTGGTGGGAGATAAGTTCAATAACTTACCTATCAATCATTAGAGTCTCTCACTGGTCAGTACCTCTTGAGGATCTGACTCAACATGCCCTGTCTGATCCACGTGGACCCTAAATTTGCCCTTCCTTAATTTGAGGTTTTATTTCCAGGCCTACATTGACTACATAAGGGGCTTGCCCATAGCAACCCATCCTGAAGTTTTTGGCCTTCATGAGAATGCAGATATCACCAAGGACAACCAGGAGACCAATCTACTGCTTAATGGGGTATTATTGACACTCCCCAGGCAAAGTGGGGGAGCTGGCAAGTCTCCTCAGGTAACATCAGGTTTGAGATGATATCAAAACCCTGTTCCATGCCCCTCCCCCAAAAAGGAATGACATTTTGGGGTAGCATCAGTTTCTAGATGGAGAGTTGGACAGAAATGATCTAAGATATGCTTTGTGACTAGGGAAGACCTGCAATCTGTAGGCTGAGGACTTCAGAATTCTAATTATGGAATGTGAGAACTAGAAATGGGACCTTAGAAATGATCTCACCCAAAACCTCTTATTATAATAATGCTTTGCATTCCTTTAGTGCTTTATATTTTCCTTTTGTAAAATTTTATCTGTTATCTTTTGCTTTTATATCAGTTTTTATTTCTGAAATATTCCTATCCCCTTTCCTCCCTAGCAAATCATCCCTTGTTATAATTTTTTTTAAAGAAATAGAAAAAAATTCATTCTTTCAATGCACTTTTTACTCTACTGGGTCATTTGAATGTAGAATAAAACTGTGAAAGGTGAAGCAAATAGCCTAAGGAAACATAGTGAGTTCATGAAGGAATTGGGATTTGCAATCAATATCCCCTGACTCTCAATTCCAGCTCTATAACATGCTGACTCCTTTCTTATCCCCACTGATCATTTCTAACTACATAGGTCTCATTCATTCAGTTTTTGAGAGATGTCATATAATTGACTATAAGAGCATTCCTATACGATTCTGCACAGAGTAGGGACTGTATCACTCTTTCTCAGTATGGAAGTGCTGATGATTCCCTCAACACCGAAGAAAGAGTGTAGAGATCAGATTTTCTGCTTTTCAGGACTGTTCTGACATTGAAGAGGCCATCTTCATTCTCTCTCCTCTAGGCTTAATCACCTCCCCAGCAGACACTATCCATCAGTGGACCTTTCTCTTTGCTACAGGGGATACTGCAAAGGAATAGATGGGGGGAGGAAGGAAGAGAAGTAGTCAGGCAAATTTGCAGCTAACAGAGGCAATGAGTATGAAGGATTTAGGAACTGCTGAGGAAGGTGACCAACACAACCAAAAGATGCACCTGCAGAAAGCTAGCACTAGTCTCCCTGGGGACCCCATAGGTAGAGACTCAAAGATGATTCACTGGAAGAGTGAAAAATTCTCTGATGACCAGTACTAATCTCACCTTACTGACCTACTTTGCCAAGGAGCAAGTTTGTGTCTAGATCACAGTCTTTAATATCAGGGCTATATTTGTGAATCTCACAGCACTGAACCAAAAGGTTATGATTTTCCTACATATGCTTCCTTGATGCTATTGTAGATAGAATTCACATAGAGAATGGAGAGGGGGGGAATAAACTACCTAAAGAATGAGAGGGGATCATATATGGCAATTGGTTTACATTTTATAACCTGGAGATGATTTCCAGAGAAATTCCATCAAAGCATATTTAAAAGAACTATTTATTGCATCTTAATTTCTTTTAAAAAAGCTACCACTCAAAAAGCTTATTTCATATTTGTTTCTCTACCAATCTGAAATTTAAGGAAGTAGTTGAAGAGCTGGCTAAAGATGTCCTATCCAAACTTCCTAAGGACTTTGACCTGGAGATGGTCATGAACATGTACCCTGTGCTCTATGAAGAGTCTATGAACACTGTTCTGAGGCAAGAGCTCATTCGATTTAACAGGTAGGATTGATCCCTTTTCTCTGTGGTCACAAGAGCTGCTAAGTGGCATGTAGTATATGGAGAGCTGGCCTTGAAGACAAATAGAGCTGGGTTTCAAGTTCTGTTTCTGATCCATATTAGCTATGGGAGTTATTTAATCTCTCAGTGATTTAGGCAGTTCTCAATAAATTGATGGCTAGATGGCTCACTGGATAGAACATTGGACCTGGCATCAAGAAGACTCAAGTGAAAATCTGACCTCAGACACTTACTCGCTATGTGACCCTGGACAAATCACTTATCTTCTGTTTACCTTAATCCACTGAAGAAGGAAATGGCAAATCACTCCAGTATATTTGCCAAGAAAATGTGAACAGCACTAGTGTGCTATGGTTCATGGGGTCACAGTGTTGGACACAACTTAATGACTCAACAACAACAATTATAAGTTGTAGAGAAGGTGATGGCCTGCATCAATAGAGAGGATTTTCTTCACCCAGTAATTCCCTATTCCAATCAAATCATAGGTCCAGATCAGATCTTAAAAGGACCTTTAACTTAGCAGGAAACTATTCCAGGGGATACAGAGGCATTTGCCCCTTTAAAAGTTGAAGTGATAGAGCAGCAATTATTTTGTCTAGTGGTCTTCCATGGGAGGTCATTGCCTATGCTGCTTGACAAGGAGCCTTTGGTCTGAGCCAAAGATTGGCTCACCCAGTGAATGTAGTTTCATAAGTCTGTTTTGCATTGGCATGATTCTCCAGCAAGTCATTTTGGATAGAGCATAGCTTAGTAGATAGATAAAACTATGCATCTCTCCTTCAAACACTTCACACAACTTTTGTATTCTGGTGGAATCAGGTTAAAGCGAACATCAAAAGCAGCCTTGAAGACTGTGTATGGAAGGGAGGGAAAAGGAAGTTGTACCCCTCTTTCTTGGTGACAGTGGTAAGGCAGAAACATAATGGATTAGTTTGTGGCATAGGAGGCTCAATTCATTATTTTGTTTGTTAGTTTTTTAACCATAAGGTAGTAATACTTCTTCCTATTCCAGAACCACTTTCACTAGGGTTCAGGGCCCTAATTTCCTTTATCCTACTGATGATTTCAGCTTTGAGATGCTAAGAAAATTGACATATAAAAATAAGCCAAATGTGAAGGTTCCATACGACCTTGGATACAATAGACTGTGCCTGTTGATTGATCCTTTGGCATTTTCAGTTTATTTCCAGTCAAGCTGAGGTCTGGAGGACAGATTTTGGGGCAGAGGTCCTTGTTGTCCGGGGTCCCTTGAAGTAGAAAATTTTTCTGTGGATTCCAGCAAACCTCCCTGAATAGCTAAACTAATTTCTCTCAGGTCAGCCTCCAGTCACCTTACCTATTGTTTTTATTATTGTGCCAATAAAAAGGTATCTATCTTCACATAAGTGGGATAGGAGGAGGGAATGTTCCCTATTTAGAAGTATACACTGAGTTTTCTTCTGTCCCCCACAGACTGACAACAGTGGTTCGGAGCAGCTTGATCAACCTAGGTAGAGCCATCAAAGGCCAAGTCCTGATGTCTTCAGAGCTCGAAGATGTCTTTAACAGTATGTTAGTGGGAAAAGTGCCAGGCATGTGGGCATCAAAGTCCTACCCATCACTGAAGCCTCTAGGTGGCTACGTGGCTGATCTCCTAGCACGCCTGGCCTTCTTCCAGGTAATAAAATCCACTAGTTTTATTTGGGCAGAAGAAGATAATGAGACACTAGATGAATGGCCTTGGGACTAGCAACCAGCTAACCAACAATATGGTCCCAAGGCCTAATATCTACAGACCATCTTTCCTGAGGTGGATTGAGGGAGAATGAGGTTGAGGATAGAAGGAGAGAGTTTATAAAGAAATAGAAATAGGAAGAAGATAATAGGACAAATCCACATAGTAAAGATATAATTTGAATTATTGCCCAAAGAAATGTCATCAACAATATCAACACAGAATGGGTGGTGAAATAATGAAATAATTGGTGGGCTTGTTAAGGAAATATTTTGTAGAAGAGGTGAACCCAGAACAGCCAAGCTCTGCTACTTCCAGGCTTTAAAAGGGGAGAATTTTTTTTAAGAATAGGAGCAGTAGTTTAGGGTGTGTGTGTTTGTCCTATTTTACCAATATAAGCAAGCTTCTCCCTGATGTAGGCCATTCTCTCCCTGTGCAAGTATCTGTGGGTTGATTTCATTTTGTTCCTGTGCTTCCTCAGGAGTGGATCAACAGTGGAGCCCCCGATGTGTTCTGGATCTCAGGATTCTACTTCACACAGTCCTTTTTGACAGGCGTTTCCCAGAATTTTGCTAGGAAGTACACCATTCCCATTGATCACATTGGATTTCAATTTGAGGTAAGGTTGGGTTCAGATAGCTCAGTTCAATGATCAAGGTGAAAGCAAACTTGCTGATGATCATAGGATCTCCTCGTTTCATCGCTTTTACTTTACTGAGCTTTAAAGGGATAGATGACTTGGCATCTTGACTGTTCTCAGATTCTGACTATGCATTTCCAAAGGGAGAAATACAGTTGAAATATTTTGCCACCTCCAAACTAAGTGAAAGCAGTATTCTGGATGCAAGTTCTAGGTTTGGTGGGGCCCATCATCCTGGAGAATGTTACTATGTAACTTTGCATCTGAGTATAATAAAGTATTCCTTTGAAGCACATGGTAAAGGCAAATGAATATATTACTGCAGGTCAAGCACTGACCTAACAAAGCATATGGAGGAAGGAAGCAGAAAAGGCATATAATAATCTTATGATAGTAGAATATTAGAGCTGGAAGAGGTCTCAAAGATAACCTAGTTCAATTCATTTGTTTCATGGTCGGGAAGCTTAGGCCAAGAGATGGTTTGGGAATTAATTTACCCAAAGTCACAAACTGAGTTAATGGCAAAACCAGGACTAACTAGAACCTACAGTTGTAACTAGAACTTTTTTCCGCCTGGGCAAAAACAACAAAACAAAACAAAAAACCAGTTGAATAGGGGTAGCAGTACTGCAGAAGACAGTTTGAGAGCTGGTGCAGTCATGCCAGGATAAAGGACAGGTTATCTCTGGTACCCATACAGACAGGAAGTGTGCCTATTAGAAAGTAGGCAGGACAACAGGATCTGTGGGTTGCAGTTGTATTGCATAGCAAGGTGAGGTAGAAGATTTTTATGAGTTAAGATGAGGTGAATGGAGTGAGATCACCATTGGGAGGAAACATCTCGATTTCCCTCCCTGCCAGTGACCAGGGAAAAGTCCTGTTCATTTTGTGCTATATATAGTTCTCTTAGAATAGGATGCCCTGACTTCCAGTCCAGTACTCTATTTGTCACACCATATTACCCTTATTTAAAAAACAAACCAAACAGGATTATAAAAGATTGGCCAGGATTAGAACCTGGGCTTCCCAGGTGATTGGGGAGACATGTACCACTTAACCACCCATACAAAGTAGTACTATATGGGATACTTCTGAGTCCAGGGTCATTATAACTAGGAAGACTTGTTGGTATACAGAGAAGTACCTTTCTGGGCTCCTGAGAAGTTACTCATTCACAGATGTTTACATGCTTTCTGTGTGGAAGAGCCTTGTTAGTAGTTCAGGGAAAGGTACAAAGTTTAGATGTGGCATAGTTCCTGCCTCCAAGGAGATTATAGTCTTTAATGCAGAGAAAAAGACACAAAGGCACGACTATAATACACAGTAAGACATAATAGCTGCATTAAAGGTACAAACAAAGCACTATGTGAGGTCCTAGGGCATAGATTGTTAGAAGAGGCTTCATGGAGGAGTCAGACCTTAAAGAATATGTAGGATTTCATTAGGCAAAAAAGGAGAGGCAGGACAGTTCTGGCAGAGAACAATATGAGCAAATGCAAAAAGACCATAGAGTACCGGGTATGTTGAGAGTGATTGATGGTGGAAAGAATAGTTCATTTTGTCTGGAATAGAGAGTGCAAGGAGAGGAGTCACATAAGACAAGTCTGAAAGGCTGGGCAGGGCCAAGATGGTGTTCTTTCAAGGTCAAACACAGAAGGTTGAATATGTGAACACTTAAATTTTTTGAGCAGAAGAAAGACATGATCAAATTTTGCATAAGAAAAGATTATTCTGGTAGATATCAGATAGATTGTTAGGGGCAGATGGCGAGGTTAGGAAGACCTACTAGGGGACTACAGTCCTGGCAAGTGGCAATTAAGACCCTGGGAATAGAAGAGGGGATAGAAGCCAGAATGTTGTAGCTATAGAATTTATGAGAATTGGTCATTGATAGATGTGAGAAGTAAGGGAAAGAGGAAGTATTAAATAACCCTAGCCTATTTTCGTGTATGTGAATGCAACACCATATGAGATAAACATCCCAGAGGATAAATGCTAACTGTTATACATTCTTCCAGGTGACCCCACAGGAATCAACTGTAGAAGAGAAACCAGAAGATGGGGCCTTTGTCAAAGGCCTTTTTTTGGAAGGAGCTCGGTGGGACAGGACTACAATGGAGATTGGAGAGTCTTTACCTAAAATCCTTTATGACCCTCTCCCCATCATTTGGCTTAAACCAGGGGAAAGTTCCACATTCCTACATCAGAACATTTATCAATGTCCTGTCTACAAAACAAGTGCCCGGAGAGGCACCCTATCCACTACAGGTCATTCAACTAACTATGTCCTTTCCATTGAGCTCCCTACACTCCTGCCCCAGAAGCACTGGATAAACCGTGGAGTGGCATCACTGTGCCAGTTGGATGATTAAAAAAAAATGTACTACTTACTCTCTAGTATGCACTTAACTTTTCTTCCCTTAGTTAAAAAAAATTGGTCCAGGTCAGGGACTATGATCTCATAAATGTAGAGATTATAGGATCATAGTTTTAGAACTGATAGGGGACTTCAGAAGTCCCACAGTCCATTTTATAGATCAGGTAATTGAGTCTCAGAGAGCCTAAATAAGGAAAACACCTTTACTAACAGTTTGCAAATGTCCTATAATATATCATCTTAATTAAGAGTTGTCTAAATCACAGAGCTAATGTGACTTGCTCAGTATCACACAGCTAACGTCTATCAGATGTGGGACTTGAGATCTAGTCTTCCCAAGTCTGGAAAATGTCAAATCCACTGTCATGTTGCTTCTCTTGGATGACTAATATATTAATATTCACTTTTTATGCATGTTGTTTTGCTGTTTCTATATTTGTGTTCCACTCACCTCTCTGCTATTCTACAGTTATGCTTAGATGGAGTTAGGAGAGGAAACATAGCAGTCAGTCCGGGTTGTGTTTTAAGAGAATATTTTTATACTCTCTTAGTTTCTAACTTTTCCTTAGGTTGATGCATATGCCAAGGCCAAATGGATAGGAATCTGAACAGAGACAAACCTTCCTCATGCATCTGTTGCATCCCAAAAGTCAGAGGATACAATCACAGGTCTTAGCTTTTGAATTGAAAGAGACTTTAAAGGTTATCAAATCTAACCCTATGATTTAACACTGAAACTCATGCTAAGAGGATGATTATATGACTTCTCCAAGGTGACCAAGATAGTTAACAGTAGAACCAGAATTTGAAACTTAGGTCCTCTGACTCCAAGTCCCAGCCCTTATTTTCTAAAGCTACATTGACCAATTCATATTTGAAATAAGTTGTCTTGCTGGGTTGAACTGGGAACTAAGAAGAAAATGTGGCCCTTTCTCCCCTTTACAATCTTTATAAAGCCTGATTTCTTTGTTAGATGACACAGAGTCAGGTATGCCCACAAATATCCTCCCTTGGAAGACTGATACTTCTTGAATGCATACAGAAAATTACTCCATGGGCAGATAAGTTTCTTTGAGGGAAATAGTATGAATGGGTTGACAAACCCCAGGATTCTTCTAACACATATAAAATCAGCAAAGTAGTAAGGAATTATGAGAAGGTGCAAGAAAAATTACTTAACTTATTCAAAAGGCCAGTGAAGAAACAGAAGAATCATTCTACTCTTTTGAGAACTATTTAATGACTGGTTTAAAAAAAAAAACAAATTTTCCATGCCCACGGACAAGGCTTTTTAATACTATGTTGCCAAGAATACAAGGTGAGCTTTTTTTAGAAAATGAAACTTTAAAAATAAAATTGCTGTATGTTGGTGGATGTTATGAGCAAAGGCAGAACCAATCCACAGTAAGAAATAATAAGGGATTTTTAAAAATTTAAATATTTATTTTCAGTTTCAAATTTTCTCCTCCTTCCACCTCTCCACTCATTGAGAAAGCAAGAAAAATAATATCTATTATGCACGTGATGTCATACTAAACATATTTCTGCATGAGTTATGTTGCAAAAAAAAAAAGCCAGAAAAACAGTGGAAAAAAAAAAACACAAGGTTTAATCACACTGAGTTCATCAGTTCTCTCTACGAAGCAATAGCATTTTTCATCTAATTTAAATCCTAAACAGTTAGTTATCATTACAATATTGTTACCATTGTAAAATATGTAAAATGTTCTAGTTCTTCACTTTGCATTAATTTGTATAAATCTTTCCAGGTTTTTCTGAAACTATCCCCTTTGTAATTTCTTATAGTACAATAGTATTCCATCACAATCACATCCCCTTTGTAATTTCTTACAGTACAATAGTATTCCATCACAATCACATGCCACTTGTTCAAGTCATTCCTCAATTTATAGGCATCCCCTCAATTTCCAATTCTTTGCCACTAAAAAAGAGCTATTATAACTATTTTTTCCTTTTTATTTAATCTCTTTGGGGTAAAGACCTAGTAATGGTATTGCTGGGTTAAATAGTATGCACAGCTTTATTGTCCTTTGGGCTATAAAATACGTAGTTCCAAATTGTTTTCTAGAATGGTTGGATGGGTTCATGGCTCCACCAACAATGCATTAATTTACCTTTTTTTCCCATATCTTGCTGACTTTGTCATTTTCCTTTTCTGTCATGTTAGCTAATCTGATGACTGCAAGATGGTACCTTAGAAGTATTCTAATGGCTATTTTTCTAATTTTTAGTGATTTAGAGCATTTCTTCATATGGTTATTGATGGCTTTAATTTCTTATTCTGAAAACTACCTATTCAAATCATTTGAACATTTATCAATTGTAGAATGACTTATTTTTATAAATTTGGCTATTTCCCATATATTTGAGAAAAGAGAACTTTATCAAAGATACTTGAGATAAAATATTTCTCCCTGATTTTGTGCTTTTTGGCTATATTGTTTTTTTAAATGTAAAACCTTTTTATTGTAATAAAAATGATCAGTTTTACCTCCTGTCATCCTCTCTTGTTTAATCATGAATTTTCCCATTATCCATAAATCTGACAAGTAATTATTTTAATGCTCCCTTAATTTACTTCTTATTTCATCCTTCATATCTAAATTAGTTACCCACTTGGAGACTATTTTGGTATATGATGTGAGATGTTGGTCTGTGCCTAGTTTGCGCCAGCCTGCTTTCCAGTTTTCCCAGCAGTTTTTGTCAAACTGAATTCTTGCCCCAGTAGCTTGGGTTTCTGAGTTTATCAAACAAACTACTGTTGTCATTTACTTTTGTATATTATATATGTTGGCTATTTCACTGATCTGTCACTCTATTTCTTATTCAGCACCAGATTGTTTTCATGATTTTTTTTTTGTAAAAGTTTGAAATGTGGTGCTGTTTGGCCACTTTCCTTTATGTTTTTTTCATTGATTCCATTGATATTCTTAACCTTTTCTCTTCTTCCAAGTGAGTTTCATCATTTTCCCTAATGTTATAAAGTAATTCTTTGGTAATCTGGTAGGACACTGAATAAATTAATTTAGGCAAATTGTCATTTTATAGTATTGGCTTGGTCTAATCATGAACAATTAATAGTTCTCTAATTGCTTAGATCTTTGTATGAAAAGTGTTTTGTAATTGTATTTACATAGTTCCAGTGTGTGTGTGTGCATGTGTGCATGTGTGCGTGTCTTGGCAGATGGACTTCCAAGTACTTAACACTGTCTGCAGTTATTTTAAACAGAATTTTTCAATCTCTTCCTGCTGAATTTTTGTTGGTAGTATTTAGAAACCAGCCCTGCATTCCTGGTATAAATTCAATCTGCTCATAGTATATGAATTTTGTGATATATTGCTATGGCCTCCTTGGTTATATTTCATTTAAATTTTTTGTACCAATATTCATTAGGGAAATTGGTCAATAGTCATCTGGTTTGGATCTCCCTGATTTAGGTGTCAAAACCTATGTCATAGAAGGAATTTGGTAGGACCCATTTTTCCCCCCAAATAGTTTATATATTATTAGACCTAATTGTTCTTTAAATATTTCATAGAATTTGCTTGTAAATTCATCTGTACTTGGGGATTTTTTTCTTAGGGAGTTCATTTATGGCTTGTTCAATTTCTTTATCTAACACAGGGTTATTTAAGTATTCTATGTTCCCTTATACTAATCTGAGCAATTTTTGTTATAAGTATTCATTTCATTTAAATTGTCAGTTTTATTGGCATATAGTTGGGCAAAACAGATCCTTAAAATTGCTTTAATTTCTTCATTGTTTTTGATATGGGGAATGATTTTTCTTTTCTATCAACTTAACCAATGATTTATGTGTTTATTAGTTTCTTTTCATAAAGTCAGCTCCCAGTTTTATTAGTTCATTTTTTTTTCAATTTTATTAACTTCTTTGATTTCCAGGATTTCCATTTTTGGTGTTTAATTAGTTCCCCCCCCCCCCATTTTTTAGTTGCATGCCTAAGTCATTGATCTGCCCCTCCTTTTTCTGATTTAAGCATTCACAGATATAACTTTCCCTGGGTATTACTTTGCCTGTATCCCACAAATTTTGATGTTTTCTTATTGCACTCATTATCTTGAAATTATTGTTTCTATGATTTGTTCTTTGAGCCATTCATTCTTTAGAATTAGATTACTTCATTTCCAATTAATTCTTAATCTATGCTTCAAAGGTCTTTTATTGAATTTATTGCATGATGGTTTAAAAAGGTTACATTTAGTATTTCTGCTTGTCTTATGAGGTTTCAATGCCTGAACAAATTTTGTAAAGGTGCCCTGAACAACTGAGAAAGAGGAACATTACTTTCTATTCCCATTCAATATTCTCCAGAGGTCTATCATATTTATCTTTTCTAAAATTCTGTTCATCTCCTTATCTTCTTTTATAAAGGTTAGATGTATCTAGTTCTGAGGTTCCCCATGTGTGGTTTTTACTATTTTTTCCTGTAATTAATTTAACTTTTCCTATAAGAATTTGGATGCTATGAAATGTGGTACCTATACTTAGTTCTGATATTAACTCTCTGTCTATGGCTCCTTTGAATAAGATGTAGTTTCCCTGTTCGTTATCTCTTTTAATCAGGTCTATTATTGCTTTTTCTTTGTCTGAAATTATTATTTTGCCTTTTTTTTTTTTACTTCAGCTGAAGCATAGTAGATTCTGCTCTAGCCTCTTTAACTCTGTCCTTCTGTTTAAGTGTCTCCTGTAAAAAACATTGTTTGGTTTTGATTTCTAATCCATTCTATCCGCTTCCATTTTATGGGTGTTTATCTCATTCACATTTAGTTAAGATGGCTACCTGTATTTTCCTCCATCCTATTCTCTTCTACTTATCCTTTTTAAAAACACTGTCCCCTTTTCAAATGTCTATTTTGCTTCTGATCACTGCCCAGCTTAATCTACCCTTCCTCTTATCGTCCTTTTCTTAGCTCTTTCTCTTCTACTTTCCTGTTGGGTAAGATCGATTTCTATAACTCAACTGTGAACAGACACACACACACACACACACACACATATTCATTCTTCCCTCTTTCAATCAGTTCAGATGAGAATAAAGTTAGTCTTGTCTGTTCCCCTCGTTGTAAAATTTCCTTGTCTCTTCTATGTGAGATAATTTTCCCCATTCTTCCTTTCCCCTCCCTCCTCTTTCAGTACATCCCTCTTTCTCACCCTCCCATCTTTGTTTTGAGATCATCCCAATATGATAGACATTCATGCTCTCTAAGTAGATTCCTTCTAACTGTCCTAAGGATGATAAAAGTTCTCAGGGTGTTACATGTATCATCTTCACTTTGGGGAATGTACACACGTTAATCTTATTCAGTTCCTTATGACTCCTCGCAAATGTTTGCTTTTTCATGCTGAAATCTGAGAGTGACTGACAGATATTCTATTCAGCTCTGGTCTTTTCATCAGAAATGCTTGAAAGTATTCTATTTCATTAAATATCCATTCCCCACCCCACCCCATATCATTATACTCAATTCTGCTGGGTAGGTTATTCTTGGTTGTAATTCCTCTTTCAGAATATATTCCATGCTCTCTACTCCTTTCATGAGGAAGCTGCTAAATCTTAAGTGATACTGTCTCCAGTGTTTGAATTGTTGCTAGCAGTATATTCTCCTTGACCTGGGAGCTCCTCAATGTGGCTATAATATTCTTTTTTAAAAAAATATATTCATTTTATTTATTTTTAATGTTCTACAATCATTACCATAAAACTTAGATTTTCTCATTCTACCTACCCCCCACCATCCACCTCCCTCCCCAAGACAATATACAATTCCATATAGGATCTACCCATATGTTCCTATTGAATACATTTTCACTATAGTCATGCTATGTAGAACTAAAATAAATGGGAGAAATCATATAACAAACCAAAACATAGTACACACATGTACACACACAGAGAGAAATGATCTGCTACATTCTGTGATTGAATTCCATAGTTCTTTCTCTGAATGTGGAAGGCATTTTGCCTTGGAAGACCATTGGTAATTTTTCTTTTTACGTCCTTGCATTGCTTTGAAGATCCAAGCCTACCAGAAAAAACTCTCACACACTGTGGTCGTTGCTATGCACAAAGTTCTCCTGGTTCTGCTCCTTTCACTCAACATCAGATCATATAAGTTTTTCCAGGCCTCTCTGAAGTCTTCCTGTTCATCATTTCTTATGGCACAATAGTATTCCATTACATTCATATACCAGAATTTATTCAGTCATTCCCCAATTGATGGGCATCCCTTTGACTTCCAGTTTTTGGCCACCACAAAGAGAGCTGCTATAAATATTTTTGTACATGTGGGACCCTTTTCCATTTTTATGATCTCTTGGGAATACAGTCCCAGAAGCAATATTGCTGGGTCAAAGAGTATGCACATTTTTTGTAACCCTTTGGGCATAATACCAAACCACTCTCACAGCTCCACCAACAATGAATTAGTGTTCCAACTCTCTGACCTCCTCTCCAACATTTATCATTTTCCTGTTCTGTCATGTTTGCCAATCTAATAGGTATGATGTGGTACCTCAGAGTTGTTTTGATTTGCATCTCTCTAATCAAGTGATTTAGAGCATTTTTTTATATGATTACAGTTATCTTTAATTTTTTCCTCTGAAAATTGCCTGTTCCTTTGACCATTTATCAATTGGAGAATGACTTGTATTGTACATTTGACTCAGTTCTCTATATATACTAGAAATATATATCGCTGAGAATGGCTGTAAAAATTCTTTCCCAAAATACTACCCTCCAAATTTTGGTTGAATTGGGTTTGGCTGTGCAAAAACTTCTCAGTTTAATGTAATCAAAATTATCCATCTTGCACTTCATAATGCTTTCTATATCTTTAGTCAAAAATTCTTCCCTTCTCCATAAATCTGATAAATACACTACTCCTTGCTCCTCCAGTTTGTCCATGTTATCAATCTTTATACCTAGATTGTGTACCCATTTGGACTTTATTCTTGTGTACGGTATCAGGAATGGGTCTATGCCTAGTTTCTGCAATGTGGCTATAATATTCTTGGGAGTTTTCATTTTGGGATTTCTTTCAGAATTTCAGTGAATTCCTTCAATTACTATTTTGCCATGATTCTAAGCTATCAAGGCAATTTTCCTTGGTAATTTCTTGAAATGTGATGTTTAGACTCTTTTTTTCTGATTGTGGCTTTCAGGTAGTCAAATAATTCTTAAATGATCTCTCCATGATCTATCAGGTGTTTTTACAATGAGATATTTCACATTTTTTTTTCCAGTTTTCTGACAGTTTTCTTATTTCTTGCTGTCTCATAGAACCATTATTTTCCACTTGACCAAGTTTAATTTTTAAAGAATTACTTTCTTCAGGGAGGACTTACACCATTTTTACCATTTGGTCAATTCTCATCTTAAAAAAGTTACTTACTTCAGTATTGTTTAATATCTCTTACCAATGCTCTTTTCATAATTTTCTTGCCTTACTTTTTTTTCCCTAATTTTCTTTTGCTTTTTTAAATCTTAAGCTCTTCTGTAAATTGTTTATTTATTTTTTAATATAGATTTATTTAACTTTTTATATTCATTTTCACAAAATTTTGGGTTCCAAAATTTTCTCCCCATTTGGGGGGGGGGGGGGGGGGGGGGGGGGGGGGGGGGGGG
>CM053772.1:74472525-74489333 GCA_028658325.1 Potorous gilbertii | reverse complement strand
CATCTGTTCCCCAAGAAAGTAACCTTCTATGGTCTTATTTTTTTCCCTTTTCTGGGCATTTTCCCAGCCAGTTACTTGAGTTCTGAGATTCCTGTCCACCCCCGCCTAGATCCGCCCAGCTAGTGCTTGGGGTCTGAGATTCAAATGCTGCTCCCCAGCCTCATGGCTTTCAGCGGCGGGCCCAGCTGCTATTCAATGGGAGCTTAAGTTCTGGTGCTCAGGTGGGGGCAGGGCTGCCTCCCAGGCTCAGTTCCCTCAGGGGGTTTATGCAGAGACCTTCTGTAATGGAGCTCCTGCCTGCTCCGGGAGCCTCTGGCCGCCTGCTGCCTCCCGAGGGGGTCTGAGTTATGGAGACATCCCGCTCCCCTCTCAGCCCGTCCAGACGTCTCTCTCACTGACCTGTGCGTCTGTGGGTGGAGGGACCATCGCGGCTGCTGGAGATTCTGTCCTTGAAGCCTGCTCAGATCTGCTTGCTCCTCTCCGTGCCACGTGGCCGGGGCAGGGCTGGCCTCTGCTCCCGCCCGGTGCGCGATGGACCTTTGGGATCGATTTTTCAGGGCTCTCTAGAACAGAAATCTCCTTCACCCCGTTGCTGCGCGCCTCCACTGTTCCAGAATTTGTTGGGAGTTCTTTTTATAATTATGGGCTGTGGATTCGGAGCTAGCATATGAGTCTTTCTACTCCGCCACGTTGGCTCTGCCCCTCTCTTCTGTAAATTGTTAAGCATATGTCCAGTCCTCTTTTTTTTTTTCTTTGAGGCTTTCCTTATGGATATTTTCAAGCCATTGCTGTCTCATGTTTGTGTCTTGAGCTTTTGTCTCTGTAGTAGCTTTTTATTGACAGATTTTCGGTTTTTGCTTGTTTGCACATTTTTCCTGTTTCTTGACTTTGGACTTTATTTGGGTTCTGCTTACCTCTGTAAGTAAGAGTGGGACTGTTCCTGAACTTCAGCCTTTTATATTGTGCTGGTTTCATAACTAGGTCCAGGGCGGGGGCTGTATGTTTCTGGTGCTTCTAAGGTAGTATGATCTATGGAGAGATGTGGTCACTGCCTGTTTGATCTGCATTCTAGTCCATATCCATCTAGGGCCCCTGTTTGAACTAAGTAATGGGCAATGAATGGAGCTGCCAAATGGTACCTAGTTTGGTGTCTGGTGCTAGTACAGGAGTCTCCTGTAATTTTTCTGACCAGATGTTCAAACCTCTTACTGTTGCTGGGCCTAATACCACTGCTACTGATAACTCCAAGTTCCAAAGATGATGCATTTTCCACCATGCCAAGGTCCCAGGCAGTCTCCAACCCTAGTGTCTGCAGACAACTTTTTCTCTACTCCTAAGCTGTTCTGGGCTAGAACAATGACTGATTTTTTGTTGATTATGCCACCTAAAATTCAGTATGACAAACTTTTAGAAGTGTTTAGAGGGGAATGTTATGAAAGCTCCACAATACTGCTCACTTTACTCTGCCATCTTATAATGTTTTAAAAGTCAGAAAATTTTGCTCTCCATGGTACCTTGGACCAGATTGCATGTGTTATCGGGAAATTCAAAGCCCTCAGTGGATAATGAAAGGGGCTCATTTTCCAAAAGAAGAAGGAATATTTTGTAATTTTCAAGGTATTTGCCTAAGATATACACACTGGCAGTTATGGCTATAGAGACAAAAAGTCCTCCTTGCCTTTGTAAGTTGATGTTATGAGAATGGCAGGTGAAAGGTATAGTGATGAAACCCACTGGTTGTAAAGGATATATTCAAAGAGCAAGCTCTGAGGAGTTTTGTACCTTAAAGCAAATAGGCTGTTATGGATTTGTTAAGTGAACAACTGTATTAAAATTGCTAAAATGAACACAAAGTTCAGACTCCCATTCAAAAGTAAAAGGTGAGAGGTGTAGAGATTGTTTACTTCCCTAAAACCACAGGGGTCGAAGAATAAAAATTTTTGTCTTTAAAAATCTGAAAATTCAATATCACATTTGTATCCACAAAGCATGCACAGGAGCAATATGCTATCTTGAAACTTTGGTGAATTAGAGGCTAGCATCTCTGAGATGAATGGCTTGAAGATTAGGGTAGTGAAAAGTTGTGGGTCTGTTTTACAAATATCCTGGCAGATGACTCTGATCATGAATTTATTTATTTTTTCTTATGAAGTACATTGTAAAGATGTTTCACAACCAATGGGAGGACCCATGAGAAAGAAGAAACAAAACAACAAAAAAAGAGGTAATAGTGTGCTTCGATCTGCATTCAGACTCCAGAGTTCTTTCTTTGAATGTGGACATCATTCTCCTTCATGAAACTTCTGGAGTTGGCTCAGATGCTTGCATTGCTGAGAAGAGCCAAGTCTTAAAGTTAGTCATCACACACTGTGCCTGTTATGGCGCACAATGTTCTCCTGGTTCTACCCATTTCACTCAACATCAGTTCATAAGTCTTTCCAGGTTTTTATGAAGTCTGCCTGCTCATCATTCTTATAGCACAATAATATTCTATTACATTCATATAACACATCTTGTTCAACCATTCAATTTCTAACTCTTGGCCACCACAGAAAGAGCTGCTACAATTTTTGTATAGGTGGGTCCTTTTCCCATTTTTATAATTTCTTTGGGATACAGATCTAGAAGTGGTATTGCTGAGTCAAAGGGGATGTATATTTTTATAGTCCTTTGGGCATAGTTCCAAACTGCTCTCCAGAATGGTTGGATCAGTTCACAACTCCATCAACAATGCATTGTTGTTCCAATTTTCCCATATCTTCTCCAATATTTATCATTTTCCTTTTTTTTCAGGTTAGCCAATCTGACAGATGTGATGTGATACCTCACAGTTCCGATTTACATTTCTCTAATCAATATTGATTTGGAGTATTTATTCATGACTATAGATGGCTTTAATTTTTTCCTCTGAAAACTGCCTGTTCATATCCTTTGATCATTTATGTGATCATGAATTTAGAGATGGAAAAGGTCATGGAGGATACTGTTCCCAACCTCTTCATTTTACAGATAGGGAAACTGATTTCCAAAGAGATTAAGTGACTTGCCCAAGGTCACAGAAGTACTTCTTGACTCCAGGTCCAAAGCTCTATCACTGTCACCAGCCACCTCTGTGAAGAAAGTGTTCTATAGAACTTAAATTACTGGAGAATGAATTGTTATTCTCCTTCCTTCTCTTCTAATTCTAAATAAGACTTCTACTTCTATCTCATGATAATCCTCATCTGGGAGGATACTCTTTTACTCCCAAAATAATGGATAATTAAGGATTGCTGTGATATGAGTCATACAGCCCTATGCAAATTAGAAAGCTTCCTGACTCTGAGTGTAGTGCTCTATTACCTCACTAAAATCAACAGACTATAAACTTGCTGCAAAGTAATTTTGGGAATGAGTACAAATAGTAAAGACAAACATTTATGAACAATTTTTATTGGAGATTTTCATCATCTCTGAAAACAAAAGAAAACACTGAAGTACAGTGACTCTTAGAGGCTTATCCCAAAGGCACAGTCCTTTCTCCTTTTGATTTACATTTTCCTTTTCCTATTTGTACAAAATTTCAAATCAGCCCAGCCTTATAATTTATACAGCATATTCCAATTTTGCTATCAAGTAGAAACAGTGATTACTCTTACCTGTTGGAGTATGAGTTTGCAGTGAGGCTTTGAGGCCAGGAACTTAAGTCACATGTTTTAGAAATTGTTAATACAGTGTATGCATTTAATGGACAGAATTAAATATGCTACATCAGTTCCTGAAAATCTGGGCTATTTCCCTCCTCAAAATTTCCCTGAGATACTATGATATCTTCCACTAATACTTAAGGGGTTAATGGGACCATATATATGATGAACTCTGCTAGTGTGGTAAAGGAGAAACTAGCTTACTTGAACATTAATGAAAAGTGTATCTTTGAGTCAAGAGAGCCAAAAAAGGATATCAGGAGAATAACACATAAAAAGTCTTATTTTAAATATATCCATAACTTAAATACAAAACACAATAAAACCCACAGAGATTTACAGGTCTGAGGCTAGTATCTGATTGTCACAATAATCAAGAACATCCAAGAAAGCTGCTGACAGATACTGTCATGTCTGTATTCTGCAGCTTTCTCTGTGTGTACAGCTACATTATTTCCCCCCAAAAAATTTAATTTTTAAAATTTAAATTTAAACCCAATTCTTGCTATGTTCAGACTTTCATCTAAAGATATTACTAAGATCATGATTAGGAATAATCTTTGGGAGTTAGCATATTCCTATCTAGTAGGAAAACGCTGACAGTGATAAATTCAAGGATATTAATTTAGTTTTATTGAGATTAAGGACCCAAGTCTTTGAGTGTGTTCAAGAGAAATTACAGCAGACTCTATATTCTTTGTCCTTCTTTTTCCTGACTGGATGTAAGGAGAAAAGATTCATCATCTAGTTTGTGCTCAAGCGCTGCCTAGCTCACAGTTCATACAGAAAACCTATTTCTTGGATTAAGAAACTTCATTGTGAGACTTGAGATACAATGGTTTGGAAAGTTTCCTTAGCTTCTCCTGGGTTTGAAGTCCACGACTCTGTAGGGCGGTGAGGCCCAGTGGAGGGAGGTGAATCTGCACAAAATAAAAACACCTGTGTAAGATGCTAAAGTGAAAACCCAGAGATGGGTTTTAAAAAAAAAAAACAAACAAAAAACAAAACAGCCTGCTGGGCCAGACTCCCCATCATGAGAAAAACAAAAGAAATAAATGAGCTTTTTTTAAGAGGATGGTGGTAATGCTACTTCAATTTCAAAACATTCTTCACATGCCCTTCTTCCCTCCTCTTCCCCCAGTTTCTTATTAGATCATATCAATCTAGAGCAGGGGTTCTTAATCTGGGGTCCACGGACCTCTCCTAAGGGTTCATAGGTAGATTTCAAGGGGTTAGTGAATTAAACAAGAAAATGAAATTTAGTTTTTTTTTTTATGAACACAGGAAAGAGTCAATTTCAGAAAGAGTACATAGTTTTTACTAGATTGTCAAAAGATTCCAAAACACACAAAAAAGTTAAGAACCCCAGATCTAGAAACTAAATTGTGTTAAATGCCTTTGTGGCAGTATCATGCTTCCCAGAAACTACCAGTCACATGAGTAGGAATGCTCAGAAATTACTAGGTTTGAGTGAAATAGTGAATTAGTAACAAGACATGGAGATTGGATTGAAACTTACTGGCCTTGGATATGGAATCTGATAATGCAATCCTATTTCAATTCTTGCTGTACATTCATCTATACATTGTTTAATTAGTTCCGAATCTGTAAGCTGTTAGAATGGGAAAAATGAATTTTAAAAAAGGGTTAGCGTATTTTAATGTTACATAAAATACTTGCCTTTTAAAAAAAATTTCCTCACAGATGCAATAAATTCAATACTGATAATGGAAAAGTAATTTAGCTTAAATTTTACTGTTTTAGAAATTCCACCTGTTCATGGTTTCTCCCATTCATTTTAAATCTTCTACACAACATGAATAATGTGAAAATGTGTTGAATAAGAACGTATGTATAGAACTCATACAGATTACATGCCATCTCAGGGAGGGAGGAGGGACTTAGAGAGGAAGAAAATCTAAGACTTATGGAAGTGACTGTAGAAAACTGAAAACAAATAAATTAATAATAGTAATAAAAAAGAAATTCCACCTGAGAATGATCAAAAAGAAAGGAAATAATTTCTGCCAGGCATCCTAGACTGAGGCTTGAAAAATGGACATTTCAAATTCCAAAAATTGTCGATATGTGGTCCACAAAGGCCATTCAATTTCAAGGAATGTAATGAATGGTGGTGTTAAAAAAATATAAAACTAAGAAAAGGGGAAGAAGGGGCCAGATTATGGTGCTTACTCAAAGTTTACACTGAGACTCTGAAAAGAATTCAATTTGTATCAGCCTACCAAAGAACCTCAAAGTAACTATAGTCTGTGTCCTATGTCTGTTTTGGATATTCCAAAGGTCCTCTTGTGCTCTGGTACTGGCTGGAATGGTTGAAGACAAGTTCTAAGATAAAAACTCAGGATTCCTCTTTTGAAACACAAAGGAAAGGGCAGGTAATCTCAGATTCCCCATTATGAGAAACTATTATTGTGACATCTATTTTAGCAACAAATTGCAAAATTCTCATTTCTCTGTTGGGATTTTATGCATTTCATGAAAACTAGAAAGTTTTCACAAAGAGAAATGGCAACTCTTCTCACATGAGTGAAAGAGGTCATAGAGGGGAAAAAAGATAGCAAATATATCTAGTAAATATATAGTAAAAACAGGTTCCATAGTGCTAAGAGGCTTGATGGCTCCTCCTCCTAATCAATAGTCCATCAGGTCATTGACTCCTTGGACCAATCCAACTTCGGACAATGCCCCCCCCCACTCCAAAAAAAACCAAACCACTTCCTGAAAATGGAAAAGTTAATTTAAAACAACTCTAATTTTAATTTAATAAGCATTAACTTAAAACCTGGATTTTCTAAGTCAATAATGACTCTCCTGTATCACAACATTAATGTTATTCAATTTAATAAATATAATTTAAACCTTTTAATAAAGGTGTGCAGCAACAATGTTGCAAAGCACATTATAGGTGCTGTGTAATAAAAAAGAAATATTAAGACATCAAAGTTTCTTCCCTGAAGTAATTTACATTCTAATTAATTCAAGCAACTACTAAGCACATACAAAAGCACATACATGCAAGAAAATGTGATGAGGATTTAAACTTAGCTAGACTCTGTCCTCCAGGAGCTTGTGTTCTTCTAAAGGATGGGGGATACAAGTATTCAGTAGGTTGGGAAAGGGAGAAGAAAAGACAACACAAGGTGTTCTGGGAAAATCTGAGCATAAGCTTGAAGGAACAAGAATGATTCTGAAAAGCAAAAATTAAGACTGAATTCCAGGCATGAGTAATGGTCTATGCCAAAGAAGTGAATTTTGGTTGGAACATAGTTTGCAAAAGGGAAGTAAAATAAAGCTATAAAGCTATGCTGAAATCAGACTGTAGAGGGTTTTAAAGGCTAGGATAAGGATTATGTATTTTTCCTTAACACAATAAGGGAGTCTGAAGGTTAGTGAGCATAAAAAAAAAATTTAGATACCATATTTTAAGAAATCATGAATGGAGACCACCCAGATTTGTAAGACCCAGAGCGCAAAGTGAAAACTGTAAGAACCCACTGCTCTCCTCATGAAAGAAACCTGAAAATGAAATCTTTGACCTCATGAAGATTATTTTATAAGCTACAGGAAGAACTGTTAAGGTAATATTTACATATGTCCACTTGGAGAACAAAGTAAGTTGATGTGTCATCAAGTATAAGATTACGTGGCATAAACTTTATATTCCAAAGGAATTTTAAGAAGAATTATATTGATGGGAGACAAAGAATCACAGAATCACAATTGGAAAGGACATGACCTATGAGTCCAATCCCAACAAGGATTCTCTCTATAACACATCTGCCAAATGGACATCCAGCTTTGGTTGAAGAGCACTAGTGAGGGAAGCCCACTACCTCATGAGGAATACCAGTCAACTATTAGATAACTCTAGTTATTAAGGTTTTTCCTTTTATACAGTCCATATTTGCCTTCTTTGCAACTTTAATCCCCTTTCCTTCCTTTTCTTCTCTTGAAATGACCAAATTATAAAATGGTCCCAGGTTCTTTGTCTTATTTAAACAACCTCTATGACATTTAAAATAGGGAAACGTTTTTCTTCTCTCCAATTACAATATAAATACTTCATCATCATATGTCCCCTTCCAAATGCACAAAAGCATTTACTTTTCTACTTATATGTTTGTAATTCAGAGCTATCTACTCAGGCATGGAGCCAAGATGGCAGACAGCAAGTACTCACCTAAGCTCTTAGGCAACTCCTTCAGATACCTCTAAAATAAGAATCTGAACAAATTCTGGAGGGGCAGAATCCAATAGGAGACAGACTGTAGCAGATTCACAGCCCAGGACAGACTGGAAGGTTGATGGGAAGATTGTGTTCCATGGGGGTGGAGGAGCCTACAGTACACAGCACAGAGCATCCCCAATGCAGCAAGGTTCAGCAGGAAGCCCTGGGGTGATCTGAGGCAGCAGCAGCACTGAAGAATCTTGGACATATCAGCCCAGGACGGGAGCCCAGTGGAACAAACTAAGTTAGAGCTGCAGAGCCCCAGGTATCTGCAGTGGCTACTCCTGAGACTATCAACCTGCAGATTCAATGTCTGTCAGTCACCTACTTGATATTCCAGGAGCCAAAATGGTGGAGAGATCAGTAAATGCTCTCTCCTTGCTCCCCTTCTTGACCTTGAAAGAACCATAAAATTTTTCCCCAGAAAAATCCTGGATCAATGCAATCAGCAGAAGGGGCAAACAGTCTTGTAGCATGTGAGGCTAAGAAAATCCCTAAGGAGGGTCCCTCTTGCTGTGGTAGAGGATCCAAGCTGTCCCAGCCCTACCTCAGCGAACTGGGAGGAGATCCAGAGCCCCAGGGAGGTGGAGCCTCACAACCACCAACACCAGGACCCCAGGCATGCCTCAGCACCCCAGAGGAAAGGGGAAGACATTAGGGTAGCCGGGATCATCAATTGTTGAGCTTGCCTTTGCTCTAGCTCAGCTGAGAAGACCTCCCATGTCCAGAACACCCCTCCCCCACACTTAACAAGCCAGCTCCAGGGCTAATCTGGGGAAACACAAAAAAAGACTTCACCTGGCCTCTGCTTTCTCACACCTGTCAGCTCAGCATCAGGTTCTTTGGCTTCTAGTTGAAAGAACCACAGGCCATAATACACAAAGCCTCATCATCATGAGTAAGAAGTAAAGCAAGAAAAAAAGACCACAGAATCTTTCTCTGGGGACAAGGACCAAAACATGAATACCAAAAAAGGTCAGTACTGAGACTGTACTTCCACCTGAAACTTCAGGAGAGACTATGAACTAGTCGCAAGCACTAAGAACACTCTTGGAAGAGCTAAGAAGGATTTTAAAAGCCAAATTAGAGAAATAGAAGAAAAACTGGCCAATGATTTTAAAAGTATGAAAAAAGAATTCACTGAAGAGAACAGCTCCTTAAAAAGGAAAACTGGACAAATAGAAAAGGAAGTAAAAACTGGAGAAAATAATTCCTTAAAAGGAATAAAAAAAGAAAAGGAGATGCAAAATTTAACTGAAGAAAACAGCTGGATAAAAATTAGAATTGGGCAAGAAGAAGCTAATGACTCTATGCGACATCAAGAATCAGTCATGCAAAATCTAAAGAATGAAAAGACAGAAGAAAATAAACAAATGACCTGGATAATAGATCCAGAGTTATTTACTTAGCTCTGATCTTTTCATCAGGAATCCCTGGAAGTACCCTATTTCATTAAAGATCTATTATTTTCTGCTGCAAGATTACATTCAATTTTTCTATGTAGGTTATTTTTGATTATAATCTTGCTTTGTCTTCTGGAAAATATTCAAAGTTCTCTCCTCCTTTATGGTGACAGCTGCTAGGTCTTGTGTGAAGCTGATTACGGTCTCTTAGTATCTGAACTCTTTCTTTGAGTTGTTTGCAGAATTTTTCCTTTTTGACTAGAAGTTCTGAATTTGAGCTACAAGTTCATTCCTGGTAGCTTTCATCTGAAGTTCCTTTAAGGAACTGACCAGTGTATTCTTTCAATTTTTACTTTATTTTCCAGTTCTAATGGGTCTCAGAAGTTTCCATTTATGATTTCTTGAAATAATGACATCTATGCTTTTTGTAAGGTCAAAGCAGAAGTGGTACCTCTTGGTAGAGCACTTCAGACAAAGGTGATAAGCCTCTGCAAAGGTATGAAAGAAGGAGACTGAATAAAATTTTATGGGGAACATCGTGTAGATTGGTTATGCTGGAACATATGAGAGGGAGTCTTATGAAATTAGCATGGAAACAAAGGCTGGAGCCAGACAATGGAGGGCTTTCTATGTCAAATTAACATTTGTATTTTATTTTTGAATTGTATTTGTATTATATTTGTGAAGAGAGGAGTGACATATTTAAAACACAGATTTGATCACATCAGCGTAACAACTGTGGATGATGAATTGGAGAAGGTGCAGAGACAGGTGGCAGGGAGATCAATTAGGAGGCTGTTACACTAGCCAAGTGATGAGGGCTCAACCTGGCTGGCCATGTCAATGAAGAGAAGACATGTGGAGAGGTGAAGGCAGAACTGACAAGCCTTGGCTATTTTGGGTGAGAGAATAAAGAGTAGAGGACGAGTCTAAATTTACAAATCTGAGTGAATGGAAAGACAGTGTTGACGTCAACAGAAACAGGAAAATCTGTCAGGAGTTTTGGGAAAAGCTAGTGAGTTCTATTTTGGACTTGTTGATTTGAGGTGCATATGGGATATCTGTATAGAGATGTCCAAAGGGCAGTTGGTGATATGGAGCTCAGGAGAGAATGGGGTGCTCAATCTATACATTTAGTAGTTATCTGCTTGGAGATGACAGTTGAATTCACGGGACCTTATGAGATGCCTGAGGTGAGACTTTATGATCCTGCAAAGGAGAACAAGAAGAAATGGTCACTCAAGCATGGAGAGAACCAATACAGAGTACTCTCATGAAAACAAGAGTGGTTAGAGTAACCAGAAGGAAAAGGTGAGATCAGTGTTATATACTGCAGAGAAAAGGAAATGGATTTTGAAACAGAGAGGTGGAGTAGAGAAGCAATCAGATGAGTTCTCTCAAATTCCCCTCCAAGAGTTCTAAAATAATGCTTAAAACAGAATTCTGGAGTGGCAGAACTAAACGAAAGGTCAGTCTAAGCAAATTTATAGCCCAAGAAATCTCAGGAGGTTGTCAGGAAAGGTTTGTCTTACTAGAATGATGGTCAGGACTAGAGCAGCACAGACCGGGTAGTGCAAGCCATGCTATGGTGCCAGTGGTTGGCTGTGGACGTAATTGCACAGGGTGGCATAAATGGCTTTGGGAACTCCTAGCCCAAGGACAGTTGTGGGGAGGGTTAGGGTGCTGGACAACTGGTTGGAAGGAGATGGCAGGGGATGACCCTTTGCGGGTACTGAGTCCAGAAACCTGCTGCATTGTCCACATGTAGTAGTGGGATGCAGTTAAAAGGTCAAAAGAAGCAAAAGCACTTGCAGCCTCAGGGAAGGTGGTCCCTTACAGTTCTAGTTTCAGGATGGAGAGGAGTGTTTTTGGTCACCCACAGTGGAGTAGGGACTCTGATCTCAATTCTAAGACACAGGGAAGCACTAGTAATTGCTGCTGCATGAGAGAAGGGAACATGGTCACAATCCTAGGGCTGTGATAGAGGAGTGCTACCACTAGTGACTACAAGGAAATAAGATCCTTTCATAGTTAAAAGACCAGAGCACAGGCCAGGAGAACAGTTGATGACACCTCTCCTTAGATCTTAACAACTTGGAAGCACCAAAGACCTAAAGAACCTGAGAGCTGGCTCTGAAAACAGCAGCAAGAAAGAAGCTTGGGACAGTGTCAGAAGCAGAGCACAACTTTAACATAGGGTTATAAGTCAAGAAATAGGCTGGAAAAATGAGTGAACAACAAAATAAGAATTTAACATAATAAGTCACTATGGTGACAGGGAAAATGATCAAGACACAAACCAAGAAGACAATGTCAAAGCAGCTACAAGCAAGACCTACAAGAAAATGTGAAATGGATATACAGAATTCCTGAATGAGCTCAGAAATGATATTAAAAATCAAATAGGAGAAATAGAGGAAAAATTGGAAAATAAAGTGATGCAGGAAAACTAGGAAAAAAGAGGTTGATTTATAGTTTGATAGAAGAAGCAGCATGCATGCACATGCACACACACACGCGCAAGCACACACACACACGTCCCCCAAAGAAAATAACACCTTAAAAAACAGAATTGGTCAAATGGTAAAGGAGGTACAAAAGTCCACTGAGGAGAAGAATGCCTTAAAAAGCAGAATCAACCAAATGAAAAACGAGTTACAAAAGACCACAGAAGACAATAATTCTTTAAAAAAAAGAGAGATCTTTAAGAGAGATAATTTAAGAATTATTGGACTTCCTGAAAGTCATGATGAAAAAAGAAAAAGAGCGTAGACATCATATTTCAAGAAATTATCAAGGAACATTGCCCTCATATCCTAGACCAAGAGTGTAAAACAGAAATTTCAAAAATCCACCAATCACTTCCAGAAAAAGCTTTGAACATGAAAATTCCCATGAAAATTACAGCTAAATTCAAGAGCTCCCAGGTCAAGGAGAAAATGCCCATAAGCAGCCAGAAAGAAATAATTCAAATAGCACGGAGTCAGGATCACACGATTTAGCAGCTTCTACATTAAAAGATCGGAGAATTTGGATATGATATTCCACAAGGCAAAGGAGCCAGGATTATATTCAAGAATAACCTATCCAGCAGCAAAACTGAATATAATCATTCAGGGGGAAAATGGTCATTTAATGGAATAGAAGACTTTGAAGCATTCCTGATGAAAGACCAGAGGTGAACAGAAAATCTGACTTTCACATATAAGACTCAAAAGAAGCATAAAAAGGGAAGCATGAAAGAAAAACCCTAAGGTAACCCATGAAGCTAAAATGTTTATATTCTTATATGGAAAGATGAAAATTGCAGCACCTAAGAACTTCATCATTATTTGGGTAGTTAGAAGAATCTACACTGACAGAAAGCATGGGTGTGAGAAAAAGAAAACTAAAATTCTGAGGTGAGAAAGGGATGCATGGAGAGGAGAAGGAAGGGAGAAGAAGACTGGGGAAAATGATCTCACATAAAAGAGGAGCAAAAGGAAGAGCTTTTACAATGGAGAAGAAGATGGTGGGAATGAGGGTGGCTGGCAAAGTTTAAACCTTACTCTTACTGGATTGGCTCAAACAGGGAATAACATACATACTTGGGTAGAAAAAATCTATCTTATTCTATAGAGAAGTAGGAGGAGAAAGAGAACAGAGAAAGGAAGAGAGGCTGATAAAGGGGAGGGTGGATTAAGGGAGGCAGTGGTCAGAAGCCAAACAGACTTCTAAGGAAGGAGAGGGTAAAAAGAGAAAGATAAATAAGGAAAAAATAGGATGGAGGGAAATACACAGTTAATAATCATCTGTATGTGTGTGTGTGTGTGTGTTTGTTCTTTGTTGCCGAAGAAGACCACGCCATCAGAAAAATAATGACATGACTTGTACCTGACTTTGTTTTGAGTGAGGGAGGACTGTGCAGGTCACCAGCCTCACTTCTCCTCCAGAGCCATCTGAATCCAGTGACCAGATATTCATCAGGATGACTGGAGATGACCCAGGATGAGGCAGTTGGGGTTAAGTGACTTGTCCAAGGTCACACACCTAGTGAGTGTCAAGTGTCTGAGATGAGATTTGAACTCAGATTCTTCTGACTCCTGCACTGGTGCTCTATTCACTGCACCACCTTGCTGCCCCTTAATAATCATAACTATGAATGTGAATGGGATGAACTAACCCATAAAATGGAAGTGGATAGCAGGATGGATTAAAAACCAGCATCCAATAATACGTTGCTTGCAAGAAACACACTTGAACCAGAAGGACACACACAGGGTAAAAATAAGGGGTTGGAGCAGAATCTATTATGCTTCAGGTGAAATTTAAAAAAAAAAGCAGGAGTAGCAATCATGTTCTCAGAAAAAGTAAAAACAGACTTAATTAAAAGAGAGAAGCAGGGAAACTAATTTTGCTAAAAGGTACCAATAGACAATGAAGTAATATGAATACCTAATATACATGTACCAAATAGGATAGCATCCGATTTCTTAAGAGAGAAGTTAAATGAGTTACAGGAGAAAATAGTAAAGCTATGCTAGTGGGGGACTGCAACTTCTCTCAGAACTTAATAAACCTAACCAAAAAAAAAATAAACAGTAAAGAAGCTAAATAGATTAAACAGAATTTTGGAAAAGTTAGATATGATATAATTCTGAAGATAAGTGAATGGGAATAGAAAGAAGTGCACCTTTTTTTCCAGTTGTACATGGCACCTTCACAAAAACTGACCATGTATTTGTGCATAAAACCCTCACAAACGCAGAAAAGCAGAAATATTAAATGCAACCTTTTCAGACCATAATGCAATGAAAATTGTATTCAACAAAGGACTGTGTGAACATAAATTAAAAACTAATTGGAAACTAAATAATCTAATCCTAAAGAATGAGTGGGTCAAAGAACAAATCAGAGAAATAATAAATAACTTCATTAAAGAGAATGACAGTACTTGAGACAACATAGTAAAATTTATGGGATGCAGTCAAAGTCATACTTTGGAGAAAATTTTTATCTCTAAACACTTAAATACAAAAAAAAAAATAGAGAAAACAGCTCAATTAACTGTGCACACACAACTAAAAAACTAGAGAAAGAACAAATTAAAAATCCCCAATTAAACATCAAATTGGAAAGCCTGAAAATTAAGAGATTAATAAAATTGAAAGGAAGAAAACAATTGAACTAATAAACTAAGGGCAGGTTTTAAATAATAAAATAAACCACTGGATAACTTTATTTTAAAAAAAGAAGAAAACCACATTACTAGTATCAAAAATGATAAGTGTGAATTCCATTCACTACCAGTGAATGAAAATAATTACTAGGAACTAAATATTTAGCCCAATTACATGCCAATAAATCTGACAATCTAAGTGGAAGACAATATAAACTGCCCAGATTAAGAGGAAATCAAATATTTAAATAACTTCATCTTAGAAACAGAAAGTGAATAAGCCATCAATGAACTCTCCAAGAAAAAATCCTCAGCACAGATGGATCACAAATGAATGCTATCATATATTTAAAGACCAATTAATTTCAATAACATATAAACTATCTGGAAAAACATGTAAAGGCGTTCTTCCAAATTTCTTTTATGATACAAACATAATGCTGACACCTAAACCAAGAAGAGTAAAAACAGAGAAATAAAACTATAGACCAATTTCCCTAATGAATATTGATGCAAAAATTTTCAATCAAATACTAGGGAAGGCAATTATAGCAATATGTCACAAAGATTACTATGATCAGGCAGGATTTATAGTAGTAATGCAGGGCTGGTTCAATATTAGGAAAACTATTAGTGTAATTGGTCAATAACAAAACCAACAAAAACCTCAACAGAAGCAAAAAAACCTTCTGACAAAATACACTATTCATTCCTGTTAAAAACACTAGCAAGCATATGAATGAATGGAGCTTTACTTAAAATAAGTAGCATCTATCTAGTACTATCAGCAAGCACTGTCTGTAATGGGAACAAGCTAGAATCCTTTCCAGTAAGACTAAGGTAAAGCCAAGAATGTCCATTAACTCCGCTATTATTCAATATTGTTCTAAAAATGCTAGCCATAGCAATGAGACAAAAAGAAAGAAAGAAAGGAACTGAAGAAATTAGAACAGGCAATGAAGAAACAAAACTATCAGTCTTTGCAGATGACATGACAGCATACTTAGAGAATTCTAAAGAATCAACTAAAAAATTAGTTAAAATACTTAACAACTTAAGCAAAGGTGCAGGAGATAAAACAAACTCGTGTAAATCTATAACATTTATACATATTACCAACAAAGTCCAGCAGAAAGAGATAAAAAGAAAAACTCCATTTAATATAACTGCAGAAAATATAAAATACCTGGGAGTCTACCTGTCATGACAAATCCAAGAACTATATGAACACATTTATAAAAGACTTTTCACAAAGTCAGAATGAAACAATTAGAAAAATAATAATTGCTCATGGGTAAGCTGAGACAATATAACAAATTGACATTTCTACCTATAATTTACTTATTCAATGCCACACCAATCAAATTACCAAGAAATTATTTTACAGAGCTAAAAATGGGAAGGTGGCTTTGCAGTAACGGACCTCAAACTGTATTTCAAAGAGATAATCATGAAAACAATCTGGTACTGGCTAAGAAATAGAGTAGTGGATCAATGGAAAAGGTTACATACACCACATGCAATAGTAAATGACTTTAGTAATCTTGACTAACCCAAAGATAACAAGATTTTGTGACAAGAAATCACTATTTGAAAAAAAAATTGCTCAGAAAACTGGAAAGCAGTTTGGCAAACTAGGTATAAACCAGTATCTCACACCGTATACCAAAATAAGGTCAAAATGGATACATGATTTAGACATGAAGGGTGATACCATCAAATTAGGGGAACATGGAATATTTTACCTCTCAGATTCATGAATGAGAAGAATCTATGACTAAAAAAGAGATACAGAGCATTACAAAACATAAAAGATCCTTTTTTAATATAAATTTATTTATTTAACTTTTTACATTCATTTTCACAAGATTTTGGGTTCCAAATTTTCTCCCCATTTGTCCCCCTCCCCCCACCCCAGAACATCCAGTATTCTAATTTCCCCTATCACCAATCTGCACTCTCTTCTATCATCCCTCCCTTCTCTTGCCCCATCTTCTCTTTTGTCCTGTAGGGCCAGATAACTTTCTATTCCCCATTACCTGTATTTTTTATTTCCTACTAGCAAGAAAATACTTGACAGTTGTTCCAAAAACTTTGAGTTCCAACTTCTCCCCATCCATCCCTCCCCACCCATTCCCTTTGGGAAGGCAGGCAATTCAATATAGGCCATATCTGTGTAGTTTTGCAAATGACTTCCATAATAGTCGTGTTGCGTAAGACTATATTTCCCTCCCTCCTATCCTGCCCCCCATTGTTTCTATTCTCTCTTTTGATCCTGTCCCTCCCCAAGAGTGTTGACTTCAAATTGCTCC
>CM053772.1:74405166-74472025 GCA_028658325.1 Potorous gilbertii | reverse complement strand
GCTCCTCCATGACTCGAGCCCATGGGGTATCTATTTCAGATATTTGGGATACAGAGGCTTTGACTCCTATGTCTTTACCTGATGGTAAGCAGACCTCTTCGTCGTCAGAGACGAATGGCGGAATTATCTTCTCAAGAAAATAACCATCTATGGTCTTAGTTTTTTTCCCTTTTCTGGGCATTTTCCCAGCCAGTTACTTGACTTTTGAGAGCCCTCTCCACCCCCTGGCTTAGATCCACCCCGCTAGTGCTTGGAGTGTGAGATTCAAATGCTGCTCCCCAGCCTCAGGGCTTTTGGCGGCAGGCCTGACTGCTCTTCCGTGGGAGCTTATCTGCTCGTTCTCAGGTGGGGGCAGGGCTGCCTCTCAGGCTCAGTTCCCTCAGGGGGTTTATACGGAGAACTTTTGTAACGGAGCTGCGGTTGAGCTCCAGCCTGCTCTGCCCGTAGCTGCATCTGCCGCAGTGGCGGCCTCCCAGGGGGTCCGAGTCCTGGAGATCCCCCGCTCCCCTCTCAGCCCGTCTCTCTCACTGACCTGTGCGTCTGTGGGTGGAGGAACCTTCGCAGCTTCCGGAGATTCAGGTCCCTGACTCCTGCTTGGGTCTGCTCACTCCTCTGAGTGCCGCGTGGCCGGGGCGGGGGAGGGGAGCACCGGGCCGAGCAGGGCCCCGCTCCAGTCCAGGGTACCTTTGCGGTCGGTTTTTCAGGGCTCTCTGCAACGGAAATCTCCTTCACTGTGTTTCTGCGTGGCTTCCACCGTTCCAGAATTTGTCAGGAGTTCTTTTTACAGGAAATCTATGGGCTGTGGGTTCGGACCTAGCATAGGTGAGTCTTTCTACTCCGCCTATCTTGGCTCTGCCCCCTATCTCATTACCTTTTCAGGGATGTTAGTGAAAATCTGTTCCTGTTTACTCACTGTTTGCACAGAGATTCCGTTTGCCCGTTCCATCAGCCAATTTTCTGGCAGACATTATTGGGGAGCAGCCTAATGGAAATGAAGAAGAAAGAATCCTGCCTACACCCAGCACCATGCAAGGTAAAGAAATCAATCTTGTCAGTAATTTGCTCTTTCAGAATGATGTTGTAAATATATTTGTGTTAAACATAAACATAAATAACAATTCTATGAACTAAGAACATTTCAAACAGTTTGTAAATGCCATTTTACCTAATAATCTCCTCCTGCTGTCTCTGGGACTTGGTCCCCTCTGTTGTATAACCTCTCCATTGGCATCTTTCCTCTTGCCTACAATCATATGCAGATCACTCTGTTGAAAGTGTTTATCACAATACAATTGACCTTTCTCACCATTGACTTTTTAATGATCTCACTCTGGTTTATTTGTTTATATGCTAAGCTTTGAGATCTTTTCATCATTTGTTTTACTGCATTTAAAAAATTCTGAACAGACATCAGCTAGAATAAGCACTTCCATACACACAGTAGAATAGAGAGAGTTGTATATGAAACTGAAGCTTTATGGAGTACAGCTTGCTTTTCTCTCTTACGTGTATAATAAATTCAGTGTCATTTTCAAAGTTGTCCTGGTTGTCTGTGATTGCTTTGGTCCCCTTTTGTGTATTTCAGAAAACGTTTCAATGATCCATTTTTCTTTTTCTTTTTGGAGGGAACCCTTTCCCTAGCTCCCCTCTCCCTCCCTACTTTCTGCCTCACCTCCCCAAAAAAAAATTTGAGAAAAAGGTAACAAAACCTACAAAACCTTTGTAATAAATATTCCCAGTTAAGCAAAGTAAGTCCCTACATTGACTGTGTCTGAAAATGTATGTCTTATTCTGCCATGTAATTCCCTCTCCTCTTTGTCAGGAGATGGGTAGCATTCCTTATCATCAGTTTTCTGGAATCCAGTCACTGAATTAACTGGAGTTCTGTCACTGTTGTTTGTCTTTACAATGTTTTTATCGAGGAAAGTGTTCTCTTAGTTCTCTTTACTCTAGTTGAGTTCATATAAGTCTTCATAAGTATCACTCTCAATTCATTCTCACCTCTGATATCTAATATGTTGCCAAGTACTGTCAATTCTACTTTTCTAAAATCTCTCATCAACACCCCTTCTCTCTGCTGACTCTGCCACCCCTCTAGTGTGGGCCCTCATCACCTGAGGTCCTATGATGATAGCTAATAAAGTAGTAGTCTTCTCGTTGATGTTACTGCCTCGAGTCTCTCCCAACTCCAGTCCACCTTCCACTCAGTTGCCAAAGTGATTTTTCTAAAACTTTGGTCTGTCCATGTCACTCCCTTACTCATAAACGTTAGTGACTCTGTACTGTGTCAAGGGTCAAATATAAAACACTCTTGGCTTTTAAAGCCCTTCATAACCTGACCCTTCCTACTTTTCTAGTCTTCTTGCCCCTTACTCGCCTCCATAAACTCTACAGTGCATTGACATTTGCAGTCTCTCATCACCTCATAGCTGGACTATTGCAGTAGCCTGTTGGTCAGTCTACCTGTCTCAAGTCTTTCTCCATTCCAGTCCATCCTTCATTCAGCCACTTGACTTTCCTAAAACCATGTCCAACCATGTGACTGCCCTGCTCAGTAAACTCCCGTGGTTTCCTGTTACCTCCAGTATCAAATATAAAATCCTCTGCTTGGCACTGAAGCCCTTCAGAACCTAGCCTCCTTCTACATTTCCACTCCTTACTCCCTGATGTACTCTTCAGTCCCGTGACAGGACCTCCTGACTGTTCCACAAATAAGACACTCCCATCTCTTGTCTCCTGGTGTCCCCCATGCCTGGAATTCGTTATCTCCTCATCTTCCTCCTGGCTTTCCTGGCTTCCTTTACCTCTCAGGTAAAATCCTGTCTTCTATAGGAAACATTTCCTTATCCTTCTGTCTCTTAATTATTTTCTACTTGACCCCTATATAACTTTTTTGTGCATAGTTGTTTATTTATTGTCTCGCTGAGGTCAAGAACTGACTTTTGCTTGTTTTTATTCCCAGTACTTAGCAGAGTGTCTTGCACATACTAAGTGCTTAGTAAATGTTTATGAATTGATTGACACTGACCTCCTTGCCAATTCCTTGAAGAAAACATTCCCATCTTCCAACTATGATCAGTTTCATTGCCTCTTCCCTGGCCTTGTTTCCCCCTTCATCCCTATCTCCTAGCTTCCTTGGCTTCTTTCAAATCTCTAGAGTCCCATCTTCTGCAAGAAGCCAACTTCCCGGTCATTTTTAATGTTTTTTTAATTTTAATTTTGGAAGTACCTTCAAGTTATCCTATATATATATATATGTATATATATATATATATATATATATATATATGCACATGTATATTTTGTTTGGACAAAGTTGTTTGTCTGTTGTCCTCCCCATTAGATTGTGAGCTTCTTGAGAGCAGAGACTGCTTTCAGTTTTTCTGTTATTTCCAGTGCTTAGCATAGTGCCTGAAAAATAGTAAGCACTCAACAGTTTCCTGACTTGACTTACTAGATTTCTGTGAAAATCCATCCCATTTGTATTTATCACACTGAGATAATACTCCATTACATTACTATACTCTAATTTGTCCATTCATTCTGCCAGTTGATAGGCATCCTCTTAACTTCCTGTTCTTGCTAAAACAAAGAGAACAAAGAGAACTGCTGTAGTTTTATATACATACATATATATATATATATATATATGTATATACACACACACACATATCCTTTTCTTCTTTCATTCATCTCTTTGGGGATGTGTACTTAGTAGTGCTATTGCTGGATCAAAGAATATGCACACTTAGTGACTGAGCTCCAAATTGCTTTGCATAATGGCTAGATTAGTCATTAGCCAAGGCATCGACGTTCTGTTTTACTAAAACAATGGCCATTTTCTTTTTTGATCATCTTTGCCAATTGATAGGTACAAGGCAGAACCACAGGACTGTTTTAATTGTATATTTCTCTAATTATTGGTGATTAGGAATTTCTTTATGAGGTTGTTGGTAGCTTTTATTTCTTTTTTGAGAATTGCCTGTTCATAGTTTTTGACCAGTTATGTCTTGAGGAATGCCTTTTTCTTGTAATTTTGAATTAGTTCCTTATATATCTTGGAGCTGAGGTCTTTATCAGAGAACCTTTATGCAAAATTTTTTTCTCAATTGAATATTTCCCTTGTAATTTTAACTGCTTTGGTTTTGTTTGCCCCTAGTTACTATCCTATTTCTCTCCTTTATTTTACTGCCAGTCTTAAATGATCTGTGTTCATTTCTTCATTCCTGTTCATTTCTTTAAGCCCCACGTAATCTATTTTTAGTTCTCATTATCCCCAAGCCTCTTTCCCCTTCTGCTTTCCTATTTTTGTCCATGGTACTGCTAGCCTTCTTCCTGTTGCCTGAACTTCAGAACCTTACAGTTAATGCCCCTCCTTTACCCCTGTGCCTAATTAATAACTTGGTCCCATTGTTTCTCTCTACTATCTCTACCGTACTTCTTCCTTAGCTGCCTTTGCCTTAGTTCAGGTCTTATTACTTTGTATCTGCACTATTATGGTCTAAATATTCTTCCCACTTGTAATTGTTCTTCTCTTCAAACCAGAACAAGTCCTGTATGCTAATGCTGTATTTATCTTCTGAAAATACCATTTTGCTCATATTACTATTGTGTTCCAGAAATTCAAATAGCTTTCCGTTGCCTACGTGATAAAGATCAGATTTCTGAGTAGCATTCAGGGCTCTTTATGATCTAAACTCAATGGTCTTTTTACAATCTTATTTCTCTTTATTCCCCTTCACAAATGTTCTGCTTTAGTCAGATCAGTCTACTCACCAGTACATTCTCACCTCTGCACCCTTGTGCACATTATTTTCCTTACCTGAAATGCAATTTTCCTCCTCTTCCACCCGTATGAATTCCACTCAGTCCTTCAAGACTCAGCTTAAGTCATATTATCTCCCTGACACCTTCCCTAAACATCCCTTGGCCCTCCCTCTAAAATCACATTACTTTTTAATCTGTCACTTAAGACCTAATCAGGTAAACAAGCCAATGTCTCCACATCTAGAATATTAGATCCATGAAAGAAAAAACTATGCCTCTGTCTTAGTTTTATATCTGCATGTACCCTTTGGATACAGTGTGGTATGGTGTCATTGTCCAGGTGGGCCTGAGTGCTGCCAGGACCAGATTCAAATGTAATTGGAAGTTTTTAACAAAATAAAATACAGCATAGGTACTGTTAATTTGTGCTTTTCATAAGTCAGCACGTGGCCCACAGGGACCACTTCTATTTGAATTTGACATCACTGGTGTAGTGGATGGAGGGTTGGCCTCAGATCCATACAGTGCTGGATCCCAGCCTTATGCTTGACATGTACCAACTCTGTGGCTATAAGCAAGTAATTTAATTTCTCAATGCTCTGGACAATTCTCCAAGACAGAGTAGGTGTCATCTTAAATCGGTAGAGGGAGTTTTCTCATTAGGATGTTCCCTGTATCAAAGAAATCATGGGTCTAACTTTATCCCTATATACTGTACCTTAAATGCTTCACTAAATAGCTTTTGAATAATAAGAAAATTCTTTTCAAAGAGCTTCAATAGTCTATACAACAGAGATATACCATTGGGAAAGCTTTGTTAAAAGCACATTTTAACACATCAACTCTGGATCTACTTGTTTCAGTGTCATCATCCTCTCTTGCCAATTCACAAGCTATCACAGACCTGCAAAATGATCCCATCATTCAGAAATACGGATACGAAAAGGTTGGTTTGGTCAGATGCCTATTGACCAAAGAAGAGATGAAAAAATTTGACTTTCCACTCCAAGGTTGGTTGAGATTACAATGGGCATGGTGGTAGAAATATATAAAAATCAGAAAGTTATCTTAAGAAGTAGAGTGTTTATGTTTGATCTTCTTAACTGCTGTGTATAGACTCTGTCTCCATCCATTTTCTTTTACCAATAACAGTAATGCGTTAATGGAACTTGAAGGCTGTGTCCATAGGGACATGGGACAAAGTTAAACTGAGCATTTCCCCTGATTTTTAAACCTATTTTAGTCCCTGTTAAGTCCCCTTTTTATCTTGGGAAGAAGTGTTTTTATGGACTGTTCCTCTTCTGTGAATACTAGCATAAAAATTCACTGTGGTGACAAGTGACAGTGGGAAAAGAAGTTACATGGGCCAGTGTTTCAAATAAAGGGGGAATGTTTATGCTTTTTGTGGCATTTGTAAAAGATGGGCAGACTTTCCCCAAAAGCCACTGTTTCTTTTACTCCAGGAATAAGTGATTTTTATGTTGCTTTCATGACCACAATGTTGCAGGTGAGAAATCAAGTAGAATGCCATAGTGGACAGGTGTAAGGTGACCTTTCGGACCACTCAGGGTAGCACCAGTTGTAGTATGCAGGATCTCTTGTTTTTCTTGCTAAATTCTGTGTGTCTGTTTTAGACAGTTGAACATCATCCTCTCTATAGTTTTTTTGTACACAGTTTTTGTTTGTTTGTTTGTTCATCTCCAGGTTTGGCTAACTGTAAAAACTTCATTTCCACTGAATGTGTTGGTCCAGTAAGCAACAGCAGCCCTCTTTTTGGCCTAGACTGTGAAATGGTATGAGATAAATCTCATTTTTATAATGACTTCTCAGAAATAGATGTTGCCATCCCAAAGGACAAGAATTCACTCTTGGTAGAAGGAAGCAAAGCTTTTTTGATGGATTCAAGTTTAATGCAGAAAATTAGGTTTTTAAAATCTTTGCTTATGGGATTTGGGTACCAGAAACATGAAGGTCCTAGCATGGTAAAAAGCACTAACACTGAACTGAGGTCTTCTGACTGAGAGTCCTGGCAGCACTGCTTACTAGTTATATGACCTTGGACAAGTCTCAGAGCCTCATTTTCCCTTTTTTATTAAGGTAAGAATATTAATATTTATAATACCTACCTTATGGGGCTATTATAAGCTATTACTAACGTTAATACTTAAAAAATAAAAAAAATTACCTTGCTGCTTGTTTTCAGCAGACTTAAGGCTGCAAGTTACATTAGTTGGCTAACATTTCTTTTACAAAGGAATTATTTACATACAACCACAAGAGGCGTATTTACTTCTTTTTATCGTTTTGACAGAGAGCTTTCTGTTTTACTTTGTACACAATTGCGGATGACGCAGTATAGCGGATAGGGTGCTGGCATTGAAGTCAGGGGAGAACTACCTCACATGCCTGTTGTCATTGCTACTGTTATTCCAAGAAGACATTTTTACAAGTACAGAATGAAGAGTAAAAAATTGTCCTGGATCTTCTGTGTATGGCTTTCTGTGTCCCCGGTTCCCATTACAGAGCAGGCATCTGCTTTCTTTGGTGGGGAGATAGGATCTCCTTTTTCCTAGTCTTCCTCTAGCAGAGCCTTTACAATGCAGTTATGTCATGCTGGTTTTTATCAATGTAATTTTCAGAAACCCCTCCTTGATTTGACTTTTCCCACCTTGATATCCACAAAGTAAGTAGACCAGGTCATCATATTTAGAATAGCAGGAAACAGTGACCCACATAGGTACAGCAGACTGACTGTGTTCTTGGTTTTTCAGTGCCTTACACCAAATGGGAATGAACTCACACGAGTCTCGTTGGTTGATGCAAAAGGTCGTTGTATCATGGATGAGCTTGTCAAACCTGACAACAAGATTCTCAACTACCTCACCAGGTAAATACCTGCAAATTGACTTGTAACTTTTCCCAACCCAGGTCAGATTGGATTTGATAGAAACTTTTATAGGAAGAGGCCTGGAGCTTCTGTGGAGTTACATGATTTAGCTTGCTAGTATATAAAGTTCCATAGAGAAGAAATTTGGACTGCACCACATCAGTCACATTTTATATAACATTCTTACACTTTTCTCCCTATAATCCTCTTGTGAACTTAGACCAGTGAGAAATTGCTAGCTTCCATGAAATCTTATAATAGTCATTTTAGCACTAGTTTTCATTAAATGGTGCTGTGCTATCTAACAAGACTCCTTTTCTGGAAATTTGAAATTCATCACATTGCATGCAGTTTCTGAGTTGACTTAAAACTTAGTCTGCCAGTTAGAACAAACAGATTTTCACCAAAAGTATCCAGAATAAGTACATTTTTTTTCTGTTCAAAGATTCTGAATTAATGTACCACATAATATGCTTGATTTTGGAACTCCTGAAGCATTATTAAAAAGAAAATGCACAATGAAATGTTTTTGTTGTTTTGTCCATTAAAGATGTACTTGTGCGAATGGTGGGGGTCACCAAGGCTGAGACTGTACATAGAGAAGGACAGAGCTTGGGAGATCCCTACATTTAAGGGATGAAAAAAACAAAGGAAGCAGTGAAGAAAATATAATTAGTTGGGAGAGCTAGGATGGAAATCATGTAGTGATATGAAAGCAAGGGAGCCAAGTGTTTCAAAAAAGAGTATCTGATATATAATAGTAGACAACCGTCAAAATTTGAGAAGCAGCCTTGTTAGCTGTTGACTGTAGTGACTTACATTTCTCTTTATAAGGACAGTCTCTGTGGTAATAATGCTTTTCTCAGGAAACATTTCAAGGTTAGAGCTGTGGGGAATGAAACTGGCTACTCTCATGACCTCCATCTTTTTGCTTTTGTGGAAAGGTTCTCAGGCATCACACGGAAGATTCTTAAACCTGTGACCACAAAACTTAGAGATGTCCAGGCCAAGTTAAAGAAGCTGCTCCCACCAGATGCCGTGCTAGTGGGCCATTCCTTAAATGCAGACCTTCAAGCCTTACAAGTGTGTATCTGTTTGGGGACTCCATTTTTCTGTTATGTCCTGTGTCGTCCTCTTATTGCCTCTGCTTTCTCGCCTCCTCCCCCCTGAGCACTCCATTTAGCTATTATTTTAGAAGGTAAAAAATGGTTTTATTTTCCTTCCACAGATGATACATCCCAATGTTATTGACACGTCATTGCTTTTTGTCAGAGATTTGGGACGAAGGTTTAAGCTCAAATTCTTAGCCAAGGTTGTTTTAGGGTAAGTTTATGACAGTTTGAGTTGTTTTACACTACAGTAGTTCCCTGTATGGACACATTCAAATAGGACAGAATATTTCCAGTAATAATTGTTCTTCAAATTTAGAGTTCTTTAAGGTTTGTAAAGTGCTTTACACATGTTATCTCATTTAGTCCTTGCGCTAATTTTATCCCCATCTTACACATGAGGAAACTGAGCCATATAGAGGTTAAATGACTTGCCCAGGTCACAAAGCTAGTAAGTATCTGAGGCAGGATTTGAGCCAAAGTCTTCCTGACTCAAGCCCTTGTTCTCTGTTCACTGTGCCATGCTGCCAAAGCAGTGCAATGTGATTCATGTAATGAACTGGAAATGCGCACCTCTCATTTTGTATTTGAATTGTGCTTAGTGCCATACACATCTCTTGGGAACCCTTTAGGGTAGGCAATAATGGACTAAACTATGATTGAGTTGGATGGGAAAAAAAAGTATCAAAGTTGACAAAATATTTCAAAATCCCACCATTTTCAGCCTCTAAACTGTGACAAGCAGCATCTGTTGACATGCCTGCTGTAGATGTGGGCCCTTTTAGTTATTTCATTTGAATCACTGAGATTCCACATGCAGCCAGAAAACACAGAAAAAAATATCAGCCAGAGGGACCTTCTTCAACATGGACCTTTTATTGCCAAATGTTATTAGCCTGTGATTCTGTGTTAATAATCTTTTTTTTTTCTTACTTCCTTTAGGAAGGAAATACAGTGCCCTGACAAGGTCGGCCATGATTCTATAGAAGATGCTCTAGCAACCCTTGAACTGGCTCAGTATTTTATTAAACATGGCCCAAGGAAGGTTAGTACTTAGTACTTTAAGTCTAACTAATATTTATATGCTTTTTAAAACTAGAATGAATTGTAAATCATTACCTTTTTAAAAAAATCAGTACGTACATGCTTTGGTTTTATGTCACTTTAATTTCCTGATACATTCCCTCGCTTCTCTTCTGTCTCCCAGAGTACCATTCTTTATCAAAAAAAGGAAAAACAGTTCAGGAAACATTATTCACATGTCAGCCATATATAAAATTTTAGGTAGTGTTCCACTCCCATAGTCCCCTACCTTTGAAAAAAAGGGGGAAGGAAGAGCATTCTTATATCTTGATAATAATTACATGTTATTCAGTTTTGATTTGGGGGGGGTCGTGTTCCTGGCCTTTATATTGTCATAGGTGTTATTTCCTGGTTATCCTTGATTTTGCATGAGTTCCAGTGCTTTTCTATATTTTGCATCTTCTTGATTTCTTGCATCACAGATTCTATTCATTCTATTCAGGTTCTATATGTTTGACTGTTTCTTATGTGGTAGTCATCTATTATCTCTCTTTCTTCACTCCCCCCCCCCAAAAATTGCTACTGCATTTTCAGTTCTTTAATTCTACTTTCTAATTCTGTACTATTACTAGCTACTAATACTATTACTACTACTACCTTGTTTCCAATGCTTTGCTTGTATGAAAAATATTTTGACATATGTAGGACATTTCTTTTTGTCATTGGCCTCACTGGAGAATATACCTAGCATTGGGATCCCTGAGTCAAAGGATATGGACATTTTAGTCACTTTCTTAGCCTAATTCCAAATTGCTAGCAGAACTGAACATTGCTCTAACTATTCTGGAAAGCAGTGTATCAGCTTTTTCCCACAACTCTTCTGAAATGGACTATTTCTGTCTTTTCTTATTTTTGCCAGTTTCTTAGGTATATGCTAAAACTCTGAAGGGTTTTGATTTGCATTGTTCTTATTAGTTATTGGAAGCAGTTTTTCATATGATTGTTGACAGTTTTCAGTTCCTCTTTTGAGAACTATTTGATCATTTCTTTTGACCACTTATCCATTAGGGATTTCTTTTGGTCTTATGGATTTGTGTTAGTTGAATTAATTAGTGAAAAAGCATTTGATAAGCACTTATTATGTGCCAAGAACTTGGAATGCAAAAGCAAAAGAATACAGTCATGGAACTTAAGTTCTCTTCAGGAGATACCCCATATAAGGAATTTTCGATGTGAAATACATAGAAAGGATGGGAGGTCAAAAAAAAGTCCAGAGTCCTTATCCTGAAGGGGACTGCCCTGCTGCCATCATTGAGAAGTGGGAAGTGGGTCTGAGGAACAGTGGAACTGGGATTCTGGCAGGGGTGGAATGGAGGTTCAGTATTTGGCAAGGAGCCATAAAAAAGGTCAGTGGACTAGAAAGTGGAACTTAAGAGCCCTGGGGGAGTGGGAAGTGACACCGCTTGGCTGGCTAGCTTTATATACTGTATACAGAGTGTGTATGTGTGTAGTGTATTTAGTGTATGTGTATACATATGTACCTAGAGGTCATTTCTTATATATCTTGGATATCAGACCCTTCCTTATCAGACATATTTGATGAAAATACTTATTTCTCATTCATCTCCTCTTATCCTAGTTGCATTGATCTTATTAGCATTAAAATATTGCAATTTCATGTAATTGAAATTGTCTGTTTTGTATTGCCACTTTACCTGTTTCATCAACTTTATTTTTTAAACTAGAATAGAATTTTGTAAGGGTGATTTATGTTAACCACAAAAATCTGTCTTTAAGCACTTTTCAGGAATCTTAGGATCATTCTCTTGATCTTAGAGTAGCATTTAGTGTAAGACAGACCAGTCAGCTATTTATTGAATCTCTGCATTTCTTAATAGGACATACTTAAGGACAAGAGAGTATTTCATTTTTGTCTTTAATTCAATTTTTTTTTGTTTTTATCTTTTTGTTTTAATCAAAAACGTTTTTTCTCTCCCTTCCATGTACCCTCCCATTGAAATAAAAGAAAAACAAAACCCTTGTAACAGATAGCATAGTCAAGCAAAATAAATTCCCGCATTGGTCATTCCCCTTTCCTGCCATAAATGTGTGTGTGTATTTTCTCCTTGAGTCCATCCCCTCTCTGTCAGGAGGTAGGGAACATGCTTCATCGTGGCTGCTGCTGTGTTCAGTCTTTCAAAGTTGTTTGTTTTAACAGTGTTGTTCACAGAAAGAAGCAAAAGACATTCTATCCTCAAGGAGTTCACAATCTAATAGGGGAGAGAACATACAAAAAAATATATTATGCAAAGCAAACTATATACAGAAAAATAGACGACAATTAACCGAAGGAAGAAACTGAAATTAGGAGGGGTTGGGGAAGGCTTCCTGTAGAAAGTAGGATTTTAATTGGGACTTAAAGGAAGACTGGGCAATTGGATGGGAGTGGAATTGAATTGCCCAGAAAGTAGCATGCAAGACTGGTTCTGAGCAGGAAAAGATGAAAACTCATCTGTCAGAGCTAGGAGACACACCAAGTGGTTGTGGTGATGGAAAGCTGAGGGTGAGGACTGAAGTGGAAATGGTATGGTGAGGAAGTATCATGTAGGCCTGGTCCTAATAAAAAATAAGGTGAAAGCCCAACTTATCAGATAGAGACAGAATGGGAGGGTGCTTCCATTGTTTGTTGAATCAGGGAACAAGGGGCCGCCTTATGATGCAGTCTTACCAATGAAGGCACACCTTATAAGACCAATTTGGAAAGTAATATTACAGGTTATAATGATGCTCCATCTAGTGCAGGAAATAAGCACACTGGAGAGGATCCACAGTTGTGTTCCACATAGAGCCAGAAGGTATTTCAGGGCTGACTTGTGAGAAAGAGCTTCTAAACCACAGAGTTGGGTACCTACGTCTTTTTTATTCCTCATATGGAGACATCTTCTGTGTAGATAGTTACCTTCTTTCTGCCACATCTTACTTCTTGTCAAACCAAACTGTACCTCAGTGCAAGATTAGACAAACAGCATGAGGAAAACTAAGAACAGTTAGAATAGGGTTTGGCCGAACTCTATAATTTTAGTGACCAAGAAGAGATGGGAAAATTCACTTTCCCTTCCTTCTTTATAGAGGTGGAATACTGCATACATTGTTAGGCTTGCTTGATAATGTTGGGTTTTTCTGAGCTGCTTTTTCCTCTCCTTTTTCCTTATTTCAAGGAATGGTGCACTGGAGAGGGAGGGATATATTCAGAAGCAAAGGATGATATAAAAATTAAAGATACCAATAAAGTTTTAAGAATAGGAGTTTGGAAATCCAAAGGATTTTTAGGAGAGACACAAATTTGTGTCCCATCCAGAGTAACTACCAAGAACAGGTAAGTTATAAATATTACAGATGGACAGAGTGGCATTTCTAGTACTAAACAAAATAAGACTTGTTTTTCTTTCTGAAGCTATAAAAGTGAGTCTAGTAAGGATTTTATTATGTTTTCCAAGAGAAGCAATTTCCTCTCCCAGAGACCTGGTTGCACATTCAGTGCAAAAATACATTTTAAGTGACTAACTAGAGTATAAATGAGCCAACCAAAATTGGCATCCCTTTTCACTGAGCCCTACATTGGCATTTCCTTTACATGTGTAACAGCATGGGCTTCTTGTGACAGATTGGCATCTCTAGTTAGGCAAATGAGAAACCATCTGTTGAATTGTCAGCCCAGCATCTGAAAAAGAAGGGGTATCCGTTGAATCTTTCTGGTTTGCTTTATCCTTCCTTCCCTCCCACCTCACTCCCACCACCACCTTTTCTTTTTCCTTTTTTGCTTAAAAAAAATGCAGGCTGTCTAGCTGGAAACTATTCTATAACAAACATCCCAAGAAACTGGTGGGTTTCCCACTCTTTCTTTCCTCAAGATTGCAGAGATGAAGCTGGATACAGCAGTTAACTCCCAACAATTTCTGGCAAGTCCAAAACAGAGAAACACACTGCCCTTGTGCCCCAGTGGACCCTATAAAGAAGCAAGACCCTCAACAGATGCAACATGGCAGAAGACTGCAGGGTAACTTTTTGATCCTTAGGCAAATGGGGAAAAGTAGAATGAGGGTGGAGATTACCCACTTAGTGTCGTTTCCCAAGGTGTTGCAAGGCAGGATTTTGTAGTGGAAAGGATACTGATTCCAGAGGACACATGAATAAAGCATTCCACTCACCTCCTAGCAGGGTGGTCATTTTGGATATGGCCAGTGTAGGAATTTGTTTTACCTGACTGTGTATTTGTTACAGTCATTTCTTTTTCTTCTTTCTCCTCCTCCAGAGGAAGTAGTGGGAGGAAGAAGGGAACAAGTGGAAAGATGGATATTAATTGAAAAAATAAAGAGCACAGGATTTGGAATTAGTGGACTCAGGTTGACATCCTGATTCTATTATGTATAGCTTTGTGACCTTGGGCACCTTTGTTGCCCTCAGTTTCCTTATTAGCAGTATAAGGGGTTTGAACTAGATGATTTACAGTTTTAGATCTTATGCCCATAGAGTTATTGCAGGGTACTTATAATGTCATTATCTCCTGAAAATAGTTTCTTAAACGATCATGCAAATTCATGCCAGATGACTTGGGCAGAACCAGTAGGACAAAGGTATAATGACTACAGTAATATAAATGAAAAGAATTCTAAAAGAAAGCCAAACTCTGAGCGACTATAAGCATCAGTTTGACCCCAGAGAACAGGTCCTGAAACATATCTCTCATCTTTTCATCAGAGAAATAAAGAGCTACAGGACATGGTGTTGTATACATTTCTAGGAGGAGGAGGCATATTCACAAATGACTGCCATGTAAAAAAGTTATCAGTAAAAATGATAGTTCAGTAAGTGTGTTTTTAAGCACATTTTGTTTTTGACATCTGATGGTTGTTCCCAAGTTATGTTCTACTCAGAAAGTTACACATTCAAAGGCATTTGTGTAAAGGCAAGCGAAAAACTGGTGAGAGACCAACATGACTGTTTAATGCACTACCCAGGAGCCTCAGTTCCTTGCAACTGGGTCTGCCTTAGCCCTGATCACATTGACTGGATTGCAAATAAATGTCAGTTCATATTTTGCAATAACATAAATGCCTTTCTGGGAGCTGATTAAGGCTTCAGAAGGATATTCCATTCCTCCTTCCACTCTCATTATCATTCTTTCTCTATTAGTATTTTAGAGTGTTTGGACTTGACTGGTCAGAAACTCCTCTTCCTGTCCCAGGAGGCAGGTGGCAGCACACTTACATCTTCCAGATTCTGTCAGAGTATCCTGTGCACTTCTGATGAGGAGGTAAGGGATGTAGATTCCTTGTTAGAAATGAAGCCTTTCCGGAGTGACAGCCTCCCTCAGAACACCTCATGTGTCATAATGAGAATGGTGATGGATCACCCAGAAGGCATTACATAGACTCTCTTATTTGATTATTTGATCATGACAGTGCTGTGGGGTGTGTGCTGCTATTTGACAAATGAGAAAGCTAACGATCAGACATTAGATGACTTGCCCAGGGTTGCCCAGCCTGTGCCTGGCATGATTCAAATAGTCTTTCCAGGCTTGCAGTTCAGTACTATATTCGCTCCTCCACACTTCTCCATGTATGTATGTAGGCAGATAGGCAGCTTTTTACCTCGTCAATGACAGTAGCAGTGATATGACCATAAAAGGTGGTTAAGGTGACATGAAGGAAAATTTCTTGGAACTCTGGACTTCTTTGAACTCTGCTGTCCCAGAAAATGTATCAAAGAACTTGTTGAATATAAGAGCACTTATCATTCTGACTAGTTTCTGGGCAAATACTACTCATTGCCCTCCATCTGGGGGATTTGAGAAATGGAAATAAGCCTGAGGATCCACTCTGGTGCCATGGGGTATTATTGCTGACATTTCATCTCAGATCAGATCAGCAATGGTCAGAGTCCTTTGGCCTGTCTCCCACCTTCCCTGCTTCTTGATGCCTTGTATTTCTTACAGGTTCTTGAGCAAGCCCAAGCAGAGGTCCCTCTGTCATCCTTCAGCATCATCCAGTTCTCACAGTGGCCACATCCCCTTCCACCCAGCCTCACTGTTGAGATGCATAAAAAGGTAATGGGATTACCTGTTGAACCAGACTCTCGGTGCTAAGATCTCATCAAGTGAACTGATGCATCTTCTGAGGATAAATTGGGGGTTTTATTCTCTCCGTATTCTTGCTTTCCCACTTTGATCCTTTGGGGTTTTTTGTTTCGTTTTTCCTGTAGTTGAAAGTCAAGTGGACAGAAATGTCAACTGTCTATGCAGGACCATTTGGGGGAAGTTTTTGCCTCAAGCCTCTGAAGAAATTGTTTGCAAGCTTTGGCCCTGTCCGTTCATTTGAAGTCATTCTGGAAACTGATGAGGTAAAGAGCCAAAAAAATAACTCTTCAGGCACTGCTGGGACAGATTAATAACCACAAAATGAAACCTCTGATGGAGATGACCTGAATACCTTTCACAGATAAGAAGCAGTGGTCCTGGTGTAAGGGACTTGGAGTTTCACTTTTCTGTATGTCAAGGATGAAAGGATGCAGGTTTAATGTAACTAGACCACAAGGGATGAGTTTTTACCACTTTTTTTGTTATTCCGTACTTTGAAGAGAGATCCTATTTTGACATCAAGTCAGATCACATCTGGAATGTTGAATGTAACTATCTCTTTATAATTGGAGCAGTCTAAAAATGGAATGGACTAGCTCAAGAGGTAGGAGATGCTATCCCTTCACCAGTATTTAAAGGCTAGATCACCATTTGTAGATAACTTTTTCAGGTGTAGATTGAACTGGATGCTTCTAAAGTCCCTTCCATCTCTATGATTCTATAAATTTATTGTAGAGAATTTTAAAAAATAAAAACGGTTTTGAAAATAATCTTTAGAGCGAGATCTTTCCTGCCTTGAGAAAAGACAATGCTTACTACACTTAGTTTGATGGTAGCTACATAAATGTGTTACTCTCCCTGGATTTTTGGATTAGACCTGTGATTTCATTGGTGTAAAAACACTCTGTCAATGTAGATTGTCATTTGCTTCACAATTTACATAGTCTGAGAGAGTTGCCTGGGACACTGAGAGATGAATGATGTATTCCCAGCCAGTATAAGTCAGATGTAGGATTTGAACCCAGGTTTCCCTAACAGTCAAGTTCAGCTGTATCTAGTATACTACACTGCCTCTTTCTCTGTAGTTTACCACTGTCTTTGTCAGTGAAAGAAGAAACAGTTTGAGTAATTACAAAGAATCAATGACATTTGGGGATTCAAGTAGAAAGATTCCATACAGCCATGAAGAGTTTTTTTACAAAGCCACGAGTGTTACTATGGCAGCCATAGCAACTCTGCAGAAAAAGCAGTTGATAAAGACTAAGGGATTATAGTAGCTGAGTCAGGACCACTGGCTCATTTTTGTGAATAGCATGCAAGCCTATTGTTTTTACATTTGCATGGCATTTTGAGCTCTATTATCTCTTTCTGTCTTTATAACGATTCTGTGAAACGTCATGTCAGTATTACAGATGAGCAAACAGATTCTGTGCGGTTGCATATACACCTACTAGAAGGCAGAGTCAGGACTCAGATTCTTATTTTATAATTCCAGTTATAATTTTCTCTCCCTTGTGCCACACCCTTTCTGGTCCTAACTTCCCAGGACCAGAAGATAAAGGTCAGACGAGCTGAGACCCTAAAGCTGTGATTGGGATAACAAGAATTCACGGTTACCGTGAATTCACAGAACGTCTGTGAAAACCCCTGAAAACGTAATCCACCCTTAGAAGTTATTTCATAAGTAAAATAACAGTAATAATAGCTGACACGTGGCATTTACTGTGTGCCAGGCATGTGTGTAGGTATACATATACGTTACATACACACACACATATATGTATTGTGTGTGTGTGTTTTATATGTGTACACAGAGAGAAAAAACCTCCCTTACACCTTGGAAAGTCACCAAGCTAAACTATACTTCAGCTTCGAGCATTTTTAAATGTTTCCTTTCCTGCTTGTATCTCCCCTTCATCCACATAGACTCTATCCCTTCTGCAACTTAGTAAACAATTTTCACTCCTGCGGCCATGCTGGGGATGTCCATGTCTTAGTGAGGCTGGTGCTTGATGACAGTGACTTAATTCTATCAGACAATGTGCAATAAATTAAAAAACTCATCTGAAATTGCACTATAGCAAAATAGTGTTTTAAGGGTAGAAGCTAAATAAACAATACCAAAGGAGAGCATAAGATCATGAGTGGTTTAGGGAACAGGGAGAGGGAACCCTGAAGGTGGGCATCAGACAGAAGATAAGATGGGAGGGGGCTAACATTGGGTTATATCACTTCTTTTGGACAATAGCTATTTTTTTGTTCATGTTCCCCTTATTTTCTGCTCCTTGAGAGCAGTGTCCTGACATGTGCTATCCTCCAGGAAGGGAATTATTATGCTGTGGTGTATTTCCCATTGAAGGTTAGCAAACTTACATTCTGACTTATAAATTAATCTCATTCAAATTTAACTAATATGACTCAGTTTCTTCCATTTTAATCATGACTGAGTGGAAATGTACACACCCCAGATTTACAGAGTTGAAGACCCAGAAAGTGGAATATGATGACCCCATCAAAAACAAGCCAGAAATACCATCAAGCTCTGCCCATATTATAATACTTATAGTTGCTCTTGGTGTTCTTGATTGACATGGTTCACCTAGAATATTTCCTTAGTTCCTGCAATGAAAAGTGGAGGGACAGTCATTTGAAGCCTAGAAGCAGAGTTGATTCTGAGTGTCTTCTCTTTTTTGCAGCCCTATCTTTGCATCCAGTATGGAATACTAGAAGCTGCCCAGCTGACCATAGAGACCTTGAATGGTGCATGTGTCCAAGGGGCTCGTATCAAGGTAGAGAGCATGTGAGAACTGCAAACAGGAAACACGACCTCCTACCTGCATGCATTCTTCAAGCTGTCTTTAGGAACATGTTGTGGGGAATGCACACTGCTAGTCCAGGTGCCACAACGACTTGCATAGTGTGGTGCTCATTAATCCTAGGCCAGCCCTAGTGTGAAGACACAGAACATACATGGGAATAGGTATCTTGCCCATTCCTGCAGTAGAAAAGGATGGGTAGAGTAAGAAAATTAGCAGTCTTCTTCAGAAATGGAGACCTTGATAATGGGTAGTGTTTTGGGTTTGGAGTCAGGAATACCTGGTTTAACTTAATTCCATGTGCATTTGTTAAGTATCTGTTATTTGCTGATACCAGCTTTGGGCCCATTGCAAGTCATTTAAGCTGAATTTCAGTTTCTTCATTTGTAAAATGGAGATGTTATTAGCTATAGATCAACCTCAGAGTGCTTGCGAGGCTCAAATGGAAGTGCTTTGAAAATAGCAGCTATTGTTACTACTTATTACGAAGTTGAATATGTACCCATATTGTCTTCCTTGTTACTTGTTAGGGCTCTGAAGGACTCTTTCTGATTGGATGGAAAGAACCAAACATAGGCCCCTTCCCCCTTTTAACCTAATAGAAGATTAGTAGATTTAGATGGGCAGCCTTTGGGAATTGCTTAAGTTTGATGGGTAAACAGATGGGTAAAATTCGTCAGCCTTCTTGTTCTGTTCCAGGTGCAGAGGCCAGTGCAGGAGCTCACTCTGGACTGTGACACCATGGTGAGCACCCTGGAGAGAGACCCAGAGAATGAAAGTACCATTTATGTGAATGGAATGAAGGAGAGCTATACTGAAGAGGACATGTTCCAGAAATTTAGTCTCTTGCCCAATCTGGAAGCTGTCTTTTTGCCTATGGATCCTCAAAGCAAAAAACACAAGAAGTACTGCTTCCTGAGTAAGTCTCTGTCAACTTCATTTGGCTTTGGAGAGATCAGGGATGTGAGGAGGAGGGGCAGGGGAGCAAAGAACATTAATGGTGGTGCATCTAATTGAGGAGAGGAGGTCATTAGATGGAAGGCAGAGAGCAGTACTGAAGCTTGATCCACACAGAGGCCAGTGGTTTGGGCCTGATGAACTTTGGTATCCTGAATGCTAGTGTTTTATGGCTACTATTAACATATTGTATTTTTACTTCCAGAATTTAGAAGCTCTAAATGTGCCCAGCGTGCCCTGAAAATTCTGCAGGGCCCAACTGGTCTCAACTGGAAGCTGGTGTGCAGAAGAGCCCTGACTCCCAGCCACCTCCACGAATGGATCTGTCACTCCTGCCCTGACCCAGGAAGCCCACAAGCATTTGATGTTGTCCCGCTAGCCTCAAAGGAAAAGTCTCCCTCAGTAAATAAGGTCACTGATGTCCCTAGAGTTCTGTTGGTTAGAAAGCCTTCTCAAGCGTGAGCCACAGCTGCACCCCACCTAAATGGAGTTGCAGATCACAGGTGTCCTGCTCAGTTATCTTTAACTGTTCTATATCCTGGAGTGGCCCCTCCATTATTTTTATATCTTTGCACCTGTCCTCACTCATTATGCTTCCTTCTCCCAATGCCACTGATTTCCCCATTGTCTTCTCTTCCCCCCATATTCTTTCAGTGCTTATGTTACTAATCCCAGCTCGTGAGAGAATGAAGACAGTTGACAGGCAAAACAAATCATAAATACTCAGAGGACCACCACTCATTTTACAGATAAGGAAATGGAGACCTAGAGATATTTGGGGGTTTCATGGAAGGTTGCACAGCTAGGACCTAAGTCTTCTTGCTTTAGTCAACCAGTGTTTTCTGCTTCGCTATAAAGAATGCACAGTAGATTTCTGATAATTTCTCCCCCATGCTGATTTGTCAGTCATTGTCTAGGATACATGCAGGCTGAAGTGATCCTAAACTGGCTCAGGATGGGAGAAGGGGAAGAGACACCCTCCCCCCCAACCCTTTCTCTCAGCTCTGGAAAGGCCTGACACCCTTGTTCTTCTGCCCATATACAGTGTTTCCATCTCTTTGCCCCTTTGCCATTGGGAGAAAGACTTCATAATAGCCAGAGGAGAGCACTCTAAGCCCCAGAACTTATATCTGTTTCTGATGGGCTTGCCCAGTCACCACAGGGAGAAGAACTGAAAGTAGCCATGAGTCGATTAGATGAGAGGATCCAGAAGCTCCATGGGAGGCTGCCACCTGGTACTCTATGCATCGTCCTCCTGCCAGGAACAAAGAGGTAAATGGACAGAGTCTGGGCCCGGAGAAACTAATCATGAGCCACTAAGGCATGACCTGTCTGTCCATCATGTACTTAAGTGTCTTCCCAGTGCCTGGGAGAGCTGGTTGAAACAACCCTTGCCCTCAAGGAGCTGACATTCTGTCAGGGAAGATAACAGGTACATCCATAAGGAGATAGAAAGGAAATACAAATAAATTTGGTGGGGGAGGGGTGGAAATAGCATGGCACCAATGGGGGAGTCAGGAAAGGCTTCATGGAGAAGGGGTCACTTGGCCAGTTGGAGAAGTAGGGGTGAAGAGGAAGGAGTTCATTCCAGATGGGGGACTGCCAGGACAAAGCTGAGGAGATGGGAGAGGGTGTGTTGTCTGTGAGGGAATAGCAGGAAGGCCACAACAAGGCAAGATCATGGAGAGTAAAGCTGGGTAAACAGAGAGGGGACTGGTTTTGAAGGAACTTATGTTTGTTCCTAGAGGCAATAGGGAGTTTAGTAAAAAGGGAAGTGATCATTCCAGCAGTTATATATGATTAGGAGGCTATTACAGTTGTCCAGGGGAGAGATGTGGAGGACTTGACCTAGTGTGAGAGCCATGGGAGTAAAGAGAAGGATGTAACAAGTATTTGGAGGTAAATACAGGATTCAGCAATTGGTTGGGTATGTGAGCTGAGGGAGAGTGAGCTGAAAGGGATAAAAACTCTAATGGCAGACCCAGGTGAGTGAAAGAATAGTTGTACCCTTGTCAGAAATAAAGAGGATGAGGTCAGCTTTGGACATGTCCGATAACTGCGGGACATCCACTATGAAAGACTCAGGCAATAGATAGAGACATGGGGCTGATGCTGAGGAAATAGATGGACTGGAGTCATGTGCATAGAGACATTAATTAAATCCATGGGAGGAGATAATGGTCTCCAAGGGATAAAAGAAGAGGGCCAGGAAAGAGCTTTCGAGAATACCCATAGTTAGGGAGCGTGTCATAGAAGATGGTCTAGCAAAGGAGATTTTTCCACAGAGAGAGGGAGGCATTGGAGCTAGGTTGTGAGGACAAGAAAACCTCAACCTCGCTGAGAACTTGTACTCCTAATGCCAATTCATTGCTGTTTTGGACAGCTGATTGCCATCCTTTATCAGCTCTTCTTATGTGAAAGGATTTGAGGATGCTGTTTTCTCCACCCCATGACAGAAGGCTTACCCCATGTTATCATGAGGTAAACTTCTAGACCCAGTCCCATACTGAGGGGGTTTTTCTTTTCCCTCAGAGACACAACTTATTCCTAATTTAAAGATAAAGGTCCAGACACCTTCAGGGTGATGAAGGGGAAAAAAAATAGCCCTTCTTTTCCTCTCAGGCCTCAGGAGGTTTGAGTTCCCACACACTAGAGGTCTTCAAGCAGAGGTGGCGACCTATTGAGACTACTCTAGAAGGGATTCCTAGTTAGTGAAGAAGGGCCAGACTCAGTGCGGTTTGAGGTCCCTTCTGAACTGTGCAGGTTGGTGATAGAGTGCAGATGGGACCAGATCTTTTGCTCTGGCCATTAGAGTGCACCATCCCTTCACAGTAAATCAGGAGTGCTTTGTGTGAGTGAATGAGAGAAAGAAGGAGGGGGGGAGAGAGAGTGAGAGTGAGTGTGTGTGTGTGTGTGCTCTCCCTTGGGAAAATGCGAAAGGGAGGGAGATTTTCCTGTTGAATACTAACATTTTCTGTCTCCAGACCATACTTGATACAGTCTGCCAGCATCCTGGTCCCTTTCCCTCACTTTTCTAGAAGTACCTTACAGCCCAACTCAGGCCCTATCAGCCCTCAAACTTTCTCTTTGTTCATATTCCTATTTCACCAGCTTCTCTTTCCCAGCCCGAAATTTGCCAGATTGTCCATCCTGACAAGGTCTGCGAGGTCCCAGGCATGACATGTTTTGTGCAGGGTATAGGACCCGCAGTCTAGAATGGCTTTAGCTAGACTGGATGACATGGTGCATAGACCCGCAGTCTAGAATGGCTTTAGCTAGACTGGATGACATGGTGCATAGACAGCTAGCTGCCACTCAGCCCAAGTTTGGAAAGGAAGAATGAAGTCGTTCCTCTTCTTGTCAATCCCTATTACTAGTTCCTTTCATAACCGGGAGAATAGCAATTTGTTGTGACCGGGTTGGTACGAAGGTTCAGATTGTTATTGTGGTACAACAGAAAAAGACACTATATTTGGAGTGGAAGTACTTAGCTTTTGTTCCTCTCTGTGTGACCTTGGATAAGTCATTTAACCTCATGTAAAGTGAGGAGGTTAGACTACATTGTGTCTGAGGTTCCTTTCGTCTCTGCACCTGGGATGCCTCTGAGACATGCTGTGGTCTGCTCATGATTCCTGCTTGACTACATATGTACAGAAATAAGTGTCACAGAGGATGTTATTTGAAAAATTAGACTGATGTTTTACTTTAAATTGGCTTCAGCTATCAAGGAGGAATAGGAGGAAGATGGTATTCAGAAACATAGCTCATAGCTAAGGTGACCTTATGGGACTAAGTAAAAATTAAGCCACCTGCCTAAGGAAACATTCCTCTTCTCTCCATTTTCAGCCTACAGCAGCCATTTCTGGTTTCCCAGGGATGTTCTAACTACACATCTTAAAACTGGGTGGACCTTATTTCCATTTTATAAATGGTTCCCAGAGAGGAAAGTGATTTGCCCAGGCTTAGGTCACTAGCTTATCTCTTTGGGAGGATCTGTTTCCTGGTTAGGTTGGACTTTTTTCACATTTTAGTTTTGGTGAAAACATTCTATAACATTCTACCATTTTACAATAATCAGAATTTTAATATCATTTCCCTGCTTTCTATATAAAGCCTTTAAAGTCTTTTAAAGCCACCATACTGTCCCAGGGTCATCATTCAGTAATTATTGGTGATGGATCAGCATAATGATGATTTCTTGCAGAGAGCCGAGTTCGCATTTCTAGCAAGAGCAGCTCTTTTTCCACCCAGAACTGAGTGAATACAGATTATCCTTAGCTTAGATTTCCCTTTGGCTTTAGAAAGCAAAATGATCAGTTTAACTGTTCTTTGCCTTGTTCTCCATTTTCCATTTTGGTATTAATTAGAGCCCCTTGGCCCCCACCCAGAATAACCTTAGAACCAAACTATTAAGGAGCCACAATTCTCAGCATTCACCCAGAGGGAGCTTTCTTAGTGCCTCTTACGCAGGTAAAAAGAGACAAAACGGAAAGTGGATCTACCTGAAAAATCATTTTCCACCCACTCATCCGGCAGATAACACTAGCTTCGTAGTTCCATCTGGTACCCTTGATCCTTTTATCCTCTGGGATCCTGTGTACTCGCCCTCCCCTGTGGTTTTCAGAAACTTCTCATCTGATTGAACAATAAGTTCTTTCCTCAATCTTTTCCTTTTTTTTACCTGTCAGTTTTCCCTACATTTCCCATCTTTAATGTGATTTTAAAAATATTTGTTGAGCATATGTTGTATGCAGAGCAGTTGTTCTTTAGCTATGTCTTCTAGAATCCAGACAACCAGTTTACCTCCTCTACTTCCATTCACCTGAAGTTTGCACTCTTTATACCCCAAGATGTTAGTATCCGTACCATTATTTTTGAAAACTTACTGGTACTAATGTAAGCTGCCTAGGCCTGTGAGAAGATCGGGCTTCCTTCAGACTAAAACTTGCAATTTTTCTTGTTTGTTGCAGCGTCCATGGATCATCAACTGGGCTGGGGTTAATATCAATAAATGATGATGATATAAAAAGTGCCACCCCAGCGGTGCTTTAGTGGGTCTGTAGCCAGGACTGACAGTTCCTGTCCTGCTACCATTTCCCATTCCATAGCACCACCTCAGCAACATTGGAAAAGAAGAGAATGACATTTGTCGACCTTCAGCTGCCAGTGCATACACACAGATGGCACAAACTGGGGCCTCGGTAAAAAACAGACAAATCCTGTTAACATCAGTTATTTCTCAGTTTGTGAGAAAAATATATTTTGTAGGAAAGTGACTATAAGGCAGATTTCTATAAAGCAGATCCTATGATAAAATTGTATATATATATCCCCAGGGAAAGAAATCTAAAAGACTTGGTACATAAACCTTTTGAAGAAGGTATTAAATAGTAGCCAAGGCATCTGTGGCACATCGTGCAGTGGGAATGCTTTTGTAATTCTCTCCCAACTCAGCACAACCTCAGCCCCATGGTAATAAATGGATGATAAAAATCTCCAGACATGGGGAACAATCCTAAAATCCCTTCTTTTGTCTAGCCTCCGACAGGACTTGGACTACAGTACTCCACTTCACTGGCGCGTATCTCTGTGTAACAGATGTTTTTAACTTGGGATCTACAGATCTCAGAGGGATCTGTGAACTTGGATGAAAAAGAATTACATCTTTATTTTTACTAACCTTCGGTTTCCTTTGTAATCCTTTGTATTATATTTTATGCATTTAAAAACATTCTAAGGGGTCTGTGGGTTTAACCAGAATTCCAAAGAAGTGAGTGACAAAAATGGTCAAACCTCTGATCTAACACCTGATAATCTTCATCCTGAAAATTTCTTAGTTTTACATCAAATCAATGGAAAAAAATCCAATGTCTGCCTAATTCTTTAAATTGGAAGTTCAGTAAAAGGAGCTTCTGTTAGTGCCTTGCGCACAGGTTACTTCACTTACTATGTGCCAGTCACTTCACAATGATTAACTCATTTGATCTTCACAATCACCTGGGAAGTGGGTACTTTTGTCATCCTCACTTTAGATTTGAGGACAACAAGGCAGGCAGAGGTTAATTGACTTGTGCAGGGACACATAGCTAAATAAGCATTTGGGGTCAAACTTGAACTTGGTTCTTGACTCCAGGTCTGTTCTATCCACGAAGCCACCCAGCTGGGTTAGGTACTGGTGATGCAAGTACAAAGAACAAAACAGTCCCTGCTCACAGTGAGCTTATGTTCAAATGGGGGAGACAGCAAGGAAATCATTGACTATATATAGCATAAATATAGAGTAAATAAAGATATACATTAATAAATACATTAAATACAAGGTAATAGGAGAGGGAGGGCACTATCAGTTGGGAGGATTTGGAAAGGTTAGACAGAAGATGGTACTTTGGCTGCATCTGAAAAGAAGAGAGTGACTTTCTAAGGTGGAGGAATGGAGGGAGTGCATACCAGGCATTTGGGTTGAGTGACTGTGGGCATATAGGGGCAGATCTGTAGAAAATTACTTTGGTTACAACATAGGATAGACTAGAATGGGGAAGATGAGAGTAGGAAGCTATTGCAATAATCGAGGTGGGAGGGGATGTACACACATAAAGGATAGTCCTGGATAAGAAGAAGGGATGTCTGTCAGGCTAAGGACCAGAGGAGAAGATGTCTTTAGAGATGAAGAGAAGGGGAGGAGAGGGCTCTTGTGCTGGGTGCTCTTCTTTTTCAGTAAAGGCAGGAGCATTCAAGGGAGGGAAGAAGCAGGAAGTTTGAGAGGAAGAAAACGGTGGCTTCTGTGAATAAGTCAGGTGTGATGTGATGGGGAAGATATCAAGGAGAGGTGGGAGGAAAGCGTTCTAGGTTGGTAGGTACCATGTTGCCTAAAGAAGGGTGGTCCAGTGTCAATGGAGCAGACAGGGCAAGGAGGAAAAGGTTGGAGAACTAAGAAAAAAAAGTTTGTAGGCTGCATCTATCCCATGGTAAGGGTGAGGGATGAAGTATGAGAAACACAAAGGCAGAAGAGCAGGGACCAGTGAGGAATGTGCTCATTGGGTTGGGGGAGCTGTAAGGAAAGGTGGGAGAAGAGATGAGGAAAATCTGACCAGACCTATGATCAAGCAGGTCTAGGGAATATTGTGAGAAAGAACCATTGGATAAAGGTATCGCTAGACCTGCAGTTTTAATCAGGGAAACCTCAGAAAAGTAAGTGTCGGAATGCTTTCTAATCATTCCTAAGTTGGGTAAAAAACTGAGCTAACGTTAATCAGAGTGAAGGAGAAAGGGACTGGGGTAGGGGATGTTCTGAAGTTACTTCAAGTATTTATTACGGACCTACTGTGTATGAAACACTGTAACCAGTGTATAGATAAAAAGACAAAAATTAAACTGCTTTCACTGTCAGGGTTTACAGAGAAACAACATGTAAACAACTAAGTAAGCATAAAGTAAGCAAGGCAATGCACTTAAATCAGGAAGGATTTCGAATAGGTCATAGGTGAAGGATTCCAGAGGCTCTGGAAAGGGCAGGGGAAGGGAATTGCAGGTATATGGGACCACCTATGCAAAGGTATGGAAATAGCAGATAGACCATTATATGCAGAGAACAGTCAGGCCAGTTTTGAGTGTGAAGGGATGTAACCAGATTGGAAAAGATAGATTAGACTGTGCTGTAAGATCCATGTCTTTGAAGCTGGAAGGCTGTCTAGTCTAACCCCCTCTTTTTTGTGGATGAAGAGACCTGGTTTCCCAGAGGATAAATGACTTGACCAAGGTCATACAAGTGGTGAGAGGCAGGATTCGAACCCATGTCCTTCATCTCTAATTCTGGTGTGCTTTTCCATTACCTTACTACAGGTCTTTAAATACCAACTAGGGGATTTGTATTTTATCCTGGAAGCACCTGAAGCTTCTTGGGTAGAGAAATGATGTCAGTCCTATGTTTAAGGAGTATCAGTTTGTCAGATGTGTGAAAGATGGATTGGAGAAGAGATAGTTGGTGTGTCACGTTAGGAATAACTCTTAAAAAACCTTTGTAGCTCAGGTATCTTACTCTTTCCATTATGGTACTCTTGCCTCTTCTCTATTCCCACAAATTTCTCCTGTAGTGCTTATATTTCTTGTAACAAAACAAAAAATCCTCAGAGGAGGAGATACTTTTGAGAAATGGGCAAAGAAAGGAACCTGTCTTTCTTACCCATGATTCCTGAGAGAAGCAAAAAATTTGGAGAGCAGCAGCATGGAGTCCTGGGGCAAAAAAGGAGGCACCAAGAGAAAGCAAGAAGCCAGCAGTGATTTTTCTCATGCACCCTCAAAATCACAGTTGCAAAGCATCAAATCTTGTTCTACAACTCTAATTGTACAGACGGTTTAAAGAGGCAGCCTGGCATAGTGGACAGAGAACTGGTTTTGAAAGTTTGAGTTCCACTTGAGCTGCATGCTGGTGGAAAAGTTGGTTTATCTCTCTGAGCCCATTTCTTCATCTGTAAAATGAAAGTAGTACCTACCTCACAAGATTACGAGGAATTGCCCAAATAAAAATACGTAAAGTACTTGGCTATAGAAACGCCAGCTTCTGTTTCTTATCATCACTTATTAGTCAGAAGAAGTAAGTCCAAATCATCCATTTGCTACTTTTAATGCCCATGTGACCTAGAACAAATCACCTCTTTTCTGTCTTCTCACTAAATGACCGTTCTTCTAGCTATTATTCTCTGAAAGGAGCTTCTAAGTGCTCAACCCACAGTTTAAGAAGTACTGAAGTGGTCATGAGTAGAAAAAGTTTTAAGAAGCCCTGAAAATACATTGTTTGAATCAGGGCCAAGACTAGAATCGAGGTCTCCAGATTTTCTAAATCGGTTTCCTCCCTCCAGTTTAATATCATGGGTACTAGCTTTCTTTGCCCAAAATAATCTGATTTCCAGTAAAAGACCATACTGTAATACTCTCCTCTTCCCCTTAGCACCCCTTAAGCATTAAGTGGTCTTAGTTTATGGACTGGAAAGTACTGAGATTTGGATTGCTTTTGGACTAGCAAGGACTTTTACACTGACTTTAGACAAGAGACTTTTACCTTGGACAGAAGCAAGGGTAAGCCTCCTGAAGGTTTTCACAAAGCTTATAATCATACCCATAGCTGTCTGTCACCTACAAGATTTTAAACAACGGAAACTCTGCCAGTCTTAGGGCCCTCTAGACTGGGACCTTGATATTATAGTCTGCAGCTCCCACCTTTTAGGAGCCAAAACTGCCATTTGGACTCTTCAAAAAGGCACATTCCATTCACAAATTAGTTGTGTTCCTTTTCCCTCCCACGCCCGTTAAGCCAATTCAAAAAAGCCAAGACTGCAGTCAGTTGTAGCCAACACAGCTGCGATAGAAGCCGCTTGTTTGGGTGGGGAGGTAGGGTGGGTGGAGGAGACAACTTTTGGAGACACTGTGCATAAATATTTCTTCTCTATCTAGTCCCTTGTTCCCCATGTTTGGCTAGAGAAACCAAATGACTTGGTATTTGATGTTGTTGTCTAAGTCTAGCATAAGGCCTTAGGCATGTAAAGAGAAAGGTGTAGCTGGATTGTTTCTTTGGCACCTTGGTAGCAGAACCTAAATTAGTCAAAGCTGTACTCCTCTCCGCTACTCAGACCCCTACCATCAAAATCAGTAGAGTGGCCAAGTTTGCTGTGATCTGCCCATTTGCTAAAGCACCTGGCAGAGTTACCTAAGCTCACGGTCCCCATGGCAATCCTTCAACACAAAACAGTAAACAGGTTGCTGTTGGTTGTACCTCCTCCACAGCCAGATGCCACACAGGTAGAGCATTCACTGTGAAGGGGCACTTAACCAGGGACCCATTGACTTCGTGACTATTGCCTGAAAAGGTAAGCAGCAAGCTTCTGCCACAGCACCAAAATTAGGGTCAAAGTCATGATACTTCAAGCTGTCTCCTCACCTAGAAAATGGAAATAACACCTGTACCAAGCTAAGGATGTTTAGAGGATCAAATGAAAAGGTGAAAAGTTCTTTGTAAGCTGTGAAGTGATGGACACATCAGCTATTATCTAAGGAGTCAAAAAGACCTGGGTTCATGTCCCACCTCAGACACATCACTTAGTTTCTGTGCCTCAGTTTCCTCATCTGTATAATAAGTACTTTAGCCTATTATCTATATTACAGAAAGACCAATGATAACTCAGGACATAGTCATTCTCATGACAAAAATCTCATCCCTGAATCATTTGGTAACAAATGTGAAATTCATTGCATGTAGGACAAAGATTGCTTCTTGCCTCACCTTCCACCCTAGACCAAGTGAGTGCTGTTCAGAGACTGCTGAGCTATTCGCTTTTGAAAGCAAACCCCTGGATGCAGGGGAAGAGATTCTTTCCTTTCCGGGTGGGAAGCTTCTGATAATCAACATTTACCATCAGGCTATTTCTTGATAGCCTTGAAGTTACATTAAAGTCATGAGAGTCAGAAAAGGCAATTGCTTCTTTTCTCCCCGTGCCCTCCCCCACCACCCCCATTTAAACTGGATTATGATTTGAAATCATCTGTACAGTATGGTAACAAATCTTGAAATTACCTCCATTGTGCCAGGAAAACACGGAAAATGGTATTTGCCACTTCAGCATGAAGCAAGCTTCAGTTTAGTCTAGTGAAGGCCTTGGGTTTCTGTAGCTGTTACTCACAAATATTATAAGAACAGAAGTGCCAGAGCTAGGAAACAGATTCAAGTCTAAAAGCCAACTGAGGAAGTTTCCAGGCAGCATCTTCAACTAAGAGAAAATACTGTAAACTATACGAAATTGCTAGTTGATGCTGAATTTGGGTTATATAAGGGAACGGGGAACTAAGGTCGTATGGGGAAAAAGCAGCCCACTAATAATGTTCTCATGTTAGGGAAGACTAATGCCAACCCTGTGACTAAAGAGAAAATTTAGTCCCTAACTCCAGAACCCATTAAAACTGCATGATTTGTTTGTGAGAGATGAAGCACCATACAGGAAAGACAGTATTTGGGGGAGGGCAGGGCTCATTCTGTAATGAGTAGAAAAGCAATGTTCTCAATCCCAGCCCCTCCCCTCCCCCCAAAAACCAACCAACCTGGAGGAACTCAGCTGTTTCATATTAACATTCCAAGAAAGGAAACTCCATTTACTTTTCCCTGTCTGGATCAGTGGTGTTAAATTCAAATAGAAATAGGGACCACTAATCTGTACAGAAGGCTCCCTGCAGGAATCATGTTGACTTAATTTTAAAATGTAACGTTTTCTGTTTTGTTGTGTTTTTATTTTAACTATTTTCGGATTACATTTTAAAATAGTTTGGGCCAAGTCTGGCCTGAGAATGTTCAACATCCCTGATTTCAGAAACGTATACCTTTCCACCAAGACTATAGTGTTCCAAGAATGACACCCCATAGATCCACCACCCACCAGAAGTGACCAAGGTAGCTATAGATGGCTTACCAGGGTGGTGAAATTTAAGAGTGATTTCATTCATTGTGAAGGGGCCAGAGTCCAAAAGGAACCCCCATAAATAGGACTATTTCTCTTAAGTATACAAACTGCTAAGTCTCCCACAACAACAGTCTAAACTTCAGTGACACATCATAGTACTGACTGAAGTGACCCTGGGTTTTCACCCTAAAATGATCACCTCTAAAATGGCCACAGAAAGATGAATTTTCCACTTACAACAATTATCTAATCCTATCAACCAATTCAGAGAGGGGCTGCAACACGTATCAATCCAGCAATGGTACGATGAATGGAAAGAAAACAATCTGTAGTCGAAGGATGTAAATTCAAATCCCAGCTTTATCACTTATTCCTTCTATGACATTGATAAAATTATTCTACCTGAGGTTTGGTTTCCTCTGTAAAGTCGGGGAGCTGGACCAGGCAACCTCTAAGGTCCTTTCCCACTCTAAATCTATGACCTTTGGAAATACCAACACATTAAAGCCACAGAAACTTGAAATTAGAAGGATTTAACTGCTTCTAAGCCATTCCCCTTCTTCCCCTACAGGTTTCCTGTTTTTGTAAGTCCAGAATTCAAAAGACAACTTTACTGATTATTCTGCATTAATGGCAATAATCAAGTAAACAAATTTATTAAATTCAACAGCAGGTAACCTTCAAATAAAATACATTTAAGGGGAAAAATAGTGTAGACACCAAAGACAAAATGTGTAACAAGGTAACAAACATATTAAAAAGGGGCCATTTGAAGAGTGCAACAATGCAGAAAACACAAAAGGTAGCTTTTCAACAGTTTGTACAACCTTGAAGTAAAGGATACACTTATCAAAAAACCATTAAAAATACATAAAGGTGGAGGATTACAACATTAGTGATAAACTAATCAACCCAACAGATTAAGGCAAGTTGTTTGCAGGACTAATCTGTCCAAGCCCTGTTGCCTATTGCTTCAAATTTCCCTTTGAAATGTGCCCATTAGTGCAACAGGTTAAGAAGTGAATGACCATATAGACCCAAGGGATTTGTGTGGCAGGGCAGGGGTGGGTAAGATGGCAATGGCTTTGGGAAGGATTTCTCAAAAAAAAAAAAATGAATTTATCAGGAATGAACTGCAGCAACGGCTAACCAGTATCCTTTGGAAATTTCCAAGATTTGTGGGGGTTTTTTCTGAAGTTTTGTCTTCAAGGAGAGGGGAATGAGGGGGCAAAGAATATAATATCATCTATGGAATGTAGGGTGGGCTTTAGAGGAACGGAGGAAGGCCTGTAAAAAGACCATGATAATCCAGCATCTGGATCAGAAACAGGACCCGAGGGTTACCTCAATTCTGTTCATACCTTTCTGCAACAACAGGTGCTCCTACATCAGGTTTTGTTCCAAACACACTCAAAGCAAAAGCTGCTATTCTTCAAGGAAAGGCAGCCTTGGTGGCCAGGACACCTTGAGAACCACTGACTGGATGCTCCAATTACCGCATAGCAAGGGAGATAAATAGTGGGAAAGCTTCTACAGAGTTCACAAAGAAGATGGATAAAAAATGAATAATCCTTTGTTGGGATCCAATGGATTCAGATGAACATATTTCAGCAGTCTAGTCTCATCATTCTTCGCGGTCAAAATACTGATGAACTCCCCCTAAGGAAAGGCCTGTGTCAGTTACTGAGAATCTAATTCAAAACACTACTGCCAGCAGCAACAGGGCAAACAGCAAAGCAAGTAATGGATCAAAAATCAGCTCCCAGCCTTTATCTTACATTTGGGTCTACCTGTGTGTTGTCCTTATCGATCTATACACCCAACTGTTAAATATGGCCAATCAGTAATATTGCTCTTCTCCATGACACAGGACTGGTCCTGCTTTCAAGCAAAAAGCTTTCAGGATTGGTCACCACTCCCAGTGGACATTTTTGCTGTAACTAAAATGTACTACAAACTTTCCAACTTCAGAGCAGACTGTTTTTCTAGGAAAATCTGAATATAAAACATAAGGTTGTAAAAACAAATCAACCAGGCCTCACTCCTATGAGCATCCAGGAACAAATTTTGGCACCACCATCTTGGAGGTCAGCAACATTTCAGATAGCCTAATACTGCAATTTTATCCTTCCTTTTCAAAGGAGGTTAGAGTGTCCTTCTAAGTAAGCCTAACACTGAAAATACTCACATCTCAAATGAGGTTTTTCTGGGTCAAGGAATGTTGCACACTGGTATTTCCACTTAATTCCAATTTGTTTCTAACACAAGCATATCACCTTCCAACCACTAATGGTTAAAACATGTTCATTTATCAGAATTGATAGGTATGGACTCCTGGTCTCAACTCACTCACACAGGCACAACTGTCACAAGAAAGGTGGGAAAGCCAGGCTGCCTGGCCTAAAATGAGTAGTATTTTATTACCCAGGTGGCAATGTATTCCAATTGTATCCCACTTGTTAGGAACAAAGGAGAGAGAATAATCGATGCCAAAGCTTCCTCTCACACTAGTGTCCTAATAAACTAAGGAAACACTAGCTCACAGATAGAAGCAATTTGCCAAAAGCAAGTTTCCCAATGTATGTTAATTTGTTGTAACTGGCCACACTCAAAAGTTCTTAATGGTTTCCATATCACCATGGTCTTACATCAACTTCTGGCTGTTGCTAAACTACAAGGTTGTCTCAGTGTTTGTAGCATCCCAATGCTGTGCATATATACACTCTATATAATTTTTCCTTATTCCATAGAAACAACTCAGTCATTACACAAGCTCATTTTCAGGTTAGAATGAATAGCAATGAACTTTTCATTTCCAAGAAGAAGGAACAACAAACCCACACCTCCAAGAGGGAGGTATCTTAACATAAAAGCCTATGCTTAACTTTATTCATGACCACAATCAATCCAGAGCTAATATAGACACATCTTAACTCCTTGCTTTACAACAGGGACACAAAATGGGGAGGTAGGAACAGCATGTACTTAACACTCCATTTTCTGGCTCATTTGCAATCTGAACTGCTTTTGTGTTACATTTTTATAACGAATGGTTCATTAAAAATATTTTTTTTTAAAAATGGCTCCTCTGAAAATTTTTTTTTTATTTAAAATAAACAAAAACCAAACCCATAATACAGTACATCTACACGGAATGCCTTCTTCATAGGCTAGTAAAGGAATCCAATCCCTCTAAGGTCTAGAGGATTCTCATGGCTTCCCTCACCCCTTTTTTAACTGGACTGCTGCTTGTGGGATGTGATGAGCTCTGCTCCCCTAGAAGCAACCATGTCTACCTGCCCAAACAATGCCTGAGACTGCACTTCAAGAATTAGGAACTGTAAAACAAACTGAAATGAGAAGAGTCCTCTGGTCCTCACTCTAGCACTTTCAGGCAAAGGGAGTACTTTTTCAGTCTTTACACTGCAATTAAACCTACCAAACCTGCTGGGGCAACCGAAGGCCTTCAGTGAAGCTGGCCTCAGCTAAGCAGCTCAGCTGTGGCTAATCTAGAGAAGTCAGCCAAATTCGCTTCAGTCTAACAATAGGCCTCCAATATCACCTATTCACTTTGTGGTAGTTTTAAAATGTAGATTTTTTTTTCCCTCTCTCTTTTTTTGAAAGGGAAACTTGTCAAGTTCAGAGTTTTAAAAAGTTACAATACAAAATGGGTTTAAGTTCAATAGAAAAACATTCACTGCAGAAACTCCACAAAACATCATTCCTGCAAAGATCTAAGTTCAAGCTCTCTACAGAGAGGGTGAGAGCTAGAAATGAATAGACCATGCCCAAGCCAAAGGATGTGCAGCACATGGGCAGAAAATGAGCTTAAATATTAAGAAATAAATTTTACTATAAAAGGGCATAAAAAAGTTTTCACTTGACAGATTCTCTTTTGAGTAAGTTCAAAAGCATTGGACACAGATCTGTACACTGTTAAGTCCCCCAGTGCCATCCTCTTTTTCCTTGCCAAATTAATTTATTAAAACAGATGATCCCTCCACTGGGATTAGGTTTGTTCAAGAACCCACTTCCTCATGGCCCAGTCTGGGAGATCAGGTTTACCCCCATATTATCATAAAGATCAAGCAGTATTATTTTCTGGGCAAGGAAAAATCTAGAAGAATCCATCCCCTCTTTTATGAAAACGGTCCAGATTCTCATTCCAGAATTCAAAGGCTCCATCAAGTGTTTAAAAAGCCTCCTTCATTCCACACTCCCACCTCCCCCCACACACTCTGCACCCTAAAGGCTGCTTTCCCTTTTACAAACTAGTTTAAACAGGCAATGAACCTAAGAAATTTCAGAGGAGAGGGAGGGAAATTTATGTAAACCTAAACAGTCATCACGTCACCCCAAATGAGCCCAACATTAAAAAAAAAAAGATAATAAATAACTCACTGGGTCAGGTGACAACATTGCTGCAGCAAGAAGGGAGAGGGCATAAGAGTTTAACCATTAAACACACTTTCAAACATTTGTTTGGCAGCATTGAGGCCAACCTGGGCTTCCTGCACTTGCCAGACAAGTAAGCTGATGATACTTGAGAGATCAAAATAAAAATTCAAGCAGAGCTCCATACCACAGTTTTCCTTCAAGTCAGTTGGCCAGTGGGCACAGAGTTTGCCAACCATGGGGAACAGAACCTTTGGCTCCGAGTCAAATAAAAAAAAAGGTATTTCCACTTGGAACATGAAAATACAGCAACTTCATCAAAGACAGGAAACTATCAAAGAGGTCTACTTCCAGCAAAACTGAGGTAGCACTGCTTTCTCTGCATTGACGCTTAAGTGGTTTTCAGTACAATGTATTAGAAACCGCTCACTTGAATGACAGGCACAGCATGTCGATGAATAAACTATGTAACGCAATGGGTGAAGGAAGGAATGAATAGGGAGAAAAACTTAGGGTTTCTAATGAATTAGTTTAAAACAGGATTTCACCAGACTGCAAACTGTTTTCCTTTGTTTTTAGAGCTTCAAATTGTCTGGGAATTAACAATGCACAGTGGTTAACAGTTAACACTGCTATTCAACTCTGTGTAAATCTTGTAAAATAATTATTACAACCTAAATTCAACCATGTAAACAGCACTACACACAGTACAGACCTGCCCTGAAAAATGTCGTATGCAAAACTGAGATCTGGCACTGTATCATTTTGTAATGTTAATTCAAGCTAACCCTCTCCACCCCGCCCCCCCAAAAAATCTAAATTGTGCAAGAAATGGCAGACTCATTCTATCTGAAGGCTTTAAAAAAAATTACACAACATGTAGCCAGGGTCAAATATTTCAGGACCAAAAAAAAAAATGTTTAAAAAGAATAACCAAAAATGAAGAAAGTGCCTAAAACATGATACAGCATTTTAGAGCCCTTTCAAATACAAGGCAGAGAAAGGTGTAAAGTAGAAAATATCCGGATCCTCAGTAATTTCCAGAAAGTTCCAACTTCTCCACTGGCTGAAGGATGACAGACAGCAGGTAGTTCTGTCACAGCTGCTCACACGTACTGATAAGTCTGCTCCTCTTGACACAGGCTCTCTGTGTCTGAAGTTGTCAGACATTTTGATTCCTCTCCCTTTTTCCTTCGCTCCATCTCCCATTCCACAAAGGTATCAAAGAGACTAGGCCAGGCCTCATCTTCACTGTAGTTACTGAGGTCGGGTCCGATCACCTGAGTAAAGTTTAGGAACATGTTCCATGTGTCCCGGGAGATTCCCTTGACTCCTGAGGGATTCTCTGTCAGGAAGTGTAACCACTGGTCCAATACAGGGGGGTTGTTTTGGGTAAAGACAAGCTTCCAAAGGGCAATGGCTATTTCCCGATGCAGTGACCTCTGCCCTTCTTCAGAGTCCAGGCCAAACTGAAATGTAAAGCGGTAGAGATCCTTGAACTTATCCTCCTGCTTGGCTTCATTTAAGAGACTGGGGAAGCGAGCACAAATCCCATCAATGCTGTCTGCGCTTATGGCTTTGCAGCCCTCAAAAAATTCCTTCCTATAAAGGGAAGTAGGAAAAAAGGCATCAAAACACTTTCAGATTTTCTATTAACGGATCCATTCAAGAAAGCTCATTTTAATTCAATGCACATTTGTTAAGCAAGACAGAATGGGGATACAAAACCCAAACAAAACAATCCTTGCCTTCCATACTAGGCAGAAACAACATATACATAGATAATGAGCAATATGAATTATTTACAAAATAAATACAAAGTTATGGAGAAGGGGTAGGAAACATGAACAACTGGAGGCATCAAGAAAGCTTAAATGCTGCATTACAGGTTTCTGCAAAGCAGAAGTGAGAAAGAAACGCATTGCCAAAGTGGAGGTTAGTCTGACTGAGAGGGGAGATAGAATACTGTGTATGACAAATATCAAGTAAGTTGGTTCATTTGGAATATAATGTGTTTGAGAGGGAGTAACATGAAATCAGCCTGGAAAGTCAGGTTGGAGTCAAATAGGGAAGGGCTTTAAAGGGCAAACCAAAGCATTTTTACTTCATCTTAGAGGCAATAAATTGCTGCAGCTTCTTCTGCAGAGCAGTGACATGGTCACACTTGCATTTTTAAGATCAATTCAGCAACTGTGTGGAGGACAGAGTGCAGAGAGGACAAAGGGAAAGCAGGAAGACAAATTAGGAGGGTATTGCATAGGTCAGGCAAGAAGTTATCAAGGGCTGATGATCTTGAAAGGAAGGACTATTATCTGCCTATCTTTCAATCCCCTCAGACACTAACTGGCCAATTGAAGGCAGAGGCTGTGTGAGTGGAAGAAAAGGATGTATGTGACAGAGAGGTTTTGTCAACTGATCAGACATGGGGATTGAGTGAGAGGGAAGAGAAAGGTTTCAAACCTAAGTGACAAGGACAGTGGCACTCTTGACAGAAAAAGGAAAGCTAAAATTGAATGGAAATGTCTGGAGATCAACAGAAGATAAAGGCTATCTAAGCAGACTCAGAAGTCATCCAAATAGATATGCTAACTATCCATGGGTACTAATGAGGTCACCAAAAGAAGAAAGAGGGAGAGAAGAGCAAAGGAGAGAGTACATAGATGACGTTCTGGCTGAAGAAACTAGGAAGAAACAGTCAGGTAGATAATGGGTTTTCATCACAAGGAGACAGTCAGAAGAGTCACCATGGCCAAGATCTTGTTTGCTGGGTATTGGCTCCCTGGCAATTGAAAGACCAATTAATTCAGAGCCTCTGATGTGAAAAGGAATGATTCTTCATTTTCATTCAGATCTCCTGAAAGGTTAGGTGTGGAATTAGTATTGTGAGTGAAGTCCTTCACTACACTTTAATACAGGGAAGTATAATCTCTGAACAGTCCCATATCCCGCAGGAATATTATGAGTAGAGAGCACAGCAAATACTACTATGGATATCCTGGGGATGGAGGGTGTCATTCTGCAATTATCCCTACTCCTGAAGGGATATGAGGCTAGTCGACCACCACTGGTGACAGCTCTCAGGAACTAGAGAATAAAATATGGCCATTCTCCCTTTCAGTAACTACAAATAAGTTGCTCATTGCTGGACTGCAGATTTAAGAGTTGAAAGGGACTCTAGTCTGGAGAATGCGCCACCTAGTTTGAGGGAGGCAGGGAGGTTGATTAAAATACCTCTCCTATGCCAGGCACTGTACTAAGCACTTTACAACGATTATCTCATTCAATATCCCCCAATAACCCTGGGAGAGAGGGGCTATCATTACTCCCATTTTATAGTTAAAAGGGACTTGCCAAGGGACACACAGCTAGTTAAGTGTCTGAGGTCAGATCTGAATTCCAGTCTTCACGTCTCCAGGCCTGGCACTCTATCCACTAGACCACCTAGCTGAAAAGCTGATAGAGGATTGCTCAAAATTACAGAACAGTAAATAAAAATTGTGTCCAGTTGGGAAAAATACCAGTACAGAACTGAGCACCATTCCATCTTTGTAGACCTATGAGAAATTAGACTCTATTGGTTTAATTTTTGAGAATCTCTACTCTCTGAGGCACTTATGAATTATCAAACTTTCAAAGGTAAGATGTATGCATTTGCATTGGAGAGAATAGCATGAGTTCACTAATCCTCCATCCTAAGTTTCTTTCCAATTTTAGGAAATCACTGAGACAAAATGATAAAATGACTTACTTATGACCCTATGGCCAGGAAAAAACTAAACTTGCATCTAGATCTCCCCCATCACATTCTCTACAACAGCTCCCTTTAGTCCCTCCTCTCACCCTCCCCATCCTGTAACCCAAACAAAATGTACTTCTAACTAACCTTGTGAACTTGCACATGGTAGCAGCCTGAAATTTCCAAGCCAAGACGAGTACTTTAAATTCTGTGGGATCAACACACAGATCATTACAGAACCGCTCCATGCCTTCCTCCAAAATCGCCTCTTCCCGTTCATCCTTATAACGCCTAAATAGTTCCTCCATCCTCTGCAGGGATGATTCCTCAGTGTTGGACTCAGGATCCCGCCTGGCATCTCCAGATGAGGTTGGAAACTGACATGACTCTGAAGCTGCCTCTGCCTTCTTGGTCCCATTGACAAGGATGTCACCGCTGGGCTTCCCACAAGTTGGTGTGTGGTCATCTCGGTGGCTCCCACTGCGCTTACTGTGGGATTTCCCACTGGGATCCCGATCTCCATTTTTGCTGCCTAACGTAGATGATGGATTCTTGCATTTGGTGACACACTGGCCCATGGTGCAGGTGGCCCAGTCTTTATAGTGGCTGCCTTCTGATTGGACAGCCTCTCTGATGCTGGCCAGCGTGCCTCAACATTCCATCGATAGGAAACAAACCACCTGGAAACAATTTGAAAAGTCAGTTGTCTCTATGTATGGGAAAAACACAGCAGAAAATCTGAAAGACATATAGTGTTCCAAGGACCACCCAACATGGAATCTCAATAGGTATATTGTTTCTCCTCAACAAGCTAGTAAGTAACAAAATGAGATACTATTTATACCAATCACTACATCTATCTGCAGGCCAGTTTTGCTGCTTTACCTTGTAAATGTATTTCTTCTCTCAGTGGCTACAGTACTCTAGAGGAACTAATAAAGGAAATTCCTAAAATTCTTACTGTAACGTAAGTTACAAAGACGTTGATTCATGTGTAGAATTCATCAAGGAAGTCTACTCCAACCTAGAAATATTCCAGAGGAAATAACTAATGTGCCAACTCTACAGTATGTATGGATATTATTTGGGCTTTAGTCTGCAAAGTAACAAAAAGTCCAAAGATTTCAATTATTAGGATTATCTTGCAGGCTCTAACTCTTAAATATTCTATATTTCTTTCTTTTTTGGGGGGAGGGGAGTGAGCCTGGGAAGTAGGAGGAAAAAGGAACTGTCTACAGTCATACAGAATATGGCTATTTATAAATTCAGACAGGTGAGATCATCATGTTCATTGGCATGAAGTCCCTGTCGGGGTACTGGGGAATATTAAAATTAATTGTCTGTCTTCTCCTTCTCACACAGTGCTCTTAACCACCCTGTTGCTCAAAGCCCCCCATTATAGGAATCCAGCCACGTCCAAAGAAACTCCTAGGCTTTATTCCTCGACCCTATCCCCCAATTCCTGTGCAGTGAATCTCTTCTAGGTGTTAAAGGACTTATATCTGCTTAAAGTAATAGATACTAAAGTAGGCAGGGTAGATAGACTCATTCTCCAGGCACAACAAGCATATTTGCTTTTTTTTTTTTAAAGGGTACTAGCTAACCCATGTGTATTTATAACTGGTAAGATACATGAAACAGGGGCAATTTCTCTATGCTCCTAGCCTATTTTGTCAAGAACAGGTATGAGTAATTGATATACCCCAGTTCTGAAAAGGTATCAACCTCTGTGCTAAATGCAATCACTCAAAACATCACTTTCAGAATGCCATACCTAAAATTTTCTCTTTTAAACTAGATGGGGAACAAACAGGTACTTGATGAAAAGGAGGAAGCCCATTTAATTAGATCCAAATTAGTGTCTAAATTAGCTCAATCCTCTTCAAGGGTCAAAATGACTGTACCATTCATAAGCAAAAGCTCAAGGAGGATCCTAGTTGCCCTCAACTTCAACATGATTCAAAAACTGAAAACCTACTTTCTATACAAGACTGTAACTTCATTGTTTCCTGGAAAGACAGCCTCCTCAAGAAGTGCCTGGATAAACACAGCTTTATTTGTATTCCTTATGGACAGCTTTCTTAAGTACAAAATAAGTTTTAAATAAAGACTACAATAACTCCTTTGCCAAGTTAATCACATCAAAGTGTCTTCCCCCATCCTCCTGCTGTAACATTATAAGACCAGAAACATGGGTATATATGTCTTCTACCAGATGACTGAAAGAATTCTATCTTTTCTATGTTTCTCAAGTCACAGTAAAAAAACTAAATTTTTTTTGATGTAGAAAGTCTTGTTTTTGTGGGGTGCAGGCATGGGGAGAAGGTGGTTAAGTACAGTATACAAACACTGTCAGACTGAAAACTTAGTACTTTTGAAATCTGAGGTTATTTAGTGGGAGCATATGGTTGCTGGCTGTTGTCCTTCATCTTCAAAGAGGACCAAAATGACATCAGCGTTGTAAAGTGAAATTTCAGTGTGTCTGACTATGGCTGATCAGACCAATACGAGCTCGGAATGCTCTACCATAGGTTGGGCACAGATAGCCCTTATGAATGTTTGGGGTGGATATCCCAAATCATATCACACATGGGAAGCAACTGGTAGATCTTGTCAGCTCAAAACACAAGAGATTAGACCATGTGGAGGGTCTGGTTGCCAGATTTGTGTTTCCAAAGACTGGAGTACTGCTGAAAGAAACAAAAGGAGTAAACTTACACAAATCCCACATGCTCACAAACTGACAACTCCAATTTCCAAGCCCTCTGACTCACCAGAATACACTGCTCTCTTTATGCTGCTGCAGCTAAGAATGTAGCACCCAAGAAGGGGTTTCCTGCCTTTATCTGACATACCCCAGGTCCCAATTTTCCCATCTGCCATCAGACAAAGAATATGAATTTCAGGTGGGCATTGAAAAACTGGGCTCCAAAAATCCCTTCATCCTAACTGACCAAAAGGGCCTTGTGTAACAGCACCTTAGTTATGCAGTCCACTGCAGTGGAAACACCAGAAACCTAGAGACTGTTTAGTTTGTTCAGAAAGATTAGAGGGAAAGGGACAAAGTATGTTTATATGCTAGTCAATTTGTTTATCTATAACTACATATCTCTCTTTATCCAAATCTACATATCCATATAGGTATATCTATTGTCTAGATATACCTATATAGATATCTATTCCTATCTATAGCTATTTATTGGCCAACAGAGATATCTCATTGAGAAAGAGGCACAAAGTTCTGTTACGTAGCTAGAGATAGTCCCCATTTTATAAATAAACTTAGATATAAAGAGATTACATAAAGTTCCTGAGGTCACACAGCTAAATTCTTAAGCACACCAAAGACCATCACATCACTCCCACCACAGTGAACTCTGCTTCCACAGGGGTAGACTCAGGTCTCCCAGAACCTCTCCACTCAAAAACTCATCACCTTGGCAGCCAACCTGTGGATGAGCTTCTCCCATCTGGCTAGCTCTCAGATGTCTGTCAAGTCTTCATTTCTCACCTAGCTGTTCTACTTTGGGAGTTCTCTAACTTTTCCACACCATGCTCCAAGCTGCTTATTATTGGGGAAAACTCATCTTGCAATATCTCAACAACTCTGGCACCCCAACTCATCATTACCTTTGGTCTCTAATGTTGGAGGGTAGAGTTCATGTGGAACGTCTCCATTTCTCATGTGGCTGCACTATTTGGAACTTTTCCACCCTTCTCTACCCTGGCTTCCTCCATGTGTTATCTTGCCCAATTAGATCATAAGTTCATTGTTGGAAGAGACTGGCTTTCTTTTTTTGTATTCGTGCCCCTAGCTTACTACAGTACCTGGAACATAGCAGACAATAAATGTTTACTGACTGACTGATTAATTAACCAGGACTGAACTGGAAGCAATCCTAAGTTCTGCCTTTTCTTTCAAATGAAAAGTAACATAGTCCAGAAAGATTCCACTAAACTATATTAGTGTAAATAAAGATACCTTTATACTAGACCTGGTTTCATTCACTAGAAGCATGATATTGGGCAAGTCACTTGACTTTCCTAAGTCTCAATTTCCTCACCTATGAAATGGGAATAGTATATACCCGTGTTGTTGGCAAAAATCAAATATGATAATGTGAAAATGCTCTGGATAGTATAAAGTAATGTATAATTGCAATATAAATTTACACCACTTGTTATTTAAATATCCCCAGCTTATTAATTCTACAAATACCATTTATATTGTCTTAAATAGATCACTACAATCATGAAGGCAACCCAGTCACTTAATTACATAAAAAAGAGCTCATGGAGTTGCTTTTTTTTTTTTGCACCTCTACCCTGTTATCAGGTGATGGGGGGGCATAGAAAAAAAAAAGGAGGGAGAGAAGAAGAAAGAGATAAAGTAAGAAAGGAAGAGGGCAATAGACACAGTGCCATCTCTAATGGCTAAGCAAGACTACCTATGACTAAGTGATAGTCTCCATTCTTATTTAATGTCCTCCAAGAAAATATCAAAAAAGTTCTTTTGATGCATAAAAGAATATATACCTATGTAACAGTAACAGCCTGAATTATCCCAACCAAAGTGTAGCACCTAAATAAAGGAGACTGGACAGTCAAGTAAGGACCAGGCCTATATCACCGGCATATTTTTTTTTAAAAGGGATACAATAGGTAACCTAGAAGGGCGGCTTGCTCGGCAAAGGGCAGCTAGGTGGCACAGAGGATCGAATGCTGGGTCAGGAAGACATCTTCCTGAGTCCAGATCTGGCCTCAAACACTTAGTAGCTGTGTGATTGTGAGCAAGTCACTTTATCCTGTTTGCCTCAGTTTCCTCATCTATAAAATGAGCTGGAGAAGGAAATGGCAAACCACTAGTATCTCTGCAAAGAAAACTCTAAATGGGGTCATGAAGAGTCAGATACAACTAAAAGTGACTCAACAAAAACAGAACTGCTCAGCAAAGAAAACTCTAAATGGGGTCATGAAGAGTCAGATACAACTAAAAGTGACTCAACAAAAACAGAACTGCTCAGCAAGCGCCTTACAAAGAATGAAACTATTATTACTTCTAATTTAACACTCTACCCCACAAGTAACAGTTTAGGAGCCAGGAAACTTTTCCATACTTGCAATACTTCTACATTCCATACTTTCCATACTTCTACATTTCTCCACTCAATACTCTCTTACTCTCTCCACCCTCAGTTATCATATTCCTAAGACACAGACCCTGAGTATGTACTAGGCACCAATGCCAATTTAATAAATACCACCTTCTAACCCCACAGTATGTCTCATCTATATAGCTATAACTACATCTTTCTCTATACATCCAATTCTACATATCTATATAGATATATCTATCACCTAGATATAACTATATAAATACCTATTTCTATCTATAGCTATTTATTGGCTAAGAGATAGATATTCCATAGAGAAAGAGGCAGAAAGTCCTGTTACATAGCTAGGAAATAGTCCCCATTTAATAAATAAACTTAGATATAAAGAGATTATATAAATTCCCCGAGGTCACACAGCTAAATTCTAGAAGCCAGATCTCCTGACTTCTTCTAATCCAGTGCTGTTTTCAGCAGCAGTGAACCCAAATTCCCCTAGTACTATGGAGAAAAAGGCCTGGCAATCCCTTCTCATTCTATTAAGCCTCTGCACCAAGCTCACATCCCTTTTTTCTTTAGTTTTTCAGCCCAAGCTGCACCAATCAGCTGGATCATTATATGGCTTTCTAAACAGGGAGGAAAAAAAATATTCAGCACACTCTGGAGCCACTGGAATATTCTAACAAGAAAAGTTGAAGAGCTGATAGGGATAAGTTGAAAGAAAAAAACTTATAAACAATTTCTATTATAGGTTACTGTTTAATTACATATTTGAAAACATAGCCTAGTGTAATAGAACCAGCCTCAGAGCCAGGAAGTGTGTGTGTCCAGTTGTTTTCAACCATGCCTTCATGACCTCACTTGTGGTTTGCTTGGCAAAGACAGTGGAGTGGTTTGCCTGAGCTAACAGGGTAAAGTGACTTGCCCAGGGTCACACAGCTAGTAACTGTGAGGTCAGATTAGAACTCAGAAAGATGAGTCTTCCTGACTCTAGGCCCAACACTCTATGTACTGTGCCTCCTAAATGCTCCAGAAGATCAGGCTCAAATTTCATCTCTGAGACATTGTGGCTATGAGAATGTGGGCAAGGCACTTACATTTTCCAGGCAACTCAAAAACTACAAGGTTGCAGAGCACTGGTAGAAGGAGTTGCCTTACTGAGGAGCTCCCTATTCTAATGAATTCACAGGTCCAGTCTCCATCTCCCTTACCTGAAAGACTAGTGACATACAGGTGAAAGTCAAACTACTTTCTCTCCCACAGTTTCTACCTCAACCCCAAGGCCTGTGTTCTTCCCCTTACCATTCTCTTTTCTCTCACATCTCCCACCAACTGCCCTGTTGACAGTGGTGGCAGTTCCTGGGGATATGATGGCTAGGTTTTTTGAAGCTAAGTCAGAAAGGCAGTCTGGCTCTGTCACTGAACTCTAGGGTCCAGAGTTATGTGAAGGACCTCTCCCATGCTTTCAAACTATGTCATGTCCTAATCAGCATATGGCATTATGGGAGGAGGGAGGGGACTGAGGATGGCATTTGACGTCACAGGCATCTGGAGGTCCACACTCTATGATCCTTAAAGAGCAACTAGTATCCCATAAACTTCTCTCTTGACCAAACAAGTTGTTTGGTTTTTTTAAGGAGAGAAAAAAGCTGCCCTAATCAAATCTAAACTATAGCTGATAGCGCAGCAGTCTTACTTTCCCAAATATGTTTGATCTCTGCAGGGACAGCAGAAGAGCGGCATATGGGCTTGCCACTGCAGTTAGATAAGTCAGGGTGCCAGTTTTGTGGGATGCTATTCTGGCTGATAATTAGTAGTATGTCACCCAAAAATTACTTTATGAGACAAGGAACTAAGAAACTGGAGAATCCAATGTGCCGGCAAGGCATGTGAGAGCTATTTCCTATCTATGACCTTGTTAAAAAAAGGCAAAGATGTGAGTAGTTATTGTGCTTGACTATGCATATGTTACAAGGGCTTCAGCTTTCATTTTTTTTTTTCTGACTGGGGGTGGGAGGGAGGTAGAAGGGAGGTGAGAAAAGTAAAATGAATGCTTGTTAATTGAAAAAAAAAAGTAAAAAAGCAACCAAAAATCCAATCCCCTGAACCCCACAACTTTCTCTTATAGCTCTAGCTCCCATTTATAAAATGTAATCACCACTAATAAATTTCATGTTAAGTAAGAAAGTCATTGATAGACACACATTGATGTCAATATTCTTTTGCCTACTGACCTTTCAGCCTTCAACTAAATAATCCACAGTGCTACTTAAATGCATGAGTATCACTGCAGGGTTTTGTGCACATATTTTTATAGAGATGCCAGACACCAAAAATCCAAAGAACATTAATACATTAATTCCTTAAATAGCTTTTCTTCAGCTGCAGACAGGAACATTATATTGGCAGAGGATGGCTTCCAAGGGGAGGGAATCTATTCCTTCCAGGAAAACTGATAAAGCCACAAGAACATACCATCTTTAGCTAAAGTCACTACACCACCTATTATACAACAATCTAAAGTTGCTCCAGTCACTCAGGATTCTGGAAATAAGAGGCATCAATCTAAAACATATTTCCTAGAAAGCAAGCCTTCATAAATAAGAAAGGGAACTGCTGTGAGAATAAATATCTTAATTTATGCAGAAAAACGTTAGGCAGCTTTAGGATAAGGTCCCACTGCAAGCAACATGGGAGGGAAAACTTTGCCTTTTTCCAAAGTAAACTAAACATGTCTGCCTCTGTTTTCATACTTTTTCAAGACTTTTTGTCCTAAAATGTACCGCAGCAGAAGGCTAAAGCATCTTTAGCTTGGGTGAGGCCTGATCCCATGACTCTGTCTCAGCCAATCATGAAAGCTCCCTTTAACTCCAAAAACCCAGAAAGATTCATCCGCAAGTATGTTAAAGTAAAATAAATTCAGGACACATGAACAATCTCGGCCATCAGAACTGTGCTTGGCACAAAAATGATTTTGTGGGATTTTTAAAAAGTGTATTCTACCCATTTTTACTCTGTAACCCAATATACCAATACCTAAATTAGGGTCTGAAGACAGTGTTCTGTAGGCCAGCTCATATCACTCCTACTTGCCAAATTCAACTGAGCCAACAAACACACATTTTAAAACATCCAAATACCAAAAGTTCAAGTATTTTTTTTTTGTTACCAGGTCTAGTTTAATTCCCTGTGGATCAAAATAACTAAAAAGGGCCACATATTTTATGTTGACTCACACTGGAAATTTTTTTCCACGTCACTAGTGATCTGGACAATTTTGCCTGACACTTTCCTAAACTCAAATTCTATGTGTAGTATACACACATTAAAGAAGACTGGAAATTTCAGGCTGACCCTCCATTTTTCTGTCTTTCTGCTTTACTCTTCTGAGTTCCAAGAATAGCACATACATTTTTTTGGGTTTGCAAAAGCACTTTACAAATATTAATTCATTTGATCTTCATATAATAAACCTAGCTAAAAATACCTAGGTAAGCCTAAAGTATTGGTGCTATCATTATCTCCATTTTTACAGATGAGGAAATTGAGGTAGAGTTTGCCCACCTTCACACAGCTAATGTCTGATGCTGGATTTGAATTTAGATCTTCCTGACTCCAGGTCCAGTGCTCCAGTCACTGAACCACCTGACTACATAGCTGAGGTGGACAGGTATTTCCACTAACTGCTTAAAATTAGAGAGCCACCTTAGATATGTAATATGGCCAAAAAAAAGCAAGCTGCTCTGAAACATATAGTGGACATCACACTTTTTCAACCTGTAGCTGTAGAGGAGCTTGCAGTTCCTTGTTTCCCTACCGAGGTTCAGCAATTCGGATTAAACTGTACTGGGTAGATTCCCAGAGCTCCTGAACCAGCATACAGATACCAGCCACTCTAGAGATCTATCTAATTATGGTTGATTAGTGCTCAACACTCAACTACTATGTAAATCATTCACTTTTCAATCACCTTTCAAAGGATATAGAATATTCAGCAGCTGACTGAACAACAGCTAACTGGTTATTAGGTTTTTGCTTCTAAGGAAAACAGGACACACAGGAAACTATGGAAATAGCTAAAAAGACTACAGAAGGAACTCGATACAAAGATTACAAGAGCTGACTTCAGCTGTATTAAAGCATACATAAATCCCCAAATGTCTAATAATATGGCTTCTGGAGCCATACTTCCTCTAAGTAGCTACTGGTTCTGTTATTAAATATCCTACTTTTTTTTTCTAAAACAAGGAAAAGGCCAAATCCATTAAACCACACTGACCAATGCTTTTCTAGAGTCATTACGACCTCCAATTATTGAGAAAATAGAAAGGATGGAAGATGGGATCTCTGACACTCAAAATAAATATCCGTTCTTAACTACCATACCCTTTAAAACTCTCCACAAAGGTAGGCTCTCACTTTCACTTTACTTCCCTTCACTCACTTTCCATTCCTTTCAAACTGATCTGGCTATTGTCTGTATAAGATATTCCCTCATCTTTCTGTTTCCATAAGTGGTCCGTCCCCTATGGCTGGAATGCACACCTTTCTCACTCAGAATTCCTAGCTTCCTTCAAAAGCACAGGTTTAATGCTACCTCCCTAGATGAGGCTCTTTTAGATTAGCCCTTTTTGACTCTTTTAAAACTGTTAATATTCTCTTGAAATTACTTTGTATTTACTTATCTATGTAAACGTTGTATCTCCCTGGCGGAAAGTAAACTTCTTGAGGTGAAGGGCTATTTATTTTTGTTTTTACAGAGTAGGAACTTATTTGTTGAACTAAATTGATTTTAACTGTCTCCATAATGCGCTAAATACTTCTGCCTCTGACAAAAGATCTTAAAATAATTAGATACATATGATCACATACCTTTAGAGACACATATGCCTCCCTCCATACAAAAACATCCACAGGAAAACTCTTGATCCCCTGCTTTATGAGCACGAATACACACCCACGAAAGGGATCAAAAATTCTTCTTGCTAGAAGTTCAATGAACAACAGACCTACCTTGTGGCTTAATACCAGGGGGCAGCAAGCTCTGGTCCATGAGACAGACTTAGTCCAAATAGCATGAGGGCCTATGATTTGACCACAAAAGCCAAAGCCTGAGCCAGATCCAAGGCTAAAGTGAGGAACATTTGAAAATATACATGGGGCTAGTCAGTGGACTTGATAAACTCTAGCTAAAACTGTATGTATAACTTCTTTTCTTTAAATGGGACCAAAGTACCATACAGACATCCCACTTAAGACTTACACATAATGTTTACTTTGGAAAGATTTTATGGGGATACTCACAAAGGCTCCACTGAGAAAGGAAGGCAGGTACCAAGGAGTTTCTTTTACACAGTAGGGAGAACTGAAGTCCAAAAAAAGACATGCTTTTTAAAATCACTTAATCTTGGAATTTGAAGGGACACAACCACCTAATCTCAGACATACCTAAATATAAGTATACCCTCTACAACAATACTGAAAAGGAGTCATGCAGCACTTGGCAACTCTATAAAGGATGGACTAGAGAAATGTCTGAGGAAGGAAAACCAATTGGGAGGTTGTTGCAATATTCTAGAAGGAGAATGAGGGCCTAAGGTGGTGGCTACATGAGTAGAAAGGAGTAGTCTGGCACAAGAGATGCTGTGAAGATAGAAGTGGTAAGCTTTGTCAACTAACTGGTTACAGGAGATGAAGGAGAACGAAGAGTCAAAGATAACACCAAGAAAAATGGGTGGTGCCTTAGAAACAGGAAGTTCAGGAGAGGAGAGGATGTGGGTGGAAAGATACCATGTTCTGCTTTGGACATGTTGCCTTTGAGGTGTCTAAGTACGTGAGCATCCCTACTTGCATGTGCGCACACACACACACACACACACACAGCTCTTATCTAGTGACTAGAGCATACCTCTGCCCTCAGCTTGGGATGCTTCCCAAACTTCTTATCTATTTTCTTTTACTCTAAGTAGTCTGTAATATATTCTGATGACCGTATTACTTCCATCTCCCCTTCCATCTTCACAAAAGTGCTCTCCACCATGCTTTCCACCTGATTCCTAAAATATCCCACATGAATATAGCTTCTTCATATACAAGGCTATATACAATACAGCTTCTTTCCCCCTCCCCCTCTTTTTACCTTTTTTGTTTCTGTTGACTAAGTTATTCCAGTCATGGGTATCATTCTAACAAATACAAGTGACACCAAAAAAAGGTCAATTCATACAGCACCTCAGTGTAGAATTAAAACTAACACCCAAAGTCTCCTGACTCACAAATGACTCAATCACAGATTTATCCTAGCAAGCACAGAGTCAATTCAGTCAAAGAGAAGAAATATACTCCCTAAAGTATAGCTTGGTCACTACTTAAATGAACTGGTACTAGAAAGTATTTCTCTATAGTAGAGGTAGCAACACCCGAAGAATGACACAACTACTTAACTAATAGGACCTTTCCTGATTTAAATTTTTAAGAAGCTAGACCTCAATGAAATATACTGATAACATCATTTCTTCTTATAGGCATCTACTTCACAACTCCCAACGTCTTTACACTTCCAGGTTAGAACTGTGTCAGGTTTTAGTTTTACTAAAGTCTTTAAAAATATGAAGTCATAAAAATATATTGCATCAACTGAAAGACAGTCGTTTGATCATCTATTTCTCACTTCACATCCAGTGTGGCCAATGTAAAAATTATTTTAAGTCCTGTTCAAGTTTTTTGGATATTGAAGATACTGGTATCAAACACATTTGAATACTCTCGCTTTAGTGGAAAACATTTCTATTAGTTTTCAACTGGAGGTCAAGAAATTTAGATTCTGTTTTATGATATTTATTCTTTTAAATTCTTCATCATGTCATTGGATCTCAGGATAGAGGAACATAGTTTAAAATACACAGGTAATTATAGTGGAACTGTCCCTCCTCCCCCTCAACAAGAATGTCTTTTAATTGATTAAAGTTATGGTGGTAGTTTATAACGCATGTATGTGTAAAATAAAATTTGAATGGACTGTGACCAATTTCCATATTTATTTTCCCAGTCTGACTTATTTTAACAGCCACTGATGGTCTGCCATCTAGTGGCCATTGCAATTATTGGGTTTTTTTTTTAGAACTTTCCCCCAACAGGTATTACTTTAAGAAAAACCAGTATTACAAGCCCAACTTACATATTCATAATATAAAATGATTTAGTACTCACTATATCACTCTCATCACTTAAGCAGTTTTTAAAAATTATTAATCTGTGAAAAGTTTTAAGAGAACTAAGTAAAGGAGGCAGAAAAATTAAAAACTAAAATAGTGAGTCAAGTGTTTACTGACAATGAATTAAATGAGGATAAGGCATTAGTCAAGTTTAGACCCAATAAAGAGATATTAGAAGATACCTCCCCCCAAATTCTTTGCAGAGCTAGAAGTCAATGGATAGAAAACGATAATTAGTTTCACTGAACTTTTTTCTTCTTATTATTTTTTATTCTTTGTTATAAGGGATGGGGGAGAGGGTGAAGAGAATTGTACAGTGGGAAATGCAGGCGGTGTAAAAACAAAAGACAGCAATAAAAACATTCTTAGAACATTTCTGAAATTTTCTAACTCAAAGGTATGAAGAATTCCATTTACAAAAATTTATATGTAACTTTCCTGGAGAGTCTCTTGCTTAAAGCAGAGTAGTATCATCAGTAGAACATTAGCCACACCTACTCTTTTCATCCAAGAATAAGCAGCAGAGATGTAGCTCATAAATGAGTAGCACAGTAGTCAGGCCAGCATTACTGCATATGCTCAGAAGACCAAGGGGACAGGTTTCACAAGGGCATGATAACCAAATTTACTTCTTAAATTGATTCTAAAAGACTAATTTATATGGAAACTCTAGTCTTCACACTACCTTCAGAGAAGGACAAAGAAAAGCTAAAGAAATCTTAGTCTCTTATCCTGGAATCTACCCTGAAGTACTAATAATTTTTTAGTGTTCAGATTATTCTTTATCAGTTCCTAAGGTAATATGAAAAGAACACTACATTTGTAAATTCCCTCTCCCCTATAATCTTTAGTCAAACTAGGAAAATATCATTCTCTCTTCTCCTTGTGAGCTACATGGTCTTCTTGTAACTCAATGTTCCTGCCCTTTAAAAAAGGCCCAACAGCTTTACCTCTTTACCCCCTTTTAAAGCTAAGAAGCAAGATCCTAAAGTGTTCATCTGAGGGGAGAGTATATTAAACAACAGAATGAGAGCTTCAGAAGTCTGAGCAGGAGTGAGGATGGGGAGGCAAAGAGAAGAAAAGGGGAAGAGCTCAAGAAAAATTGGAATGGCGCTCTGCTATTGAACAGTATTCTCTTTACCCCCATAAATGAGACACATGTTTAATGCATTTGAAGATGAAGCACAAGAACAGAGGAAAAAGAGCAATGCTCTGCTTTAAAAAAAAAGACTTAAAACATTAAAAGATGATTGATGAAAACAAAGTTAATGATGCACAGCAGGAATTATTCTTCTAATATTTCATCTTCTGTTTGTACATTATTTCATGGAACTCATTAGATGACAAAGTAGCTTTTACCTTGGACTGAAACATGTATCTTGTCAAGAAGGTTAAAACGAGCTTACTGTCATGCCTCTTCTAGGCAAAGACCAAAAAGTGAAGGCAAATGACCTGAAATGCCAGCTTAATGAAATCTGGACGTAAAGTTGTCATTCAGGGCCCAGATCCTCAGGCAGATGTAAACACCTGCCATGAAGATGCACAGAGAGGGTCGAGGACTTACAGGATGATATTCTCTGCCTGTGCTTTTTAAGCATCACAAAAAACTAGCTACTGTTCCCCCAGCCCGAACCCTAGTTAAGGATTCAGAGTAGAGAACATGTGCAACTTTTCTACTCATGTAGGGCATTTTATAAATATCACTTCCAGTTTTAGGCTTAAAGTGAAAAGAAAAAAAAAGACAAAATTAGAAACTTACTTTAACACAATACAATGAAGATTACAAGTTGAAGTGCCTGGGAGAATTAGGAGGTAGAGGGAGAAAACAGAGTACATGACTTCTCCATGAGGCACAAAACAGTGAAAGATTATTTAAACATGACCACCTTCTACTGATTTAAAAAGAAGTCCCTTATCTGATGCCAAATTAAATTAAACAACCTCTCTCTTACATATGTTTTAACTGTAGACAAAGTCAATAATCCTAGACAAGGGAAAGTGCAGTAGTACTTCACAAAGTGGAAAAAGTAATAAACCTATTTTTATGGCTATTCAAAGAAGTAACTTTGAAACTATGAACAAATCATTAACTGAAGTATCTCTAGATTTCAAACAGCAATTTCTGATTAACAAATCTTCACATGAAAGCAAGAACCAGAAAGACACACTGAGAAGCAGGCAACTACCCTTACTGAGATGTTAAACACCATGAAGAAATAAGATAGAAAGAAAGTTCAACACAGATCAGTCATAAGGCTGAAGTGAATGATGATGATAACCAGGCTGAGAGGTTTAAGTCCTATGGCATACACTGCTAGGTGACAGAACTAATTCTCTATTTCCAGTGAGCTATTCAATGCAACCAGGCTTATCAAGGGAAATAGACTTATCAAGTAGGATTCAAGCAGAAAGGTAAAATCTTTTCATTGTACATCATCTCACTTTTTTTTTTAAACCAGACTAAATGTTCAAGGCAGAGGAAAAAAATATATTTAGAATGATTCAATGGAAAGAGAGCAGATTTGGAACCTGGGTGATCATACCAAGTCATTTCACTTCTCTAGGGTTCAGTTTCCTTATTTGTAAAATGAAGAGGTTGAGCTAATTTACTTTTAAATTTCCTTTGAGCTCTAAATCCTATTCCCTCCATCAAAAAAACAAAACAAAAAACCACCACCAAACTAAAACTTTAAAAATAAAAATGTAGCAATGAAAATTCTATCATCAATTTTTCTCCAGAGAGTTCTGACTTGGTTTTTAAAATGAATGGTATCTATGATTCCATTATAAAGTAGAAACAAAGCAAATAGCACATTTATTCCCTAGGCACATAAATATTTGTTTCACATGTGAAAAAATAATCATGACATCTATATCATAAAAATGCCATTTTCATGAAGTTTTTAAAATAAATTTTAATGAGCATAACTGAGAAGGAAAACATGATATTCTTTGATTTAATGTCTATAGAAAGCTTGCTAGCTGTCTAGACCACAGGGTCATAACCAAGGCACCACAGCTTATACCCAACAGCAGCTTATCCTAATTGCAGGGCAACTCTCTAGAAGCTAAACAAACATCCTCATGGGTTACTAGTTTTGCAAAACCAAACTTATAAAATGATAACTGTCACACTCCCCACACTGGATAATTTATCCATTCTTAACAGCACTGACCTCACTAACATATGAACTAGAAAAGGACAATTTAATCAGCAAGTACCACACCGAAGTGATCCAGCAATTCCAGTCTTCCCGGAAATTTCCAGTCAAATAAAAGTAGTGAAATTTGTTTGTTTCAACTCAAGAAGCTACTATCTTCACAGTTGGTGGCTACAGCTTAGGAAGTTCACAATTCAAATAGAAATGTAAACAAAATTAGAAATGCAAAGTCAATCTTTAATTTTGCACAACAAGGCTTTGATCAAGAAATGCTTATCTACCAATCCCCAACATTTCAAGAAACTTTACTGTGCAGAATAGTTGATCAGGTGACACTTAGATGACAAATCATTAATTTTCAAACTTTAACAAACAGTATAGACTGCAATCTGGAAAGGTACGAATTTCTCATTAAAAGATCATGTCTACACATGACATTAAACAAAATGGAAGGGAAAAATTTTGGATTGTGCTATTGATAAGATGTTAACAGAAGCTAAGGAAAAAAAGACACTACTTTGTTCTTTTAAAAACTAATCCAAATTAAGACAACCACCACAATAAAAGTGGTAGTAAGAAAAGAGAAATTTGAACTGCATTTTAGTAAACTGCATTTTGTCACAAGAAAATGATTAGCTCTACAGCCTTTCGTGCTGAGTTAATTACAGAACAAAATTAGCTGAAAAAAGATCAATAACCAAATACACACAGTGAAATACAATAGTTTAAGATCTGAAAAAAAATGTTAAAGGAGTAACAGTAATTAATGCTTTAATTAGCAAGTATATTTTCCATCTGGAAGCAGTTTTCTTGACTACTGTAACTCAGCTGAGATTCTGGGTTTTACTCTCAGGGTTAACTAAAAAAGAAACCCTTTCCCACAACCATCTTACATCAGCTCAACTACTACTCATGTTTATTATCTCTTCCACAGTTTTGGGCTACAAGAAATACAGTAGGAAATGAAAATATTAAATAGAATGAGCTTCAGTGCCCTTGGAAGTGGCATAGTGAGGGGCAACATGCCAGCCTGTATTGACCCTTTACTCTTCCATGATCCTCAAAAACACTGGATTAGGCTCATGATCATTAGCCGCATGTTTCCTTCTCAGCACAGGCACTTTCTTTTGGTCTAAATTTGTGATTTCATTGGTGTAATGAATGAGAAAACCACCTGTACTAAGGCAGACTGGCACCTGCTCTGCAACTTAAAAGTCTGAGAGAGGTGCCTATGGCACTGAGAGGTTAAGGTCCTAGCCTAAGACCACATAGGCAGCAGGAAGCAGGGGCTGGACTTGAACTCAGGTCTTCTTGATCTTTGAGGTTCATGGAAGAGTAAAGGGTCAATACAGGCTGGCATGTTGCCCCTCACTATGCCACTTTCAAGGGCACTGAAGCTCATTCTATTTAATATTTTCATTTCCTACATTATGTGTTTTACTAAGCATTAAACTAATGACACAGTTCTCTATCACAGGGCACTTTACAATATAAAGGGTACTCACAATAAGCATGAATTACTAACTATTCATATTTATATAGTGTATTAAAGTTTACAAAGCATTTTTTTCACAAAAACTTGTGAGAAAGGTAGTTATCATCCACACTTTACAAAAGAGAAAACTGAGGGTCAGAGAAGTTAAATGACGTGCCTATGATCACTCAGTAAATAGCAGAAACAGAATTCATACCTGAGTCTTTTAAGGCCAGGGCTTATTCTACCACACAGGCCATCTGTCAAAAAACTCTTCTGTCCTCTGGGAATATATATTAATGACCTAACTTCATATGGAAGTAATCCTGTCCCTTTCAACTTACTTAGAGCCAGGCTCTTAACTTCCTCTGAAAGGGAGTAACAAAAACATGGTGCTTGCCAATTGAATCATTATGAGACTGTTTGAGCAGGTAAGATTGATGTTATGGAATCTATCCAGTTGTTTATTCCCCCAAATATCACATAGTTGCACCCAACTAAGTCCCCTGGATCAATGTGTAGCAACCTATCTCCCAACATCCTTGTTCAAATTATATAAGGTCTTTATAAGTTGTGTGAATTTTCTATCTCCACCAAGAACTGAAAAAGCACAGTAAATTTCAATCAGTCACTTACATACAATTAAGATACCTAGGGACAGGATGTTACCTTCAAACCATTAACAACCTAAGGCCACTGGGTACATACTACTTTATCTTATAACTGTGAAATATAATAAAACATAAAGCCAGCAGAATACCTTATGAAAGCTGATGACTGATGATGTATTACTGGGAACACTTCACCAAATCACTATTCAACCAAGACCTTTTCAGAGTTATTTAGAAACAAAAGTGTGTCTCTAATGCTTGTCTAAATAAAGTTAGCTTCTAGGGGTGCAAAACATAGAGCTAGCACCTTTTTAAGCTCCACCAGGAGGTATCCCACATTTTGGGAAACCTTTCCAACACTGATTTCAAGTTTTGGGGTTTGCTCTTGGGAATCTGAAGCTGTTCAACCGGCAGCATCTGAATGCTCAGGAGATTAAAACAGATCAGAGTAGATGCCTGTCACCCAAACCAAATGTGAAGAGTATTAAGGACATTGAAAGAACAGCTTCTTCCTTCCCCTGCTCCCCACCCTACCCTCTTAAAACCTACTTACTTTACTCTTAGAAGTCACTTTCTTGAGTGATATCTAACCACTAATTATGGTCACTATGGCTGTCACCAGGTCAGCACATGCTGGGTGTCTGCAGCACTAGTAGGAGCTCTGACCCTACTGAGCAGAACCATGCACACCTGTTAAAGCAAAAATAAAGAGAGGGAAGTTATGATGAAGGAGTTAACTGATTCGAGTAGCTGTGCCCAGAAGTAAGACAAGCAATAAAAACTTCATTGTCTTAAATGTACTTCATATTCGCAATAAAATTATGGTGTAGTAAATATTTAATTCTCATATTCCAACAAAATATAAGAATAGATATATTTGTATACCTATATGAGTAAATACATATTTCTAACAAGAAATAGCTAATTTCAAGGACAGAGAAGTCAATAGCATTTTTTGCTGTTTCAAAAGCTTGGGCAATTATAGATTACCTCATTTTTAAAATGTACTTTTCATTTAGGACAGGTCACATTGAACCAACAACAATAGTCATATCTAGTGTTAGTATCACAAAGTGCTCTTGAACCTAGGTTATAATTTAGGTTCAGAAACATTTCATTCACTAGTATTTACGACTATTGCTTCAGACTAAGTAACAGAACCAAGAAACAAAGATCTCAGAAAAATTAGATGACTTCTCCTAAGGATTAAGTCTTGATTAACCAGTCAATCTTGAAGATCAACCTAGTCAGCCACAAGACTAGAAGTTGCCTTTCCTCCCCATGGCTCAAAGGAATTTCAAATTGTGAAAGGGGACGTAGTTTGTGTTCACTTACAAGTCCTACCCTCTAGACTCAGTTAAAAAGTATCCACCAACAATCACCTGAGCCTCCCCTGTATCAGTTATCACATCCCTCTTCCACACCCTTAACTCTCAGTAACATTTTCAGCATTCTCTCTATTTAATGCTGACCTTAAGATTTGAGAGAAATTACAATAGGTTCTGCTGGAAGAGATTCTACTAAAAAAAAAGTCTGCTAGACTGTAAACTCCACATGAATATGGATAAGAATAACACTTCTTATTCACTTCTATAGTACCTTCCCAGCTCCATCATCCAGCATTGCTTAATAGATACGTAATAAATACTTGTTGAATTGCAAAGACTGGCACCCCGGAGTTAGGCTCTCTCCTACTGAGGGTAAAACACGCTGACTCCATTTTTCCAAAAGACAGTAAGTACATACCTGAGCAGACCATTATTACTTGCTTCAAAGAAAAACCACTTTATGGGAAAGAAACCTGAGAAATCCTGCACTTAAAGATTCAGCCTACTTTGTCCAAGGAATATTATCCAGTGTCATTCCTTATTACCAAATTGTTCCTTTGCTTAAAAGGAGGACAACAGTACCACAGCTGAGAAAATGGGCATATCAAAGGCCTAGGTAGGGGTGGGGAACCCACAGCCTCGAGGTCACAGGCCTAGGCTGGCATCAGATGGCAGAGAGCAGCTAAGTCTGAACAACATCCCCCGCTTTAAATCTAGTCTAACTCTACAATATCACGTTTCTCCATTTAGACCATATTCATGTAGCTACAAATATGATTCAGATATAAGGGACAATCACTAAGAGACAACCTCAATCTGAGCATTTCAAAATAAGATTTTCCGTAGCTTTCTGATTAACATCACTTAAGAACCTGTAAGAATGCCTTAATTCCTAATTACTGTAATCTAGTTGTGCAACTTCCCCCCAAATTTTGTAAATATTGGGAACATTTCTGTCCTCATTTACAACCTAAACATTCATTCACTGTCAAAGAAGATACATCGAATGAAATAATAAAAAATGTCCCTCTTTTTTTTTTTTTAAAAAAAAACGTATTACATGAGACTTTTACCCTCAAAACACTTATGGGAACTGATAAACTCCAAAATAATCAAAATTTAGCAAAGTAGGAACAAGGAGGAAAGAAAGTTTAAGTAGCTATTTTTCCTTCTTCCTAAACTGTATATAAAGGAACTGCAATCAACACTATAAATGACCTGATTCAAGGCCTGCACAGCCTCAAAATGATAGGTCATATACCATCCCAATTTAGGCAAACAATGTACACCCAGCCAAAAACATTCATTAATTGCACAATGTTGAAGGCTATGACAGCTCCACTATCTTGACACAAAAATGATATGCTACTAGATGAAGAGGTAAAATACATTAACAATCAGTACATACAGTAGGTGGGCTAACTAGCAATACACAGGAGCAGTAAAGTATTAAACACTAGTGAAAAATGTACAAGTGCTAACTAAATACTAACTACATGAAAATGTCTGGTCTCACTCATGTCTGGTACCAAGCTTGGAACAGCCTACAACAGAAAATAGTAGAATGAATTTCTAATCACAGGGGTCCTAAAGTTGGAACCATGAAGAAAACAGATGAAATAATAGATGGATAACATTCACAGAGCTGTAAGATCAAGGTCCCTTAGGCAATGCTGTAATTCAATCTGAAATAACACAGTATGGCAAGGCTAAAACACTGGACATTGTAGCTAAATAAGTGAAATAAACCTTAAGAAGGAGAGATGGGTCATTAACACAAGTTCAACCTTTTCAAGCAATGAGTGGCATCAGGGTGGTGGTAGATGATGGTCACAAGCACATTAATCAGTAACACCAAGAGCAGCTACATGCTTCATCTCTGCAGAATAACAAAACTTGGCATGTTTCCTTCCAGCTAAACTCACATTTATGCACAAACTTAAACTCCTCCCAGTATCTTCTCCCTTAAGGACATATGATTCCAGGCAACTCAAATTTTGGGAACTTTCAAACTACCACTTCACCAATGAAATAAATTTGAGTGTAAGCCTTATTTTTTAATTAAGGACTAACTGGACCCAACTTGCAATTTCATTGGAACAAAGAATTCTCCAAAGTAAATGCCTTTATCAATGTATATAAGCCCTGCAAGTTACATAGCTTAGGGCACAGAGAAACTAAGCAATCTGTTCAAATCACACAGCCCAGTTGGTCGTTTTCATAGTCCAAGGTCAGCTCTATCCACTCTACCACACTACCTCAAAACTACTAATTAAGATATCAAATCATTTAAGACAACCTACTTCCCTGCCCATCACTGCCTTCTTTTCTCAAGAGAAAAGAAGTGTTCTTCCTACCTACCACTTGGGAAGAACGACATGAGAACCGACTGTTCAATTCTGCACTGAAGAGACAGCTGCTCATATAAGTATTCTGTTATGTTGTACAAAAGGCTACTGAACATTTTCCCGAATTTTACGGAAAACTGGTACCCAACTAGTTAGCTCAACATCAGTAAACAAGTACACAGAGGTAATTGTAAGTTATCAAGAGACAGAATAACAGGAGTTACCATGTAATTACCATTGTTTCATCTGAGTTACCATGTCCCCACCTCAAAACAACCAGCAGTGAGTAAGCAATTAACTCTCCTTGCAACAGCATGTAAATCAAAAACAACATCAAAATCAGATTAAATTTTAAGTCATCTAATGAAATTTAAAACCACTTAATCACAACTCCCATAGTCCAGTGGCCTCAACTGCCCTGTTGGGTCTCCCATTACTTCAAGAGGTTTTCTTTTTTTTCTCCCAGAAGGCCCCCAGAGTTTAAGAAATAAATCCACTGGCAAGTTGGACAGAAAATCAAAACTTGGAATTAAAATTCATGTAGATAGGTTCAAGGTTAATTTCTGAAACACAACTAACCAATTTAGATTCCACTCTTCAGCATCTAATACTTTTCTCTATTTTTTTAATGTGGAAGAAAATAGCCACCAGTCTCTAAATTGGCTGAAGAAATTTCAACCCACAGGATATTTTCATACTTGAGTTATAATAAACCATTGAAATAAGGATGAATAGTGGAAAGCCTGACAGCCCACTGGAAAGAGCATTTTAAGTGCATCATTAGCATATAGAGTAAGTCAAAATTCTTTACTGGGCCAAAGCCAAAAAAGCCATATCAATATAAATCCTCCACTTCTCTGAATGGCCTACTCTATGGAACAAGGGGAAAAAACTGAATTGTCTGCATAATATTACTTGTTCACCTTTGTAATTTTCAAAGTAGTATGTGTATATATTCATGAGATTCAGCTACGACTCATAGTCCTTATGTCATCCAAAAGGTTTTCATAGTTGGGACAACTGGGAGCTTCTGGCATATGATTAGCAAAACCTACCAAAATAATAACACCTGAAAATGGTAAACAATTTCTTAATACCTGATTCCATTTTCTGAAACACTAAAAGGTTTAAATTAACATTTGTGAAATTATATGTGATGGTACAAGTACCTAAGTAATGTTTATACTTTCCAGCATTCTACAGGACAAGAGGCCATTTTACCCTGGAATATTATTCACTGTTTTTTTATAATATTTGAAAGATCCAACGAGTGAGATACTCCTGCTACAGAGGCATCAAAATCTCTCAATTCAGACATCTTTACAACTGATAGAAAAATTCATCATGTGAGAGCCAAGCTAGTAAGGAGTCTCTTTTCTCAGGACAGAGTTAGTGGCGGGAGTCTCTACTTGAAGCCATTTAGCTCTGCAGAAAATGACATAGTTCATGCTCCTATGGCACAGCCTTTGAGAAAGCTGAAGCTCCTCCACTGCATAAGGTGTCAAGAGAAGGCCTCCAGTGAAGGTATGTTTCAAAGACAACAGATACTTTATTCCAAATACATTCTGTTGTACTTTAGTTCAATAAGAAGGATTATAGAAGCCTCTTTTTGATGAACTGTTATGTTGAGTCCAAAATATGAAGCTATTAGAAATTAGTGACCCCCAAAGCAAAAGGTAGATGGCTAATAGTTTAATGTGGAGAGAAAGGTACTCAAGAGGCAAGAGTCATGGGTTCAATGATAACTAGTAATAATAGCTGGCTTGAAGGCCTATCTTTATATGTTATCTCATTTGTTCCCACAGCAAGTACAGTAGCTACTACAGGTATTATTAACCCCATTTTACAAATGGGCTGAAAGGAGTTAAATAACTTGCCCACAAAGACACAACTAGCAAGTGCAGCAGGCAGGATTCAAACCTAGATGTTCTTAACTCTTGAAGTCCCACAAGCTATATCATGTTGTTCAAGCCCCAAACTAGGCAATTAATTTTGCTCTTCCACTGACAGTTTGGACCCCTAGCACCGGTGATTCATCTCCTAGAGGATCTCCTTTAGTCAGTGGTATGCTGGTAAATGTTTAACAACCATTTCTCTGGGGGGATGGAGGAAATATATTCACAACACACTTGTAAATTTAATCGGCATTACTAACATTTTCTCCAGCACTTTCTTAAGTCTAGACAATCAACAAAACAATAAATCAAGCCCTCATTTGTACCATTCGCCAGTTTCTGAGGTGTAAATGTCATTGCACTGAGTTCAAGCTTGCTCCAGCACACCCTGCCTTTAATCCAGTCAGAATACCAAAAGATACCTCTTGCCTAGGTATTATGTCCCTCAGTCACAAAAGGGACCAGTCAAGAATGAGACTGTCAACACTGAACCATTCTCACTACAATAAAAAGCCAATTCTTGGAACACCAATCCTTTTGATTAAGTTAGTAGTGTTATCTTTCTATACTTTATAAGAATAAAACAGCATGTATTACTTGGCAAAATACAATTACAGAATTATACAGTAGCTGTCAACAAAGATTCCTATACTAGGAGGCATATAGGTTTTTCATAATCTAAAAGAGCAAATTCTATATAAACACCTGACTTAAAAAAAAGACTATATAAATTAACATCCTACTGAATTGTAATTATGAAGAATGGAAGACTCATCAGTTACAGAAAACCAAGGTGATTACTATGTCTAACTTAGCCCTCATCACAGGATTAATTTCTGATGATAACAGTCCAACAGTAAAAAAAAAATTTAATTACAATTTTAAAAACCTGTTTGAGTAATGATGGAGTATAATGGAAATATAAAAGAGACTGTCATATTTCACCATCTTGACTATTTATTTTATCCAGACTATTAAACAAAACACTATATTCATGTAAATTACAGCTGCAAAAAAACTTTGTAATCTGATTTGGGGGTAGGATCCAGTAAGTGTGTGCGTGACTTTCATTACTATTTTTTAAAATGACACTATTAGCCTGGTGCCAGTGGTCATCTTCTTTCAAATTTGATGTTTTGCCTTTGAGTTTAATCACTCAGAACTGCAAGCTTTTTACCAGCGGGTCACAGGCTCTGTGACACTGAGAGCATCACTTATTGCCTCACTGCTTCATCAAGGAATACCCATATGTAGATTTAAAAATATATATGGTGGCCAAGCCCTATAACAGAAGCATGTAGTTCATGGATAAATGTTTCAATCAAAAAATAGCAAGAAATTTGGACACAGATTCTTAAAGTCTTCCAGAGATGCAGTTCATATTTCCAGATGAATAAAATGTTAGTGTCAAAATAGAAACTTTTACGTAGTTGAGGCCAGCACCTTGCTCCAAAATCCAAGTGATGGTCTGTGAAGGCACTATATCTTCATTTATTTTCTCTTTAATACAGTAAGATACCAAAAGAAAAGCCTTCTTTACAACTATTTTTAATTTTCACATTAGTGATTGTTTTCCCTCTCCAAAACAAAACCCAACAGATTTAAGATTAGCTATGTACACATCTAAATAAATAAAATGAAAAAAATCAGGCTACGTTCTATGGGCCTTAAAAGTCTTGTGTGACAAACACATAAAAAGAAAATAATAAAGAGCTGTTGTCCAATTGTGGAAACAAAAAAGTAATATGGGGTTTTCTGCTCTCTGAAGTGCATCATCAAGTGTGGGTGGAGAGAGAGAATCTAGAATTAGAAGAACACCAAATCATTCTAGAAATAATTGACAAGGTGTAAATTCCTCATACACGAAGTATTTAGAGCAGACCTTGACTACTAGGCTAGGATGCCATGTCAATCCTTGCGAAGGATAAGGGATCGCCCTAACTCTGAAACCTTGAGGTCAGATATGTTTCAAATGAATAAGTATTCCTTATAATCTGAAGTAATTAGGCACTGAGTGATGCTCCCAGCGTGCCAGAGCCTATGACCGCTGGTACAAAGCTTGCAGTTCTGAGTGCTAAACATCAAATCTGAAAGAGGGTGACCACTGGCACCAGGCTAAGAGTGTCACTTTATAAAATAATAGGGATAGCCACCCAGACACATTAGCTAGGATCATGGGACCGTAGTGGAAAAGAATGGGAATGGAAAAAAAAAGGCCAACATAATATTTGTCACCACATCTCATTTCCTACACAGGATATAGGCAAAGGCTCCAGCCCCATTACCCCAGGCACAGATGTTTATCATTTACTGCAAAGGTGCAGAGAGGCCTTCGGAGCCGAGCTCTGAGCTCTACAAACAGTTTACGAATACAGTTGGGAGGGGGCGGGGGGGGGTCGAGACTGGATAATTCATCCCCCCCACCCCCCACGGAGGCACGGACCCCAAAGCTCTTACCTGGAGCACATTATCCCGGCAGCTCCAGTTCCCTGACACACACCCAACCCCAAAGGGTCCCGGCCCCCTGGCCCCATCCCCCCACCCCCGCCCAAAGCCTTAGGGTGGGGGCTGGGGGTGGGCAGGACAAGGGGGATGAGGAAAAGGTAAGTTTCCCGAGCACCAGGTGACTAGGCGCAAGGCTCTCCTCGCAGCCACCTCCAGGGTGAACGGTGAGGACCGGTCGTCGACCCACTTCCCCCCGTGGCCGCCCCCCCTCAGCTTTCCCTCACTACTCCCCCTCCTCACTCCACCCAACTCACAGCTGCTCCCGAGGAGCCTCCAGCCCAGCAGCCAAACCCTTTCTGGAAACGACGGCAGCCCGGAGGGGCCAAACCACCTACCATCTCCGCTCGCGCTCTAGTTCCCTACACCGCCGCCGCCGCCGCCGCCTCTTCCAACACCGCAGCCGCCTCCTCCTCATCTGCAACACCACCAGCGGCGGTCGCCCGGAGGCCCCGCCTCCTCCAGCTCCTCCTGCATCATCACTTCCGGTAACCCCGCCGCTCTGGGAGGGAGGGCCGAGGGAGCAGGAGGGCCGCCTGCGGAGTGACGCACGCAGAAACGTGCGAAGCCGTCGCCAAGTAAGGGCAACGACCCGACCTTCTCACCTCCTCCCGCTCCGGGGCGGGGTGGAGGAGGAAATCGCCTGGGCGGAACTGGACCAAACCACGGCGTGGGTGGGTAGGGGGTGGGGTCAGACGGGGGACGCGTACTGGGAGGAAGAGAAGGGAGGTGAAAAGATCGATCGTACTTTTAGCGGCTACGCCGAGAGGTAAATTTCGCGGCGGGTGGAGGTCTGAGACTCGAGCCTCCTCTTGTCTACGAAGGCTGCTCCCCACCTATGTTTCCTCAGATGGTTCGGTCCGACCTGGCCTACAGGGCCGGACCCCGGGGGGTCCCCTTCGGCCCCGGAGGACTCCCGACACTCCCTCCTCTCCTTCCCCGCACTGCGGGTCGGGGGACAGGCGTGATGGACGCAGCGTGAGTGTTAAGAAGTGAAGGTGGTCTACTCTGGGCGATGGAGGTCGCGGTTGGCTCGCTAGGGCTGGAGGCAGGGGAGCGGGGAGGGAGCCGTGGCTTGGGGCCGCGTTGCTAGGATACGCGGCGGCGTGTCCTGCCCCTCCCCCTAAAGCCCTCGTGGCCCCTTGGCTCGGGCTCCCCTCGTTGGAGTCCCGGCAGCCATCTCTCCGGGGTCATTTACCTGCGTTGATTTGATCCAACTGCCTGTGCTGGTGAGGGTGGGGGTGGGGAGGCGGGGGTGTCCTGTCCGGGCTCGGCCTTCCCGTTATCTTCTTCCTTCTTCGCCTCGTAGCTGCGCGGACGCTAGGGCCTAGGGACGCTTGGGCCAAGCGCCGGGAGCTGCTGCCCTCCTGGAGCGTCCACTCTGCGGAGGCGTCGCCGCGCTGGGCTGTGTATACTCTGGAGGAGGATGGGGGCGGGGATGTCCGAGGACCCGGAGGAAATGCGGCGCTGGAGGAATGACTGAGCAGGGGACACGCGGGAAGAGGATCTCAGGGGGCCACGGCGGGGAGGGGGTGCGTGGAGAGTACCGGGAGTTGTGCGGAGTCGCTTCCGTCGTCCGACCCATCGGGACTCCTTTTGGGGCTTTCTGGCCATTCTCTCTCCCAGCTCATTATATAGAGGAAGAAACTGAGGTACAGAGGGTGAAGTGACTCGTCCAGGGCCGCACGGCTAGTGAGCGTCTGAGGCTGGATTTGAACTCCGTTCTGCCGGACTCTTGGGAGTGATGGAAGGTGGAGAGTGAAGGAAACCAAAGGCTAGCCAGGGGAGGGTTTGCGAAGGTCACCTAGAAGATATTGTACTGACGGGGGAATGGGAGGGCATCCCTATGGTGTGCAGTTGGGAAAGCACAGTCCCAGCCCTGCCCTCTAGGAGCTTACACGTGGGAAGTAGGGAAGGCCCCGAAATAGACTAGTAAGTATGTTACAAA
>CM053772.1:74394475-74405066 GCA_028658325.1 Potorous gilbertii | reverse complement strand
AGGGAGAGAACGGATTCATCTGGCTGGAGAATTACACTTGTGTGGAATTTGAAAAGTGCTGTCTCCAAAGTTGACAAGCATTTGTCAAGCAGGTTTGCTGTGCTACGTACTGGCAGTACAAAGCAAAGAAAAAAACAGTCCCTTTTCTCAGGAAGCTTACAGTCTAATCAGGGGGAAAATGTTCAAACAAGATATATACAGGATAAACTGGAGATGATGTACAGAGGGAAGGCAACAGCATTAAGGAGGATCACAATAAGCTTCTTGTGAGATGTTGGGATTTTAGCTGGGACTTTAAAGAAGCCAGGGAAACCAGGAGCGGAGATGAGATGCGATGAAAAGGGAAAGCAATTCCAGACTTGAGGACGCCAGTGAAAACGCACGGAATCAGGAGGTGGAATGTCTTGTGTCCACGTAAGAGTAAGAAGGCCACTGTCACTGGATCGGAGTGTATGAAGAGTTGTAAGACTTGTGCATTAGAAAGACACATGTTGATGAACTTAAGTGGGAAGGGAGAGAATGGGAAAAGGAGGAATATTGCAGAAGAACAAGAGGCTGCTAAATAGTGTGATTAAAAAATGAGCATCCCAAAAGTAGGATCCTTGAAGGACTTTGGAGACCATCCAGGTCAGGATGATCTTAACCTTTTTTGTTTCTTGTACCCCTTTTGGCCATCAGGTAAAACTTGTAGAACCATTCTCTAATATTTTTAAATGCATACAGTAAAAGATATATGAATACAAAGGAAATCAATTATGTTGAAATATAATTATGACATTAAAAAAAGTTTTAAAAGGGTGTTAAACCCCTCTAGGATGACCCCTTCATAAGGAAAATTAGACTTTGAAAGGGATGTGACTTGCACCACATAGAAAATGAAAGAAGCAGAATTTGAACCCATGTCTTTTGACTACATATCCATAGAAAGGGTGAGTAGAGAAGAGGGCATAAATGTGAGGAATGACTAGACAACATTTGGCAACTGATTGGAAAAAGAAGATGAAGGAGACAAGAAGGGAAGATTTTTAGGTGACTCATCTTCAAAAGTTTCATTCTTCCAAGGTGACTGGAAGAGTAGGACCACAGCAACAGAAATAGTAAAATTCAGAGCAGGAGCAGTTTTGGGGAGAGAAGAAGAGTTCAGTTTTGAGCATATAAAGTTTGAGAGGCCATGGAGAGACATCCAAAAGACATTTGTAAAGTATGAGAGCAGGTCAAGAGAGTTACCGGTCTGGGTATTTAAGGTGGTCTTGGCCAGAAGCTTTAATCTGGTTCTCTTCCACCCCTACAGATCTCCCAGGTAGCTGAAACCAATGTATACGCTGAGGGAGGTTGCAAGACTTGATCCTGCAGGCCTAGCGTAGCGATGGCCACATCATTATCCTGTCTCTAGACAGAATAATTTAGTTTGTCTGTGGCTAGAAATCAAGGGGCCAGTGTCATTTCATGGGTGTTGCTAAGTGCCTTACTTTTTGATGCTAGCAAACATTTTTTCTATTGAAATCCTCCCTGTCGATCGAGAGTATTGATAGCAAGGTCTTAATCTTCCTATCTGTTGGTGATATGAAGAACCTAAAGGAATAATAGGAAAAGCTATCTATACTCATTGTTTGTTTCCTCACTCTTCATTCCTTAACTCCTTGGTAAGCTGGTTTCTAACTCCATTTTTGCATAGTCCCCTGACACAGTCATTTTCTGGAATTCCTAGCTCCCTTCAAGCTTCAACCTGAGAGGCCCCTCTTCTCCAACACTTCCTAATTTTTTCCCCAGTTATAATTGCCACCACTTCATATTTTGTATTTATCTAGAATTCATTTTGTGTTTACTTGCTGTGTTGCTGTTACTTCTGCTTCATAGAAAGCTCTCCGAAGGCAGGAAGTTTTTTCCTCCTTGTATGCCCAGTGTGTGACTATGCCTTGCACACAGTAGGCACTTAAATGTTTGTTTAGGGCAAACTTGGCACCTTAGGCCCCATAAAGAGAGAACGTGGCAAAAATCTCTCATTGAACAATTAAATTCAGGCTCATAGCCCACAACAGTGTTGTCCTGTTAGTACCACCTGTGACAATACCTGAGAGTCCAGAAAAGACAGTTTGGTGCTTCCTGTAGGTCAGAGCACAGCTTATCATGTGGTGATTTATGGTCAGGCTGTATGTGGACATCCTTGTCATGTGGCAGACAGAAATCGCTTAAAATGCATTTAGTGAATCAAACATGTTTGGAATTTACAAAGCTAATTTAAGGAATCTGTTTGAAATGACAGAAACTCTGTAATACCTTAGCTGTATTAGAATGTTGAGTTGCATGCTAAAAAAGTCCCAACTCTAGTAATACAACTAAAGGTTTTTTATCAGTTTCACACTTAACTTTGCTAGACATTGTAAATGAAGGAATTATATTAGTGTTTGTACTTCCCATCTATATTTCCTAAATTTCGCAGAAGGCCTTTCTTATTTGACCAGTATTAATTATATCCTGTTTATTCACAGTGCATTTCTTTAGTTCTAAAGCAAATGGATTTGGTCTTCAACTTTGGCCTAGCTTTCATCTGTTGGTGGCTAGTTCCATATTCTATCCAGGATAACTTCACACCTGACTACTGCCTTTTCTTTCCTATAATGTGCCATTATGGAAAATAACTACTTCATTTATTTTGAATCTGGGACCCAGGTTCTGTTTTAATGTAAATTTCTCTCTCTGGGAAGATCAGCTACTATCCAGGTTACAGTACCCTGATTGGAGAACTCCCCAATACATGCATAGTCTTGTGTGTGTAGTAGAGAAATCCATAACATTTGAAACTGGTATATTTATTTGCTATGATTGAGATGTATCTTTTTGAGAAAATTCCCAGATAATAATGTTCCTATTTGTATTTCATGTTTGAGAACTGTTGTAAATGACTTGTCTTTTTTAAAATTTGAAGTAGAAAAGTAAATGAGGTGTTTTTTTTCTTGTTTTTTTGCATTGTGTTCCCAGCATTTACACCTTCCATTTGCTTTTACATATCCAGATATACTCTTACATAACAGTAATCGTGGTATAAACAGGGATATTATGCTTTTCCCCATTATTTGTACAGCAAGTATACAATATTAAATTTACCTTTTTTAGTTTACGATAACCAAAATTTCTCTGCCGCTGTAAATAAAAAGTCCAGTCCCAAAGGTAGGAGAGAGGGGATGTTTAGGTGGCACAAAACTCACTGCTTTTTCTGTGCACATGTTTGTGAGCATGTGTGTGCTCATGCTCATAACACATAAGGATTGAAATTAATATGATCTCTCCATTCACCAGGAAGAAGGAAATGGCATAAATTTGGGGGAAAAAAAGAAACACACAAAGATGAATGGGGAGGAAGAGATAAAGAAAAAATAGGAAGGGATGCATGGTGATAGATTTGGTTTTGGCAGACAGTATAATATTTCCAATAAGAATCCGGACCTGTGGTATGGAGATAAGCTGGGTAATTAACTGAGTGATTTACTCACACTGAGTAACAATAGAACTCCACTGTGTGAGTATTATTAGTGATCAGAGAAAAACAGCTTTGGGATAGCTTGGTAACCTCCACACAATAAATTCACTAGCAAGCAACAGATTTCCTCTTACCCTAGTCAGGAGTTAGAGAAACCTCTAGATAAAGAGGAGTTACCTAGTTCAACTAGCAGATTCTTGCAGCAATTCCTTAAAATGGTGAAGAAAATGAGGAAGTAAGACACGGAGTCATCAATAAAATTTTAAATTTCTTTGACTAATATTTGAATTTGTGAAGGTTTGCAGAAATGCTTAAAATTCAACAGTTATCCTTGAATCTGTAAGTTGACCATACAGCTCAAAAGAATATCTCTAAAAAGAAATGTATTCAAATTACACTTTTCTATGTAGTATGCATTTATATTTGCTTCCAAATAATGCATGTTATATAATGATAAAAACACTGTCTTTAGAATTTAAATCACCAATGGCAAGCAATATTTTCCCGAGGCACAGAAGGACATGTGCTACTGGTGATAGTATAGCTAACCTTTAATATGTAGGGCCTTCTTATGAAACTTATTAAAACAATACTGAATCTGGGAAGGCTTTGTAAGGCTTAATTAGTAGATTTTCTCTGACAACTAATGTTCCCATCATCACCAGTCACAAATATCCTATGATACAAATGTAATTGATCAGTTATTGGTGATTTTAAAGTTCTGAAAATTTTTTCTGCATTTCTGAGTTTTCCTGATGGTAACTATTTTAAGTCATTTTGGTGCAGAAGCACCAAAAACCTTGGGGTATATCAGGATCCTGAGACCCCTGAGAAATTGCTCTTATGTGTTACATCATTTTGGAATGCTTTCCTGCGCTTGTGGTTAATCTCACCCCCTCTGTTACACATTGTAGGCCTCAGCAGAATGTAAAGTGCTTGAGGGTGGGAACTTTTTACCTTTTTATCTTTTAAACTTTCTGGCCCTTAATAAATACATAGGTGCTTAATAAATGGGGGTGGGTTTTTTTTATTTTAGATAAGTTTTCATGGTGGAGTTCACACTATTTTCAGGATATCCAAAACCTTTTAGAACTAATTCGATAGAAATTTAGCTACATGGTAGTTTTGTCATAAACTATGAGGTAAAAAAAAAATCCCATCTTGGAGAAGAGCTCCCTAGTCTTTCATTTATAATTGTGACACAGCTTCTTAATTTTATTTTGTCTAATGCTCTATCAGAGAATCACCTCTTTACTCGTTGGGAGTTAGGAAGCAGTGACTTAACCTTTTCATCATGATTGCCCTTGGCTCGTTCTAATTTTCTTGGTAGTATTGTGTAACGGTTTCTCCACCAGATAGAAAAGCCCTAAGAGAGCTTTGTACTTGGAATTCCGACATTCCAGAGACCAAAGTCATGTTTCTGTAAATCTCATCATTGAGAGGAACTTTTCCTCTACGCAGGACCAAGTTATTCATGCCAATAGGCTTTTGTTTATTTGGGGGCATTTTAATTTTTTTGTCATTCTGAACTTAATTTACAAACATTTTCAATACAGAAAAAGAGGTTCATGAATCCCCAAATATGCCCTACAGCTTGTTTTGCTTAGGTAATAAATTCAGTACATTAGTTGAAAGTTCTTCTGTTTGCTTCTCTTTGAACTTCTGCCTTCTATTCCTTTAAAAAAGTTTCATTGACACCTTTCTTTTCTAGGGACCCAGTGTCATTAGCCCCTTTCCCCGCCCCACCCCGTCATATCAAACGAGCATTGTCAAGTAAAACAGATCCATCCCTTGAAAGCATCTGAAAATATACATATTTTCACTTTGCCTAATGTCATTATGTCATTAGACTTATTTTCAATATATTGCCCTTTAGTCCATTATGTCTCTGTCAAGAGGTGGGAAGCATCCTCTCTCTATACCAGTCTTTGGGAGTTCTGGTTCAGTTGTAGTGATCGAAGTTAATAAGTCTTTTGAAGCTGTTTTTCCTTATGATATTTTGGTCATTGTGTAATTGCTGTCTGGAGGTAGCTGTTGGCATAGTGAATAAAGGGCTGGGCCTGGAGTCAAGAGGACCAGAGTTCAAGTGTAGCTTCGGACACTTAGCTATTTGTAACCCAGGCGAGTTGCTTAACCTCTGTGTGCCTTAGTTTCCTTATCTATAAAATGAGGGTAATGACAGCATCAATCTCACGGTTGTTATGGGGATCAAATGATACTGTATTTGTAAGAGCTCTTGGCACAGTGGCACGTAGTAAGTGCTGCATAAATCTCGTTCCCATCCAATCCCCTAGATTCGGCTTTACTAAACACTATCCGTTTACACAGGGCTTCCCAGGTTTCTCTGAATCCGTTCCTTTGTCATTTCTTACAACATGCTAATAACCTAATACTTCCATATATCATCATTTGTTTAGCATTTGCCCCGTTAATGGGCATGCCTGTAGTTTCCAGTTGTTTGCTACAACGAATAGGTAATTGCAAAACAATCTTTGCAGCAAATTTCTCTACTAAAGTTCTCATAAGATATATAAGGCTGTTTCAAAATTATAAGAATTAAGAGCCATTCCCTCAATTGATGAAATATATAAGGATGTAAACAGGTAATTTTCAGAAGAAACTCTTGTGTTTCTCCTTGGATCTTAGGAAAAAATACTCCAAATCAGCAATACTTAGAGAAGTGTAAATTTAAGCAATTCTGAGATTCCACTTCACACCTGTCAGATTGGCAAAGATGACCAGAGAACCCCAAACAAAGGGAGGTGTTGCAAGAGAATAGTTGCATTGATACACTGTGGATGGAGCTGTGAATTGATCCGTCTGTTCTGGAAAGCAGTTTGGAATTATGCCCAAGAAGTTTCTGGGTCAACAGTGACCCAGCAATACCAGGATTAGGCCTGTACCCAAACAGATCAAAGAAAGAGAAAAAGGTTCTTTTATAGGCAAACATTTTTACAACAGCTCTTTGTGGTATCAAAACACTAGAAACTGGAGAGGTGAGTGAGGTGTGGAATCTTTATCCATTGGGAACTGATGAACACATTATGGTATATGAAGGTAATAGAATATTCTTATTCTCTAAGAAATTAAGAAAAAGTTAGTTTCAGAAAAGACCTGGAAAGACTTCCATGAACTAATGCAGAGTGAAGTGAGCAGAACCAGAAGAACAATTTCTAACAACAGGGCAAAAGTGAACAATTATGAAAAACTTAGAAATTGAATGATTAGCTTTAATTCCAGAGAACTGGTGAAGAATACTACCCAACTCATGACAGAGAAATGATATAGAATGAGAAATGTATTATGGATGTGGCCAACGTGGGATTTTGTTTCGCTTGACTAAGCTTATGTGATACAGGAGTTCTATATTTTTTTCTTTTTTTAGTTGGGTGGGGGAGGTGGGAGGAAAGAGAAAATGTTTAATAATTAAAAATATGACTTAAAAGAATTTTCTGTGTCTGAGAGGCTTTTCCCTGTTATCTTTGTAGAGAGATAGGCCTAGTAGTGGTATTAGTGGACCAAAGAGTTGTACAATTTAATAACCTTTGGCACATAGTTCCAGATTACTTTCTCTTATGGTTCAATCACTTCATAACTCTACCTGTAGTACATTTGTGTACTTGTCATATAAAGACCCTTTTTGAACTGTTATTTTCCTTTTTTGTCATCATTGCCAGTCTGAGAGATAGTTGGAACCTCAGAGTTGTTTTAATTAGTGTATCTCATATTGGTGATTTGGAAATTTTTTTCATATGGCCTTTGATAGCTTGGATTTCTTCCTTTGAGAAGTGCCTATTCATACTCTTGGAATATTTTATCTATTAGATAATCGCTCTTGTTCTTATTAAAGCTATAGATATATAGACCTGATATTCATGATATAAAAACTGACATGTATGAATTCAACATATCAACAAATATTAACGTTACAAATATACCAATATAGCAGTTCTTTCTATATTGTGGATATTAGGCCTTTGTTAGAGTCTTACTGCAAATTTTTTTCCCATTTAACTGTTTTCCTTTCTGATTCTAACTGCATTGATTTTGTTTATGCAAAAAGCTTTTCAATTTTATATAATCTAATTTTTCCATTTTATGTCTCGCAAACCTCTGTATCCCTTGCTTGGTCAACAGCTCTTCTGCTATGTATATGTGTAAAAGATACCTCCTTTCCTGTTCTTCTATTTTTTTATGGTATGATCTTTTTGGTCTAGGTTATGCATCTATTTGGCACTTATTGCGGTACATGCTGTGAGATGTTGGTTTAAACCTAATTTCTGCAAGGACATTTTTCCAGTTTTTGCTGAACATTGTGTTCTTATCACCCTGGGATTTGGGATCTTTGGGTTTATTGGACACTGTGCAACTGTGTTCATTTACTTCTGGATCTTGTGTACCCAGTCTGTTTCACTGATCCTCTTTTCAGTTTTTTTACTGAATAGTTTTGCTGTCTTCTGCTTTGTAATATAGTTTGAAATCTGGTATTGCAACCCCCCTTCCTTCCCACTTTTTAAAAATAATTTATTTTCTATGAGATTCTTGACATTTTGTTCCTTTAGGTACTGAATCAACATTTATTATATTGGTAGAGTTTCCATAATGATTTTACAAGCTTAGATTAAATACTAGGTATTTGCATATCTGGTCTTACAGAAGGTCCAGAAGTTTTATTGTCCACATAAGAAATACCATTTCCTTAAGAACCTTTCTCCAGTGAATGAAAAGGCAGTTCTCAAGGGATGAAACAAGCTATCTAGAGTAAATTTTTTTGATGTTCCGAATCACAGATAAGAAAGAAATGCAAATTAAGCCACAATGAAGTTTGAGTTCACACTCCTCAAGTTGGCAGAAGTGACAAAAGAGGAAAATGACAGTGTCAGAGGAGCCTCAGTTAAACAGGCAGACAATGGACTCACTTTTGGTGAAGCTGTGATATGCGCCAGTTATTCTTGAAAGCATTTTGGAACAATGCCCAAAAGTTTACGTACATGCACTTTGACCCAGGTGTACCATTATTGGGCCTCTACCTCCAAAGAGACAAAGAAGAAAAGGTCTCTTTTGTACAAAAAATATTTATAGTAGCTCTTTGTGCAGTGGCAAAAACAAACAAAAAAATCCCCTCAGAAACTAAGCAGGAAGGGAGCAAGGGAAGGGAGTGCCCATCAGTTGGGTATTGGCTTGTGTACAAGTTGTGTGGTATGTAGATGTAATAGAGTATGGTTATGCCAAGCGTTGTGTTAGGTGCTGATGATAGACAAAAATGAAATTTTATCAGGGAAAATAGTGTGCAGTGACCTTGTCAGCCACATCATCTTCTCCAGGATGCACTCCTAACTCCAATGTTGTCTGCTGTGCCATATTTCCAGTACTTAGCATGGTATACCTGCCACGTTGTAAGTGCTTGTTGACTTGTTGGCTTGACTTTGTTGACATATACAAAATATATACAAGGCAGTTTGGTAGATATGAGTGCAATCTAAGCATAATAGACAGCCTGTGCAAAGACATTAGGATGGGAGATGGAATATGGTATACAAGGAACATCAAAAAGGCCAGAAGAATAAGATGTAATAAACCTACAGAGGGAGATAGGAGCCAGTTTGTGAATGATGCTAAATAGTAGAAGGATCTGTATTCAATCCTGAGAAATAAGCAAGAGGAAGTCATGGGAGTTTATTGAGTGGGGAAATGATATGATTAGACCCGTGCTTTTGGAACATTTCTGTGGCACCTGTGTGAAGGATGGATAGAAGAGGCAAGAGACCTAAGGCAGGGAAGCCAATTAGATTATTGCAGTAATCCAGAAGAGACCAAGAAGCTGTGGGAAGTACTTAGTTTGATAAAAATTTGAAACTGGTTACTACCCTAGGGATAATTGGTAAAATAATAGTTTCAACCTTTTTGAGTGAGTATCCTTTTTAAAATTAAAACCAAAAAAATTGGTTTTGTGATTAGTATTGATTGGCTGAAAAGATCTTTAAACAGCAAAAAGCTGCTTTGATTTCAGGAAGTTAATTTATATTGTATTAATCACAATAATATCTATGAAGAATGTTTCAGGTAGGCGGAGCCAAGATGGCGGACTAGAAAGACACACTTATGCAGGGTCCTCCCCATAGCCCATAAAATTCCTGTAGAGAGGGACTCTGAATAAATTTTGGAGCAGCAGAAGTGGAGAACAATGGAGTAGAGGAGATTTCCAGCCCACAGTGACCTGAAAGGCTCACGGAAACGTCAGTTGCTCCAGACACAGAGCCCAGCCCAGCCTTGGCTGAGTGGCCGGCGCCACAAGACAGACTGGGAGGAGGACACCTCTTTGGCGGAATCTCCAGTCGCAGTAGCGGATCCTCAGATCCCTTGGCCCACAGGCACCAAAGGTCAGGGACGGGGTTTTATCAGCTGCCCAGGAAGGGAGAAGGGCCTTCCCATAGCTCCAGCCGCAGGCAGCGGCCACAGAACCTGCACAGCAGCGCATATGGAAGCATCATTGTTGGACTGTAAAAACCCCTGGGGGCATTGAAGAGCTGAGTCTTACTTCAGCCCTGGGTGGAGGCCCTGGCTGAACTGGTCTTTGTCTCAAACTGAATGGTAGCCCTGCCCATCCAGCTTCTCTGAAAATCATCCCCCAGTGCTGACTTTATTGGAACTGGAGGCCAAGTGGCTACGGAGAGGTATCTGCTAAGATTCTGGGCACAAAAATCCCTTTCTGCGTCCAGAGCAGTACACGCTTGATTGTGTCACCTTGGAGGAACTGAGATCTCACAGATTCCCAGAGTATACCCTACTCTTAACAAATGACTCAAAAGTCAAGTAACTGGTTGGGAAAATGCCCAAAAAAGGGAAAAAAATAAGACCATAGAAGGTTACTTTCTTGGGGGACAGATATCTCCTCCCATCCTTTCAGATGAGGAAGAACAATGCTTATCATCAGGGAAAGACATAGAAGTCAAGGCTTCTGTATCCCAAACATCCAAAAGAAATATTTAATGGCCTCAGGCCATGGAAGAACTCAAAAAGGATTTTGAAAATCAAGGTAGACAGGTGGAGGAAAAACTGGGAAGAGAAATGAGAGAGATGCAAGAAAAACATGAAAAGCAGGTCAACACCTTG